>CM048843.1:36971866-37571866 GCA_026545765.1 Plantago major | reverse complement strand
TTACACATTCGCCATTTGCCTGGCGATTTTTCGACCAGAACGACGTTGCAAACCCAGTCGGAGTAGCGGACTTCCTCGATGTGTCCCGCCTTTAGGAGTCGATCGACTTCGGCGGATATGATTGAATCCGTGATGGGGCCAAAGTCTTTCCTTTTCTGTCGGATGTATCTAACCGAAGGATCCATGTTCAGACGGTGAACTGTAATCCGTGGGTCGATCCCCTTCAGGTCATCGGAACTCCAGGCGAACACATCGCTGTTCTCTCGGAGACAAGCGACGAGCTTCATTTCTACTTCTGCATTCATTTCGGTCCCGATCCTTGTTTTCTTCTCGAGATCGCCAGCAATAATTTCGATCTCTTTAAGGGTCTCATGGGGCTCAATTCGCGTTGTTCTAGGAAATTTTTCCTTCTGGCCTCCTATTTCGACTTGTGAGTCCTCCTTTCTGGGTGGGAGGACAGTAGGCGCGTCGGGAGTCACTGTGACTGTCAGCACGGGCGCAGACGCCCTTCTTGTGGACATGATATAACATTCCCACGCTTCTCTGACATTGCCGAGCTCTTGTCCGACTCCAAAGGCCGTTGGGAACTTCATCCTGTTGTGGAGAGTAGATGAAACAGCTCGGAACTGGTTGAGACCTGGGCGTCCGAAGATGGCACTGTAGTCGAAGGTTTGTTCGACCACCACAAAGCGGACTTCTTGTGTCACCCTTGCCGGAAAGGTACCGAGAGAGACATGCAACATGATACTTTCGAGGGGTCGAACAGTTCCTCCTCCGAATCCTAATATGGAGGTGTGCACTCTGCCATATCGGACTCTACCCAATTCCATCTAATCCAGTGTCCTTTTAGAGATGATGTTCGAGGAGCTTCTAGTGTCAACCAAGATCTTATTCACTCGGTAGGTTGCAATAGTCAAGGAGACCACCAGCGGGACATCTGGGTTTTCGATGTCTCCTCCCCCTGCCGTAGGAGGAGGAATCTCACTGTCATCGAACGATATGGCGTTAGTGCCTGGAATCGCCGGACTAGCATATGCTCGGTCGTTGTTTCGGAGGTTTTATGCGCGCGCCCTTGCGTTCTCGCTATCTCCCCGTTGGTCCTCCCGATAGTATTGATCACCCATTGTATGGGCGTTTTCCATTTCGATATACAAGATATCGGTAAGAGCGTTGGTCCAGGTGGGATGGATAGCCGGTTGGCTGAGGTGGCAAAGGCAGTGAGTGGGGCAGTGGTTCCGTCATCCTCTCCTCTCTCCTTTGCTCCGTTCTATCTTGTCGCGCAGGTTCGTCCTTATAGATATGCTCCTTCAGTTTTCCATCCCTTATCAGGTGTTCCACTTCTGTCTTCAGCTGAATGCAGTCGTCCATTTCGTGTCCGCGACACTTGTGAAACTTGCAATAGCCTTTCGCGTTCTTGCTCTTACGGCCGCCGTGAGGGGGCTTCGGCCATTACGCCCAAATTTTCTTCTCAACGATAGTTGCCAAGATGTCGGATCTTGGTCTGTTTCACGGGTATAGTCCGATATCGTCTTGGCGGACTTCTCTCCTGTGAAAACCGCATCTCTTTGATCCTTCTCGAATCGGACTTTCTTGGGCGTTGGTCTTGCCGGATCCTTCGCTTTCTTGAGCCGCCTCACTGGAACATTTCTTCTGTAATCCTCTCCGTATATTACCTCCTCGCAGATATCCTCTAAGTATTTTTCGCTTCTTACCTCTTGACTCGAGAGTTTTCTTCGGAGTTCCGAGTTGAGAGTATTAGCATACAGGTGTCGGACCCGCTCTTTAATACTGTGTGGCTCAACCCGAAGAACCTCCGTGTGAAAAGGATCTAGGAAAGTCCTTAGATCCTCATGTTCTCCCTGTATAACGCCTGCTAGATGCTCCACGGTACGTTTTCTCCTCTTGGATTTGCCGAATCGAGCCAAGAATTTAGAAGCAGTGCGCATACGATTGTATTGATTTATTCGGCAAAGAGGTGTACCAATCCATGGCAGCTCCGAAGAGAGTGGACGAGAAAGTGAGGGCTTTAGTGTTGTCGCTCATTCCTTTGGAATCCATCTTGCTGTTGAAGCGGGTTAGGTGACCCACGGGACAAGCGTCCCCATAGTAGTATTCCAAGTTTGGGATCACTTGGTCCGAATTCCTGTTTCTCTCCTTCTCTCTCATGATACTGTCACACAGGGGATTCGGCGCGCTAGTAGTTATCTGCTCGTGATCTTTTACGAGACGTCCGAGGCTTTGAATCTGAGCCTCTAAAGCCTTTTGCTGGACATAGATCTCGTCTGCCGTCATGATCTCCCCTGTCCTCGGATGCATGGCCACATCCACAGGAAGGTCGTTCATGCGGGCTCTTGGAATGGTTTCCGCCACTTGATCTCCGTCCCTCGGGGGCACTGGGGGTGGGGTTTCCGGGCGTCTATCGTTCACGTCTTGATGCTCTCTCCTCACTTGGTGGCTTCCTTCCCCTCGGATCTGAGAGGCTGACGCCCGCCTGTCCAATAGATCTCGCAAATCCTCTTGGGGTCGCTGATCCCCCAATCTCTGCTCGATTGGACGGTGTCTGTTCCTAGGCATTGCTGGCTCTGCCTGTGGAGGCATGACCACTGGCGGAGTGGTTTGTTGTGGAGGAGCATTGTTGGACCCCAGGCACCCTTGGATGATCGTTCGCAGTCTGTCAAACTGCACTTCGCTTAATCCAAGGTCGTTAGTGCGGACGATGCGTCCATCAGGCATCGTGAATTGTTAGGGTGCGGGTGGGCCTTGAGCTCCTGTCGGAGAAGCTCGGGCCGTATCTTCTTCCGAGGAAGGACTGGCTGTGCGTCCCTCACTTGGATATCTTCTCCTTAGCGTCGCAGCCCTGCGTCCCCGGGTGGACGGACGTCCCCGCGGGTGCGGTGGTGGAGGTCTTACTTCTGTGGTACCAACTCTTGTTGTTCGTCTTGTCCTTGCCATCGGTTCACTTGAAACACAGATGCTCTTTGTAAGTTTCCCACAGACGGCGCCAAAATGCTGAGGGATAAACCTCAAACACTAACTAACTAAACTACTACAAGCAACACGTGCATCCGCCCCGACTTGACGGTCCGATGGATTGCTCGTCCAACCAGTCACCAAACAACTAAGTAGAACTGGATGCCCGGATTGTCTGTGTCAATCCGGTAAGAGACTTTACTCAAGAGAGAGTTGGAAGCTCTCAATGTAATAATTATGAGGGAGGTTATTGTTTAAGTATTGCTTCTTACTTGTCACTTACCTTTAGGTCTTGAACCTTGAGCTGTATTTATAGTTATCTCATACTCATGAGGTAGCTCACGAGATGATGCCAAGTGTACGATCCAGATTTGGACACCAATGCTACCTTTGGTCCAAGGCCCATTAGTGGACAGTGATCCAATACCGATAAGTGGGCCTGGGAGGGTAGTTTGGACCTTTTCCCTCTGTGAGTACCGTTCCGCCTGTTGGGTCCGTGTTAGCCCCTCGGACAGACCTGTCTGCTTGGTTGATCTGCCCTTGGGTGACTCTGGATGTCCGAGCCAAGAGTCCCACGGAAGTATCTCAGTGGTTCTGTTATACACGTCTGGTCTTAGAGTAATGGTGGCGTCCGAGGTCCTCTCGTACGGTCCGCTAGGCATCTCTGTACTGACCTGGTCAGGTTTACAAGTCCTTTCCTTAGCTAGCTCGGACTAGCTGTGGGGAGGTAGTGACTTCGGCGTACTGGTCGATTCACTTTGGGCGGACCATGTGAGGTCGGACCAGTACTGAATTGGCTAGTTAAGCCGTGATGAGGTCGGACCAGTACTGAATTGGCTAGTTAAGCCGTGATGTGCTTTAGGACACGCTCTATGGTGCCCTTAATGGATTGGACATATTTCCGTATCAACACTGCCTATCTTCCCTAAACACGTAGTCCCCCACAGAAGCAATGGGAGGTTAGGCAAAGTTACCCAAATAGGCATAGTTCTTAGCAAGTCATCCTTCAAACATAAACCAGCCACCCATTCTTTAAGAAACATTGGCATGTTGTATATGGTATAGGGTCCTTTTCTCATCACAACATTCCTATACTCTATTGAACGAAATTTCAGCAAAAAGTAACCTTCGTCGTGGTAGAACATTTCAGGCAGCGTAACAAAGTTCCAGAATTTCATCATGTATTGCTTGACCGCATTCATAATTAGATCACAACCCAAGACATATATAATGAGTGATGTTTCCCAAAATCGTACCTCTGAATCGATGTCTGCTCCCTCAATCAACACTTCAACATCATCCTCAACAATAGTCGGAGCGGTGAATTCCATTGCGAGCCCATTTCAGGTGAGTCGATTCCCCCGTATAACATCAGTCCAAAGCTTCACCACCTATTGTTCAACTTCCAACGAGATCGGTTACTGCGGAATGTCAGCCTTCATCGATTGATTTTCGATTGAATCATGGAATTCTTCTTCAAAAATATCTTCTTGGATACTACCATCTTCCCCCACCCCTTATGAGTTTCCTATATGCTGATTAGTCTCTTCACAAGCTACCTCTCGTCAGATCATGTTGTGATGATTTGGTGGTGTCGCCACCATCTTTTTTGGCCGGCCACGATCACGTTTCATCATAGCGGCGAAAACACCGTGACTGCGTGACAATTGCCCACAGTAGATAGGTAGAAAGATGTAGGTTGAGCTATAATCTTTACTTATTTGCTTTTAGTTTTTATTTTAATTTTTTTAATTTTTATATTGTTTTTATTTTATATTTTTTCTGATCTCTTTAACAAAAATTTCAAATTTTTTTGAGTTTTTGAATTTTTTAATAATCTTTCAAACTTTTTGTAATTGTTTGAATTTTAAAATTACCTTATATCTTGTATGCAACGTTTGTAGTCATATCATATAGGCCTATAATTGGGTAGGATCCAACCCAAACCCGTTAAAATCCGATAAATTATTTATGTGCGGGTACAGTTTGGGTTCACACCCGCACCCGTCCAAAACCCACCGTGCCCAACATGCAAACCACTCTAAGACCCGATCTGGACCTAACATGTATAGAACCCGACCCGAATTCGACATGTAGCCAAAATTTAACCCATGATCCATCCAGAATCTGAATTGGCCGAAATTTTCGTAAGGGGGTAGGGTGGGTACCTATGCCCTCCCCCCACCCCCGCCCGACCATAACAATAAAATTTGTGAAAACATGTGAAAAATTGTTTTCATGAAATAAAAAAAATTCGCCAGAGGTAGGTGATGTGCTCAAATTAGTACTTGATAAAAGTCAAAGTAACTAAAGCAATGTTGAGTAAACAAGCCTTAACTACGAGATCGTTCTCAAGGAGCTAACTAGGCAACTATGACGTTTTCAAGTATCAAACGTAAGAGTTTGCAAGTAGCAGTTTTGTAAGATTGAATTGGTTTTGTAAATTAAACTAAGTAAACGAGAGTGAATTTGAATCAAGAGAAGGGAAATAGACACGGTAGCATTTCAGATTAATCGAATACAGAATCAAACCCATTGCTCATATCCTGTCATACTTATTTGTCCAAATAAACAACCAATTTCAGTTTAACCAAAGCATTCTTTGAAAATATGAAGTAGAGAAATCAATCGATTGTCAGACGATTGATTCTTAACCTGGAAGTGTTTGAGGATTTAGAGTAAGACTACCGAAATTGGGGTTTTTACAAAGTTTGGGAAGAAGCTTAACACATATGAACAAACCCTAGGTAAAAATTCTAATTCGATTAATCCTTAATAGCTACTGCATCTATCGAAGAAATTAGCTACTCATATCACAAGGATTGGCATGCATATTGACATTCACAAATGAATCAAACATACAAGACGATATCATAAGCATTCACCAAGAAAACAAGCACAAGAGAGATTGTGAAAGAAAAAGGAATTGAATTTGTAATCCAACCTCAATGAGTGAATCCGATGTCAATAATACGATTACAAGTCAAGATCAATGATCAACCCAAGCGAAGAACCATAACAAGGGTTTTTGCTCGAGAGTAAAAGTAAAAACGAAGAAAGAAGAAGTGTCTTTGTAATGAGCTAAATCGCCTGAATTATAGCGCAAAAACAGATCTACAGCGTTGGTCGCGACTAAGGTAATGCCGGTCGCGACCAGTGGCTTCCTGGTCGGGACCGAGGTCGCAACCTGCAGCTTCTTGGACAACAGTTCACCGCTGTCGCGACTAGGGTAGTTTGGGTCGCGACCAGCGGCCTTTTCATGCAAATCTTAGAATTCTGAGTATTTCTGAGTGGAGTATTGAGCTTCTTCTCGAACAAGACCTTCAAAGGGATCTTTTCTTCCTCCAAAACATACCAAAATACACAAAAACCTGTAGAACACAACTAAAACACAAGACACATAAAAATGCACAAAATACGCTACGAAAGACAAATAGAGACGAACGAAAGCTGGTAAATAGAACGAAATGAGAGCCTAAAATACATGCTCATCAAACCCCCCAGACCGAACCTTTGCTCGTCCTCGAGCAAACAGACTAAAGTTGACTCGACTAAACTCTAAGCAAATAAGCACAAAGGAATTAAA
Organism: Plantago major; assembly: GCA_026545765.1. Lineage (NCBI taxonomy): Eukaryota > Viridiplantae > Streptophyta > Magnoliopsida > Lamiales > Plantaginaceae > Plantago > Plantago major. The sequence continues at coordinate 37,565,310 of CM048843.1, read as the reverse complement.
CTACCAAGTTACCGAGCCAACAATGCTAACATTAAACCCAAAAGATGCTAACGCTTTAAAATCCTTCTAACGTTGGTAGAAAACAAAGAAAAATTCAAACAAGTTCGTTTCCTAAGTAAAAAGAACTTAGAGCTAATCCTAGAGTCCCTCACAGATAATTAGTTAAGCCACTCTCTCACAGCTGGAAGTGTCCAGCGGGTTAAAAATGCTCAAGAATAAAGCTGGGCGGTGACTTTCGTCACAGAATGCCACAAATCTCTTATGCTAGTGTACTCAATTCTTCAACTCAAAAGGGACTTAAACACGCGACTCTAGAGAAATAAATGAGAACAAAGACTGACTGCTGCTCCTTTTTTGCTCAAATTTTTTATATTTTCATATTTTGCACACTATTTTTTAGATCATTATAAATGTCTTATGTGCTTTATCGTTTGGCCTCATTGGGCTCTTTTTTGTCTCAATATTAGTAGGTGTATGTTTTACCGAAAGTCCGCACTATTGTGCGTGTCAGTTTGGTATACGTGCCATCAACCTCACGGACATGTACCTTTTCAGCCACGCCGGTATGTGGTAGTATTTGAAACACGCCTAACACGACTAACGGTGATCAATTAAGGCCATATATCCACCCCGAGACTAATATATATATATATATATATATATATATATATATATATATATATATTTCGGAACAACAGACAGACTCGATAATCAAATACAAGATGGCTCCAGTAAAGGTAAAGAGCAGTCGCAAGAAAAGAATGGAGAACATGCCGGTTGTCATCCTCAACTACTAAGAGCACACATAAGTATGAAGTGGCGCAATAACTTTAATAAAAGAATTGCTCTTCCCAGAAATCACACAAAACAAAGCTGGCACAAAATTTTTACATCAGCATTAAAGGATTCTCACAGGCTTTTTGGACTAAACAACTAACTAGACTTCCTTTTTACAGAGGAAACAAACTTACAAAAAAATTTCCTGCCCCCACTACTGATAAGAAAAGATTCAAAGCATAAGCATCAAAAGGGTTTAACACTATCAAAATGGGCTCGACCCTAGCAATTAACTCAGACTCAAAGGAAACAGCAGACAAACTAGAAAAGAAAAAATTGAAACAGCAAACAACACAAGATGCACATCTCACCCTCCCCTAACAAAGAGAAGCTTGTCCTCAAGCCAGAGAAAAATAGAAACAAACATTTTACAGATTTTGTACTTATTTTTAGTCAAGTACCGAACTCTTCCGCATCAATCGGCGAGTGCTGCTTATGGTTATAGTCGTCAGCTCGACTTCTTCAGCACTCTTGATTACTTTGTGCCTAGGGGCCTTCCAACTTTCCTGGTTCCCTTCCTACCTTGCAAATGTGATTAAATATATAGGGGACCAGTATAAGCCCCCATGTACTCCTTGAGCCTATCCCGTGCAGCAGTTAATATGGGATCAGAGTAGGCATGCAACTTTCGTTGCTTGCCTTGTACCTCATAAGTGCAGGTACGGATGTAGATGTTAATAATCATGCGGGTCGCTTTGATGAATGGTCGCCCAAGCAACATCGTATCCTTGCCTTTCGCACCAGGTGCTTGAGGCGGCGACTCAATTATGACGAAATCAGTAGGCACTGCGACTCCATCCAGTTCAACTTTGACACCCACAATCACTCCCATAGGTCGGTTATGGGACCCATATGCGAGCAGCATCATGCACTTTATTGGTTTCATCTCCTTAAGACCAAGATCTTTGTAGGTGCTAAATGTCATCAGATTACTACTGGATCCTGTGTCGACAACTCCAACTACATCATGAGTCGCTCCTATCCCCACTAGCAGATCGAAACTTTCATAATCACTTATACTCTTAGTTTCTTTTGGGCTTATTTGTTGCACTACATCATTGGGTTTCTCACTCTCCTTCTCAACTGAATCTTTTGAAACCAAGGGAGTCGTGGGTTCCAGAGTCACTGACTCCAGAGTTTGAGCTAGACTAAGCTTGCCAGTCTCTTCAACTTGTGGAATCACCCCTTTTCCTTTACAGCAAGAACAAGTGGTGCCTCCTTGGGTAACCTGTGCCGATGGTGTCAAATCCTCGCTGACAGTAAGTTTAACCATGAAACTATTTTCCACGGTACTAGGGAGTTTTCCTGCTTCCCTCTGCTGAACTCTTGCCAGAAGTTGTCCCATTCCGTCTTCCAATCGCTTTATGGACTGCTCCATCCTTTCCACACGTTTGGTGGAGTTATAATAGTATTGGCCAGAGAGGTCCATAAATCGCCCCACCCTCTATTCCAGTGTTTTCTGTTCCTACTGGGGTTTAGCTGGTACCTGTGGAGTCTGCGGTACATTTTCATAGAAGTTGTTCACATAGCCCAGATTGCTTCTCACTTGCTGGACCGATTCTTCAAACTCCTCAACAAGTTTGCTCTCGCTCCTATTAGCTCTTTTCCCTCGCCCTCAGGGAATTGCAACTTCTCAAAGCGCCTCGAGATCTGCGGTAGTGGCTTCCAGAATTGACCCCCTGTGCTTACATCCACCAGTTGTTGATCCTCCCCGGTGAGACATCGTAGAAAATGTGACACAGGGAGACGTTGTCAAACTTGTGATGTGGGCATTGCCCCAGAAGCTGCTTAAACCGTTCCTTGCTGTCATAGAAGGATTCATCGTACCTCTGCTCAAACTAGCGGATTTTGTTACGGATATCTGTGGTCTTGGCATGGGGAAAATATCTTCCCATGAAAGCTCTGTATATGTCATCCCATGGGTTCAGTAACCCATCAGGCAGATTAAGAAGCCAATTTTTAGCGCGGTCCTGCATGCAGATTGGGAAGACCTTCTTCCTAATGTCTTCACCCGAAACCTTGTTAGTGGTCGGTATCTGCCCAACCAGACCTTCAAACTCCTTCAGGAACTTGATCACATCCTCGTTTTGCATCCCGTGGTACCTTGGCATATCATGGAAGTGATAAGCCTGGATTTCCATGTTTTTAGCATCATTGGACAAAACTATTGCGGGTCCACCAACCTTAATTTCTCCTGGTTGATAATAATCTTTGTATTTTGCCATTCCTGAAACTCTACTAGCAGAAAATCTCAACTGAAGTTTAGTTTCTGTTAGTCCAGGAAATGCAAAACACAGGTGGTTCTAGCAAACTAATATAATTATCTACTAAAAAACAACACAGTAGGAATTAACTCCCCGGCAGCGGCGCCAAATTTGATGTGCTCAAATTAGTACTTGATAAAATTCAAAGTAACTAAAGCAGTGTTGAGTAAACAAGCCTTAACTACGAGATCATTCTCAAGGAGCTAACTAGGCAACTATGACGTTTTCAAGTATCAAACGCAAGAGTTTGCAAGTAGTGGTTTGTAAGATTGAATTTGTTTTGTAAATTAAACTATGTAAAAAAGAGTGAATTTGAATCAATAGAAGGGAAATAGACACGGTAGCATCTCAGATTAATCGTATACAGAATCAAACCTATTGTTCATATGCTGTCACAGTTATTTGTCCAAATAAACAACCAATTTCAGTTTAACCAAAGCATTCTCTGAAAATATGAAGTAGAGAAATCAATTGATTGTCAGACGATTGATTCTTAACCTGGAAGTGTTTGAGGATTTAGAGTAAGACTACCGAAATTGGGGTTTTACAAAGAGAAATCCCCCAAGGCAAAAAGACTATAGATGCAAGATACAAGTTTGGGAAGAATCTTAACACATATGAACAAACCCTAGGTAAAAATTCAAATTCAATTAATCCTTAATAGCTACCGCATCTATCGAAGAAATTAGCTACTCATATCACAACGATTGGCATGCATATTGACAATCACAATCTAATCAAACATACAAGACGATATCATAATCATTCACCAAGAAATCAAGGACAAGAGAGATTTTGAAAGAAAAAGGAATTGAATTGATAATCTAACCCAATGAGTGAATTCGATGTCAATAATACGATTACAAGTCAAGATCAATGATCAACCAAAGCAAAGAACCATAACAAGGGTTTTTGCTTGAGAGTAAAAGTAAAAACGAAGAAAGAAGAAGTGTCTTCCTAATGAGCTAAATCGCCAATGTTATAGAGTAGAAACAGATCTGCACAGTTGGTCGCGACCAAGGTAATGCCGGTCGCAACCCGCGGTTTCCCGGTCGCGACCTAGGTTACGACCTACGACTTCTTGGACAACAGTTCACCGCTGGTCGCGACCTGGGTAGTTTGGGTCACGACCAACGGCCTTTTCATGCAAATATTGGAATTCTGAGTATTTCTGAGTGGAGTATTGAGCTTCTTCTCGAACACGACCTTCAAAGGGATCGTTTCTTCCTCCAAAACATCCCAAAACACACGAAAACCTATAGAACACAACTAAAACACAAGACACATAAAAAACGCACAAAATACGCTACGAAAGACGAATAGAGACGAACGAAAGCTGGGAAATAGAACGAAATGAGTGCCTAAAATACAGGCTCATCAGTAGGGTGGGTGGGTACCCAACCAAAAAAAAATTTTGGGAAAACATGTGGGAAATTTTTTTCGTGAGATTAAATTTTTTTGCCCGAGATAGGGTTGGTGTAGCCCGCAAAAAAAAAAGTTTCGCGAAAACATTTGGGAAATTGTTTTCGTGAGATAAAAAAATTTCGCCCCAGCCCTCACCCGTCCGACCAAACAAAAAATTTTGGGAAAATATGTGGAAAATTGTTTGTCAGATAATTCTTTTTCAGCCCCCCCCCCCCCCCCCCGCGGCAGGACCAAAACATTTTTTTCGCGAAAACATGTGGAAATTGTTTTCGTGAAATAAAAGAATTTCGCCGGGTAGGGTAGGTGGGGTACTCAATCCGGCCTGACAAATGCAGGAAATTTTTCCTGATTTAATTTTTTTTCAATATTTTGGATCGGGTTCGGGTTCTAGGTCTTCCTGACTTTAAAATTGCGGGCTGGGTACGTGTATAGGTTTTAATACTATGGGTTTGGTGCGGGCAAGTTTTCTAAAACTCGTTAAAATCATCGGGTTCCGCCCCACGGGTTTTGTAATGGGTCAGGTACGAGTGAGGCACTACCCATTTACAGGCCTAGTACTATCATATGTGTTGCCTTCATCTTAACATACAAGTATCTTGAGATCCTTTCTGCTCGTATCCCTGAATAGTGCAACATATAGCTGGGCATGGCTAAAAACTGATGTCGGAAGGTATAGTTCGACATGAGCAAGAGATTGACCCTGACTTTTATTTATAGTCATTGCAAAACAAACATTTATAGGGAACTGTCTCCTGTCAAAATCAATAGGGAATTTTGTGTCGTCCGATGGACTCATCATCATTCTAGGTATTAATACATTTTTTCCCGCATTCATTCTAGATAACATCTTTGCCTCAATAACATGCTTCCCAAGATTTTTTTACGATAAGCCTTGTTTTATTCCATAGTTCGAAAGCCTGATCAATGTTACACAACAACATGATCATGCAACCAATCTTAAGAACAATCATTTGGTTAAGGAGTCCAGAACAATATTATTCAGAAACTCAATCGTGAACACTTCGGAGATACATCATCCACTCTGCTCAAGCTACCAATTCTTAAATATTCAACTTACTCACCATGTATTTTGGAAATAACGTACTCATTAATCTCATTAATAATGTCATTTGTAGGTGCAAGAATGGCTCGATTAATGTTGTAATTTGGATCTAGTGACGGATTGGTCAAGTGCTCTAACAATGACGGGTACGTAATATCAACAATGGTAGATATAGGATAACCTACCTCTTTGATGAGTAGATCAATAGGTAGTTTTATATCAACCTCACCGTTATTATTTTCACCTGCAACTTGTAGATCATCTGGTCTCGTTTATCTCGGCAGGTGAATTTCCATTCTGCATGTGATGTAAAATTTAATGTTAATCAACTCTATAGTTAATAATTTAACAAAACAAAAGTATTGAAACATAAAACTTACGTGCAACCTTATGTTTTTAGTTAAATTGAAGACTTCACATGTTGCCCATATTTTGGATGAGCATATGGCTGCATTAACTATATCGTATATGGTTCCATCAGGAACCACAAGAAGAATATGACTCACTCCACAAAAAAAAAAACCACATGGCCACCAAAAGGGTCATGAGGGCGATGCATAGCATCTCTCCAACTTCGACCAACTGTCTCGAAGCAAAATTTATTCAGCATAGGAGCCTCGTCCCATATAATAAGCTTAGTAAGCCTTAATAACTATATAACATCAGAGTTTGCATTGATCTTTCAGCATATTGAGTCCTCATTAGGTTGAAGTACTATGTCGAATATCGAGTGAGCTGCACTACCCCAATAGTGATGCAATACCACTTGATGGAACTGGGAGAACTATATCTCCTTTGGATCTCAATCCGGGGCATAAAGTTCTCCATATAAAAGTGTTCACAGTCCTTCCATATCCACATAAGAACTACACTCCAGCTGTATCCGAATTGACAGAAGATATTATCTTCTCGTAGATTGTATGTTGATCCCCAGTCAATCGTAAACAACAAATTGAACTCTTCGCTCTCAGCATCTTTATCGTTAGACGTCTCATCCACTATAAACTGGTTCGTAGCACTGTTTATGATGTCATTTGAATGTATAGGAATACTTTCAAATTGTCACAGTTGTAGTTTGATCTTAGAAGTTTCTCAATCTCCAATAAAGACAAATCTTTAATCTTATCATACGTGAGTTTCAGACTTGTATATAGTAATACGGAATATGAATGTAATAAATAATATATGATTAAGTATGTCTAATAAAATAATATTGAACCATAGTTGTTAGTACCTGGATTGTTCTTTCTCTTGCGTTAGGTATACAAAAGGTCATTTGATAGGAATTTCCATGTCTTCAACCAAACGTCTTTAGGAATAGACATGATGTGAGATAGAAGAAACACTGTGAATATGACAGGGGAAGAAGCCCAGTAACTTGCCTCAATTATGCAACTATCATAATCCCTATCAACAAATAAGAGACCTAATTAAGGAACCACATGTATACTTGTATGAATCATAAATAACACCATTTACCGTTCTTATATCCTCATAGCAAGTTGCACCTCTTACATGCTTCAAGATGAGTCTCATGCAGTACTGGTTCTCATTATTAATGCTGACATTATGTATACGCCCAACACTTTGTGCTTTTGTCTTTGTGCGAGACCATATCTTCTCTCTTTCCTTCCAATAATAATGTTGTGGCAATTCATGATACAAAGCTTTCGAGCTTTAGGATCGACTTTGTCCAGTTCGAACCACTGTAAGAATTTTTACTACTTGCATATGGCTTCTCAAGTAATCGAGCATGTATTCACCATCTTTAATGTTCACACTTTGCTCACCCTCCAAGTGGAATGATAACCTCTCAACTGCAGGAGTCCTATAATGTATGGGGAATTCAAATATTCTCCATATAGCTTCACATGCAGAAACATATGGGTCGTCAACATGCCTCATGATTTCATCTAGATTATTCTTGTCCACAAAACTAAGCCATATATGGTCACCCGATCTCCTTGGGTATATAATTAAACAAATACTTCATAGACCGCCCCTGATTGCAGAATTCTATGTTCATGTGGGCCGATACTTCAACATCAATTGACAATTATATGGGACTACATATCTGGACAAATTTGTAATAATTGAATAACTTAATAATAGGAGATACGTTGATAATAATTATCTGAAAATTGAAAAAGCAAAAAATTTCGACTTAGTTAGATGAAACCTGTTGTCAGGCACTTGGCCATTTTTTTCGACAATAACACATGTATCCCTTCTCTTGTATACCTTGTACCCATTCTCATTTGTGTATGTGTTCTCATTGTAACTCTTGGGAAAGAATTTCGTACATTTACCATTCTCCATGCACGGAGCAGTATGCTGCAATGGACACGGACTATGCATCATGTGGTTTGATACGACTTCATACAGTTCCAAATCTTTCTCTTTTTCAGGAAGTTCAGCACATATATAATCGTTAATATTATTTTTATTTTCACCTCATCATGTTCGTTGAGAAACAATACTAGGTGCACGCATGGACGACCTCGCTTTTGGAACTCTATAGAGTGTACAACTGACATAGTAAAAAGGTCTGTTAAAACATGAATATATCAAAATAAATACTACTCCCTTCGCCCCGCTATAAAATGTATCTACTCTTTTTATAGACGTCTCATTAATAAAGCTACTTTCCAAATATAGTAAGAATGTGAACCCACTATCTCTTATATTTTTTCATTCTTTATCATTTATATCTTTTATCTTTCATATTTTCTCCATTATTTTTCATTTCTCTATCCAGCAACAAACAATAAACTGTTAACTTCTAAAAAACAGCATCGAAAAGAAGGTGGCCTAATGAAGCGGGACAGAGGGAGTATGATTTAGGGTATCAAACACACCATTAGTTATATTTGATAGTGGGGATCTCCTGATTTCATGTGAAGTAGGGGACGGTTGCGAATTGCGATCTTTCTCTTGCAATCGCTTATTCGGCTTGTGTGGTTTTTTATCCATAGAAAGTTGTTTTGTTTTTTCCAGAAAATATCCTAAATGTTAAATATGTATCATAAATTAAATTAAATTAAATTAAATAGTTGAATCTATGCACATAAGAATATCCTATATAAATAATGATCTAAAAAAATACATAAGAACAAAACGCACATTACAAATATTTACAATATCGACGTAACAGTTGGGAATATATCGGCAACATAAAAATCAACCAACAAAATAAAAGGTTTTATAAAATAAAATCACAAAGTCTTATTCAACCACAATTTAAAGTTGTTGTATTCTTATGATTAGATTTAAATCTTTACAGCTAAATACTTCTTGCAACCAAGGTTCATGCAATCATACTTTGATGGGTATCCATCTTCCTAAACATTGCAAACGTGTCCCCCTAAGAGTTTTGTGATTAAGGCATACCTCCAACGGACGGTCTAACAAAGCTTAAAATCCATATTCACACCTATCAATAATTACATTGAGTATCTCACTAACAAATTTGCTTAGATGGAACGGAATAGCTCTATTTATTCACATATAAAACAACAATAGAATTGAGACTTAATATGAGTATAATTCCTTACATATCTTTATCATGCGCATGAGTGCTCTCAGGTGTACACTTCATTTCTCCAGGTAAATGCATTTCTTTATTTCTATATTCAAGATGCATATTTGGTTTCTAGGTGATTGCCATTGATCATTTAACCCAAGTATATATGTTTCAATGTCGTTATGCATCTTATCATTAAACAAAATCATCTTATATATGTAAGATTATATTTGTAGTTAAAAATAATAAATTTCTATAATAGAAGTTTGAATAAGTAAAATCAATGAATATGAAACTTTACCACTAATGTACAATAACACATATCGGATCGGATCGAGTTGCTAGTAGTTGGTATTTTTCCAAGATTAATTATATGTTCTCAAGAATTCGTGTTATCCTGATATCGCATGTAGTTCGATCTATGCTAACACATTTGCCAGTTTGAAATTGACGATAGAACCACACATCCTCGTGCTGCCTAATTAAATATATGATATAAATTAATTGAATTAAATAATTAATTAATATCTGAAAATATGAGTCTATAAAACTATCTACACTATCAAGCTCCATACTTCTTCGCGTCCTTTAAAATATCTGGCGATATTGTGAGCTAAAATTCTTTGTGGCCTTTCAAGAACCGACAGTGTTAGCTAAAATTCTTTTAGGGGTGGAGTAATAAATATGAATTAGTTATTTTCAAGGTTTTTGAACTAAACCTGGTAATTCAAAGCGTTTGTAGTCGAGTGGCAAGCTGAGACACTCCGTACCCAACGGGTCACGGGTTCGATCCCCGAAATGGGTGATTAATTTCTCTGTATAGAGAATGATTGGTGATTAGTGATTTGTTGATGATAAAATTTATCCAATGATATGTATTGTAATTGTAAAATTGTATCTAAAAAAAAAAAGTATTGTAATTGTAATATTGTATCTAAAAAAAAACCTGGTAAAAAAATTATAATGAACTAATAAATAGTAAAATAAGCTGACATATTGAAAGAACTAAGATGTTTTAAGATGGATTATAGTAGTAGCATATACTCCACCTTGTGTCACAATCTCAACTTTCAATATTGATTCTTTTCGATTAATCATTTTCAATTTTAACATATACTAATTACTTTTTTAAATGATAATGGTCAAATCTTCAAAAAGAATATATTACAAGATATATGACTTCTTAACTTTAATTGATATGATTTTATTAAAACATTTATCATCAGAATATAAATATCTAATAAAGAGAAGTAAACATGGGAAGTTGAAACTGAAACAGCGGGAATATAACAGATGGATTGTATATTTATACTAGGGCAAATTACATATGGACCCCTATTAAATTTTGTAATTACAGATAAGTACCCGTTAGTGGAACAATAACATCCAAATTCAGTGAGATAAAAATCAATTTCATCTAAATCCACGAATTTGACTTTTGGCGAATTAAAACCTGGAAATGTCATTTTTACCCATTTTCAAATTCCAGCTTTTACTTTTGGCCAAACAACATATTTATAACCCAAGTCCTTGGATATAATTAAATTCTCAAAAACCAATACCTTAAGTTTCTAACTTCATCTTTCCGGTCCCTGTCACTAAAATGTTATAATGTTATTATAAAAAATATTTAAAAAATTAAAGAATTAATAATACAATATCCAGAATTGAATTATAATTTTTGAAAGAATTTCTGGACTTAATTGTAAAATATGTAACTACTTATTGGCCAAATTGAATGAAACTGAAAGTTTCTATAAAAATTTATTTTGCAATCCAAGTCCCTGGTACAATCTTAATTCTCAAAAGCAAGGGTTTCAAATTTGTAATACATTCAATTCAATCCCTAGTTTTTCAAATTCGAGTTTAATTAGCAACCATACTCAACCAAGATCAAATACTAATCTTCACCGTCATATAATCGATCATAAGGACAATTAATTGGTCGAAATAAGCCTCTAATTTTGGATATTGAAATTCGAAATTAGAAAGAACCCATTTCGAAATAAGCTTGGCCGCCACTAATGGGTGATAAGGTTGAAGAGTCGCCATACTGTCACTCCTGTGAAGCTGCTTCATACCCTAATATGCGATGTGTTTGGCAATGAGAAAATTAATAGATTTCCCACTCCTATTTTATGAAAGCAAATAGTTACTGCAACAAATCTTAATCCATTGTTTGTGGTTCATAGTAGTACGTACCCTGGTGTATATATTTTCAATGGAGATGGGCGGTTTCCGGTGGTCGGAGAATACTGTGTCTTACCAGAAAGAATTGTGGTACGAGAGAAAGAAAGAAGGGGAGGGGTCTGCAACATTTATTTACTTATCATTTTTAATTAAAATGGTATATTTAGAAAATTGTTAAGGACTTGTTTGGTTTCTGAATTAGATGGTGTAACTTATAAGCTGGTCAACGGAAAAATAGATTTTTGGATCTGGATGTAATTGTTCCACTAATGAGGATTCAGATTAGCGAGGAGCCACTAAGAGGGTAGCCCTATGTAATTTTCCCTTTATACTATTAACAACAGTAAATTTTTGTTGCGTAAATTGTAATGGTCCAACATACAGTAAAAACCCCCTAAAAGAATACTCTATAAAGAATAAACTCTTTATAATGATAAAAATTTACGGTCCCAACTTGTGTATAAGTGCTTTAAAAAAAAACTCTATTTAGGAATAAACTCTTTATAAGAATAATTTTTGTCGGTCCCAACGATATTACTGTATAGAGTTTTTACTGTACATAATTTTTTACTAACCATGTACATGGGATTGAATACATGTGATGGGGAATTACTGTAAGTTTGCTGATCAATCATTTATTTAAAAAGGTGAATTTACTATCTCTGCGCCATTAAACATTTCTATTTTATGCTTGTTATGTAGTAATAGCTATGTTTTAAAATTCGGGTCCGACCGGCCGGTCGTACCACTAAACCAGCCTTAAGCCGCTGCCCCCAAAACCGACAAACTCGGCCCAAAACTGGGTTGGGCCGGTTCTTTTTTTTTTTTCTTTGCAGCTAAACCCCGTTACGTGCGAACTTAGGAAGAAAAGTATTAAATAAAATATATTTAATTTATATAGTCCAAGAATAAAAAATACAGGCACAAAGAAAAAAAAAGGTCATTTTTTTTTTCTTCTAGTCGAGTCGTGAGGGTCTGGGGCCTTTTTTTTTTTTTTTGTAATTAAGGGCTGCTTTTGCAAAAAAACCCCAAAATACCTTAAAATCCTTTCCATTGAGAGGTACTAGTTAATTGTTATGTATATTTTGAGTTTTCCATTGGGTTTATACTTTATAATGCAAATCAAACATAAAATCCATGTTTGTTCTATTTATTAGTTATTCATTTTGTTGATCATTATATAATCTATATCTTTTGTATTTTGGAAATGCGGAAAATGTTGCAACAAATGAGAACGATGATGTTGAACTCTTGTATTATTGTTGAGTTTGATCTTTGGGACTCTCTTATCTCATGAATTGCCTGTAGCCTTTTATGATTGTAATGTGGATGAATTGATGGCTTGATGCCATTTTTATGATGATTTGAAGTTGTGACTCTTTATGTTTATGTCATTGGACTCATTTCTATGATTCTATGATTGTTGGTCCATATAACGACAAAGTAAAAGACTCGAGGGGGGAGGGGGTGAATAGTCTTTTAAAACTTTTGACGATAAAACAGTTTCTTAGATATGTGTGAAGATATCTGATACTTATAATCAGAGAGCGGAAGACTTTCTATGTGATAAGTACACATGCTTTGTAAGATATAAGTGTATAAATACTCAGCAAGGTAAATAGAGCAATTAATAAGTTGCAGAAAGTTAATAACACAGATCATTATAGTGGTATCTGAGGGTGGCGTAATCCCTCAACTAATCCACTCGCCCTTTCTCAGGACTTGAAATTCACTAAGATAGATATTGAGTTCTCCTTACAATAATCCTATCCCTTGATTCCCTTTTACACTAGGTTCCCAACCAAGTGTTCCCCTGAGTTATTCCCCGGCTTTCTCAGCCAAGTACTTCCTGTACATAGAAACTTTTGAGCTATTCCTTAGTTTCCCAAACTAAGTACTTCATGTGCTCAGTAACCTTGGAGTTGTTCCTTAGTTTCCCAAACTAAGTACTTCCTGTACTCCACGCCGTGTGTGATGTTGGTTAAAGTAGTTTGTTAGGTGAGTAGGGTTAATAACTTTCTCAGTTATGGAGGAATACTTTATAGAACAAGAATCACTTAACACACTTCACAATGTGTGGTGATATGTTCTTCACTGACCCAAGTCTATGTTAAATGTTCTAGAGAATGAATCTCAGATACTTGATCTTTTGATTCAACTCCTTCACAGATAGCAATTCTTGTTAAGGATCAGGACACTTAGAACTTTCGTGCTACTTAGAATTCAAGAGCTTGGTCGCAACAGTAAGCTAGAGAATAAGTAGGTTGAAGGCTTGGATGCTTGAATGAATAAGTTCGTAGATGTGTAAGTTCTGTGTGTATTTTCAAGCATTCTAAGTGGTGATATTTATAGTTGAAAATCATGCCGTTTGAATAGTATCCGTTGAGCACAATGAAATTCAAACTATTGATATCTGTAAATAGTATTGCAGAAGACGTTGTCTCTTTTCAGAGATTTCCTCTTTTGTTCAGATGTCTATGTCTGTGCATTTATTGCACTGTACTATTTTTTGTCCTGTAGTGCCAACGGAACTATGCACGCTTTCTGAAGCATTACATGTCCTTTTCCAGAGACCATCACTTCTCCAGATACCTATTGAAACATTGTTTCCCAGAAATATAGTTTTATCCAAGGTATCTGAGCGTGGGTTTCTGTGGGCACTTTTCCTCACTCAGTAACCTTGTGTTCTCAGATATCTTTTGTGGAACTTGTTTATTGAAAAACACTTGTTTCTTCAAGGTATCTTGAAGTAGGTATCTGAGGAGACCAATCTCCTTAGTCTTCGGCAATCTTGTGCAGTCTTCGAATCTTCAATATGTTGAACTCTTCTTCCAGATGCCTCCTTTTTGGTCTTCTTCAAGGATATAAAAATTACATTCAGAGACCTAACATCCTATACAAGATTTGCTAGACTAACATACTCAGTAAACTTCCTCTTTTACAATGTTCAAGTGAACTAAGAGTACTAGTTATCTTTCTAAGCTAAGATAAGTCATTAGGATGCTGATCAAAATCTAAACAGATATTCCTAACAAATTTCCCCCTTTTTTATCAGTCAACGATGACTATCTTTAAAACCTATTACAACTTGGAAGAGGAAATAAACTCCATCACTTAATCATTTATTATGATCTGTTCAATTCATTTAATAAAGTGCAGAAAGTAAACATCAACCAAATCACAAGGTGTGATCTTTGCTGACAAGTTATCCTTTTTATAGATTGATATCTGAGAGTAGGTTCATCAGATATGTTACAAGGAAAGTTTCACAGATAAATTTTACAATGAATAAAATAAATTACAGTACAATCAACAAGATACAAAATACATAGTTAAGTTTGAACAACAGGAGAAACCAAGCTCCAAGTAAACATCCTAATTAACTAGTCTTCAAGTCTTCAAAAATCTTCTAAGTTTAAAAAAAAAAAACTTCAAGTCTTCAGCAGATCCATGGATCAATTTGCAAACTCCCTATCTCATCTTTTAATGTCATCTGATTAGTCAAAGATTAAAGTCCTGACTAACATCTCATTGTCTCTAGCATATCCACAGACTTCTCTGTATGATTTGGTGGGATTCTTCTTGGCAAAGTGTTTGACCCACATATACTTTTCCCATTTCCAGGCATGCTCTATTTTGATATCTGATAGCTTGAAGTATTCATACATGATCCTCATATATTTGATGTCACCCTTGTATTGATCTTCAGTCATGTAGAATGACTCAAAGGGTTCCACAGCAAGTCTTGGCCTTGTGCCTGTTCCAGTGAGGTGTGGTACTATGTGCACATCATCAGGTTTGCCATAAGGACACTCATCAGTAAGGTCCTTCCTCATGACTTCAACTCTCTTGACAACTTCAAAATCCAACCATGTTTTGACATGATTGGTGTTGATCAAGATTGGCTTATCTTTTCTCCATGCTATGAGCTGTTGATGGATGGCTACTGGAAATCCTTTTTCATTTACAAGCAAGTGCTTGAGTTCCAGTATCCAGTATCCATTTCTCTAATGAATACACCTGCAGGAGGAGGAGCTGTTGTCAGTCTTCACATACTCAATCATGGCTTCTTCTGGCCTGAGTGGAAAATGACTTTTTCTTCTTTCTGCTCTTAGTCTATTCCTCCTTTGCCTTGAATTTTCCCTTGAGGGATTGCTTGAAGAACCACATTGGATAGACTTGGTGTTTCCAAAGGGTGTTTTAACTACCAAAGGCTTTGCAGGTATGGGCTCAGATAGGCTATCGACCCTTTTTCTTTTCATGTGAAGGGGAGCTTCATCTTCATCAGTCTCTTCATCATCATCATCAATGTTAATCTTTGTGGGAGATTTGCAGCCTTCTTCATTGCCCAAGGGATTTGATTTGTCCTTCTTCTTCTTCAGAAGGCTCATCAACCCCTTTCACTTATCTTCTCCTTGGGGCCTTGGTACCCCTTGAAGGTTTCTGTGCACTGGCCCTTGTTCTCATTCCTTTTTTCAGGAAGTTGCTGAGTGGTAACTGCTATCTGTAAAGCAGTCTAACTGGAGGAGGGCTCATTTATTCTTAGTGGTGGAAGTGGTGGTTGCTCAGATTTCTTCTTGTTTCCTCTTCCTTTCTGAGCACCAGATCCTTCCCCTTGTCCTTGACATTCTTCTCCCTTAGTCATTGTTGACTGACTAAGTATCACAAAGGATTCTGAGAGTGACTCAAAATTCCCTGTCAGATAGTTGTATGTAGCAACCAACTTTTGCAATCCAGCCTTGAGCTCCTAATTTTGTTTGATAAGTCCTGTTTCCTTATCAGTGAGCTCTGCCAGTAGGCCTTGAGTAGCATCTATTTTTCCAGCAGCATAGCTAGCCTCATTGTGGGCTTTTTCAGCAAGATTATTGTCATCATCCCTCACCATGCCTAGGTCTCTCCGAGCAATGACCAAGCTTGTTGTTCTCTGAGTAATTAACTCAGTGAACTTCTTCATTTCAGCAGGGACTGATGCAATCACTTCTTCATTTTGCTGAGACAACTCCTTTCTTAAAGTTGCCAGAACCTTGTATCTGGCCATGTAATCATGGGAGTTGAGATTTGGTACCTTACTGAAGCTTTGAGTAGCAATCAGTTTTCTCTTTAAGTGAGAAACTCCCAAGTGATCATTTGCATGTTGATATGCTCAAATTAATACTTAGAAAACCAAGTAGTAAGAAGTTGTTATAGACAGACAAAGCTAAACCACAGAGTCGTTCGCTAAGGAATTAATTAAGCTATGTAGCAGTGAGAGTAAACAGATACTTGCCAGTAACAGTTTGATTAATGGTTTTTGTGTACTTCTAACTAGATCGATTAAAGCTAAGATTACGATTAACAATGAGAGGAAGATGAATACAGTAGCAAGATCCAATTATGCTAATTCGAACTAGGGATAACACTCATATTTGTCACACAGTTGTTGTACAACAAATCAATCAATTCGATTCAACCAATTGTTCTTAGAAAATATTATACTGGAGAAATCGTGAGTCGTCAATTCACGATCCTTAAACATGAACAATTTAGAGAATTTAATACGGACTTATCGAATTGAAGGTTTTTACGAAGATTTTATACGAGACTAACCTATATGAGTGAATCGATAACCCCTAGAACGAATATGCATAATCTTCACATACTACTGTATTCAAAGGTGTTTAGCTAGTCATAATAGATAATTTCATACAGAGATTCATGGCAATAATCAGACGAAACATTGATGATAAACTCGCATGCAATAACATACAATTCAATCGATGAAGATAAAGAACGAATTGTAAAGAACAAAGCAATGGAGAAATCAATACCAATAATCCTGATGATCAAAATCAATGAATAACCAAGCTCCAAAGATGTCTCAATGTCAATGTGTGAATCTAGGAGCTTTTTTCTCAAAACTAGGTTAAAAGAAGTATGAAAGAAAGAATCCAAATTCTAATCTAATGAGGAAAACAAAACGCTGATCCTGCGCCTCTCGCCGCAGCATAAAGAATAGTTCATCGCAGTGAGACTTCTTAATCGCAAAAATATAGCTCTCGCATAATCTCACCGCGGCGAGCTACAATCTTCAAGGCAGGAGCTTCATTCGCAAAATCTCGCCGCGGCAGACTGATTTCCTCGCCGCGGCGAGCCTTCTGTCAATTTCTAGTTCCAAGCTCGTAAAATCTCACCGCGGCGGACTGAATCCCTCGCCACGGCGAGCCATGCTAAGCAGCTTGTTCAAAAGACATCGATTTCTACAAAATATAAACAAAACACCAAAGCGTAAAACAAACTAAAAAGACTACAAAACTAAAGACAAAGACTCACAAAGACCGCTAAAAAGGACCAAATGAGACGTTAGAATATTGTCTCATCAAAATCCCCAAACCGAACCTTTGCTCGTCCCCGAGCAAACACACAACCTAAACACAGGATGAGTCAAATTCCCAAGCGACCGAATCTACCATTGAAAACATTAAATTCACAGGATGCAAAAATTTTGTTCTCAACCTAACCTTGGCAAAAATAGTAAGCAGGTAATCAGACACGATCGTTTCTCAAGTATAAAGTGTATCACTCACTCTCATGGAAGTATCCATACAGGGTATAGCTCAAAAAGTAAACTGGGAAGATGACTTTCGTCACAAGGATGCCTCAAATATCTTATGCTGTTCTACTCGTCTCATTGAGTCGAAAGGGACTTTGGCACATGACTGTATTCCTCCGGAAAATTGAAAAACTGAAACTACTCCCCTCATCCATTTCAAAACAACATCAGATCTCATAATACTTAACTGAATTCAGTGCATGGCCACCTGGGCTCTTTTAATCTCAATTTTTTGCAGGTGTCTGTTTTACCGAAAGTCCGCACTTTTGTGCGTGTCAGTTTGGTATACGTGCCATCAACCCTCATGGACATATGGCTTTTTAAGGCCACGCCGGTATATAGGTAGTATTTGAAACACGCCTAACACGACTAACAGTGATCAATGAAGACCATAGATCCACCCCGAGATTCAAATATCAAAAGCTTAGGGAGAAGTAACAGATTTTGCAGTACAATTATAATAGCTCGTAACATTCATTGTTAACAATCCTCTCCCCAAACCAGTTCGACAGAACGGGGGAAAAAAAATCCACAAAGTAAAGCATGCCGTTCGTCATCCCCAACGAAACTAAGTACACATAAGTATGAAAAGGCACAAGTAATACGTAAAAACTTGCACATCCCAGGAAATCACACAATAACAAGTGCCGGTACGATATTTTTTCTTCGGCTAGTCTCCTCACAGGCTTTTGGACTACAGGGCTAACCAGACTTGCTATTTACAAGAGAAACGACCTTGCAGGATTAAAAGCCTACTACACTACTTCTAGCTAAACATCAAACAAAACGTAAGCAGCAAAAGAATTTACCATTCGCAATAGACGTTCGACTTGGTAATTGACTCAGACTACCACAAGAGAAAATGAAAATACTATTAGATATTTTGTTAGAATATCTGTTTAGATTTTGTTCAGCAACATGATGACTTATCTTTGTCTCAGAAAGGTCATTAGTACTCTTGGTTCACTTGAACATTGTAAAAGAGGAAACCCACTAAGTATGATAGTCTAGCTAATCTTGTATAGGATGATAGGTCTCAAAATGTAATTTTTATTTTATGAAGAGAAGACCAAGAAGAAGACATCCAAGCAGAAAGCTCAACAAGAATTGAAGACTTCAAGAAAACTGCACAAGATTCTCGAATCATTGTTCAGATATCTTAGCCAGATATCTTGTAGACACGAACAGTTTCAAACAAACTGTGTCACAAGAGATATCTGAGAAATGAGATACATATCTGAAGACAAGGAAAGTGTCCACAGATATCTATTCTCAGATACCTTGAGCGTTAAACACGTTTCTGAAAAAAAAGGAACATATATTGCAAACAAAGTTGTTTCAATCAATACAAGTGGTATCTGAAGAATGAAGATAAGGACGTGCAAAGAATCAGACAACAAGTCTAGTCTCTGATACAAAGCATAGTTCCATTGACACTACAGGACAAAAAGTATAGTACAATGCATTTAATGCACGGACAGAGATGTCTGAGTAAAAGCAACGGCAACTTCTGAGAAGAAGACAAAACTCACATAAAGATTATACACACAGATATCGATAGTTTGAATTTGAGCCTAACAGATACTATTCAAATGGCACTCAAATCCATCTATAAATATCAACACTTAGACAGCTTGAGAGAACACACACATTGCATACGTTGAAACATAGAACTCTGAACATCCTACTCTCTCAAAGCAACTTACTTTTTATCAAAGCTTTCTGTTGCGACTAAAGCTTGTGATCTTGAGTAAACACTGAAGTTCTAAGTGTCCTGATCCTAAACAAGCAAAGCTATCTGTGAAGGAGTTGAATCAAGAGATCAACTATCTGAGATTCATTCTCTTGAACAGATATCATAAGACTTGGGTCAGTAAAATCGAACTAGATACCATACGCTGTAAAGTGTATTAAGTAACTTAGTTCACAGAGCTATCTGAATCGAAAAGTTATTAAGACGCTCATCTGACAACTCAAACCGAAACCAACACCAAAACCGGCGTGGAGTACAGGAAGTACTTAGTTTGAAAAATCAGGGAATAACTCCAAGGTTACCGGAGTATAGAAAGTACTTGATTTGGGAAACTAAGGAATAACTCCAAAGTTTTTGAGTATAGGAAGTACTTAGCTTGGGAAGCTAGGGAATAACTCAAAGGTTTCTGAGTATAGGAAGTACTTGGCTGAAGAAGCTAGGGAACAACTCAGGGGGAACATTTGGTTGGGAACCAATTGTTCAGAAACTTAGAATAGGATTTTTGTAAGGTTATCTCAATTATCTGTTCTAGTGAATTCTAGGTCTCTGATAGACCGAAGTGGATTAGTTGGAGGATTACGCCACCTCCAGATACCACTATACTTGCTGTGTCATTTACATTTCTGTATTTATACTTCAGCAACACACACACACACTTATTAACTGTTTCTACACTTATCTTTATTAAGTCTTCCGCACTCTGATTCTAAGTATCAGATATCCATTCAGATATCTGAGAAACATTTGTTATCGACAAAAGTTTTAAAAGACTATTCACCCCCCCCCCTCTAGTCTTTTACTTTGCCGTTATCTGGACCAACAAGTGGTATCAAAGCAGGAGGTTCACCACTTTCCAAGATCAACCTAGATCCTGATAGGTGTATGAACTTTGTCCATTTGTGATGACTATTTAATTTTTGTGTTAAGTGTGCGGTATGTCTCGAGTGATGCACCTGCTCAAACCAGAGAACTACGAGAAATGGAAAAATAACATGATGCTCCACCTTGAAGCCATAAGTGACGAGATGATCGAAGTAATAAAGAATGGCCCAATAGTCATTCAACAACTTAAGCAAGTCATGGAGGTTTCAAGTGGAAGAGACAGAGATCAAAGCGAAGGATCTTCACAAACAGATGCGTCAACTAGTGGAAGATCTACTGGTCACATTATTTACGAACCAAAGCCCAGAGAACTCTGGACATCGGAAGATGCCAAGAGGAATCGTCTGGATGGTCAAGCTCGTAACATCATCATCAGATCGACACCAGAGCACATACAGTGTAAACTGTGGGGTGCTAAAACGGCGAAAGTTGCCTGGCAACTGATTGAAGAAATCTGTGCCGGAACTGAGAAAACCAAGGAAAACAAGTTCGAAATTCTAAAGTTGAAATTTCAAAATTTCAAACAAGGTCCCACTGAAACTCTGGAAGAACTTGATTTCAGATTTACCACTCTTATGAGTGATATGGCAGCACTTGGGGAAAGCAATAGATACTCTCAGTCAGAGAAGATTAAGACTATTGTCAGAAGTCTTAACCACAACTGGGAGCATACTAAATTCTTTTATTTCAACCAAGGTATGCCAAATATCACTCCAGTGGAACTTTTCTCTCATCTTGCTACTGTTGACTATGAGACAACTCAGAGAGAACAAACAACTGAAAAGTTGCAGAATGTTGCTCTAGTTAATCAAGGAACTTCTGAAAAGAAGAAAAGCAAGGAGGAGACTGAGGATTCTCTTGCTGCAAAGCAAATGAGTAAATTTGTCAGTCGAGAAATTGAGAGAAGAAAAGCCAAAGAGAAGCTGAAAAAGCATCTAGGCTCAAACTATCACCAGTACAAAAATATGCAGAGCTCGCTGAACAAGCCATTTCGTAAAGCATCATGTACTGAGGAAGCAGAAATTGGAAACGATATCTGTTTCTATTGTCAGAAACCTGGCCACTTCAAGAAGGATTGTCCTGCCCTCAACAAACTAAGGACAGGTGACAAGAAAGACAAAAGAATCTTCAGAAGAAACCAGAAAGCTTTGCTAACTGAAGAAAGAAAGTCCAGATTCAACTGGATGCTCTAGACGTTGAGATGATTCAAGATGAAAATTCGGATGACTCAACCCTACCATCACCGTAATTATGTGGAGTTACTCATGACATAATCAACTTCACCTCAAGAAGAATGAAATGTGTGGATTCTTTGAAATTGACGGACGACATCTCCAACATAGAAAAGCATCTTATGGTGATGAGGTAACACATACTTCTTGCTACACTTATGAAAGTGATGAAGAGGAAATAAAAAATCTAGAAAATCTCAGGAAAGAACTTGACATCTATGAAAGAGAATTTCTAATGATTCGAGCTAGAGCCGAAAACCTTGAAGAAGAAAAGAATTCTCTTGAAAAGGAAAATTCTCAATTAGTTAAAGATTCTGAGAGAAAGGATGCTGAAAACGCATTTCTCAAAGCTCAGATATCTGAGGCTAAAAAGTCACATGAAGAAGCAATGGTCGAAATTTAAAGAATTATGAAAATCTTCTTCCGAAAACAAGGAACTCAAGAAGAAAGAACTATCTTTTCAATCTTATGACAAAGCTAGTGACACTCTTCTTCAAGTACAATCTTACTTAAGAGATCCTTGAAAAAAGAAAGGACTCAATTGAATACTCGCATGATTGCTCTATTACTCTGAATAAAAGTAAGGAGAAGAGAACATTTGTAAGTACTCAGCAAGACGGTTCCCATGCAATCTATAGTATTGGTGAAAAGACAAAGATTGTTGACAAAGGAAAGGCAGTTGCGACTAGACCTTTGTGGGAAAAACAAGTCAAAAACAAAACTGATGGGTACGTCTCTGAAAAGAAACACAACACTGAAAAGTGTAAACACCCACAGTGCTATGTCTCTCAAAAAGGTAGAATTGCAGGAGCTGGCAAATTCTCCCATGTCACTTTTTCTGGAAAGAAATTGGATCAACCAGAGACTAGCAAAGCTGCTGAGAAAAGATCTCAGATAGCTTCAAGTGCTCGAAACGGCATTGGCTACAAAGGCATCGCAAAATAACTTGCTCATAAGTGCAAGCAGGAGCAAGAACGATGGCTGAAAGCTAGAATTGCTCAAAGCAATTATCAGAAGTGGAAGCTAAATCAAGCCACTGAAAATCTGAATGCCAGGGCTAGAAGAAATCTGGCAAGGAAGACTAAGTTTGCTGAAAAGCAAACTCAGAAACCTGACAGGTATCTGAAAGCATCATATGGAGCACCTAGGGACACACCAAGGAAGAAAATAATTCTTACTAATGATAACTTTCATTCAAAAAGAATTCCTCCTTATGTTCCTGTCAGACAAAAGCATATTTCAAAGAAATTCATTCAAAAATGGATTCCTACTGGAAGAACTTTTGATTCAGCGGTTCCATCAAAGATATGAGAACCTAATCTCCTATTTCCTGTTGTGCAGAATGCTTCCTGGACTAAAGCACAATGGCTATTTGATAGTGGATGCGGAAAGCACATGACAGGAGACAAAGCAAATCTGGTTGACTACAAAGCTTGCAACACAGGACCAGATATCAGATTTGCTGGAGGAGAATTAAATCCCTCTCTGGGATTTGGCAACGTCAAATTGGGAACTTTAACAATCACTGACGTATTACATGTTAAGGATTTGAAATACAATCTATTTAGCATGAGCCAGTTTGCAGACAAGGGTTTTACTATAAAATTCAAAGCTAAATACTGCAAACTAATTGACAATGAGTCAAAGCAGACAGTCTTAGTTGGTCGGCGGAAAGGCAGTCTTTATGTTGCCGACTGGGCATCTGCCACAACTGAAGAATGTCTCATGGTGAGTCAATCTGGTCACACAGAAGAGCACTGGTTATGGCACAAAAGAATGAGTCACTTGAATTTCAAAACTCTGAATAGACTTGCCAAGAAAGAGTTAGTGGTTGGTCTTCCCAAAACATCTTTCAGAAAGGATGGTATCTGTTCTGCCTGTCAGATGGGGAAACAATCTAAGATCTCTTTCAAGTCCAAAATCAGACACTCTAGTGTTAGACCACTGCAACTTTTACATATGGATCTTTTTGAATCATCTGTAACCAGTTATGCAGGAAAGAAATATGGTCTGGTTGTTGTAGATGACTTCTCAAGATTCACTTGGGTTGTCTTTACGAAACACAACTGATGCCGTGGTGGAGATACCAAACTTCTTTGAAAAAGCTTGAAATCATGAAAATGAAAAGGTATCTCGAATCGTAATGATCATGGTACTGAGTTTGTCAATCAGTACATAAAGGAGTTTTGTACCTGCAAAGGTATACAACACCAACTTTCCTCTGTAAGAACACCTCAACAAAATGGTGTTGCAGAAAGGAAAAACAGAACCCTTAAAGAAGGTGCAAGGACAATGCTACCTGACACTGAGATAAGTGAAATATATTGGGTTGAAGCTATAAGCACAGCCTGCTACACTCAGAACAGATGCTTGATAAACAAACACCATGACAGGACCCCCTATGAAATTATGGTTGGAAGACCTCCTAATATCAAACATATGAGAGTATTTGGTTGTAGATGTTTTGTTCTAAACAATGGAAAAGTTTTTCTGAGAACATTTCAACCAAAGGCAGATGAAGGTGTTTTTCTTGGCTATTCCACAAACAGCAAAGCTTACAGAGTTTACAACAAAAGAACAAAGAAAATTGAAGAATCAGTTCATGTTGTATTCTATGAAGGAAGTAAGAAAACACCTCCTACTGATGAACTCTCAGAAAAGTTCAAAGAACTATTACTGAGGGATACTAAAGAAGAATCCTCATAAAGGAAAAACATCGTTATGGAAAGTGAGGATGACTCTGACGTAGAAAAGCTTGAAAAGCCTAGTAACAACAAGATGACTCACAAACATGATGAGGAATTTCCTATGAGTTTTCCAGAAATGGAACAGGTTACTGAGAACCTTCATCATGGAGAGGTATCTGAAAATAAGAATCTTTGAAATGCATGTCTCGATATCTCTAACATCGAAAAAGTGTCGGATATCCATGACATTTCTCATATGTCGATATCTTAGAATCTTGAAAAGTATCAAATCAAAATCTTAGTGATTCACATTCAGATCACCTGGATATTGATCCTACTAGCACTAAACCTTTGATGAAATGGATCAAAGATCATCCTACAAAGGATATAATTGGACCAATTAATCAGGGTGTTAGGACTAGGAGAGCAATAGCTGAAAATGCTGATTCTCTCTTTGGATGTTTCATCTCGAATATTGAACCTAAAAGTATAGAAGAAGCATTAGGAGACCAAGACTGGATCTCGCAATGCAAGAAGAGTTGGATCAATTTGAGAGAAAGCAGTCCGAAACTAGTTCCATTTATAGAAGGAATATCTGTGATTGGAACTAAGTGGGTTTTCAGAAATAAAATGAATGAAACTGGTGAAATAACCAGAAACAAAGAAAGATTGGTTGCCAAGGGATTCACTCAGACTGAAGGCT
Organism: Plantago major; assembly: GCA_026545765.1. Lineage (NCBI taxonomy): Eukaryota > Viridiplantae > Streptophyta > Magnoliopsida > Lamiales > Plantaginaceae > Plantago > Plantago major. Next base: position 37,540,162 of record CM048843.1, on the reverse strand, counting down.
TAGATTTTGATGAGTCATATGCACCAGTTGCCAGATTGGATGCAATAAGACTCTTTCTAGCCTTTGACTCATAAAAATTTCAAAGTTTATCAGATGGATGTCAAAAGCGCATTCCTAAACGGTGAACTTGCAGAAGAAGTTTATGTTGAGCAACCACCTGGCTTTGAAGTTTCCTCAGAAAGTAGAATGGTCTATAAATTACAGAAAGCTCTGTATGGACTGAAACTGGCTCCAAGAGCATGGTATGACACTTTGGCCAAATACCTTCTGGAAAGTGGTTTCAAGAAAGGTGAAGTTGATAAACTTTATTTACCTTAAACCATGATGGGAAACTACTCTTAGTTCAAGTATATGTTGATGACATTATATTTGGATCTAAGGACAAGCAACTATGTAATGACTTTGCAAATCTCATGAAAAGCAAGTTTGAGATGAGCATGATGGGAGAAATGAATTATTTCCTAGGATTGCAAGTCAAGCAACTCAATGATGGAATATTCATTAGTCAAACAAAGTATGCAAAAGACATGCTCACAAAATTCAATCTTATGCCTTCTGAAAAGAATGCTAAGATACCTATGAGCATTGGAACCAAAATGACCTATACTGAATCAGATAAGAGTATTGAAGAACATAAGTATAGGAAATTGATAGGTTCACTACTTTACCTCACTGCAAGTAGACCTGATATTCAATATGCTGTTGGAGTATGTGCTAGATTTCAGACAAATCCAATGCAAACACACTACAACATTGCTATGAAAATATTAAGGTATGTGAAGGGTATAGTAGATGTAGGACTGTGGTATCCTAAAGAAAGTGAATTGAGTTTAGCTGGGTACTCGGATGTTGATTATGCTGGATCATTGCTTGATAGGAAAAGCACCTCAGGAACTTGTCAGTTTCTGGGCACTAGACTTATCTCATGGTTTAGCAAGAAGCAAAAATCAATTGCAACTTCTACCACAGAGGCTGATATATTGCTGCTGGTTGTTGTGCAACACAAATTCTGTGGATACAACAACAACTTAAAGACTATGGACTCGATGAGAAGAAAACTCCCATTTTCTGTGACAACACAAGTGCTATTGCAATTACAAAGAATCCTAAATTTCATGCCAGAACAAAGCACATTGATGTTAGACATCACTTCATCAGAGACCATGTTGAAAAAGGCAATATAGAGATACTCAAGATTGGGACTGAAGACCAACTTGCAGATATCTTCACTAAGCCACTACAAGAAAGTAGATTCTTAGCCTTAAGACATAGTCTTGGACTAATGGAACTACCAATGAACTGAAAAAGTTCCGGTATCTGGAACGGGCATCCAGAAAAGAGGTATCTGGAACGGGCATCCAGAGAAGAGGTATCTGGAACGGGTATCCAGAAAAGAGAGAAGAGGTATCTGGAACGGGCATCCAGAAAAGAGGTATCTGGAACGGGCATCCAGAGAAGAATTATCTGGAACGGGTATCCAGAAAAGAGAGAAGAGGTATCTGGAACGGGAACCCAGAAGTCAAAAAGGCTAAAGAGCAAAAAGATAGCTTAAGATCTCTGAGACGGGAACTCAGATATCTGAATCATTCTATGAACGGGGAACACAAAAGAGAATAGTATAACTATCTGCAGTCAAATACTCTCTTGAATCTCGCACTATTTCTATATTGATGAAAAACTTGGGAAAATCCTAAGTATACGACAGATTCCGATGCGAACAGTGTCCTTGCTCCAACAGAATTGTGATTCAGATAGCTATTAGCCAAAATTCATTAAATGGGCACAATTACACTTGTTGATTGTGATCATTGCTGAAGAAGCAATGGTGACCCTCGATGAAGTTAAGCGATTGATCTGTACGGTGGAAATTAATTCACAGAAAATAGTGGACTGTTGAAATTCAGACATGGCCCACTAAGCATTTAATGCCGAAATTACTTTTGATCATGCCGGCTTGCAAATCACAGATACGTACACACAAAATCAATTTGTATGTATTTGTCTGTTGAGATTCACTTGCTATATATATAGGATTTTGGCAAATGAAATCACTTTTGCCTAATCCGAAATTTCAACTTGCATCAAAACAGCAAAAACCTTCTCCTAATCCTCTGCAACTTCTCTAAAATCTCTGCAAATCTTGATTAAGTTTTTCTGAAAAGAATCACTCAATCGAATCTCTTTCAAACACTAGCTTCAAATCCTTACTATATAAAGAGATGGCCTCCAAGAACACTTCTACACAGAAATCCCAATCCTCCACTAGTACTGCTGAAAAGCAAGCACCAGAGTTGGTTATTGTTAACAATCGACTGGTAGGAGCTTTCAATCCTGACCATTGGACTTCAAGTCACAGAATGATTTGGGGTGGTGCCATGGTTGAGGAATACCTCACGGCTGGAATAGAGAACCAAGCCGACAGAAAGCTAATTCTTGACATGCTTGAAAAGGCACAAATCAAGGGCTTTGTATCTGCTCGCCCTAGTGAAATTTCATCACTTGATGTGTTGGAATTTTACAACAACTCCAGGATTATTTCCTGTGTATCTGAAGACACTGAAATAGTGTCTAATCAAAACCTCAGTCCAAGGAAAGGAAATCCTTCTGGACTTAACAACTTTCTGTAAGTTGTTTGAGGTTCAAAATCTTGGAAAGGATTTTGAAATAAACACCAAGGATGAGGAACTCCTTGAAGGTGTTAAAGAACTTTACAGTGATGTGTGTGATCTTGAGAAATCAGATACACCCACTGAGTTCAAACTTGCTGACATCCGAACCAGACATCTGTTGGTTCACTGGGATGTACTGGCTTGCATTCTTCACAGATGCTTTGATGGTCTACAAGGAGGTGCTGACCAGATAAGCCAAGAATGATGGATCATGATGTTCTTGCTGAATCAACAAGACAAAAGGCTGGAAAACCCTTTCAACTGGGGAAAGTACGCCTTCATGAAATTTGTGAAGAAGATTCAAGGCTTCGAGCCTAAGATTGTTAAAGGACTAGCTGAGCCAAAGGCCACAGTAGGATATGGTCTGAAGATATGCTACTTGCTGGAAAAGCTTGGCATTGAGCTCAGAGAGACGGCTGAAATAGCCAACAGTAACTTACTCTACAAGTATGAGTATACAAATCTGATGAAAAGGTTACTGGGTCTCAGAAAGGTCCTAAGAAGAGAAAATCTGAAAAGATATCTGAAGAAAAGGTTGCGACCAAGAAGCCCAGAACTTCAAGAAAGAAGTCTGCTGGCAAATCAGAAGACACACCCAAAGAGGTTGTCAATTCTCAGATATCTACAAACATGGCAGATGAACTCATCAATGCTGCAAAAGAGTTATCACCTACTGAACAAGTAGACTCAGCAAGAGAAAGTGCTTTCAGAAATGTTGCGACTAATGCAGAAAGCCTTGCTGATGAACTCATGAATGCTGCCAAAAGTGGTGAAAAACACCAAGCCCCATCTGCAGAAACCGCAGGAATAATGGACCAATCAGTTCCCAATGCTGATGAGAGCTCTGACGATGAAGATGATGAACTAGTCATCTCTCAAGTCCTAGAAAAATCAAAGAGGGCTAAGGTTACTGAACAAGTAACTGGTGATAAGGTATCTGAAGAAGAACCTACACCACAAGTTGCTGAACCTATAGCAAAGGTTGTTGGTGCAAACACATCATCAGGGAATGACTCTCTTGCACAACTTCACAAAGCCCTGATGAGTGGTATCTTAGTATTGGCAGATGCTGATGGGAATGCCACATCTAAGAATCTGGAAGAACATTCTACTGATCAATCTTCTGCTTCCAGACAACCACAACAACCACAAACACAACAGCCACAAGTGGTTGATGAAATGGTAAATGAACTCCATTTTGAAATACCAGCAATACAGTATGCTGAAGAAAATCCTAAATTGAGCAGTTCCCCAACTCAATGAGAGGGATCAAACTGAGACATCTACTCAGAATGATCAACCAAGGGAGGCAACTGAGTTGCATACTGTGGAAGGTGAAGTACCAGAAACTTCAAACAAAGAAACTGAACTGGGACAAGACGACCAATGTATAGAAAGGTCACAAGTTCCAGAGACCAATCAGCCTGAAACTGCTCGGGTAAATGACTGGTTTAACTCTTACCTTGTGAAAAATTTTATACTTATAAATCTTGTTACCTTATAAGAATCTCTTTGTTACAGGCTGAGTTAGAAACGGAAAAACAAGAGGAAGCTGAAAAGCTTACCTCAGATACTGAAAAAGAGGTTCCTTCAACCTCAACTCTTGAGAAATCTGAGCCTGTGCCACAGGTAAATGATTCTTAAAGAGAACTAACTTTTCAGTAAAAATGTTTGTAAGCTCATTAATGATAAATGTTTCTAACAGGCTCCAACTGAGATGGAAGAAGATAAGGCAGAAATGCCAGAAACAAACCCAGAAACCAACAAGGTTTCTGAAGCACACATCACTGAGCTTTCAAACTTGAAGGTATATGAAAATCAGGGATAAGTACACTTCATCCTGGGTTATCTTAAAACTTCTTCTAAATTATTCAATACTATCTACTTACAGGCTCAATCAGAAGTAGAAGTGCAAGGGGACAAAGTTGCGACATCCCCTGCACCTATGGAAATTGATGAGGCATCAAGGGCTTCATCACAAGAAAAGATTCGAGATCGCAAGTCTACGAGACAAGTATCTGAGCCTCCCATGGAGGTAATTGACCTCTCAGATATCTGACTTGTCACTTAAAGTTCTTCTTGATAAAATTTCCTAAGTATTGTGATAATGTTAATTCTCAGGTTCAAGAAAGAAAGGTTGATGAGGACCAGACTTCCAAGTCTCCACCTCACCACAAGATATCTGAGACACCAATTGTCCCAGTAGAACAGGTATCTGAGCCTGATGTTCATACTCAGGTAACTCAGAAACTAAACTACACTTCTACTCAGATATCTACCAAAGTTTTGAAACTCACTCAAAACTCTTTGTTTCAGGCTCAAAAAGATGCAAAGCAGGTTCCCATTGAAGAAACAAGGGACCTACTTCACTTCTTCAAAGCTCACACTTTGCCAAAGCACATTCAATGCTTCAAGAAATGGCAGAAGTTAAGGTGCTCTGATCTCTCTGAAATATTGAGAATAACTGATCAACCAACCAGACGGGCACGAGCTCTTGACCTGGAAACATATGTCCAAGCAATTTTCACTACAGAACAACATACAGTTGCGACTCTACTACACAAGGACTTTTCCAGAGAAGTGGCGCATAGTTTGATACATGCCTTTGAACAGGCAGATGGTCAGACAAGATTACAGATGGCATTCAAGCCAGTTCTGCCCCAGACTCTGCAATTCATAACTTCTGAACAAGAAGAAGTTAATGGGCAGAAGATCACTATCCCGGAAGTGATCAATCTTGTATCTGAAGATGATGAGGAGGAAGAAATGAATGAAATTTTTTTTGATGAACCTCCCACTGATCATCACCAAAAGGATGATAATGACAAAAAGGATGATGATGATGCTCCTGCACCAGGGATCGGAGGAATTTCACAGAGAAACAATGCCTCAGCTGCTGAAAAGCAAACTGAGAAGACTTCACAGAAATCTCCGTCTTCATCACCTCAGAAATCTACTCATCCATCTTCTCACCAACACGCAGTTACTACTGAACAAGTAGTTGAGCTTTCTGAAGAAACCAATCAGAAAATATTAAACACTCAGACCAGAAGTGCTCAACTCAGACAACTGTTGGAAGAAGAACATGACTCCATCTTCAACTGGAAGATCAAATAGCTAAATCCAGAGATAAGATTGATCAACTACAAGATCTATACTTAGAAGAAATGATTGCTTACTCTGAGGTTAAAGAGCTACGGGATGCTGTTCAAGAGATCACCAAAGAACTCGATACTGAAGAAGTATCTGAAGTCAAGCATGATGATAAGGCTGCATCCTCTTGAAAGAAGCACCATCCTCCTCCCGTAAAGGAAAGAAACCAATCTACGAGATGGTTCTTTGGACTTGATACGATTGATGAAAATGTCCAAGAGGATGAAGATCCTCGGGCTAATCCCTCGGATGATGAAGAAGACAAGACTTTGGCGACACCGCCATGAACATCTAGCGTTTCTCACTTAAAAGAAAGTTGAGTGCTCCTCCAATCTTCAACAAACTGCCAAACGTCCACTCCCATGAGTACATGAGCAGGTACCAAGTACTAGCTACTCTGAATAAGGAGATGTCTTCACAAAACAAGGAAGTAATTGCCTCAGTCCCCTCTAAAATGAGAAAGTTCACTGAGCTCATCACTAAGAGAACAACTAGCATGATCATTGCTCAGAAAGATCTGGGAATGACAAGGGACGATGATGTGTCTTTAGCTGAAAAAGCTTTTCAAGAGGCAAGTTACAACTTTGGAAAAGCAGATGCCATCCTAGGCCCATCAAGAGCTCACCGATAAGGACAATGGACTTATCAAGCAAAATCAGAGCTCAAAGCCAACTTGAAGTTGGTCACCGCCACAACTATTTACAAAGGCATTTTGACTCTCTCTCGATTCCTTTATGAGACGAGTCACCAACAATGACTAAGGGGAAAGAAAGTACAACTGGACCTCAAAGTCAGGGGGAATGGGAAGAAGGAGATGAAAACAAGAAGAAATCTGGAGCTGGTGCTGCTCAGAAAGGAAGAAGAAAAACTTCCCAGCCACCACTCAGAATCTATGAATCCTTCTCAAGCCAAGTCGCTTCCAGAGACCTCTTGAAGGAACCAAATGGTAACAAGGGCCATGTAAACCTCCAAGGAGTACCAAGGCTCCAAGGAGAAGACAAGTTAGAGGATTGATGAATCTTCCAAGAAGAAGAAGAAGAAGGTCAAATCAAGTCCACGGCAATGAAGAATCTGCAAAGATCTCACAAGAATTGATCTTGATGAAGATGATGAAGAGACTGATGAAGATGAAGCTCCTCTTCACAGAAAAAGGAAACTTGAAAGCCTAACTGAGCCCATAGCTGCAAAGCCACTAGCAGCTAAAACACCCTCTGGAAATACCAAGTCTATCCAGGGTGGTAGTTCTTCAAGCAACAACCCCAAAGAGAATTCAAGACAGAAAAGGAACAGACTGAGAGCTGAGCAAAGACAAAGTCAACTTCCACTCAGGCCAGAAGAAGCCAAAATTGAGTATGTGAAGTATGACAATGATTCCTCCGCTCTGGTGCATCAATCAGAAAAATGGCTATTGGATTCTGGAACTTAAGCATCTATTGGTAAATTCAAGATTTCCAGAACCAATCCTCAAACAACTTATGGCATGGAGAAAGGATAAACCTACCTTGATCAAAACTCTTCTTTATGATTATTCTGATGACATAAAAAGGTTTGGAGATAGGAAATTTGCAGACTGATCCATAGAAACATTGTTGAAGACTTAAAGATTGAAGACTTGGAGACTAGTTCTTTAGGATGTTTCCTTGGAGCTTGGTTACTCCTGTTGTCCTAATTTACTATGTAGTTTTTGTATTTTTGCTGACTGAGCTTAACTGTATCATGTATTAAAGTTATCTGTAATCCTTAGTTGCGACTTATCTGAAGAACTTACTCTCAGATAGTATTTTATAAAAGATAACTTGTCGGCAAAGATCACACCTTGTGATTTGGTTGATGTCTACTTTCTGCACTTAATTATATGATTTTGAAAAATTTGATTAAGTGTTGGATTGTTTCCTCAGCCAGATTTGTAATAGGGAAGATAGTCATCGTTGATTGATCAAAATGGGGGAAATTTGTTAGATATTTTGTTAGAATATCTGTTTAGATTTTGTTCAGCAACATGATGACTTATCTTTGTCTCAGAAAGGTGATTAGTACTCTTGGTTCACTTGAACATTGTAAAAGAGGAAACCCACTAAGTATGATAGTCTAGCTAATCTTGTATAGGATGATAGGTCTCAAAATGTAATTTTTATTTTATGAAGAGAAGACCAAGAAGAAGACATCCAAGCAGAAAGCTCAACAAGAATTGAAGACTTGAAGAAAACTGCACAAGATTACTGAATCTGTTGTTCAGATATCTTAGCCAGATATCTTGTAGACACGCAGCTTTCAAACAAATCGTGTCACAAGAGATATCTGAGAAATGAGATACATATCTGAAGACAAGGAAAGTGTCCACAGATATCTATTCTCAGATACCTTGAGCGTTAAACACGTTTATGAAAAAAGGAACATATATTGCAAACAAAGTTGTTTCAATCAATACAAGTGGTATCTGAAGAATGAAGATAAGGACGTGCAAAGAATCAGACAACAAGTCTAGTCTCTGATACAAAGCATAGTTCCGTTGACACTACAGGACAAAAAGTATAGTACAATGCATTTAATGCACGGAGATGTACGAGTAAAAGCAACGCAACCGAGAAGAAGACAAAACACCATAAAGATTATACACACAGATATCGATAGTTTGAATTTGAGCCTAACAGATACTATTCAAACGGCACTCAAATCCATCTATAAATATCAACACTTAGACAGCTTGAGAGAACACACACATTGCATACGCTGAAACATAGAACTCTGAACATCCTACTCTCTCAAAGCAACTTACTTTTTATCAAAGCTTTCTGTTGCGACTAAAGCTTGTGATCTTGAGTAAACACTGAAGTTCTAAGTGTCCTGATCCTAAACAAGCAAAGCTATCTGTGAAGGAGTTGAATCAAAAGATCAACTATCTGAGATTCATTCTCTTGAACAGATATCATAAGACTTGGGTCAGTAAAATCGAACTAGATACCATACGCTGTAAAGTGTATTAAGTAACTCAGTTCACAGAGCTATCTGAATAACTGAAAAGTTATTAAGACGCTCATCTGACAACTCAAACCGAAACCAACACCAAAACCGACGTGGAGTACAGGAAGTACTTAGTTTGAAAAATCAGGGAATAACTCCAAGGTTACCGGAGTATAGGAAGTACTTGATTTGGGAAACTAAGGAACTCCAAAGTTTTTGAGTATAGGAAGTACTTAGCTTGGGAAGCTAGGGAACAACTCAAAGGTTTCTTAGCATAGGAAGTACTTGGCTGAAGAAGCTAGGGAACAACTCAGGGGGAACATTTGGTTGGGAACCAATTGTTCATAAACTTAGAATAGGATTTTTGTAAGGTTATCTCAATTATCTGTTCTAGTGAATTCTGGTCTCTGATAGACCGAAGTGGATTAGTTGGAGGATTACGCCACCTCCAGATACCACTATACTTGCTGTGTCATTTACATTTCTGTATTTATACTTCAGCAACACACACACACTTATTAACTGTTTCTACACTTATCTTTATTAAGTCTTCCTCACTCTGATTCGAAGTATCAAATATCCATTCAGATATCTGAGAAACATTTGTTATCGACAAAAGTTTTAAAAGACTATTCACCCCCCCCCCCCTCAGTCTTTTACTTTGCCGTTATCTGGACCAACAAATACTAACATCTAAACTGGACTCAACTGGAAAGGAAATATATAACTAACACAGAAAGGTGGCTAACATACCACCACAGTCACATAACACAAACAAGTGGCTAACATACCACTTGAACAGAATACATAAAAAAAAAAAAAATAAAAAATAAAAACAGAGTACGAAATAGAGTACAAATATCAGAAATAGAGTACAAAACGAGACAACTTTAGCTAAAGATACAGTCGACCACCTCCCCAAACCTAAACAAGTGCTAGTCCCTAGTAATGAGTAGTGTAAGAAACGACTGTATAGAATGACCAACCATAGTGTTGTCTCAGCAAGGGTGATCACATGGATCCAAAAGGGCCACCACCGAAGTGCTGCTCCCTGAAATCCTGTTGCGCCTTCCAGAGTGCCTCCTGCCTCTCCAAGCGCTCAAGCTCACGCTGATCCCTAGCTTCATCTCTCCTATCTCGCTCCTCCTGTCGCCGGTAGTGCTCCTTGATGCGGGAGTACTGATCCTCAATCCGGGCATATTGTGTTCCTGCCCACTCCTGAAACTGTGCTTGCATCTGCTCGAAGTAACTCTGGAAGTCAGAAGAACCAGGTGGAGCGGGCTACTCTGCAGTGTCATCGGCGTCCCTGATAGGAGTGGGATGGAAGCAGAGGATGACTCTGGCGCTAGCGGATTTCAAAGCTCCTTTGGGTTTCTCGGAGCCCTGAATACCGGGAACATTGAAGGACCGGCATATATTGGTAATAAGGCATGGAAAATCGAGGAGACTGCCTTTAGCCTTCCAGGACTGAACCTCCGTCATAATGATATCTGGGGCGTCAACAAACTGCCCGTTCATGATCGCTCGAATAAGGCGGGCTGTGGGAGGGGTCAGGGTGGTAAAATGTGAGTTGGGGGTCACATTATACTGTATCAGATGTTGCCAGAGGCGAACCTCTGGCTTGAGGAAGTGTGGGTGGCTATGGTGGTTTTGGTCCTGTGGTCCTCTGGATCGGTACCAGGTAGAAGTACAAACTCGGCTAAGTCCCTCTCAAACTGTCGGTTGTGAAAATTGTCGCCCCAGTGGATGTACCCGTCATCTTCTGCTTGGAACACCCTGGACTGTAGGAATTCCCGAATACTCGTGGGTGAGAACTGGATCTTGACACCGCGAATCATCATCACCCCGCCATCCAAGTCGTGGAGGCTGATGTAAAATTCCCGAACCATCTTCGGGTCATAGGGCAGCTGCTTGCCGAAGAGCTTGTTCCAGCCTAAATATCGGATCCTTGCCCAGACTCGTGCGTAGACAGCATCCTCCAGCTCATCAAGAGCCAATTCGCGCTCGGGCCATGCTTTCCTAGGCTCCATAAAATTTACTTCCATAAAAGCCCTCCCTTCCGCGGACAGGTGGGAGAACTCATCACGGACCGCTCGTCTGCCGGCCATCTTGGACTCGCCTCTATGGCGTTTGCTGCCTGTGACTTTGGGAGTAATAATGCCTGCGAGAAAGGTGTTAGTGTAGAACAATGGGGGTAGAGAACTACCTCCCCAAACCGATTCATGATCAAAGAGCCAGAAACAACAAAAGTGCAAGGAACAGGGGAGAATGCAAAATTCCCCAAACCAACTCAAGATTCAATATCATGGCCAATACTCGATTCACGTCAGTTCACAAGGATAGGAGTAGTGATAATCATAGAAAAATAGGAACAAAATGGCATTAATTGGCAAAAACGGGCAAGTAGTGCAAAAAATTGGAAAACGCAAGTAAGTTCCAAATTCAACGAGTAAGGAACCCATGCATCAATCAAAATCGAACTACTACACCCAAGCAAAAACAACTAACGACGATCAACCATATAATTCAAGTAAAATCAAAAAACAAAGGGAGAAGGAAGTTCAAGCCAATTTACCTTTTGAATCCGAAGAAATGGGTGGAAAACACACGAAAGTGATGCAAGAAACGGGGAGACGAGGAAAAACCCGTTGATTTCCAACGAGAATGGGGGAATTTGGTGGAGAATTGAGGGAGAAGGGAGATGAGAGTGAAGAGGATAAAAAGGAAACGGGAAGAGGATGAAGAGGGAATGGGGCGGTGAGGAAGAAGAAGAAGATAAAAAGATTTTAAAAAAAACCTAGCTTCTTGCCAAGTGGAAGAAGTGTCCATGGCCAGTTTCTCTGAAACTACAATTTTTTTCTACTCGCCATGAAGTTTTCTTTATCGCATATATATATATAGTCGCAGGTTCTCGCCGCGGCGAAGAATAAATCTCGCCGCGGCGGAAACTTACGAGACAAACACTGGGAAAAAAAACAGACTCTCGCCGCGGTGAAAACTTGCGAATGCACGAATAGGATAAGGGAGGCCACCTCGCCGCGGCTAGAAAGATGCTTCGCCGCGGCGAGAGTGAATTTTTCGCAAAAAATTCACTTGCACTAGTTCAACCTCGCGTCGCAAGATCGAAACTCCATGCCTCAGCTAAAGTTTACGAGTTTCCTCGTATGAGTGCAAAGGTCCCACCTTCCTGAGACACAACTAAACTAAAAACACGCAAACCACATAAACGAATAGTCTAATAATACGAAATAACAAGCAAGTGTACGGAATGAAAATTAGTCGAAATGAATGAAAAAAACAAAAGGGGGCTTTTGTTTATAGTCGTTAGCTCGACTTCTTCCATGCTGGAGCTAATTGAGCTTGAGTTTACCAGCCTTCTCTGTCCCCAGGTTCACTCGTGAGCGAGAATAGGTGTAGAGTGGACCGGTGTTTGCTGCAATGTAATTCCTGGTGTCAACCTGTGCAGGAGAATATGATGTGGTGACAGCTTGCAACTCACGTTTCTCACCGCAAACCTGGATAGTACATGTACGGCCATAAAGATCGACTATCATACGAGTAGCCTTAATGAAAGGGCGCCCAAGAAGCACTATATCCTTGTCCATCTCTTTGATCTTCACCTGCGGTGACTCGACAACCACGAAATCAGTCATAAACACATCTCCACCAATGGTTACGGGGACATCCTCAACAACTCCCATGCATTTGCTTCGAGTACCATTAGCCATGGTCACGAAGCATCTTATTAGTTCTAGACCCTTCAGGTTGAGTTCCTCATAAGTCTCGAATATCATCAAGTTAACTGCAGCTCTAGTATCAATAATACCTTTAACCTCAGAAGAACTGCCCATCCCGACAACCAAATCGAAACTGTTTGCATCACTAATGCTTTTCTCTTCCTTTTGGCTCATCGGAGTGGGTCATGCATTCGCCTTCTCTCCTGGAATCGCAGGACCAGATGTTATCACCTTTCTTGCTTCCTGTACCTATGTTGCCTCAACCTGGGAAACCACCTTATCATGGTTACAAGTGCAAGTCGTAATAACAGATTTCACTACTCCTGGCTTGTCAAAGGCTACCTCCACAGCAAGTACACTGTTATTCTCGACAGTCGCGGGGAGTTTACCCTTCTCTCTTTGTTGGAAGGCGCCGACCAGATCACCAAGAGTCTTCTCTAACCTCTTTTGCGATTGCTCAATGCTCTCAAACCTCTGGTCATTCTTGGCTTGATTCCGTTGTGCTTCTGCCCAGAACCTCTCTGATCTCTCCATGTGAGCTCTAATCACCTGATTAGTGTTTCACGGTGCACTAGTAGGTGGAGCTGAAAACTGTTGTGCTGGACCCTGTTGAAACGGAGCCTGTCGAAACGGAGCCTGCTGAACTGGAACCTGCTGTGCCGGAACCTGCTGTGGTGCATTCTCATAGAAGTTACCTCCATAGGATAAATTGGAACGGTCGGGGTTGAAGGGCTGCACCTTAGTAGCACCTGCATTTATTCCCTGATTTGGTTGCCAACCACCACACTGCCTGTTTTGCACCCAGCAAATAATCTCCAAAGTTGGGTTCTCCCCCATAGTCTCAGGAAGTCTACACATACTAGCACCATGCCCGAAATTACCACACAGATTACACCTCTCATTATCTGGAGCCACTGGTGCAGGGATAGTGCCAAGCATCCTCATCTCCTTGATCTGTTCTGCCAATTCAATAGTACTAGGGCCTCCACGGCTTTTACTTCAGCTCTCCTTGGTCTACCTCTAGTTCCCTTAAGCTGGGAGATGGCAGCAACCTTCTCAAAAGCCTCATTCAATGCAGCCGGAGATGCCGTAACGATGGAGCCATCCACGGTCATATCCACCATGTTCTGTGCTTCCCAGTCGAGTCCCTCATAGAACTTGCAGCATAAATCCATATCACTCAACCTATGGTGAGGGCATTGAGAGAGCAAGTCAGGAATCGCTCCCTGGCCTCATAAAAGCTCTCATCACTCATCTGCATGAACTTCTCAATCTGCACTCGAAGCTGCCTAGTCTTCTCCGTCGGATAGAACTTGTTCATAAAGGCCCTGTATAGATCATCCCAAGTAGCCAGAGAACCTTCAGGTTGATTCAATAGCCAGCTCTTTGCTTTATCCTGCATACACATGGGAAAGACCTTCTTCCTTATTTCCTCATCAGAAACCGTTACTGTGCCTACAGTAAGCGGAATCCTAGCAATCAGCCCCTCGAACTCCTTGAGAAACCGGATAACATCCTCATTAGCCATCCCATAATACTTAGGCATGTCATGGAAGTGATGAGACTTGATCACCATGTTCCTAGCATTGTTAGAGAGCACAACAACTGATCCCCCAGCCTTAATTTCACCAGGCTACATATAGGTCCCATAAGTGATAACAGGGGTCTCAACACCACCGTTGACTCTGGGAGTATTCTCGTTGACGTCACCCATTTGAATAGCTGCTATGTTCTGTCTTCGAAGCTGATGGTAGTGTCTATCGATCTTAGGTACTAGAGGTTGCAAAGGTCTTTCTTACGATCTTGTACCGGGCATAAACTTGCAAAAGTTCCTCTACAAAATCAAAAACCTCGAAAAATCATAGTTTCTGTTAGTGCAGAAATCGCAGGTAAGTAAAATAAAGCAAATAAATTATTACACTCACACGCTACAGTAGGAATTAATTCCTCGGCAGCGGCGTCAAATTTGATATGCTCAAATTAATAGTAGTAAGCAATTGTTATAGACAGACAAAGCTAAACCACATAGTCGTTCTCTAAGGAATTAATTAAGCTATGTAGTAGTAAGAGTAAACAGATACTTGCCAGTAACAGTTTGATTGATGGTTTTTGTGTACTTCTAACTAGATCGATTAAAGCTAAGATTACGATTAACAATGACAGGAAGATGAATGCAGTAGCAAGATCCAATTATGCTAATTCGAAGTAGGGATAACACTCATATTTGTCACACGGTTGTTGTACAACAAATCAATCAATTCGATTCAACCAATTATTCTTAGAAAATATTATACTGGAGAAATCGTGAGTCGTCAATTCACGATCCTTAAACATGAACAATTTAGAGAATTTAATACGGACTTATCGAATTGAAGGTTTTTACGAAGATTTTATACGAGACTAACCTATATGAGTGAATCGATAACCCCTAGAATGAATATGCATAATCTTCACATACTACTGTATTCAAAGGTGTTTAGCTACTCATAATAGATAATTTCATACAGAGATTCATGGCAATAATCAGACGAAACATTGATGATAAACTCGCATGCAATAACATACAATTCAATCGATGAAGATAAAGAACGAATTGTAAAGAACAAAGCAATGGAGAAATCAATACCAATAATCCTAATGAACAAAATCAATGAATAACCAAGCTCCAAAGATGTCTCAATGTCAATGTGTGAATCTAGGAGCATTTTTCTCAAAACTAGGTTAAAAGAAGTATGAAAGAAAGAATCAAAATTCTAATCTAATAAGGAAAACAAAACATTGATCCTGCGCCTCTCGCCGCGGCGGAAAGAATAGCTCACCACGGCGAGCCTTCTTAATCGAAAAATATATAGTTCTCGCATAATCTCGCCTTAGCGGGAAAATCCCTTCACCGCGGCGAGCTACAATCTTCAAGACAGGAGCTTCATTCGCCAAATCACGCCGCGGCGAGCCTTCTGTCAATTTCTAGTTCCAAGCTCGTAATGCGGCCTTAGCATCATGCTTGTCTTCAGATGCTTGCTCAACATCTAATTCCTCAGCAATTGCCTGAACGACAAGCCGGAGTTCCTTAATTTCTTCATAAGCTTCCATTTCCTTAATAGTAAGTTCTTCAATCTTTTGGATCTTTGCTTTGGATTCAGCTATCTTTTCTTCCAATTGATGATTTAGCTGTTATTCTTCCTCCAACAGTTATTTGAGTTGAGCAACTCAGCTCAACTACTTGTTCAGTAGTGTCTTTTTGTTGGGGAGAGGGATGGGTAGATCTCTGAGGAGATGGACGAGGGGAATTCTGTGAAGTCCTCTCAGTGTGCTTATCAACAACTAAGGCATTTTTTCCTTGTGCAATCCCTCCTGTCCCTGGTGCAGGGGCATCATCATCATCCTTCTTATCATCCTCATCCTTGTCATGGTCAGAAGGAGGTTCTTCATAGTCATTTTAATCTGTCTCCTTCTCTTCATCATCTTCCGAGACCAGATTGATCACTTCTGGAATAGTGATCATTTGCCCATTTACTTCCTCTTGCTCAGAGGGTATGATTTGTAGAGTTTTCGGCAAGACTGGCTTGAATGCCATTTGCATTCTGGTTTGACCATCTGCCTTTTCAAATGCTTGAATGAGCTTGTGTGCCACTTCCTTGATGAAGTCCTTATGCATTAAAGTAGCAAAAGAGTATTGCTTTGTTGGGAACATTGCATGGACATAGTTTTCAAGGTCAAATGCTCTTTCTCTTCGAGTAGGGTGATCAATGACCCATGTTATTTCAGCCAAATCAAAGCATCTGAGTCTCTACCATTTCTTGAAGCACTTGAGATACTTTGGCAGAGTGTGATCCTTGAAAAATGGAAGTAGGTCCTTGTTTGAAACTTCAGGGACCACTGTGGCACTAGCTTGAGCCTGAAAGAGAGAGTTTTGAGTTAGTTTCAAAACTTTATTAGATATCTGAGTTTTAGAGTAGTCAAGTATATATGTTACATGTGCAACAGCAACAGGCTCAGATGGTTGGACTACTGAGGTTCCAGGTGCCTCAGATATCTTGGTGTGAGGAGGAGACTTGGAATTCTGATCCTCAACATCCTCTCTTTCTTTTTGAACTGAGAATAAAGATAGCATAACACTTAGAAATTTAAGAGAAATAATTAGAAAATTTGATATCTGAGATGTCAATTACCTCCACAGTAGGAGGCTCAGATGTTTGTCTCTCAGAAACTTGTGCAGTTTCTGGAATTCTCTTAAATGATGAAGGCTTGGTGGCCTCATCAATTTCCATTGGTTGTGGGGATTGAGGTGGCACATCCCCAGCAACTTCTACTTCTTTTTTAGCCTGTAAGTAGAAAGTGTTAAGTATTTTAGAAAAATGAACAGATTATTAGTGTGGGAAGTATAGATATCTGAGATATATACCTTCTCAATAGAAGGCTCAGATTCTTGTTCCTCAGAGACTTTGTGAGTCTCTGGTTGATTCTCTAATGAGCTAGGCTTCTTAGCCTTATCATTCTTCTTCTTAGTTGGTGATGTGCTCAAATTAATACTTAGAAAACCATGTAGTAAGCAGTTGTTATAGACAGACAAAGCTAAACCACAGAGTCGTTCGCTAAGGAATTAATAAAGTTACGTAGCAGTGAGAGTAAACAGATACTCGCGAGTAACAGTTAACTGATGGTTTGGTTATACTTCTAACTAGTTTAACTAAAGCTAAGATTATGGTTAACAATGAGAGAAAGATGAATACGGTAGAAAGATCCAATTTTACTAATTCGAACTAGGGAAAACACTCATATTTGTCACACGGTTGTTGTACTGTAAATCAATCAATTCGATTCAATCAATTGTTCTTAGAATATATTATACTGGAGAAATCATGAGTTGTCAATTCACAATCCTTAAATATGAACAATTTAGAGAATTTAATTCAGACTTATCGAATTGAAGGTTTTTACGAAGATTTCATACGAGACTAACCTATATAAGTGATTTGATAAACCCTAGAACGAATATGCATAATCTTCACATACTACCGTATTCAAAGGTGTTTAGCTACTCATATTTTTGAATTGCATACATAGATTCATGTAATCATGTGAAACGTAGATGACAAACTCGCATGCAATAACATACAATTCAATCGATAGAGATAAAGAACGAATTGTAAAGAATAAAGCAATAGAGAAATCAATACCAATAATCCTGATATATAAAATCAATGAATAACCAAGCTCCAGAGATGTCTCTATGTTAATGTCTGAATCTTGGAGCTCTCTTAAAAAACTAGGTTAAAAAAAGTATATCAAAAGAAAGACAAATTCTAAGCTAATAAGGAAAACAAATTCTGAGCCTGTGTGTCTCGCCGTGGTGGGCCAATTGCTTTGCCGCGGCGAGCTTCCTTTTGTCGAATATATATCCAGCTCGCAAATTCTCACCGCGGTGGATTGAATCCCTCATCGCGGCGAGCGCCTTCCTTCAAAACAGGGGAGCCATTCGCAAAATCTCGCCACAAAGCCTCCCATAATTCCCAAGTCCAAGTCAGAAATCTACTTGTGATGAATCCTCGCCAAGTAGCCATGCTAAGCAACTTGTTCTCATTTAGCTCAAAAGACATCGATTCCTGCAAAAGGTAAACAAAACACCAAAGCGTAAAAACGAACTAAAAAGACTATAAAACTAAAGACAAAGACTCTCAAAGACCGCTAAAAGGACTAAATGATATGTTAGAATATTTTCTCATCAAAATCCCCAAACCGAACCTTTGCTCGTCCTCGAGCAAACACACAACCTAAACACACTAGACTCTAAACTATATAAACAAACAAAGAGTCAAATTCCCAAGCGACTGGATCTACCATTGAAAACATTAAATTCACAAGATGCAAAAATTTTGTTCTCAACCTAACCTTGGCAGAAATAGTAAGCAAGTAATCCGACACGATCGTTTCTCAAATAAATAACAATTAAGCCTAGCCTGCTAGTCCCTCGCAGGTGTATAAAGTGTATCACTCACTCTCATGGAAGTATCCATACAGGGTATAGCTCAAAAAGTAAACTGGGAAGATGACTTTCGTCACAAGGTTGCCTCAAATATCTTATGCTATTATACTCGTCTCATTGAGTCGAAAGGGACTTTGGCACGAGACTGTATTCCTCCAGAAGAATCGAAAAACTGAAACTACCCCCCTCATCCATTTCAAAACAACATTGGATCTCATAATACTTCACTGAATTCAGTGCATGGCCACCTGGGCTCTTTTAATCTCAATTTTTTGCGAATCTACATTTTGCGAAAGTCCGCACTTTTGTGCGTGTCAGTTTGGTGTACGTGCCATCAACCCTCACGGACATATGGTTTTTTAAGTCCACGCCGGTATATAGGTAGTATTTGAAACACGCCCAACACGATTAACGGTGATCAATGAAGACCATAGATCCACCCCGAGATTCAAATGTCAAAAGCTTAGGGAGCAGTAAACAGTTTTTTGCAGCACAAATATACCTGCTCCTAACATTCATAGTGAACAATCCTCTCCCCAAACCAGTTCGACAGAACGGGGGGAAATAAAATACGCAAAGTAAAGCATGCCGGTCGTCATCACCAACGAAACTAAGTACACATAAGTATGAAAAGGCGCAAGTAATACGTAAAAACTTGCACATCCCAGGAAATCACACAATAATAGGTGCCGGTACAATATTTTTTCTTCGGCTAGGCTCCTCACAGGCTTTTGGACTACAGGGCTAACCAGACTTGCTATTTACAAGAGAAAACTTTGCAAGATTAAAAGCCTACTACACAACTTCTAGCTAGACATAAAACAAAACGTAAGCAGCAAGAGAATTTACCATTCGCAATAGACGTTCGACTTGGTAATTGACTCAGATTCACCACAAGAGAAAATGAAAATACTAACACCTAAACTGGACTCAACTGGAAAGGAAATATATAACTAACACAGAAAGGTGGCTAACATACCACTACAGTCATATAACACAAACAAGTGGCTAACATACCACTTGAACATAATACATATAAATAAAAAATAAAAATAGAGTACGAAATAGAGTACAATATCAGAAATAAAATACAAAACGAGACAACTTAAGCTAAAGATACAGTCGACCACCTCCCCAAACCTACACAAGTGCTAGTCCCTAGCAAAGAATAGTGTAAGAAACGACTGTATAGAGTGACCAACCATAGTGTTGTCTCAGCAGGGAGGATCACACGGATCCACAAGGGCCACCACCGAAGTGCTGCTCCCAGAAATCCTGTTGTGCCTTCCAGAGTGCCTCGTGCCTCTCCAGGCGCTCAATCTCTCGCTGCTCCCTAGCCTCAACTCTCCTCTCTCGCTCCTCCTGTCGCTGGTAGTGCTCCTCGATGCGGGAGTTGTTAGGAATATCTGTTTAGATTTTGATCAGCAACCTAATGACTTATCTTAGCTCAAAAAGGGGGTTAGTACTCTTGGTTCACTTGAACACTGTAAAAGAGGAAACTCACTAAGTATGATAGTCTAGCAAATGTTGTATAGGATGTTAGGTCTCTGAATGTAATTTTTATTCTCTGAAGAAGACCAAGAAGAAGGCATCCAGCAGGAAAAGTTCAACAAATTTTGAAGATCTGAAGACTGCACAAGATTGCTGAAGACAAAGGTTTTTCAGATACCTATGACCAGATATCTTGAAGACACAAGCATTATTAAATAAACGGTGTTGCAAAAGATATCCGAGAAATAAAAGGTTTCTGAAACGAGGAAAAGTGCCCACAGATATCTACACTCAGATACCTTGGATAAAGACGTGCAAGGCTTCAGAGAGGACGTGCAAGGCTTCAGAAATAATATATTTTTAACATGTGATATCTGGAGTTGTGATAGTCTTTCGAAAAGGACGTGCAAGGCTTCAGAAAGCATGTATAGTTTCGTTGGCACTACAAGACAAAGTATAGTACAAAGGCATTAAATGCGATGACGAAATGTACGAACAAAATGGTAACCAAGAAGAAGACAAACCTACTACAGTACTATACTCAGATATCAATAGTTTGAAATTGAGTTAAGCCTAACGGATACTATTCAAACGGCACTCAAATTCATCTATAAATATCAACACTTAGAATGCTTGAGAACACACCTTGAACTTACACACAGAACTTACATTGAATACTCTCACAAGCTCTCTCAAACACACTACTTACCTTCAAGCTTTCTGTTGCGACCAAAGGTCTTGATTCTAAGTAGCATAAAAGTTCTAAGAGTTCTAAGTGTCCTGATCCTTAACAAGCTTTGTTATTTGTGACAGAGTTGAACTAATATTTCATATCTGAGATTCATTCTCCTGAACACTTATCATAGACTTGGGTCAGTAAAGAACAAGATACCATACATTGCAAAGTGTATTAAGTATACTTGATTCATAGAGCTATCTGAATAACTGAACAAGTTATTAAAGAAGCTCACCTGACAAACTACCTTAACCAACACCTTAATCGACGTGGAGTACAGGAAGTACTTAGTTTGGGAAACTAAGGAATAACTCCAAGGTTACTGAGCATAGGAAGTACTTAGTTTGGGAAACTAAGGAATAGCTCAAAAGGTTTCTGAGTACAGGAAGTACTTGGCTGTGAAAGCCGGGGAATAAGTCAGGGGGAACAATTGGTTGGGAACCTAGTGTATTTAGGAATCTAGAGAAGATACTTGTAAGGTTACCTCAATTATCTGTCTTAGTGGACTCTAGGTCTGAGAAAGGCCGAAGTGGATTAGTTGAAGGATTACGCCACCTTCAGATACCACTATAAAAAGACTTGTGTTATTTACTTTCTACAGTTTATTACTTGCTTTATTTATCTTGCAAAGTATTTACACTTATCTTGCTGAGCACGTGCACTTATCACAGAAAAGTCTTCCGCTCTCTGAAATTAAGTATCATATATCTGAGAAACTGTGTTTATCGACAAAAGTTTTGAAAGACTATTCACCCCCCCCCCCCTCTAGTCTTTCACTTTGCCGTTATTTGTTTGTTTAGTGTGTTTACTGCAGGATGTCTTCAAGTGACGCCCCAATTCTCAAGCCAGAGAATTATGAGAAATGGAAGAACAACATGATGCTCCACCAAGAAGCCATCAGTGACGAAATGATCGACGTGATAAAGAATGGCCCAATATTCATTCAACAACTCAAGCAAGTCATAGAGGTTTCTAATGGTAGAGACAGAGAACAAAGTGATGGGTCTTCACAGATAGATGCGTCAACCAGTGGGAGATCGCGGTCAAGTTATTCTGAACAAAGCCCAGAGAGCTCTGGACATCGGAAGATGCCAAGAGAAATTGATTGGATGGCCAGGCTCGTAATATCATCATACGTTCTACTCCATAGCACATACAGTGTAAATTGTGGGGTGCAAAAACGGCGAAAGTGGCCTGGCAACTGATTGAAGAAATCTGTGCCGGCACTGAGAAAACAAAGGAAAATAAGTTCGAAGTTTTGAAGCTCAAATTCCAAAACTTTAAACAAGGTCCCACAGAGACTCTTGAAGAACTAGATTTTCGGTTTACAACACTTATGAGTGACATGGCTGCACTTTGTGAAAGTAATAGATATACCCAGTCAGAAAAGATTAAGACTATTGTGAGAAGTCTAAATCATAACTGGGAGCACACAAAGTTTTTCTACTTTAACCAAGGAATGCCAGATATCACTCCAGTGGAACTTTTCTCTCACCTTGCCATCGTTTACTATGAGACAACTCAAAGAGAACAAACAACTGAAAAGCTGTAGAATGTTGCTCTAGTTGCTCAAGGAACTTCTGAAAAGAAGAAAGGCAAGGAGGTGACTGAGGATGCTCTTTCTGTAAAGCAAATGGGAAAATATGTCAGTCAAGAAATTGAGAGAAGAAAAGCCAAAGAGAAGCTGAAAATGCATCTAGGCTCAAACTATCACCAGTACAAAAATATGCAAAGCTCGCTGATCAAGCCGGCTCAGAAAGCATCAAGTACTGAGGAAGCAGAAATCGGAAATGATATCTGTTTCTATTGTCAGAAACCTGGTCATTTCAAGAAGGATTGTCCTGCCTTCAACAAACTTAAGATAGGTGACAAGAAAGATAGAAGAATCTTCAAAAGAAGTCAAAGAGCTATGCTCACTGAAAAAGAAAAAAGATCCAACTCCAACTGGATGCTCTAGACATTGAGTCTGATTCTGAGGATGAAGACTCAGATGATTCCACACTGCCTTCTCCAGAAATGTGCAGTGTTTCTCATGAAGTAATTGACTTTGGACAAAAGAAGAAAGAAGTGTGTGGAATGGCTGAAGAGATCTTTCCAGATATCTCCAACATTGAACCTGGTCTAATGGCTGATGAGGTAACACATACTTCCTGTTATACTTATGAAAGTGATGAAGAAGGAATCAAAGATCTGGAAAATCTCAGAAGAGAACTTGATCTCTACAAAAGAGAATTTCTAATGGTCCGAGCTAGAGCCGAAATTCTTGAAGAAGAAAAGAAATTTCTTGTAAAGGAAAATTCACAAATGCTCAAGATATCTGAGAAAAAGGATGCTGGAAATGCATTTCTCAAGGCTCAGATATCTGAGACCAAAAAGTCACATAAAGAAGCATTGGCCAATCTTCAAAAGAAATGTGAAGATCTTCTTTCTGAGAATGAAGAACTCAAAAAGAAAGAACTATCTTTTCAATCTTATGCCAAAGCTAGTGACACTCTTACTGAAGTACAATCTTATTTAAGAGATCCTTCAGAAAAGAGAGGACTTGGGCTGGACACACACACAAATGGTTCTACCACTCTGAATAAGAGTGATGAAAGACGAACATTTGTCAGTGCTCAGCAAGGTGATTCCCAAACATTCTACAGTATCGGTCAGAAAGCTAAGGTTGTTGACAAAGGAAAGGCAGTTGCGACTAAGACTTTGTGGGAAAAACAAGTCCCAAGGAAAACTGTTGGGAATGTCTCTGAAAAGAAACATAACACTGAAAAGTGCAATCACCCACAGTGCTATGTCTCTCAGAAAGGAAAAATTGCAGGAGCTGACAAATTCTCCTATGTCTTGTTTTCTGGAAAGAAAATAGATTATCCAGAGAATATCAAAGCTGCTGAGAAAAGATCTCAGATAGCACCAGGTGCTCGAAATGGTATTGGCTATAAAGCCATCGGGAAACAACATGCTCGTGAGTACCAACAAGAGCAAGAACAATGGTTAAAGGCTAGAATTGCTCACAACAATTATTAGAAGTGGAAGATGAATCAAGCCAATGAAAATCTTAATGCCAGGGCTAGAAGAAATCTGGCTAGGAAAGCTAAGTTTGCTGAGAAGCAGACTCAGAAACCTAACAGGTATCTGAAAGCACCAAATGGAGCACCAAGGAACACACCAAGGAAGAAAGTAGTTTTTATTAACAATGATACTAATCATTTAATTAAAATTCCTCCTTATGTGCCTGTTAGACAAAAGAATGTTCCTAAGAAATTCATTCAAAAATGGATTCCTACTGGAAGATTCTTTAGTCCAGATGGTTCCATTGTTGGCATGAGAACCTAATCTCCTGTTTCCTGTTTTGTGCAGAACACTCTAAAGACTAATTCAAAGTGGCATTTTGATAGTGGATGTGGGAAGCACATGACAGGAGACAAAGCAAATCTGATTGACTACAGAAAGTGCAATGATGGACCAATTATCAGGTTTGCTGGAGGAGATGAAAATCCAACCATAGGTTTTGGCAATTTGAAGTTTGGAGCCCTTACTATCTCTGAAGTACTTCATGTAAAGGGATTGAAATATAATCTCCTAAGCATGAGTCAACTAGTAGACAAAGGGTACACTGTCAAGATCAAGTCAAAACTATGTAAAGTGATTGACAATGAGTCAAAGCAGACAGTCTTGGTTGCAAGGCGTAAAGGAAATCTTTATGTTGCTGATTGGGCATCCGCCACAACTGAAGAATGTCTCATGGTGAGTCAATCTAGCCACACTGAAGAAAATTGGCTATGGCATAAAAGAATGAGTCACTTGAATTTCAAAACTCTGAATAAGGTAGCCAAGAAAGAGATGGTGGTTGGTTTACCCAAAATGGCATATAGAAAAGAAGGTGTATGCTCAGCTTGCCAAATGGGAAAACAATCCAAAACATCTTTCAAGTCTAAAACTAGATATTCCAGTGAAAGGCCACTGCAAATGTTACATATGGATCTTTTTGAATTCTCTGTAACTAGTTATGCAGGAAAGAAGTATGGTCTGGTTGTTGTTGATGATTACTCAAGATTCACTTGGGTTGTCTTTCTCAAACACAAATCTGATGCAAGGGTTGAGATACCCAACTTGCTGAATAAGCTCGAAGTCATGAAAAAATGACAAGGTATCTGTAATCAGAACAGACCATGGTACTGAGTTTGTGAACAAGTATATAAAAGAGTTTTGTACCTGCAAAGGTATACAACATCAACTATCTTCTGTAAGGACACCACAACAAAATGGTGTTGCTGAAAGAAAGAATAGGACCCTGAAAGAAGCAGCAAGAACTATGCTTGCTGACACTAAAATAAGTGAAATCTATTAGGTTGAAGCTGTAAACACAGCATGCTACACTCAAAATAGATGTCTGATTAACAAACACCATGAAAAAACTCCTTACGAGCTTTTCATTGGTAGACCCCCTAGTATCAAACATCTAAGGTTTTTTGGTTGCAGATGTTTTGTTCTGAACAATGGAAAAGAATACTTGAGAACATTTCAACAAAAGGTAGATGAAGGAGTATTTCTTGGTTATTCTCTGAATAGCAAAGCCTATAGAATCTACAATAAAAGAACGCAAAAGATTGAGGAATCTGTTCATGTAGTATTCTATGAAGAAAACAAGAAAGTACTCTTGAATGATGATCTCTCAGATAGGTTCAAAGAACTGATGATTAAAGATTCTGAAAAAGGATCCTCAGAAGGAAACAATTCTATCATTCAAATAGAGGATGAGTCTGACGATGAAAAGCAACCTATGCTTAGTAACAACCAGATGACTCTAAGACATGATGAAGAATTTCCTATGAAAATTCCGGAAACGGAACAGGTTACTGAGAACCTTCATCATGAAAAGGTATCTAAAAATGAGATTTCTAAAATGCAAGATTCCGATATCTCTAACACTGAAAGAGTGTCAGATATCCATGGCATTTCCCATGTGTCAGATATCTCAGATACTACACAAGTATCTCATCAAGATCATATTGATTCACATTCAAATCAAAATGATATTGATCCTACTAGTTCAAAACCCATTATGAAATGGATAAGAAATCATCCTGCAAAGGATGTGATTGATCCCATAGACCAAGGAGTTAGAACTAGAAGAGCAATCGCTGAAAATGCAAATTGTCTCTATGGATGTTAACCAAAAACTATTGAAGAAGCATTAAAGGATCTAGATTGGATCTCTGCAATGCAAGAAGAGTTGGATCAATTTGAGAGAAATAAAGTCTGGAAACTAGTTCCATTTGTTGATGGAATATCTGTAATCGGAACCAAGTGGGTTTTCAGAAACAAAATGAATGAGTCTGGTGAAATAACCATAAACAAAGCTAGGTTGGTTGCCAAGGAATTCACCCAGACTGAAGGACTAGATTTTGATGAATCTTATGCACCAGTTGCAAGATTGGATGCAATAAGACTCTTTCTAGCCTTTGCAGCTCATAATGACTTTACAGTTTATCAGATGGATGTCAAGAGTGCATTTCTAAATGGTGAACTTGCTGAGGAAGTCTATGTTGAGCAACCACCTGGTTTTGAAGTTTCCTCAGAAAGTAGGATGGTCTATAAGCTTCAGAAAGCTCTGTATGGGCTGAAACAAGCTCCAAGAGCATGGTATGATACATTGGCCAGATACCTACTAGAAAGTGGTTTCAAGAAAGGAGATGTTGATAAAACACTCTTCACATTGAACCATGATGAGAAACTACTTTTAGTTCAAGTATATGTTGATGACATTATATTTGGATCTAAAGACAAGGAACTTTGTGAAGACTTTGTTGAACTCATGAAATGTAAATTTGAGATGAGCATGATGGGAGAATTGAATTACTTCCTAGGGCTACATGTCAAGCAACTCAATGATGGAATATTCATTAGTCAAACAAAGTATGCAAAGGACATGCTCAATAAGTTTAATCTAAAGCCATCTGAAAAGAATGCTAAGATACCAATGAGCATTGGAACCAAAATGACCTATACAGAATATGACAAGAGTGTTGAAAAACACAAGTATAGGAAATTGATTGGATCTCTACTATACCTCACTGCAAGTAGACCTGATATTCAATATGCGGTTGGAGTGTGTGCTAGATTTCAGACAAATCCAATGCAATCACACAACATTGCTATGAAAATATTGAGGTATGTAAAAGGTACTGTAGAAGTTAGATTGTGGTATCCAAAAGATAGTGGATTGAGTTTGGTCGGCTATTCAGATGCCGACTATGCTGGATCATTGCTTGATAGAAAAAGCACCTCAGGAACTTGTCAATTTCTTGGTACTAGATTGATATCATGGTTCTAGATTGATATCATGGTTCAACAAGAAACAAAATTCAATTGCCACATCTACCACAGAGGCTGAATATATTGCTGCTGGGTGTTGTGCTTCACAGATATTGTGGATACAACAACAACAACTCAGAGACTATGGACTCAATGAAGAGAAAACTCCCATTTTCTGTGACAACACAAGTGCCATTGCCATAACTCAAAATCCTAAGTTTCATGCAAGAACAAAGCACATTGATGTTAGACACCACTTCATCAGAGACCATGTTGAAAAAGGCAATATAGAGATACTCAAGATTGGCACTGAAGACCAACTTGCAGATATCTTCACTAAGCCACTACAAGAAAGTAGATTCTTAGCCTTAAGACAAAGTCTTGGACTAATGGAGCTACCAAAGAACTGAAAAAGTTCTGATATCTGAAGAAGATATCAAAGGAGAGAGAAAAGGAATCTGGAACGGGTATCTAGAGAAGAGGTATCTGGAACGGGTATCCTGAAAAGAGGAATCTGGAACGGGTATCCAGAAACTAAAGGCTAAAGGGTAAAATGGCTATTTCAAGATTTCTGAGATGGGTACTCAGATATCTAGATCACTCAGTGAGGGGGAACACAAAAGAGAATAGTACAACTGTTACAGTTAACTACTTTCTTGAAGTTTGTATTATTTCTATCTTTGTGAAAAACTTTGAAAAGACAACAAGTATAAGATAGAATCAGATACAAACAGTGTTCTCATTCACACAGAAACGTGATTCAGATAGCTAATAGCCAAAATTAATTAAATGGGCACAATTACAATTGTTGATTGTGATCATTGCGGAAGAAGCAATGGTTACCCTTGATGAAATGGGCGATTGATCTTTACGGCAGAGATTAATTCTCGGTAAATAGTGGACTGTTGAAATTCCGACATGGCCCACTATGCATTTAATGCCGAACAAACTTTTACCCACGCCTGTCTGCAATTCACAGATACGTATATACAAAACCAATTTGTATGTATATGTTTGTCTGAATTACGTTGCTATATATATAGGATTTTGGCAAAAGAAATTACTTTCGCCTAATCCAACATTCAGACTTGCACAAGAATAGCAAAAACCATTCTTCAACCTCTACAAATTTCTGTTAGTCTTTCTGCAAAGAATCACTAATCTCTCATCCAAATCTCTTCAAACTTTCAAAATACTTGCACTATATAAAGAGATAGCTCCTAAGCGTTCGTCTACCCAGAAACCCCAATCTTCTACCACTAGTACTGCTGAAAAGCAAGCACTGGAGTTGGTTATAGTGAACAATCGATTGGTAGGAGACTTTAATCCTGATCATTGGACTTCAAATCACAGAATGATTTGGGGTGGTGCCATGATTGAGGAATACCTCACGGCTGCTGTTGAAAATCAAACCGATAGGAAGCTAATTCTTGACATGCTTGAAAAGGCACAAATCAAGGGTTTTCTATCTGCTCTTCCCAGTGGAATTTCTTCACTGGTTGTGTTAGAATTCTACAATAACTCCAGGATTATATCATGTGTTTCTGAAGGCACTGCAATAGTGTCGATAAAAACTAAGGTCCAAGGAAAGGAAATCCTTTTGGACTTAACAACTTTCTGTAAGTTGTTTGATCTTCAAAATATTGGAAAGGATTTTGAAATAGACACCAAGGATGATGATCTCCTTGAAGGTGTAAAACAGCTGTACAATGATGTGTGTGATCTTGAAAAACCAGATACACCCACTGATTTCAAGCTTGCTGACATCAGAACCAGACATCTGTTGGTTCACTGGGATGTGTTGGCATGCATTCTTCACAGATGCTTTGATGGTCTACAAGGAGGTGCTGACCAGATAAGCCAAGAACGCTGGATGATGATGTTCTTGTTGCAACAACAAGACAAAAGGCTGGAAAACCCTTTCATTTGGGGAAAGTACGCCTTTATGAAGTTTGTGAAGAAGATTCAAGGCTTTGATCCTAAAATAGCTAAGGGAATTACTGAGCCAAAGGCCACAGTAAGCTATGATCTAAAGATATGCTACTTGCTGGAGAAGCTTGGCATTGAGCTCAGAGAGAAGGCTGACATAGCCAACAGTAACTTACTCTACAAATATGAGTATATGAACTTGATGAAAAAGGTTACTGGATCTCAGAAAGGTTCCAAGAAGTGAAAGACTGAAGAGGTATCTGAGGGAAAGGTTGCGACCAAGAAGCCCAGAACTTCACGAAAGAAGTCTGCTGGCAAATCAGTAGACACACCCATTGAGGTTGTCGATTCCCAGATACCTGCCGCCGTTGCTGATGAACTCATAAATGCAGATGAACTCATCAATGCTGCAAAAGAGGTATCGGCTACTGAACAAGTAGACTCAGCAAGAGAAAGTGCTTTCAGAAATGATAAGTCTACTGCCGAAAGCCTTGCTGATGAACTCATCAATACTGCTAAAGAAAGTAGTGATAGATACCAAGCCTTATCTACATAAATCGCAGGGATTATGGACCAATCAGTTCCTAATGCTGATGAGAGCTCTGACGATGAAGATGATGAATTAGTCATCTCTCAAGTCCTAGAAAAATCACAAAGGGCTAAGGTTACTGAAAAAGTAACTGGTGTAGAGGTATCTGAAGAAGAACCTACACCACAGGTTGCTGAACAAGCACCTGTTTCAAAGGTTGCTAAAGAAGCAACTGTGTCCAAGGTCACTGGACAAATTACACCTTCAGAGCAAGAAAGACTGAAACTTATTGAAGATGCTCTGATGAGTGATAGCTTAGTGTTGAAGGATACTGCCATTGCCTCAACACTCAACAGCCTGTCTCAAGCACAACAACCATAACAACCAGATGTGAATACTGCTGAAATGGTACTTGAGTTACAGAAACCAGCATCTTTCATTGATGAAGAAAATCCTGCAAAAGATCGGGTTCCCCAACTCAATAAGAGGGATCAAACTGAGGCATCTGCTCAGAATGATCAACCAGGGGAGGCAACTGAGTTTCATACTCAGGAAAGGTCTGAAGTACCTGAAACTTCAAACAAAGAAGCTGAAATGGAACAACAAGACCAAAACATAAAAGGGTCACAAGTTCCAGAGACCAATCGGCCTGACACTGCTCAGGTAGCTGAATGGTTTAACTCTCTACTTGTGATAATTTGTGTTTATTCATCTTGTTATTTAATAAAATTTCTTTGTTACATGTTGAATTAGAAACACAAGAACAAGAGGAAGCTGGAAAGCTTGCCTCAGAGACTGAGAAGGAGGCTACTACAACCTCACCTCTTAAGGAATCTGAGCCTGTGCTATAGGTGATAGAGCGTTTCTTAAGATATTACTTTTCAGATATATGTTAATACACTTAACTAATAAAGTGGATATTTCTAATTGGCTCCAACTGAGAAAGAAGAAGATAAGGCAGACATGCCAGAAAAGGACCCAGAAACCGTCAATGTTTCTGAAGAAAATATCATTGAGCCTTCTAGTATGAAGGTATATGAAAATCAGTGGTAAACATTCTTCATTATGGGTTAATATAAATTCTTCTCTAATTACTCAATACTTTCTACTTACAGGCTCATTCAGAAGTAGAAGTGCAAGGGGACAGAGTTGCGACATCCCCTGCACCCATGGAAATTGATGAAGCCCCCAAGGCAACATCACAGAAAGAACATCAAAAACTAAGAACGTTTCTGCGAAAAATAATTCTGAGCCTCCTGTTGAGGAAGTAAGTGGAAAACTCAGAAATCATTGAAGCTTAATTGCATAAATTCTTTCATGACAATTTCCTAAGTATTGTGATAATTTTAATTCTCACGATCAAGTAGAAAGAAAGGTTGATCAGGACCAGACATCCAAGTCTCCACCTCACAACAAGATATCTGAGGCACCCCCTGCGTCAGTAGTACATGTCTCTGAGCCTGATGTACTCATTCAGGTAACTCAGAAACCTAACTACACTCGTACTCAGATATCTACACAAGTTTTGAATCTAACTCAAAACTCTTTCTTTCAGGCTCAAACAAGTGCCACTAAGGTCCCTGTTGATGAGAAAGAGGACCTGCTCCCTTTCTTCAAGGAACACACTTTGCCAAAGCATCTGAAATGCTTCAAGAAATGGCAAAAGCTCCGATGCTCCGATCTATCTGAAATCTTAAAGGTGACTGATCACCACACAAGGAGAGAACGAGCCCTTGACTTGGAAAACTACATCAATGCAATGTTCCCCACTGAACAATATTCTTTCGGAACATTGATGGATAAGGATTTTGTCAAGGAAGTGGCCAGAAAGCTGATCCAAGCTTTCAAACAAGCGGATGGTCAGACCAGACTACAGATGGCATTTAAGCCTGCTTTGCCCCAGACTCTACAATACATACCCTCTGAACAAGAGGAAGTTAATGGGCAAACGGTCACTATTCCAGAAGTGATCAACCTGGTCTCTAAAGATGAAGAAGAGAAGAAAACTGATGAGAACAATTATGAAGATCCTCCTTCTGACCATCACAAGGATGAGGATAAGAAGGATGATGATGATGATGCCCCTGCACCAGGGACACGCAGGATTCCACAAGGAAACAATGCCTCAGCTGCTGAAAAGCACACTGAGAGGACATAAGAGCAATCCCCTTCTCCATCTCCTCAGAAATCTACCCATCCAACTCCCCAACACAAAGATACTACTGAACAAATAGTTAAGCACTCTGAGGAAACAACTCAGAAAATATCAGATGCACAAGCCAGAGTTGCTCAACTCAAACAACTGTTGGAGGAAGAACAACATCTACATCTTCAACTGGAAGAAAAGATAGCTGAATCCAGAGTCAAGCTAGACAAACTTGAAGAACAAACACGCCAGGAAACACAAGCTTACTCTGAGATTAAAGAGCTCCGGGAAGCTGTTGACTATATTGCGAAGGAGCTAGATGCTGAACAAGCATCTGAAGCAAAGCATGATGCTAGCGCTGCATCTTCACCAAAGAAACCATCCTCCAAAGGCAAGAAACCCATATCTGAGATGGTTGCCGCTTTCAGAAATCTTGGTGAAGAAGTACAAGAGGATGAAGATCACTGGGCTGATGACTCAGGTGATGAAGAAGACAGAACCTTGGCAGAACATGCAAATGTTCACTTGAGAGTTTCTCACTTAAAGAGAAAACTGATAGCTCCTCAAAGATTCAGTAAGAAACCAAATCTCAACTCCCATGATTACATGGCCAGATACCAGGTTCTGGCAACTCTAAGAAAGGAGTTGTCTAAACATAATGAAGATGTAATTGCATCAGTCCCTGCTGAAATGAAAAATTTCACTGAGCTAATCACTCAAAGAACAACAAGCTTGGTCATTTCTCAGAGAGACCTAGGCATGGTAAGGGATGATGACAATAATCTTGCTGAAAAAGCCCTCAATGAGGCTAGCTATGCTGCTGGAAAATCAGATGCTACTCAAGGCCCACTGGCAGAGCTCACTGATAAGAATACTGGTCTTATCAAACAAAATCAAGAGCTCAAGGCCACTCTAGAACAGTTCGTTGCTGCTTACAACTATCTGCAAGGCAACTTTAACTCCCTTTTAGAATCCTTTGTGATTCTTAGTCAGTCAACAATGACTAAGGGGGAAGGATTTTAAGATGCTCAGAGAGGAAGAGGAAGAGGAAGAGGAAACAAAAGAAAATCTGAACAACCACCTCTCAGAATTAATGCGCCCTCCTCCAGTCAGACTGCTCTACAGATAGTAGCCACCACTCATCAACTTCCTGAAAAAGGAATGACAACAAGGGCCAGAGCACAGAAACCTCCAAGGAGAAGACAAGTAAGAGGGATTGATGAGTCTTCTGAAGAAGAAGAAGAAGAAGAAGAAGAAGAAGAATAAGAAGAAGAAGAAGAATAAGAAGAAGAAGAAGAAGAAGGAGGAGGAGGAGGAGGAGGAGGAGGAGGAGGAGGAGGAGGAGGAGGAGGAGGAGAAGAAGAAGAAGAAGAAGAAGAAGAAGGCCAAATCAAATCCCTGGGCAATGAAGAAGGCTGCAAAAGTCTCACAAGAATTAATATTGATGATGATGAAGAGACTAATGAAAATGAAGCTCCTCTTCACAGAAGAAGAAAAATTGATAGCCTAACTGAGCCCATAGCTGCAAAGCCTTTGGCAGCTAAAACACCCTCTGGAACTACCAAGTCTATCCAGGGTGGTTCTTCAAGCAGTACCCCAAGGGAAAATTCAAGACAAAGGAGGAACAGGCTGAGAGCTGACAAAGAAAACTTCAACTACCACTCAGGCCTGAAGAAGCCAAGATTGAGTATGTGAAGACCAACAATGACTCCTCTGTCTACAGGTGCATTGATCAGAAGAATGGCTACTGGATTCTAGAACTCAAGCACTTATTGGTAAATGAAAAATTTCCAGAACCAATCCATAAACATCTCATGGCATGGATTAAAGACAAGCCAATCTTGATTAACACCAACCACATCAAAGCCTGGTTGGATTTTGAAGTAATCAAGAGAATAGAAGCCATGAAAAAGGACCTCTCTGATGAATGTCTTTTTGGAAAGCCAGATGATGTGCACAGAATTCCCAACATCCTTTGGAGCAGCACAAGAGCAAGACTTGTTGTGGAACCCTATGAGTCCTTCTACTTGACTGAAGATCAATACAAGGGTGACATCAGATATCTGAAGATCATATATGAATACTTCAAGCTATCAGATATCAGAATCGAGTATGCCTGGAAGTGGCGAAACTATCTGTGGGTCAAGCACTTTGCCAAGAAGAATCCTACCAAAACCTACAAGGAAGTCTGTGGATTTTCTAGAGACACGGAGATGATTGTCAGGACACTTCTCTATGACTACTCTGATGATGTCAAAAGGTTTGGTGATAGGAAATTTGCAGATTGATCCATGGAACTGCTTTTGAAGACTTGAAGTGTTGAAGACTAGTTTATTAGGATGTCTACTTGGAGCTTGGTTACTCCTGTTGTCCTAATTTAAACTATGCATTTTGTATCTTGCTGACTGAGCAGAAATGTTGTTTTATCTTGTATTAAAGTTATCTCTGAACTTTCTTTGTAACTAGTCTGATGAACCTACTCTCAGATATCAATTTCTATAAAAGATAACTTGTCAACAAAGATCACACCTTGTGATTTGGTTGATGTTTACTTTCTGCACTTAATTATACGAATTGAAATATCCTAATAAATGATTAAGTGATGAATTGTTTCCTCATCCAGATTTGTAATAGGTCAGATAGTCATCGTTGACTGATCAAAATGGGGGAAATTTGTTAGGAATATCTGTTTAGATTTTGATCAGTAACCTAATGACTTATCTTAGCTCAGAAAGGTGGTTAGTACTCTTGGTTCACTTGATAGTATGATAGTCTAGAAAATCTTATATAGGATGTTAGGTCTCTGAATGTAATTTTTATTCTCTGAAGAAGACCAAGAAGAAGGCATCCAGCAGAAAAAGTTCAACAAATTTTGAAGATCTGAAGACTGCACAAGATTGCTGAAGACAAAGGTTTTTCAGATACCTATGACTAGATATCTTGAAGACACAAGCATTTTGAAATAAACGGTGTTGCAATAGATATCTGAGAAATAAAAGGTTTCTGAAACGAGGAAAAGTGCCCACAGATATCTACACTCAGATACCTTGGATAAAGATTATGTTTCCGGGAAACAATATATTTTTAATAAGTGATATCTGGAGTTGTGATAGTCTCTGGAAAAGGACGTGCAAGGCTTCAGAAAGCATGCATAGTTCCGTTGGCACTACAGGACAAAGTATAGTACAGTGCATTAAATGCGCGGATAGAAATGTCTGAATAAAAACGGTAGCTTCTGAAGAAGAAGACAAACCTACTACAGTACTATACTCAAATATCAATAGTTTGAAATTTAGTTAAGCCTAACGGATACTATTCAAACGGCACTCAAATTCATCTATAAATATCAACACTTAGAATGCTTGAGAACACACCTTGAACTTACACACAGAACTAACATTGAATACTCTCACAAGCTCTCTCAAGCACACTACTTACCTTCAAGCTTTCTGTTGCGACTAAAGCTCATGATTCTAAGTAGCATAAAAGTTCTAAGTTTCCTGATCCTTAACAAGCTTTGTTATTTGTGAAAGAGTTGAACTAAGATTTCATATCTGAGATTCATTCTCGTGAACACTTATCATAGACTTGGGTCAGTAAAGAACAAGATACCACACATTGCAAAGTGTATTAAGTATACTTGATTCATAGAGCTATCTGAATAACTGAACAAGTTATTAAAGAAGCTCACCTGACAAACTACCTTAACCAACACCTTAATCGGCGTGGAGTACAGGAAGTACTTAGTTTGGGAAACTAAGGAATAGCTCCAAGGTTACTGAGCATAGGAAGTACATAGTTTGGGAAACTAAGGAATAGCTGAAAAGGTTTCTGAGTACAGGAACTACTTGGCTGTGAAAGCCGGGGAATAACTCAGGGGGGACACTTGGTTGGGAACCTAGTGTATTTAGGAATCTAGAGAAGATACTTGTAAGGTTACCTCAATTATCTGTCTTAGTGGATTCTAGGTCTGAGAAAGGCCGAAGTGGATTAGTTGAAGGATTACGCCACCTTCAGATACAACTATAAAAAGACTTGTGTTAGTTACTTTCTGCAGTTTATTACTTGCTTTAATTAATTGCAAAGTATTTACACTTATCTTGCTGAGCACATGCACTTATCACAGAAAAGTCTTCCGCTCTCTGAAATTAAGTATCAGATATCTTCACAGATATCTGAGAAACTGTGTTTATCGACAAAAGTTTTGAATGACTATTCACCCCCCCTCTAGTCTTTCACTTTGCCGTTATCTGGACCAACAGGAGTATTGATCCTCAATCCGGGCATATTGTGGTCATGCCCACTCCTGAAACTGTGCTGTCATCTACTCGAAGTAACTCTGGAAGTCAGAAGAACCAGGTGGAGCGGGCTGCTCTGCAGTGTCATCGGTGCCCCGAACAGGAGTGGGATGGCGGCCGAGGATGACTCTGGCGCTAGCGGATTTCAGAGCCCCTTTGGGTTTCTCGGAGCCTTGGATACCGGGAATATTGAGGGACCGGCAGATATTGGTAATAAGGCATGGAAAACCGAGGAGACTGCCTTTAGCTTTCCGGGACTGAGCCTCCGCCATAATGATATCTAGTGCGTCAACAAAATGCCCGTTCATGATCGCTCGAATAAGGCGGGCTGTGGGAGGGGTCAGGGTGGTAAAATGTGAGTTGGGGGTCAAATTATACTATATCAGATGTTTCCAGAGGCGAACCTCTGGCTTGAGGAAGTATGTGGCTATGGTGGTTTTGGTCCTGTGGTCCTCCGGATCGGTACCAGGTAGAAGTACAAACTCGGCTAAGTCCCTCTCAAACTGCCAGTTGTGAAAATTGTCGCCTGGGTTGTACTGTCATCTTCACTGGAACACCACCTTTGTAGGAATTCCCGAATACTCCTAGGTGAGAACTGGATCCTGACACCGTGAATCGTCATCACCCCTTCGTCCAAGTCGTGGAGGCTGATGTAAAATTCCCGAACTAGCTTCGGGTCATAGGGCAGCTGCTTGCCGAAGAGCTTGCTCCAGCCTAAATATCTGATCCTTGCCCAGACTCGGGCGTAGACAGCATCCTCCAGCTCATCAAGAGCCAATTCTCGCCCGGGCCATGCTTTCCTAGGCTCCATAAAATTTGCTTCCATAAAATCCCTCCCTTCCGCGGACAAGTGGAAGAACGCATCTACGGGACCTCTCTATTCGACCGCGCTACTGGACTCTCCTCTATGGCGTTTGCTGCCTGTGGCTCTGCGAGACATAATGCCTGTGAGAAAGGTGTTAGTGTAGAACAATGGGGGTAGAGAACTACCTCCCCAAACCGATTAATGATCAAAAGGCAAGAAACAGGGGAGAGTGCGAAATTCCCCAAACCAACACAAGATTCTAGATCATGGCCAATGCCCGAATCACGTTAGTTCACAAGCATAAGACTAGTGATAAGCAGAGCAAAAGTGGGACAAGATGGTATAAATTGGCAGAAATGGGGAAGTATTGCAAAAAATTGAAAAACGCAAGGAAGTTCCAAAATCAACGAGGAAGGAATCCATGCATCAATCAAAAACGATCTAATACACCCAAGCAAATACAACTAACGACGATCGACCATGTAATGCAAGTAAACTCGGAAAACATAGAAGAAGGAAGTTCAAGCCAATTTACCTTTTGAATCCGAAGAATTAGGTGGAAAACACACAAAAGTGATGCAAGAAACGGGGGGAGGAGGAAAAACCCGTTGATTAGCAATAAGAATGGGGGAATTTGGTGGGGAAATGAGTGAGAAGGGAGATTAGAGTGAAGAGAAGAAAAAAGAAACGGGAAGAGGAAAAGGAGGAGGATGGGGCGGTGAAGAAGAAGAAGAAGATAAAATGATTTGAAAAAACCTAGCTCATTGCGGCGGGAAGAAGTACGCGCCGCGGCGAGTTTTTACAAAACTACAGTTGTATTTTTTATTTTTTTTTAAGACTATTTTGTCTCGCCGCGGCGAGATTTTACGAAACGAACATAAATCAAATCTTTTTGGTCTCGCCGCAGCGAGATAAAAGCTCCGCCATGGTGAGTTTTTACGAAAGCAACATCTTCTGGATAGAAAGGTCTCTCCGCGGTGAGCGAAAATTCCGGAAATTTTTTGGCTCGCACCTTGTCAATTTCACATCGCGAAATTGAAACCCCAAGCCTCGACTCGGAGTTTCACGAATTTCCTCGTGTTGCTACAAGGTTTCCAAACTCCTAAACATTCAAGAGAATAAAAAAAACCAAGGGTCACGCCTTTCAAAACACGACTAAACTCAAAGAAAACAGATAACCACGGTAAAGGAAAACACGGAATGAGAAAAAAAAAACAAAAAAAAAAATAGTTTGATAATTGTAAAAACAAAGGGGGCTTTTGTTTATAGTCGTTAGCTCGACTTCTTCCATGCTGGAGCTAATTGAGCTTGAGGCTACCAGCCTTCTCTGTCCCCATGCTTACTCTTGAGCGAGAATAGGTGTAGAGTGGACCGGTATGTCCTGCAATGTAGTTCCTGGTGTCAACCTGTGTAGGAGAATATGATGTGGTGATAGCTTGCACTTCGCGTTTCTCACCGCAAACCTGAATAGTACAAGTATGGCCATAAACATCGACTATCATATGTGTAGCCTTGATGAAAGGGTGCCCAAGAAGTGGCATATCCTTGTCCATTTCTTTGATCTTCACCTGCGGTGACTCGACAACCACGAAATCAGTCATAAACACATCTCCACCAATGGTTACGGGAACATCCTCAACAACTCCCATGCATTTGCTTCGAGTGCCATTAGCCATGGTCACAAAGCATCTTCGCGGTTCTAGACCCTTCAGGTTGAGATCCTCATAAGTCTCGAATGTCATCAAGTTAACTGCAGCCCTAGTATCAATAATACCTGTAACCTCAGAAGAACTGCCTATCCCGACAACCAAATCGAAACTGTTTGCATCACTAATCCTCTTCTCTTCCTTTTGGGTCAACTGAGTTGGTCTTTCATTCGCCTCCCCTCCTGGAATCGCTGGACCAGATGTTATCACCTTGCTTGCTTCCTGTACCTGTGCTGCCTCAACCTGGGTAACCACCTTATCATGGTTACAGGTGCAAGTCGTAACAATCGTCTTCACTACTCTCGGCTTGTCAAAAGCTACCTCCACAGCAAGTACCCTGTTATTCTCTACAGTCGCAGGGAATTTACCTTTCTCTCTTTGCTGGAAGGCACCGACCAGATCACCAAGAGTCTTCTCTAACCTCTTTTGTGATTGCTTAATGATATCAAACCTCTGGTCATTCTTGGTTTGATTTCATTGTGCTTCTACCCAGAACCTCTCTGATCTCTCCATGTGAGCTCTAATCTCCTGATCAGCGGTGCACCAAGAAAGCGGAACCGGAAGCTGTTGTCTTGGACTCTTCAAACGGAACTGTCAAACGGAGCTCTTTGTGGTGAATTCTCATAGAAGTTACCTCAATAGGTAAAATTGGAATGATCTAGGTTGAAGGTTTGCACCTTAGTAGCACCTGTATTCGTTCCCAGATTTTGTTGCCAACCACCGCGTTTTCTGTTCTGCACCCAGCAAATAATCTCCGGAATCGGGTTCTTCCCCATAGTCTCAGGAAGTCTACACATACTAGCACATAGATTACACCTCTCATTCACTGGAGCCACTGGTGTAGGGATAGTGCCAAGCATCCTCATCTACTTAATATGTTCTGACAATTCAATAGTACTAGGCCCTGGTGTTTCCTCCACGGTTTTTACCTCAGCTCTCCTTGGTCTACCTCTAGTTCCCTTAAGCTGGGAGATAGCAGCAAGTTTCTGAAAAGACTCATTCAATGCAGCCGGAGATGCCGTGATGATGGAGCCATCCACAGTCATATCCACCATATTCTGTGCCTCCCAGTCGAGTCCCTCATAGAACTTGCAGCATAAATCCATCTCACTAAACCTATGGTGAGGGCATTGAGAGAGTAAGTTCAGGAATCGCTCCCTCGCTTCATAAAAACTCTCATCACTCATCTGCATAAACTTCTCAATCTGCACTCGAAGCTGCCTAGTCTTTTCCGCTGGATAGAACTTGTTCATAAAGGCCCTGTATAGATCATCCCAAGTAGCCAGAGAACCTTCAGGTTGAATCAATAGCCAGATTTTTGCCTTATCCTGCATACACATAGGAAAAACCTTCTTCCTTATTTCCTCATCAGAAACTGTTACAGTTCCTATAGTAAGCGGAATCCTAGCAATCAGCCCCTCGAACTCCTTGAGAAACCGGGTAACATCCTCATTGGCCATCCCATAATACTTAGGCATGTCATGGAAGTGATGAGACTTGATCTCCATGTTCCTAGCATTGTTAGAAAGCACAATAGCTGATCCCCCAGCCTTAATTTCACCAGGCTGCATATGGGTCCCATAAGTGATAGAAGGGGCCTCAACAGCACCATTGACTCTGGGAGTGTTCTCATTATTGTCACCCATTGGAATAGCTGCTAAGTTCTGTCTCCGTAGCTGATGGTAGTGTCTATCGATCTCAGTTACTAGAGGTTGCAAAGTTGTTCCTTGCGATCTTGTACCAGGCATAAACCTGCAAAAAGCGCCTCTACAAAATCAAAAACCTCGAAAAATCTAGTTTTTGTTAGTGCAGAAATTGCAGGTATGTAAAAAAAAAAGCAAATAAAATATCACACTCACACGCTACAGTAGGAATTAATTCCCCGGCTACGGCGCCAAATTTGATGTGCTCAAATTAATACTTATAAAACCAAGTAGTAAGCAGTTGTTATAGACAGACAAAGCTAAACCATAGAGTCGTTCGCTAACGAATTAATCAAGCTACTTAGCAGTGAGAGTAAACAACTACTCGTGAGTAACAGTTGACTGATGGTTTGGTTATACTTCTAACTAGTTTAACTAAAGCTAAGATTACGGTTAACAATGAGAGAAAGATGAATACGGTAGCAAGATCCAATTATGCTAATTCGAACTAGGGAAACACTCATATTTGTCACACGGTTGTTGTACAGTAAATCAATCATTTCGATTCAATCAATTATTCTTAGAATATATTATACTGGAGAGATCTTGAGTTGTCAATTCACAATCCTTAAACATGAACAATTTAGAGAACTTAAAACGGACTTATCGAATTGAAGGTTTTTACGATGATTTCATACGAGACTAACCTATATGAGTGATTTGATAAACCCTAGAACGAATATGCATAATCTTCACATACTACTATATTCAAAGGTGTTTAGCTACTCATATTTGAGAATTGCATACAGAGGTTCTTGGTAATAATCATGTGAAACGTAGATGACAAACTCGCATGCAATAACATACAATTCAATCGATAGAGATAAAGAACGAATTGTAAAGAAGAAAGCAATAGAGAAATCAATACCAATAATCCTGATGTATAAAATCAATGAATAACCAAGCTCTAGAGATGTCTCTATATTAATGTCTGAATCTAGGAGCTCTCTTCAAAAACTAGGTTAAAAAAAGTATATCTAGGAGCTCCTTTTGTCGAATATATATCCAGCTCGCAAATTCTCGCCGCGGCGAGCGCCTTCCTTCAAAATAGGGGGAGCCATTCGCAAAATCTCGCCGCGGCAGACTGATTTCCTTGCCGCGGCGAGCCTCCCCGCAATTCCCAAGTCCAAGCTCGTATAATCTCGCCGCGGCGAGCCATGCTAAGCAGCTTGTTCTCATTTAGCTCAAAAGGCATCGATTCCTGCAAAAGGTAAACAAAACACCAAAGCGTAAAAACGAATTAAAAAGACTATAAACCTAAAGACAAAGACCGCTAAAAAGGACCAAACGAGACGTTAGAATATTGTCTCATCAGAGCCTATTAGAAACAATCACTTAATCCGTCAAGTGTATAAACAAATATCTGAAAAGTAATATCGTAAGGAACTATCTTTCACCTGTAGCACAGGCTCATATACCTTAAGTGGTGAGGCTGTGGGAGCCTCCTTCTCAGTCTCTGAGGTAAGCTTTGCAGC
Organism: Plantago major; assembly: GCA_026545765.1. Taxonomy (NCBI): domain Eukaryota; kingdom Viridiplantae; phylum Streptophyta; class Magnoliopsida; order Lamiales; family Plantaginaceae; genus Plantago; species Plantago major. The sequence continues at coordinate 37,498,529 of CM048843.1, read as the reverse complement.
TTCCTCTTGTTCTTGTGTTTCTAATTGAGCCTGTAACAAAGAAATTTTAATAAGTTACAAGATTTATGCATAAATTATCACAAGTAAAGAGTTAAACCACTCAGCTACCTGAGCTATGTCAGGCTGATTGGTCTCTGGAACTTGTGAAGTTTCCATGCATTGGTCTTGTTGTTCCTGGACCACTTCTTTGTTTGAAGTTTGAGGTACTTTGGACCTATCCTGAGTTTGGGACTCAGTTGCCTCCCCTGTTTGATCATTCTGAGTGGAAGTCTCAGCTTGATCCCTCTCATTGAGTTGGGGAACCTGCTCTATTGCAGGAATCTCTTCAGCATTGAAAAATGCCGGAATCTAATGTTGTAACTCAAGTACCATTTCAACATCCACTTGTGGATGTTGTGGTTGTTGTGGTGATTTTGATCCGGATGGTGAAGGTGATGTAGTATAGGGCCTATCCAGATATGCTTGAGACAGACTTTTAACTATTGAGGCATTGGCAGTATCCTCCAACACTAATTTACCACTCATCAGAGCATCTTCAATATGCTTAAGTGTTACTTGCTCTGATGGTGTATTTTGTCCAGTGACCTTGGACACAGTTGCTTCTTCAGCAACCTTTGGTGTGGGTGCTTCTTCAGCAACCTCTACACTTGTTGCTCTCTCAGCAACCTTTGAACTAGTTGCTTTCTTAGCAACCTTAGATCTTGTTGCTTTTCCAGCAACCTTTGATTTAGTAGCTCTTTCAGAAACCTTGGGGATTATTTGTCCTCTCTCATCTTCAGATTCCTCAATGAATAATGGGACTGAATGATCAACAATCCCTGCGGCTTCTGCAGAGAGTGTTTGAAGTCTCTCACTGCCTTTATCGACATTTATGAGTTCATCATCAAGGCACTCAACAGCATTGATGAGTTCATCAGCAGTGGGGACAGATATCTGAGAGTTTACATCCACAATGGGAGCCTCTTCTGTCTTGCCAGCAGACTTCTTACTTGAAGTTCTGGGCTTTTTGGTCTCAACGGAACACTCAGATACCTCATCAGTCTTTCATTCCTTGGAACCTTTCTAAGACGAAGTAACCTTTTTCATTATGTTTGTATACTCATATTTGTAGAGTAGGTTACTGTTGGCTATGTCAGCCGTCTCTCTGAGCTCAATGCCAAGTTTCTCCAGCAAGAAGCATATCTTTAGTCCAAAGCTCAGTGTGGCTTTTGGCTCAACAAGGCCTTTGACGATCTTAGGCTCAAAGGTTTTTAGCTTCTTCACAAACTTAATGAAGGCGTACTTTCCCCAGTTCAATGGGTTTTACAGCCTTTTGTTTTGTTGATTCAACAAGAACATCATCATCCAGCGTTCTTGGCTTCTCTGGTCGGCACCTCCTTGTAGACCATCAAAGCATCTGTGAAGAACGCATGCCAACACATCCCAGTGAACCAACATATGTCTGGTTCTAATGTCAGCAAGCTTGAAGTCGATGGGTGTATCAGATTTTTTCAAGATCACACACATCACTATATAGCTGCTTCACACCTTCAAGGAGATCATCATCCTTGGTGTTTATTTCAAAATCAATTCCAAGATTTTGAAGTTCAAACAACTCACAGAAAGTTGTTAAGTTCAAAAGGATGTCCTTTCCTTGAACTTTTAATTTTACAGACACTATCTCAGTACCTTAAAAAACACAGGAAATAATCCTGGAATTGTTGTAAAATTCCAACACATCCAGTGAAGAAACTCCACTGGGAATAGCATACAGGAAACCCTTGATTTGGGCCTTTTCAAGCATACCAAGGATCAACTTCCTATCAGCTTGGTTCTCAATAGCAGCAATCATGCATTCCTCAACCATGGGACCACCCCAAATCATCCTGTGATTTAAAGTCCAATGGTCAGGATTGAAGTAGCCGGTCGTGCAAGCCTCCCACTGGGGGCCCTAACAACCGATTGTTCGTGATAACCAACACTGGTGCTTGCTTTTCAGCAGTACCAGAGGTAGTAGCCTGGAATTTCTGGGTAGAAGCACGTTTTGGAGCTATCTCTTTAAATAGTGAAAAAAAAAGTTTTTTGAAGGTCGGAAAGAGATTAGAGTATGAATTTAGTGATTCTTTGTAGAATAACTAAGTGAAGAACATAGATTTGCAGAAATCTTTGAAGGATTTTTGCTATTTCTGTGTAAGTGTGAATGTTAGGTTAGGCGAAAGTGATTTCTTTTGCCAAATTCCTATATATATAGCAACGTATATTCAACAGACATATACACACAAATTAATTTTTTGTATATGTATCTGTGTACGTGCAGATTGGCGTGGGTGAAAACTACTTTGCATTAAATGCTAGTCGGCCATAACTGTTTTTTACAGTCCACTACTTTCTACCGAAAATTAATCTTGGCCGTTAATATGGAACGCCCATTTCATCAAGGTCTTGGATTGCTTCTTCAGCAATGATCACAATCACTACATGTAATCATGCCCAATTAATGAAATTTGGCAAGTAGCTATCTGAATCACATTTCTTTTGTGTGACTAAGGGACAGTTTTCTGAATCTATCTCAATTCAACTGTTCATATATTTCACAAATATAGAAATAATACAAAACATAAGGAGTAGTTGTTGGTCCAGATAACGACTAAGTAAAAGACTATGGGGGTGAATAGTCTTTTCAAACTTTTGTCGATAAAACAGTTTCTCAGAAAGTTGGGTAACTTTCTGATACTTATAATCAGAATAGCGGAAGTCATTCGGATAAGTGCACGTGCTCAGCAAGCTAGTAAAGTGTGTAAATTACTTTGCAAGTAAGTAAACGCAGAAAGTAAGTGCAGAAAGTAAATAACACAGTAGCTTTATAGTGGTATCTAAAGGTGGCGTAATCCTTCAACTAATCCACTTCGGCCTTTCTCAGACCTAGAATCCACTAAGAAAGATAATTGAGACCACCTTACAAATATCTTCTCTCGATTCCTAAATACACTAGGTTCCCAACCAAGTGTCCCCCCTGAGTTCTTCCCCGGCTTTCCCAACCAAGTACATCCTCTACTCAGAATTCCCTGAGTTATTCCCCGACTTTCCTAGCCGAGTACTTCCTCTACTCAGAACCTTTCTTGGATTTATTTCTCAGTTTCCCAAACTAAGTACTTCCTCTACTTCACGCCTTTTCTGGTATTGGTTAAGAAGTGTTTGTCAGATTGGTAGATTAATAACTTCCACAGTTATGTAATACTGTCTTCTGGAACAAGAGTCACTTAACACACTTGGACAGTGTGTGGTGATATGTTCTTTTCTGACCCAAGTCTATGTTCTTCGTTCAGGAGAATGAATATCTTAGCAAGTCGCAATAGTGCTTCAATTCAACTCATTCACAATAGATATAGCTTGTTAAGGATCAGGACACTTAGAACTTGCGTGCTACTTAGAATCAAGAGCTTGGTCGCAACTGTAAGCTTTGAGTAAGTAGAGAAGGCTTGTATGCTTGTGTGTAGGATATAAAATTCAGTAGTTCAAGTGTGTGTTTTCAAGCATTCTAAGTGGTGATATTTATAGGTGAAAATCAAGCCGTTTGAATTACTATCCGTTAGGCTATTGAGATTCAAACGACAAACAATCCGTTGATAGTACTACAGAACTTTTGTCTCTTTGTTCAGAGATAAAGCTTTTGATTAGCTAGTTCTGCAATGGCATTAAATGCACTGTACTATCTTTTGTCTTGTTGTGCCAACGGAACTATGCACGCTGTCTAAGGCTGTGCACGTCGCTATAAGAAACTCCAAGCCTTTCAGAAACTAAGGAAAACATCGTTTCTTCCAGAAACATTGTTTTCACTAAGTTATCTTTTGCATATGGTTTCTGAGGCACAATTCCTTAGTCTTCAGTAATCTTGTGCAGTCTTCATATCTTCAGATAGTTGAGCTCTTTCTGTTGGATGCCTTCTTCTTGGACTTCTTCAAAGATATAAAAGATACCTAAGTATACTTCCTCTCTTACATTTAGAAACCTAACATCATATACAAGATTTACTAGACGAATCATACTAAGTATACTTCCTCTTTTACAATGTTCAAGTGAACCAAGAGTACTAGATACCTTTCTGAACTAAGGTAACTCATTATGGTGTACTGATCAAAACTAAACAGATATTTCCTAACAAATTTCCCCCTTTTTGATCAGTCATCTATGACTATTTTTAAGAACATATTACAACTTGGATGAGGAAACAGTCCACCACTTAAACATTTCTTATGATTTATCATTCTTTTTATGTAAGTGCAGAAAGTAAGACATCAACCAAATCACAAGGTGTGATCTTTGCTGACAAGTTATCTTTTCATTAGAGAGTATCTGAGAGTAGGTTCATCAGATAACAATTACAAAGTAAGTGCATATAACTTTTGCAAGATAATTAAACAGTAAGTACAATCAGCAAAAATCAAAAGGTTACACAACTTAGTAGGACAACAGGAAATTCCAAGTTCCAAGTGAACATCCTAACTAACTAACCTTCAAGTCTTCATTCCTTTAGAAATTCCAAATTACCATATTTCAGGCAATCTTCAGTATATTTCTTCATAATGGTCCTCACCCTCATCTCACAATCTCTGGAGGCAGCATATCTTTCTTTATAAGGTTTGTCAGTAAGTCCTGTGGTTATTCCCTTGATCCACATAAACTTCCCCCATTTCCAGTAGTGAAACAATTGTTCTTCAGTGGGCTTGTAATAATCATATATCTCTCTAAGATATTCCATGTCTCCTTCAAATTCCTCTTTGGTCATGTAGAATGACTCAAAGGGCTCCACTTGCAGTTTGTTCCTTTTTTCCAGATTCATTTTCAAGTATGTGCACATCCTTTGGCCTGGTGTAAGGGCATTTTTTGGAGAGATCCTGTCTGGCATTCTGTCTTACTTCAACTTCGAAGTCAAGCCAGGTCTTGATTATCTTAGAAGGCATCACTTTTGATCTTTTGCCATTCTTTCTCCATGCCATCAGTTGTTGGTAAACTGGTTCTGGAATTCCATTTCCATTGGCAAGTAAGTGCTTGAGTTCCATTATCCAGTAGCCATTCTTGTGAACTTTGATGCAGTTCCAAACAGAGGGCTGATCATTGCTTGTCTTCACGTATTCTATTCTAGCATCCTCAGGCCTTGGAGGAAGGGTTCTTCCAAACTTGATTTCTCTGTCCCTCTTCCTTCACTGTTTGGAATTCAGGCCCCTTTTCTGAGGGGTCATTGGAGGATCCACCATTCTGGATGTACTTGATTTCTGCAGAAGGTTTTCTAGTCTGAACAGGCTTTGCAGCTATAGGAGTAGAAGAGCTGATTCTCTTGTCATGAGTTTCCCTGTGCTCATCATTATCATCAATGTCTTTCCCAAAGGTTTCAGTACCTTTGCAGCATTATGGAGAAATTTTTCTTCGCTTTTCAGAGATTTCTCCTTCTTCTTCTTCTTCTTCAGAAACTCCCTTTCTTTTGTCACTCGAGCTCTTGGAAGCTGGAGGTGGCAAGGTAGTTGTTTGAGAGGTCTTTGCCTGGGACCTTGTTGTTACTCTTTCCAGAGTAAGGGGTTGTTCCTGGTACATCTTTTCCTTACCCTTTCCTTTGGGCTTAGCTTGTTTCTGTACCTTATGGAATACCTTATCTTCCCCCTTAGTCATAGAGGACTGATCAAAACGAGCCAAGAGACTAGCATACGAGTCAAAGAGAGACTCAAAGTTCCTTTGCATCAGAGAGTAGTTGTTGGTGAGTCTTCTAAGCTCACTTCTGAGGTCTTCATTCCGTTGATAAAGTCCTGTCTCTCTGTTTGTTAAATTGGAGACCTCAGCAACCACTGTCTGTATCTTGCTGGAAGTTATGTCAGCAAGGTTGTATGCTTTCTGAGCAGCCCTGCTATCTGAGTCTTAGACTAATCCCAGACCTTTCTTAGTGAAGTTTTGTGGCACGGACTGATGAGTCGGTTTTACATTGCCTCGTTTAGTATTTTTCACCGTCTTTTTGTAGTTCTTAAGTGTAGTCATAGTTTATTTTATTAGTGTTTTGTTACATTTTTGTGTTTTGTGTGTTTTATATGTGTTTGGTGAAAATGCATTGAAACAAGGCTAAACCAGTGCATATTAATGCATTAATGGAAGCATATAAGTTTCAATACCTGAAAGGCGGTTGAAAATGGAGTTGATCGGTCGAAACGGAAGTGGATTCGGTGTTCGGACGAAGATTTTAGAGCCGTTTAAGTGAAAGAACGCGAAATTCGAACTACGATGGACCAGCTTTGGTATTTTGGCCATAACTTTTGCATATAAACTCCGATTGACCTGATCTTATTGTCCACGCGTAGATACGACCAAGAGCTACAACTTTGAAGAAGGAACAATCTCCATATTCCGATGCTTAGAGGACTAGAAAGGGCCTGACGAACGCCATTGAAAATTGGGGTCCGCCAAACTCATCCAGAACGAGTTGGCGGACGCCATGGATGAATTTTGGCATCAGCCAAGTGTATTTGGCGTGCGCCAACTTTCTTCCATGGCGGACGCCATTTAGAAAGTTGGCGGACGCCAATTTCTACTGTTTCTGCGCAAATTCTGCCCGATTCTTTCTTAATTCGTTCAGACTTAGTTTTTCTTTCTTTCTATGAGTTCGAAACAACATTATTACTCTCATAATTCATTGTATTGTCAAGTATTGAACTTTGCTCTCAAGCTAGACCTAGTTTCCAAGGCAATTACCCATTTTGAGGAAATTTAACCGATTTTCACCTTGTAATCTGACGATTATCATTGATTGGGAGCGCAATCTACATACTCTTTGCATCGATTCGATTCAGGGTTTTCAATTCTACCTAGGGTTTGTGACAACGAAGGGTAAATTGTATCAATCGTTCAATTTTTCGTTTCTAGTACTAGATTATGTGTGTTGATTGTTTAATTGCTTTATTGATTATGTCTTCACATAATATGAGTAGCTAAACACCCTGATTATGGGGCTGGTGATGAATTCAAGCATGCTAGTTAAGGTTTATGCGATTATATATATTCAGGTTACGATTACTATGAGCTTTTTAGATTAATTGCGTATTCTGCTATTACGTTTGATGTGCAATCCGTCAATATCACTGTTAGATTAAGCATTTGATCTTTAGAAACCAAAACGTTTTTCGTCTTGCTTCAATCTAACAGTTAGTTGCAAACAGTAATAGTAGGATTAGCTTAATTGATTGTAGCTTAGTGAAATTGACGCCTTCACTAATGTTATTCGTTTTCTGAACCCAAGTAGTGACAACTTGAGAGTAATCTTTTCCCCGTTGATCGCATGTTTCCTGCTAGCTAGCTTGTCTTCTAGTCACCACACCATAATTCTCCTTATTCATATCAATCTCGTTAAGTTTAAATCTGTTTTCTAGTTAGTCTGAAAAGTAGTCTACTTTCAGGTAGTTAATCAATCTGTTGTCGAAGCAAAAACAACTCTTTACTGCTTTCATACTGTTATTATTATTCGTAAATAAGACTCAGCTTAGTTAAGTCCTTCGAGACCGACCTCGGGGTTAACTTCACTGCACTACAAGTTTTCGTAGTGTTGAGAATTAACTCTTAGCTCTTTAACAAATACAAAACTCTGATTTGACACATCAAGTTTTTGGCGCCGATGTCGGGGACTTAACTCCTTTGTTAAGCTTACGAATTTTAGTTACAGTATTTTTGTTTTTGTTTTTCTAGTTTTTGTTTTCGTTAGTCTTTTTTTTCCCTTGTAACCTCTGTGTTTCTCGGCTTGTTTTAACTAACGGGTACTTACGTTTCCGTAGTTCTAGTGTTGTGTCTGTCTTGCAGAACAGGTTCGAAGAGATGACTGAGTTGGAGCAGCCTTCTATGGCTACACTCTTCGCACCGCCCGTAAAAGTTTACTGTCCTAGTATTGTCACTCTTGCCAATGTGCGTAACTTGGAGATTAAGGGGCATCTTATGGCCCTACTTCCGAAATTCTATGGGCAGAAGAATGAGGAAGTGATGGGATTTCTTATGGAGCTGGAGCACTTTATTGGGTGGCTGCCTAAAGGTGAGAATGTCACCGCCAATGATCTGAAGATGAGGGTTTTTCCTATATGTTTAGCTGACAAGGCACGACAGTGGATGAATGACTTGGATGAAGGAAGCTTAACCACTTGGGCTGAAGTCTACAATGCATTTATGCAGAAGTACTGCCCTATGTCTAGGACTTCTTCTATCAGGCAGCAAATCAGTACCTTTAGCCAGCTGTATGATGAGTCTCTGTATAAAGCATGGGACAGGTTCAAGAGTCTGCTAGCTCAATGTCCTGCCAACAGGTACCCCCAGGCTGATCTGAATCAGTATTTCTATGATGGGTTGAATGAGAACCAGCAGTATATGATAGATGCATCCTGCGGGGGTAATATGATGGAATTAACTATTGTTTCTCTCAAGGATAAGTTTGCTAAGTTGGCACAACACAACCAACACCGTAACCCCAGGAGAAATGTCAGGGGTCAAAGGGGAAAAGGAAACGCTGCTTTTGATGAAGAGCAGAGACCCGACGCAGGTTAGGTGCAACCAGCAGGTGGATCGGGATGCGTAGACGAATTCCGGAGCTTCATGAATGAGTCAAGGGAGTTTATGCGCGAAACTAAGGCGCATCGTCAGTCTACCGATGCCCGTATTGGGAAGCTGGAAAAGGATAGTGAAAAGATCCAAAGAGTTCTCCAGCAGCTACTAGAGAAGAACCAAGAGAGAGAAAAAGGAAAAATTCCCTGGTACTCCCGAGAGGGCCATGGCTATTAAGGTGATCACAGAAACACCGGTTGACGTGACTGTTTCAGAAAATGAGACCCGTGTTGAGGTTTCAAAATATATTTGCATAGCTTGTGGGTGTGCATCGTTGATTCCGATTGCTAGTGAAGTAGCAGTAGAAGAGCTGATAACTCCCGGTAATTCTGTTGAGGAGTTGATCCCGGAAAAAGATGAAGATCAAGCCATTTCCGTTGAAGAATTAGGTTCTACAAAAGAGGAAGATTCTGCAGCTATAGTGAGCATTCCGAAGATTGGAGCAGTTGAAGTTCCTGCCAAGGAAGAAGAGTTAGCAGAAAATGTGAAGGATCGGAGCATTATCTCAGTAAAGAGCTTTAACATCGTAGTTGGGATGGGAAATTCAAAAGTCATTGCGACTTTAGATACAGGAGCTACATGTAATACAATCCCATACAGTCTGTTTAACGGATGTGGCTTTACAGGCTTAGAAGAGATGAAAGCTCGACTCCTAATGGTGGATGGGTCACATAGAAGACCAGTTGGATTGGCAAAGGGTGTTGCGGTTAAACTGAATGTCGAAACTGTTATCACCAATTTTGTTGTTCTGAAGGATGTCTGGGAAGATTAGAAGACAGGACCCGATACAATCCTCCTTGGCTGGCCATTTTTATTCTCCTCTAGAATGGATATTAGCGTATTTAGATGCACTGCAACATACGAGGTGAATGGTAAGGTCGTCATGGTGAAGACATTGGATTATTTGCCTAAGGATTTTATCTACAAGGATTATTCTGCAGGGTATGTCGGACCCCTTTATATCTATTCGCAGGTGCAAAGGCAGAGGAATTCGAGCATGGGGAAGTCTAGTACCCACCATCGCAAATGAACACCACCAGTCTTCTACACATCTTGGAAACCATCAATCAGGGATGTCCTCTCCTATCAACTCTCTACTTTTCTCTTTTCACTCGTTTGCTCGAGGGCGAGCACGAGTTCAGGTTTGGGGAGGGGTGTTTTGAGTTTTGATCTGCTTTAGGCTTCTTGCTTGCATGTTTTCGGATGTGTTTCCTTTTATATTTCTTATTCGAGTCTGTCTGTTGAGTCTTAGTCTGCCTCCCAAGTCGAGCGTCTATTGCATGTACTAAACCTGTTTAATGCTTTTGTTTTGGTTGATCCTTGACTATTAGTAGTTTGCGTGTTTAAGTTTGCTAAGTTCATTTCTGCTGTAAATAGAACGTCTGCTCTAGTTCTGTAGCCCAAAAAGCCTATGAGTAGACCTTATCGATGAAAAAATATTGTACCGGCGCCTGTGTGATTTAATTCGGGAAGTGCAAACTCCCTTGTTTGCGCCTCATCATTTTCATGATTACTCTGTGTAAGTTAAGCATGACGAACGACATGTTTTACATTCTTATTCGCTTATGCCAAACCCGTTCCAAGAACAGGTTTGCGGAGGAGGTTAATGTGCACTACTTGTATTGATAAAGACTGTGTTCAGGTTTTTCGTTCTCTCAAAATAAAAAATAATAATAATAATAATAATAATAATAATAATAATAATAAGTCTCGGAGTGTATATATGGTACTAGTTACCACCGTTAGTCGTGTGGGCATGTTTCAGATACTACCTATATACCGGCGTGGCCCTTAAAAGCTATATGAACGTGAGGGTTGATGGCGTGTATACCAAACCAGCACGCACAAAAGTGCAGACTTTCGGTAAAACAGACACTACCAAACAATTGAGACAGAAAAAAAAGAAAAAAAGATATAAGCATATGGGTCATATATAAGACTGCAAAAAAGTAGTATGCAAAAAATAAAAAATTGGAAAAGGAGAGAACGATTGCCTTTTTATAAGTCTACTGCTGATTGTTATAGAGCTATGAAAATGTCCCTTCTGACTTAACTGATTGAGTACAATGCATGAGGTATCTGAGGCATCTTTTTTATGCAAGTCATCTTCCTTATCTATTTATATTCTTGAGTGATTACCCCTACTGGACACTTCCAGGAGTGTGAGAGATTAGTTGCATAGAATCCACTTGTGAGGGACTACCGTGTTAGACTTAATTTCTATTTACTTTGGAAATGAACTTTTTGAACTTATGCATGTGATTCTGTGATCGTTAGTGTGATGTCAAAACTCTTGCAATATTCGGGCTTATTATTTGCAATCGTAGACTTGGTAGCTTGGCAGTTAGACTTTATTTTGTGTCTACGTGTTTTTATTTTTTTAGGTTTTTTAGAGAGTTTGTTGCCTGGGGAGAAGCAAGGGTTCGGTTTGGGGAGTTTGATGACTCGGTTTTACATCGTCTCATTTATTCTTTTTCATCGTCTTGTTGTAGTTCTTAAGTGTAGTCATAGTTTATTTTATTAGTGCTTTGTTACGGTTTTGTGTTTTGTGTGTTTTATAGGTGTTAGGTGAAAATGCATTGAAACAACGCTAAACCAGTGCATATTAATGCATTAATGGAAGCATAAAAGTTCCAATTCCTGAAAGGTTTGTGGAAATAGAGTTGATTGGTCTAAACGAAAGTGGATTCTGAGTTCGGACGAAGATTTTAGAGCCGTTTAGGTGAAAGCGCGCGAAATTCGAACTACGATGGAGCAGTTTTGGCATGTTGGCCATAACTTTTGCATATAAACTCCGATGACCTGATCTTGTTGTCCAAGCGTAGATAAGACCAAGAGCTACAACTTTGAAGAGGAACCATCTCCATATTCCGACGTTTAGAGGACCAAAAAGGGCCTGACGAACGACATTGAAGATTGGCGTCCGCCAAACTCGCCCAGAACGAGTTGGCGGACGCCATGGATGAATTTTGGCATCCGCCAACTTTCTTCCATGGCGGACGCCATTTAGAAAGTTGGCGGACACCAATTTCTAGTGTTTCTGTGCGAATTCTGCCCTATTCTTTCCTAATTCGTTCAGACTTAGTTTTTCTTTCTTTTTATTAGTTAGAAACAACATTATTACTTTCATAATACATTCTATTGTCAAGTATTGAACTTTGATCTCAAGCTAGACCTAATTTCCAAGGCAATTACCCGTTTTGAGGTAATTGAACCGATTTTCACCTTGTAATCTGACGATTATCATTGTTTGGGAGCGCAATCTACATACTCTTTGCATCGATTCGATTCAGGTTTTTCAATTCTACCTAGGGTTTGTGACAACGAAGGGTAAATTTTGTCAATCATTCGATTCTTCGTTTCTAGTATTAGATTATGTGTGTTGATTGTTTAATTGCTTTATTGATTATGTCTTCACATAACATGAGTAGCTAAACACCCTGATTATGGGGTGGTGACGAATTCAAGCGCGCTAGTTAGGGTTTATGCAATTATATATATTCAGGTTACGATTACTATGAGTTTTTTAGATTAATTGCGTATTCTGCTATTACGTTTGATGTGCAATCCGTCAATATCACTGTTAGATTAAGCATTTGATCTTTAGAAACCAAAACGTTTTTCGTCTTGCTTCAATCTAACAGTTAGTTGGAAACAGTAATAGTAGGATTAGCTTAGTGAAATTGACGCCTTCACTAATGCTATTCGTTTTCTGAACCCAAGTAGTGACAACTTGAGAGTAATAGTTTTCCTGTTGATCGTATATTTCCTGCTAGCTAGCTTAAATTTGTTTTCTAGTTAGTCTGCAAAGTAGTCTACTTTCACGTAGTTAATCAATCTGCTGCCGAAGCAAAAACAACTCTTTACTGCTTTTATGCTGTTATTATTAACTTCACTGCACTACAAGTTTTCGTAGTGTTGAGAATTAACTCTTAGCTTTTAAACAAATACAAAACTCTGATTTGACACATCACGGACTCAGTTACTTCCTTGTTTTGAGCCTCTAGTTCCTTCCCTATTCTGAGCAGTTCTTTGAACCTGTTCTCTGTGTCAGCCATGGGAGTAGGAACTTCTGGAAAGTTTGTGGGAGCCAGAATGTGTTTCTTCAGATAGGGAATATCTGAGAATTTAACTTTAGAGGGGGTATTTCCTTCTGGCTCACTCAGGTAATCATCATCTTCATCTTCTTCATCCCCGAATCCAGCGACCATTTCTTGCTTGGATCTCTTTTGCTTTCCAGAAGATGATTGGATTTCCTTTTGCTGCTTGAGTGCCTCTGTGTCCTCAGCTTCTATTTCCTCAGCAAATAGCTGAGCATCAAGTCTTATGCGATTTTGTTCAGGAAAGGCTTCTGCCTCCTTGCGATTCAGGTAATCAATCATATGCAGATTGGCCTGTATGTTAGCAATCTGCTTTTCCAGTGCCAGATGCAACAAATTTGCCTCTTCCACCATCTCTTGTAGATTTACAAGAGTTTGTGAAGTTTCTAGGACTTTCTGGGCCACAAGATCATCTTGTCTGGCGTCAGAATCCTTTCTCTGAGATGGTGAGGGTTTGGATGATCTCAGAGGAGATGGGGAGGGTGAATTTTTCCTTTCTGAAGGCTCTTCAGCGACAGAGTTTTTCTTTGATCCAGTGATCCCTCCAGCACCAGATGGTGCATCATCATCCTCATCATTCTTGGAATCATCTTTCTTTTCAGAAGACTTAGGATACTTGGGCATCTTTATGTCGTTTTCATCCATCTCCTCATCAGAGTCTAAATTGATGATATCATCAATTCTAATTGTCATGCTGTCCACCGCCTCTTGCTCAGCAGGAGCAGATGCAAACGTTGGTTGGAGGTTGGGATCAGTAGCAATCTTGAACGTTGTAGCTCGACTCTATGACTTAAAGTTTCTGATCAACTTGCGTTCAACATGTTCAACAAATCTTTTATCCACTAAGGTAGCGAATTCTTCAATTTCCGTGGGAAAGACATTGTTGACATATTCTTCGATCTATTCAGCCCATACCCTCTTGATTGGATCACTCAGAAATTTAATGAGGGACATAATATTTGTCCTTCTGAGCCTTTGCCATCTTCTGTATCCAAGGATCATATGAGGGAGGGCATTTTTCAAGAACAAATCCAAGACACCCTCATCAGAAAGAGTTGTCAGTGGAAAGCTTTCGGCAGTGGTCTCTTGTTGAGTCTGTGTCGCAACAGCAGGCTCATTTTTCTGAATCTTCGAGGCATCAGCATCCTCAGATTCTTTAACTTCAGAAGGAGCCTTGGTGGCCTCCTTTTCTTCTTTGTCTTTATGAGCCTGAGAATTAGAAAAGATATTTAAATTAGAATGTTTTTAAAGAAAGATTCTTCTTATGGTAGTGAGAATGAGTGTTAAGTACCTCTGCAGAAAGAGGCTCAGACACTTACTTCTCAGAGACTTTGGGACTCTCTGCTTGAGGGGACTTTGATGTCTCAGCCTCAGCAGCTTCTTCTTCTTCATGAGCCTGAATGTAGAGTTTGTTAAATACTTTTGAGGAGATGTTTTTCAGAGAATTGAACATGTTATAGATCTTTCTGATGACTACCTTCTCAACAGAAGGCTCATGTTCAAGTTTGTCAGAGTCTTGAATAGACTCTTCCTTCTCCTTTGGTGAATTTGGCTTTTCACCATCTCTTTTCTCAGTTTGAGCCTATAAGAAACAAGCATAGATTATGAGTACTATGTTAAACACCAGATTCCGAAACGTAGCTCTCAAAAAATCAACATACCTGTGCGACAGGCTCGATTTCCATGGGCTCTGTGGTTGAAGGAACCTCTTTTTTAGTTTCTGAGGCAAATGTTTCAGCCTCCTCTGGGATTCTTGTTTCTTGAATAACCTGTAATGAAGAAAAGTGTCATAAGGTTACAAGATGACATACACAGAAAGTTTCTCACATGTAGAGAATAAAGCCATTCATATACCTGAGCAATGTCAGACTGAGTGGTTTCTGGAACATGTGGTCGGTATGTGAGTTGGTCGAGTTGTTCCATGATTATATCTTCAAAGGAAGTTTCAGGCACTTCGAGCCTTTCCACTGAGTGAACTATCCCTTGACTTTCTTGGAATACTTCCCCCACTACAGTGTTGTGTTCCGCAACACCATCTTTCTGACGCATCTCTGCTGCTCTTACTACAGTTTCTTCTTCCAGAAACGTAGAGTTTTGTGGTCGTTGCGGTTGTTGTTTTTGTGGAGATTTGGATCTTGATGGGGACGCATCATTGGGGTTTTGTTGTTGTAAATCCCCTACAACTTTCATAACAGTTGCATCAACATCCAGTACTAGGTCATCAGACAAATCCTTCAGAGTGGATGGTCCTAGTAAGGTGTTTTCTCCGCATCTGGTTGCTATTTCATCAACCATTGATGCAGGAATATCTCCAGCAATCAAATCCTCTTATGAGGAGGAGCCCATGTGTAGGTCTGCTAGTTTTGTAGCAGGGGGCTCCTTGGTTTCATCTACCCTCATGTCAGCAAGAGTGGTATCTCCATCAGCAGGAGATGTGGTCTGTGTAGGGACTGGGGTTTCTTCAGCAACATGTCCAGAGAGAACAGTTTCTTCACTACTCTCTGAGGCGTTAGTCTTCTTTCTACCTCCAGTTCTACGTCTCTTCGTGGGCACTAAGACTCCTTCTGATTCCCTTTTCTTCTTTCTATTATCGAAATTAAGTCTACACACAAAATCACTGTATGCAACTTGCACTTTCTCTCTGAGCACTACACCAAAGTTCTCCAGAATGTAACATATCTTCAGACTAAAAGAAATGGTCATCAGAGGTTCAGCATGACCACGGATGATTGTGGCTTCAAAGGACTTGATGTTCTCAGCGAACTTCTTCCAGATATACTTCCCCCAATTGAAGGAAGTTGTCCTTTCGCTCAAGGTGTACATATGGGCAAGAGTACCCCATATCTCCAGAGACACCTTGTCAGCCCCTCCTTTGTTGCACTCAAAGACTTTGTGCAAGATCAGGGCAAGCATATACACAATGTCGAATGTTTCAAGAACATCCACGTTGTCCTCATTTTCTAGAGCCATGTTATCTAAATAGAAGTCGTCAATGGCGTCCTTGGACATGTCTATCTGATGTTCACCACCGGAGTTTGGAAGTCCAAACAATTGACAGAAGGTTTCTTCGTCAAGACATATCTCTATGTCTTGAACCTTCGAAGTAATTGACATCGTTTCGGAGCCAATCTCGGTATTCACTGCGGAATTATTGCAGAATTCCAAAACATCCATATAGGATGTGAAAGATGGTTTCACAGAACATAACTGCTTGATTCCAACTTTTTCAAGTAGTTCAAGCCCTCTTCTCGCTTCTGCTTGGTTGAGTGAAGCTCCAAGCAGGTATTCATCAACTAGTACTCCTCCCCAGAGTACCTTGGGTCTGGTATTCCACATACTTGGGTTGAAAATTCTAGTTACCTTCTTTTCCTTGATGGTAATGGTTTGCTTTGCAGCAGTACCAGAAGATGAAACTTGGGATTTTGATGCTACTCTTTTGGGTGCCATCTCTTTAGTATTTATATAGGGAATAGAGAGATGAGAATCGTAGTTGGAATCGACAAGGATTTCTGCTTGGAGAAATTTTTAGCAGAGATTCAGACAGATTAGAAAGTTTTTGCAGAGAAGATTAGGAACATTTTTGCTATTTT
This sequence comes from Plantago major, assembly GCA_026545765.1. NCBI lineage: Eukaryota > Viridiplantae > Streptophyta > Magnoliopsida > Lamiales > Plantaginaceae > Plantago > Plantago major. The sequence continues at coordinate 37,482,241 of CM048843.1, read as the reverse complement.
CATGCAAGTGATTTGTGGGATTAGGCAAGAGTATTTTTGTTTGCAAAATCCGCCTTTTTATAGCAATGCAAGTACATGCGATACAGATGAATTATGTATGTATATTACTCGTAGTTCTGCACAGGCATGGTGAAAGGCGTTATTGCATTTAATGCAAGTGGGGTCAGTTACTTGGTTACTGCGCGAGTGGGGTTAGTGGATGCATCTGGCCGTTGAATTACAAGCGTTAATTTCTGAAGGGTTGAGATTGAGTCTCAGATCAATGATATCAATAAACACATGTAATTGTGCCCCATCAATGTAATTTGTCACAACTCGCCTAAGTGTCTTTCAACTACTCATAAACCTGTAACTAGTGGACAAAACTGGATTCAAAAATCACTAATTTATTGTCTATTACTTGTTTGAAATATTTCACAGGAAAAGAAATTTTAAAAAATATTTGACTTCTGAAAGGAATTGTCTTTAAGGTTGAACTATTCTTCTTTTGTGTCCCCCCTGACGTAGATGTCTCATGGTTTCTGAATAGTCGTTTCAGAGACATTTATAAGTAGCCTTTTATTCAATGCCTTAGATATTTGAATACCCGTTTCAAGTATCTTTCTGAAGTAGCAACTTTCTGAGTACCCGTCTCATAAATTACTCTCGTTTTCTTTTTGCATTATTTTTCAGAAACCTTTATTCCCTTTATATTAGTTCAATGAGTTCCCGTCTTAGAGACCAATATTAGCACCTTGATAGTTCCATTAGTCCGAGACTATGTCTTAGACTTAGAAATCTACTCTCTTGCAGAGGCTTAGTAAAGATATCAGCAAGTTAGTCTTTTGTGCCAATCTTGAGTATCTCTATATTGCCTATTTCGACATAGTCTCTGATGAAGTGGTGTCTGACATCAATGTGCTTGGTTCTTGCATGAAACTTAGGATTCTGAGTAATAGCAATAGCACTTGTATTGTCACAGAAAATGGGAGTTTTCTCTTCATTGAGTCCGTAGTCTCTGAGTTGTTGTTGAATCCACAAAATTTGTGATGCACACCATCCAGCGGAAATATACTCTGCTTCTGTGGTTGAGGTGGCAATTGAGTTTTGTTTCTTGCTGAACCATGATATTAAACGAGCTCCAAGGAATTGACAAGTTCCTGAAGTACTCTTTCTATCAAGTATTGATCCAGCATAGTCGGCATCAGAATATCCAGCCAAACTCAATCCACTCTCCTTTGGATACCACAATCTTAACATCTATTGTACCTTTCACATACCATAATATCTTCAAGGCAGTGTTGTAGTGTATTTGCATTGGATTTGTCTGAAACCTTGCACACACTCCAACTGCATATTGGATATCCGATTCGTCATGATGAGATACAATAGTGACCCAATTAATTTCCTATACTTGTGTTCTTCAACACTCTTGTCGGATTCAGTATAGGTCATTTTGGTTCGAATGCTCAAAGGTATCTTAGCGTTTTTGTCAGAAGGCTTTAGATTAAACTTATTGAGCATGTCCTTGGCATACTTTGTTTGACTAATGAATATTCCATTGTCGAGTTTCTTGACTTGCAACCCTAGGAAGTAATTCAATTCTCCCATCATGCTCATCTCAAATTTATTTTTCATGAGTTCAGCAAAGTCTTCACAAAGTTGCTTATCCTTAGATCCAAATATTATGTCATCTACATAAACTTGAACTAAGAGAAGTTTCCCTTCATGGTTCAATGTAAAGAGAGTTTTATCAACTTCTCCCTTTTTGAATCCACTACCCAGCAAGTATTTGGCTAAAGTATCATACCATGCTCTTGGAGCTTGTTTTAGTCCATATAGAGCTTTCTGAAGCTTATAAACCATTTTACCTTCTGAGGGAACTTCAATGCCTGGTGGTTGATCAACATAGACTTCCTCAGCGAGCTCACCATTCAGGAATGCACTTTTAACATCCATTTGGTAAACTTTGAAGTCATCATCGGCTGCAAAGGCTAGAAATAGTCCGATTGCATCCAATCTTGCAACTGGTGCATAAGACTCATCAAAATCTAGTCCTTCAGTCTGGGAGAATCCCTTGGCAACCAACCTAGCTTTATTTCTGGTTATTTCACCAGACTCATTCATCTTATTTCTGAAAACCCACTTAGTTCCTATAATAGATATTCCATCAATAAAGGGAACCAGTTTCCAGACTTTGTTTCTTTCAAATTGATTCAACTCTTCTTACATTGCTGAGATCCAGTCCTGATCTTGTAATGCATCTTCAATAGTTTTAGGTTCAATATTTGAAATGAAACATCCATGGAGAGAATTTGCATTTTCAGCAATAGCTCTTCTAGTTCTGACACCTTGGTCTAGAGGACCTATCACATCCTTAGCAGGATGGTCTCTTATCCATTTTATGATAGGTTTAGAATTAGTAGGATCAAGATCAATGTTGTTGTTATCAGAGTCATCATGACCTTGATAGGATACTTGTTCAGTATCGTTGAAATTAGGCACATTAATGGTACCTTGGATTTATGAAACTTGTTCAGTGTCTGGAGTATCTGAGGCAGGTCTTTCTGTGACCCTTGGCTCAGAACCTCTATATGATGAACACTTTCTGAGATATGATCCATTACCGGGCTTCTCAGAGGGAATTCTTCATCATGTCTTAGAGTCATCTTGTTGTTACTTGGCAGAGGTTGCCTTTCATCGTCAGACTCATCCTTTAAGTCTATGATAGAACTGTTTCTCTTTGAGTATTCTTGTTCAGAATCTTCGATCCAAAGTTCTTTGAACCTTTCTGAGAGTTCATCATTTATGGGTGTTTTCTTGTTTCCTTCATAGAATACTACATAGAGAGATTCTTCAATCTTTTGTTTTCTTTTGTTGTATACTCTATACGCTTTGCTATTCAGAGAGTAGCCAAGAAATACACCTTCATCTTCCTTTGGTTAAAATATTCTTAAATATTCTTTACCGTTGTTCATAACAAAACATCTACAACCAAACACTCTTAGATATTTGATATTAGGGGGTCTACCAGCCCAAAGCTCATAGGGAGTTTTGTCATGGTGTTTGTTTATCAAGCATCTATTCTGAGTGTAGCAAGCCGTGTTAACAGCTTCAACCCAATAGATTTCACTTATTTCAGTGTCAGCAAGCATTGTTCTTGCCGCTTCTTTCAGGGTTCTTTTCTTCCTTTAGCAACACCATTTTGTTGTGGTGTCCTTACTGAAGAAAGTTGGTGTTGTATACCTTTGTAGGTACAAAACTCCTTTATGTACGGGTTTACAAACTCAGTACCATGGTCTGTTCTGAATAGTCATCTACAACAACCAGACCATACTTCTTTCGTGCATAGCTTGTTACATAGGACTCAAAGAGATCCATGTGCCATAATTGCAGTGGCCTACTACTGGCGTGTCTAGTTTAAGATTTGAAAGAGGTTTTGGCTTGTTTCCCCAATTGACATGCTGAGCATAGACCTTATTTTCTGTATGTCATTTTGGGTAATCCAATCACCAGATCTTTCTTGGCTAGCTTATTCAGAGTTTTGAAGTTCAAGTGGCTCATTCTTTTGTGCCATAGCCAATTTTCTTCAGTGTGGACAGATTGACTCACCATGAGGCAATCTTCGTTTGTGGCAGATTCCCAGTCAGCACCAGGCCATAGAGACTTCCTTTCCGCCTAGCAACCAAGACTACCCGCTTTAATTCATTGCCAACCAATTTTCATAGGTTTGACTTGATCTTTACTGAGTACCCTTTGTCTGCCAATTGACTCATGTTTAGGAGATTATATTTCAATCCCTCTACATGTAGTACTTCAGTGATTGTAAGAGCTCCAAGCTTCAGATCGCCAAAACCTATGGTTGGATTTTCATCTCCTCCAGCAAATCTAATAATTGGTCCTTTATCACATTCTCTGTAGTTAACCAGATTTGCTTTGTCTCCTGTCATGTGCTTCCCACATCCACTATCAAAATGCCTTTTCGGGTTCTTCCTCAGAGTGTTCTGCAAAAAACAGGAAACATGGAGTTAGGCTCTCACTCCAACAATGGAACCTTCTGGACTAAAGAATCTCCCAGTAGGAATCCATTTCTGAATGAACTTCCTTGGGGCATTCTTTTGTCTTACTGGAACATAAGGAGGAATTTTAGGTAAATGACTAGTGTCACTATCATTTAAAACTATTTTCCTTCTTTGAGTGTTCCTTGGTGCTCTTTTTGGTGCTTTCAGATCCCTATCAGGTTGCTGAGTCGACTTTTCAGCGAGCTCAACTTTCCTTCTCAGATTTCTTCTAGCCCTGGCATTCAGAGTGATTGTAGACTGTTCTTTCTTCCACTTCTGACGATTGCTATGCGCAATCCTGCCATTCATCCATCGTTCTTGCTCTTGTTTATATTCCTGAGCAAGCATCTTTCCGACGGCTTTGTAGTCAATGCCATTTCAAGCACCTTTTGCTTTCTAAGATCTTCTCTCAGCAGCTTCACTAGTCACTAGATCATTATTTCTTCCGAAAAATGATACATTGGGAAAATCGCCAGCTCCTGCAATTTTTCCTTTCCTAGAGACATAGCACTGTGGATGATTGCACTTTTTAGTGCATGGTTTCTTTTCAGAAACCTTTTTCACAGTTTTCTTGGGGACTTGTTTTTCCCTCAAATGTTTGGTCGGAACAACTTTACCTTTGTTAGCAACCTTAGCTTTCTGAACAATGCTATAGGATGTTTGGGAACCACTTTGTTGACCACTAACAAACGCCAACCTTTCATCACTCTTTTTCAGAGGAGTAGAATTGCTTGTTTGTGTGTCAAGCCCAAGGATCTCTTAGGTAAGTGTGTACTTCAGTGAGAGTGTCACTTGCTTTGGCATAGGATTGGAAAGATAATTCTTTCTTCTTTAGTTCCTCATTCTAAAAAAGAAGGTTTTCGCACTTCTTCTGGAGCAACTCCATAGCCTCAGAATCCAACTTTCTGGTCTCGTCTATCTGAGCCTTTAGGAATGCATTTTCTGCATCCTTAGTGTTAGAAAGTCGTTGTAAATGTGAACACTCGCTTTTAAGAGACTATTTTTCTCTTTCAAGAATTTTGGTTCTAGATCGAGCAACCAAGAATTCTCTTTCATAAAGATCTAACTCCCTTCTGAGATGTTCTAGATCCTTCATTCATTCCTCATCACTCTCATAATTAATGAACCATGAAATGTTGGTTACCTCATCATCAACCACAAGACATGGCTCAAGGTTAGAGTAATCTGGATTCATTCTTCCTTTGACCAAAGTCAAATACTTCGTGAGTGTAGGCACACAATTCTGGTGACGGTAGATTCGACTCATCAGAATCTTCGTCGTCAGAATCTGAATCAAGATCAAGTGCATCCAGTTGGATTTCAATCTTCTTTCTTTCTTCAGAAAGCATAGCTCCCTGGTTTCTCTTGAATTTTCTCCTATCATTTTTGTCACCTATCTTGAGCTTGTTCAAAACAGGACAGTCCCGTTTGAAGTGACCAGGTTTCTAACAATAGAAACAGATATCATTTCCGATTTCTGTAACCTCAGTACTTGATGCTTCATGACCGGGTTCATTTAGAGAGTTGGTCAATTGCATATTCTTGTACTGGTGATAGTTAGGGCCTAGATGCTTTTTCAGCTTCTCCTTGGCTTTTCTTCTCTCAATCTTCTGTCTAACGTATTTGCTCATTTTCTTTACTGCAAGAGCTTCTTCATCAGTGTATTCTTTGGTAATCTTCTTCTCAGAAGTACCTTGTGTTACTAGAGCAACACTGTGAGCTTGCTAATCAGCTATTTGTCCTCTCTGAGAGGTTTCATAGTTGACAGTGGCTAGATGAGGGAATAATTCCGTTGGAGTGATATTTGGCATTCCTTGGTTGAAATAAAAGTACTGAGTATGTTCCCAGTTGTGATTTAAGCTCCTTACGATACTCTTCACCATTCCGGCATTAGAATATCTTTCACTTTCACCAAGTGCAGCCATTTCACTTATCAACGTTGTAAACCGAAAATTAAGTTGTTCAAGGGTTTCTGAAGGCCCTTGTTTAAAATTCTGGAATTTTAATTTCAGAACATCGAACTTGTTTTCCTTGGTTTTTCTGAGAGCCGGTACAAATTTGTTCAACTAGTTACCAGGCCTCTTTCTCAGTTTTTTAACACCCCAGTTTACACTGTATGTGGTCTGGAGTAGAACGACTAATGATGTTTCGAGCTTGACCATCCAGTCTATTTCTCATGAAATCTTCAGATGTCCAGAGATATCTGGGTTGTTCTTCCAAATCTATATGACCAGTAGCTCTCCCACTTGTAGAAGTTTCTGAAGTGGAGGTTCTTCAGGAAGAATCTTCATCTCTTCCATCAGAGACATCAGGGACTATCTTTGCTTGCTGAATGACTATAGGGCCATTCTTTATAATTTCGATCATTTCATCACTGATGGCTTCCAGATGGAGCATCATATAGTTCCTCCATTTTCATAGTTCTCTGGCTTGAGAGCTGGCGCGTCGCCTAAAGACATCCTGCACGATAAAACTTAACAAACAGATCAAGTGCAGGGGTTAAGCAATTAATGAGCACTTATCTAGGATCTAGGTTCAGTGCAGAAGGCTTGGGAACCTCCTGCTTTGTTACCACTTGTTGGTCCAGATAACATCAAAGTAAAAGACTAGAGGGGGGTGAATAGTCTTTTCAAACTTTTGTTGATAAAACAATTTCTCAGAAAGTTGGGTAACTTTCTGATACTTACAATCAGAATAGCGAAACTCTTTCTAATAAGTGCACATGCTCAGCAAGCTAGTAAAGTTTGTAAATTACTTTGCAAGTAAGTAAAGGCAGAAAGTAAGTGCAGAAAGTAAATAACACAGTAGCTTTATAGTGGTATTTGAAGGTGGGTAATCCTTCAACTAATCCACTTCAGCCTTTCTCAGACCCTGTTGGTCCAGATAACGGCAAAGGGAAAAGACTAGGGGGGGGGGGGGGTGAATATTAAAACTTTTGTCAATAAACACAATTTCTCAAATATCTGTGAAGATATCTGATACTTAATTTCAGAGAGCGGAAGACTTTTCTATGATAAGTGCACGTGCTCAGCAAGATATGTGTAAATACTCAGCAAGGTAAATAAAGCAAGTAATAAATTGTAGAAAGTAAATAACACTGATCTTTATAGTGGTATCTGAAGGTTGCGTAATCCTTCAACTAATCCACTTCGGCCTTTCTCAGACCTAGAATACACTAAGACAGATAATTGAGTTCACCTTACAAATATCTTCTCTCGATTCCTAAATACACTAGGTTCCCAACCAAGTATTCCCCCTGAGTTATTCCCCGGCTTTCTCAGCCAAGTACTTCATATACTCAGAAACCTTTGAGTTATTCCTTAGTTTTCCAAACTAAGTACTTCCTATGCTCAGTAACCTTGGAGTTATTCCCTAGTTTCCCAAACTAAGTACTTCATGTACTCCACGCCGTTTAAGGTGTTGGTTAAGGTAGTTTGTTAGGTGAGTAGTCTTTATAACTTTCACAGTTATGTAAGAATACTTGATAGAACAAAAATCAGTTAACACACTTAGATACTTGATCTTTTGATTCAACTCCTTCACAGATAGCAATGCTTGTTAAGGATCATGACGCTTAGAACTTTCGTGCTACTTAGAATTCAAGAGCTTAGTCGCAACTGTAACCTAAAGAGTAAGTAGGTTGAAGGCTTGTATGCTTGAATGAGTTTGCCGATGTAAGTTCTTGGCGTGTTCAGTGTGTAAGTTCAAGGTGTGTTTCAAGCATTCTAAGTGTTGATATTTATAGTTGAAAATCATGCCGTTTGAATAGTATCCGTTAGGCTTAATGAAATTCAAACTATTGATATCTGTAAATAGTACTGCAGAAGACGTTGTCTCTTTTCAGAGATTTCCTCTTTTGTTCACATGTCTCTGTCTGCGCATTTCTTGCATTGTACTATTTTAATTTGTCCTTCTTCTTCTTCTTCAGAAGACTCTTCAATCCCTCTTACTTGTCTTCTCCTTGGAGCCTTGGTACTCCTTGGAGGTTTCTATGCCCTGGCCCTTGTTGTCATTCCTTTTTCAGGAAGTTGCTGAGTGGTGTCCACTATCTGTAGACCAGTCTGACTGGAGGAGGGCTCATTGATTCTGAGTGGTGGTTTGGAAGATTTCTTCTTGTTTCCTCTTCCTTTTCCTTGTCCTTGATATCCTTCCCCCTTAGTCATTGTTGACTGACTCAGTGTCACAAAGGATTCTGAGAGTGACTCAATGTTCCTTGTAGATAATTGGATGCAGCAACCAACAACTGAAGTTCAGCCTTGAGCTCCTGATTTTGTTTGATAAGTCTTGTTTCCTTATCAGTGAGCTCTGCCAGTGGGCCTTGAGTAGCATCTGCTTTTCCAGTAGCATAGCTAGCCTCATTGAGGGCCTTTTCAGCAAGATTATTGTCATCATCCCTCACCATGCCTAGGTCTCTCTGCGCAATGACCAAGCTTGTTGTTCTCTGAGTGATTAACTCAGTGAACTTTTTCATTTCAGCAGGGACTGATGCAATTACTTCTTCATTTTGTTGAGACAACTCCTTTCTTAGAGTTGCCAGAACCTGGTATCTGGCCATGTAATCATGGGAGTTGAGATTTGGTTTCTTACTGAAGCTTGGAGGAGCTATCAGTTTTCTCTTTAAGTGAGAAACTCCCAAGTGAACATTTGCATGTTCTGCCAAGGTTCTGTCTTCTTTATCATCTGAGTCTTCATCCCAGTGATCTTCATCCTCTTGGGCATTTTCATCAATATTTTCTAGCCCAGCCTCCATCTCAGAGATGGGCTTCTTTCCTTTCAGTGAGGAGGATGGTACTTCTTTTGGTGATGCAGCCTTAGCATCATGCTTATCTTCAGATACTTGCTCAGTATCTAATTCTTCAGCAATTGCCTGAACAGCAAACTGAAGTTCTTTCATCTCAGCATAAGCTTCCATTTCCTTGATGGTTTGATCTTCAATCGTTTGGAGCTTTTCTTTGGATTCAGCTATCTTTTCTTCTAGTTGAAGATTTAGCTGTTGTTCTTCCTCCAACAACTGTTTGAGTTGAGAAACTCTGGCTTGTGCATCCAATATTTTCTGAGTGTTGTCCTTAGAGTGCTCAACTACTTGTTCAGTAGAGTCTTTTTGTTAGGGAGAAGGATGGGTAGATTTCTGAGGAGATGGAGGAGGGGATTTTTGTGATGTCCTCTCAGTGTGCTTTTTCAGCAACTGAGGTATTGTTTCCTTGTGCAATCCCTCATGTCCCTAGTGCAGGGGCATCATCATCATCCTTTTTATCATCCCCATCCTTTTGATGGTCAGAAAGAGGTTCTTCATAGTCATTTTCATCAGTCTGCTTCTCTTCTTCATCTTCAGAGACCAGATTGATCACTTCTAGAATAGTGACCATTTGCCCATTAACTTCCTCTTGCTCAGAGGGTATGAACTGTTGAGTCTAGGGCAAAATAGGCTTGAATGCCATCTGCATTCTGGTCTGACCATCTGCTTGGTTAAAAGCTTGAATAAGCTTTCTGGCCACTTCCTTGACGAAGTTCTTATGCATTAATGTTCCAAAAGAGTATTGTTCAGTGGGGAACATAGCATGGACATAATTTTCCAAGTCAAGGGCTCGTGCTCTCCTTATGGGGTGATCAGTCACCTTAATGATCTCCGATAGATCGGAGCATCGAAGCTTTTGCCATTTCTTGAAGCATTTTAGGTGCTTTGGCAAAGTGTATTCCTTGAAGAAAGCATGCAAGTCCTTATTCTCATCAACAGGGACCTTAGTGGCACTTGTTTGAGCCTGAAAGAAAGAGTTCTGAATTAGTTTCAAAACTTTAGTAGATATCTGGGCTTTTAGAGTAGAAAGGTATCTGAGTTACCTGTGTGACAGGCTCAGATGACTTGACTACTGAGGTTCTAGGTGCCTCAGATATCTGGATATGAGGAGGAGACTGGGAAGCCTGATCCTCAGTGATCTTTCTTTCTGCTTGAACCTGAGATTAAAAACATAACACTTTAAAAATTTGAGCAAGAAAACTACGTTAGACAATTTTAGTTATCTGAGAAGTCAATTACCTCCACAATAGGAGGCTCAGATACTTGTCTATCAGAGACTTGTGCAGTCTCTAGAAGTTTTTCTTGTGATGAAAGCTTTGATGCCTCATCAATTTCCATTGGTTGCAGGGATTGAGTGGGCAATTCTCCAGCAACTTCTACTACTTTTTGAACCTGTAAGTAGAAAGTGTTAGTTTGAGAAAAATGATCAGAGATTTGTCTTTGAAGATTATAGGTATCTGAATGAAATACCTTCTTTGCAGAAGGTTCAGATACTTGTTTCTCAGAGACCTTGGAAGTCTCTGGATTCTTCTCTGAAGAGATAGACTTTTCAGTCTCTCCATTTTTCTTCTAAGTTGGAGCCTATTAGAAACAAACACTTTAGTATTATTCAAGTGCATAAAGCACATATCTGAGATGTTATATCTTAAGGAACTTTCTTCTACCTGTGAGACAGGCTCCTGTTCCTTAAGTGGTGAGGCTATGGAAGCCTCCTTCTCAGATTCTGAGGCAAACTTTGCAGCTTCCTCTTGATGTTGTGTTTCTAATTCAGCCTGTAACAAAGAAATTTTTATAAGTACCAAGATTTATAAACATAAAATTTCACAAGTAGAGAGTTAAACCATTCAGCTACCTAAGCAGTGTCAGGCTGATTGGTCTCTGGAACTTGTGACGCTTCTATGCTTTGGTCTTGTTGTTCCATTTGAGCTTCTTTGTTTGAAGTTTCAGGTACTTCGGACCTTTCCTGAGTGTGCAACTCAGTTGCCTCCCCTAGTTGATCATTCTGAGCAGATGCCTCAGTTTGACCACTCTCATTGAGTTGGGGAACCTGTTCTTTTACAGGATTTTCTTCAGCAGGGAAAGATGCTGGTATCTCATGCTGTAACTCAAATATCATCTCAACAGCATCCACTATTGGTTGTTGTGGTTGGTGAGGTGATTCTGATCTGGATGAAGAAGGTGATGTTGTATGGGGCCTATCCAGAGCTACTTGAGACAGACTTTTAAGTGTTGAGGCAATGGCAGTATCCTCCAACACTAAGTTGCCACTCATTAGAGCATCTTCAATATGCTTAAGTGTTACTTGCTCTGATGGTGTGTTTTGTCCAGTGACCTTGGATGCAGTTGCTTCTTCAGCAACCTTTGAACTAGTTGCTCTTTCAGCAACCTTGGGGATTATTGCTTACCCCTAATCTTCAAATTCCTCATCGAAATCTGGGACTGAATTATCAACAATCCCTGCTGCTTCTGCAGAGAGAGTTTAAAGTTTCTCACTGCTTTTATCAGCATTGATAAGTTCATCAGCAAGGCACTCTGCAGCATTGATGAGTTCATCAGCTGTGGTAGCTGATATCTAAGAGTCGACATCCACAATGGGTATGTCTACTGATTTGCCAGCAGACTTCTTTCGTGAAGTTCTGGGCTTGTTGGTCGCAACGGAACCCTTAGATACCTCATCAGTCTTTTGTTTCTTGGAACCTTTCTGAGATGCAGTAACCTTTCTCATCATGTTTGTATACTCATATTGGTAGAGTAAGTTACTATTGGCAATGTCTGTCGTCTCTCTGAGCTCAATGCCAAGGCACTCCAGTAAGTAGCATATCTTCAGTCCATAGCTTACTATGGCTTTTTGCTCATCAAGGCCCTTAACGATTTTAGGCTCAAAGCCTTGTATTTTCTTCACAAATTTCATGAAAGCGTACTTCCCCCAATTAAAAGGGTTTTTCAGCCTTTATTTTGTTGATTCAACAAGAACATCATCATCCAGCATTCTTGGCTTATCTGGTCAGCTCCTCCTTGTAGACCATCAAAGCATCTGTGAAGGATACATGCCAACACATCCCAGTAAACCAACAGATGTCTGGTTCTGATGTCAGCAAGTTTAAAGTCGATGGGTGTGTCTGGCTTGTCAAGATCACACACATCACTGTAGAGCTTTTTAACACCCTCAAGGAGATCTTCATCCTTGGTGTCAATTTCAAAATACTTTCCAAGATTTTGAAGTTCAAACAGCTCACAGAAAGCTGTTTCGTCCAACAGGACTTCCTGTCCTTGGACTTTAGTCTTGATAGACACTGTCTCAGTGCCTTTAGAGACTTTGGAAATAATCGTGGAGTTGTTGTAAAACTCCAGGACATCCAGTGAAGAGACTCCACTGGGAAGAGCATATAGAAAGCCCTTGATTTGTGCATTTTCAAGCATATCAAGTACCAACTTTCTGTGCCTTTTCAAGCATATCAAGCCCTTGATTTAATGGTGTTGTTGTGTACTAGATGGAATAGGTCTTCTTTTAATTAACTGGTGTTGTTGTGTACTAGCTAAAATTCGTTTTGCATTAAATTCTTAGTGGGCCACGTCTGTGTTTTTACAGTCCATTATTTTACTGAGAATTGATCTCGTCTGTTAAGATCAAACGCCCATTTCATCAAGGGTCACGATTGCTTTTTCAGCAATGATCACAATCAATAATTTTATTGTGCCCAATTAATGAAATTTGGCGTAAGGCTTTCTGAATCACATCTCTTTTGTGTGACTAGGGGACAGTCTTTGGACTTATGTAGTCAGTTCAGAGACTGTGTAACTCAACATAAAAATGGAAAGATACAAAACACCAAAGATGTAGTTGACTGAATATAGTTGTACCACATTTCTCGTGTTCCCCCTCACTAAGTGATCTAGATATCTGAGTACCTCAGAAATCTTCAAATAGCCAATTTACCCTTTAACCTTTGATATCTGATTAACCGTCTCAGATATCTTTTTGCTATGTGTTTCACCTTTTGTCTTTGATATTCTGGATTCCTGTTCCAGATATCTTATCTCTTCTTTTTCCTTTTTCAATCATATTGAGTTCCTGTCTCAGAGATTAGAACTTTTCAGTTCCTTTGGTAGCTCCATTAACCTAAGACTATGTCTCAAGGTTAAGAACCTGCTTTATTGCAAAGACTTTGTAAAGATATCTGCAAGTTGGTCTTCAGTACCAATCTTTAGTATCTCTATATTGCCTTTTTCAACATCGTCTCTAATGAAGTGGTGTCTAACATTAATGTGCTTTATTCTTGCATGAAACTTAGGATTCTGAGTTATGGCAATAGCACTTGTGTTATCACAGAAAATCGGTGTTTTCTCTTCATTGATCTCATAATCTCTGTGAAGCACAACACCCAGCAGCAATATATTCAGCCTCTGTGGTAGATGTGGCAATTGAGTTTTGTTTCTTGCTGAACCATGATATTAATCTGGCACCAAGAAATTGACAAGTTCCTGAGGTGCTTTTTCTATCAAGAAATGATCCAGCAAAGTCAGCATCAGAATAGCCAACTAAACTCAATCCACTGTCTTTTGGATACCACAATCTAACTTCTACAGTACCCTTTACATACCTTAATATTTTCATAGCAATGTTGTAGTGTGATTGCATTGGATTAGTCTGAAATCTAGCACATACTCCAACTACATATTGAATATCAGGTTTACTTGCAGTGAGGTATAGTAGAGACCCAATCAATTTTCTATACTTGTGTCTTCAACACTCTTGTCAAATTCAGTATAGGTCATTTTGGTTCCAATGCTCATAAGTATCTTAGCATTCTTTTCAGAAGGCTTTAGATTAAACTTGTTGATCATATCCTTTGCATACTTTGTTTGACTAATGAATATTCCATCATTAAGTTGCTTGACTTGCAATCCTAGGAAGTAGTTTAATTCTCCCATCACGCTCATCTCAAATTTACTTTTCATGAGCTCAGCAAAGTCTTCACAAAGTTGCTTGTCTTTAGATCCAAATATAATGTCATCTACATATACTTGAACTAAAAGTAGTTTCCCTTCATGGTTCAAAGTAAAGAGTGTTTTATCAACATCTCCTTTTTTGAAGCCACTTTCCAGCAAGTATTTGGCTAAAGTATGATACCATGCTCTCGGAGCCTGTTTCAGTCCATACATATCTTTCTGAAGCTTATAAACCATTCTACTTTCTGTGGAAACCTCAGAGCTTGGTGATTGTTCAACATAGACTTCTTCAGCAAGTTCACCGTTTAGGAATGCACTTTTAACATCCATCTGATAAACTTTAAAGTCATTATGAGATGCAAAGGCTAGAAATAGTCTAATTGCGTCCAATCTTGCAACTGGAGCATAGGACTCGTCAAAATCTAGTCCTTCTGTCGGGGTGAATCCCTTGGCAACCAACCTTGGTTTGTTTCTGGTTATTTCACCAGACTCATTCATTTTATTTCTGAAAACCCACTTGGTTCCAATTACAGATATTCCGTCAATAAATGGAACCAGTTTCCAGACTTTGTTTCTCTCAAATTGATCCAACTCTTCTTGCATTGCAGAGATCCAATCTTGATCCGTCAATGCTTCTTCTATAGTTTTAGGTTCAATATTTGAGATGAAACATCCATAAAGAGAGTCAGCAATCGCTCTCCTAGTTCTAACTCATTGGTCTAAAGGACCGATCACATCCTTGGCAGGATGATTTCTTATCCATTTCATAATGGGTTTTGAACTAGTATGATCAATATCATTTTGATCTGAAAGTGAATCAATATGATCTTGATAGGATACTTGTGCAGTATCTGAGATATCTGGCACAAGGGAAATTCCATGGATATCTAACACTTTTTTAGTGTTAGAGATATCTGGAATTTGATTTTCAGCAATCTCATTCTCATAAACCTCTTCATGATGAAGGTTCTCAGTAACCTGTTCCATTTCTGGAATTCTCATAGGAAATTCTTCATCATGTCTTAAAGTCATCTAGTTGTTACTAAGCAATGGTTGCTTTTCATCGTCAGATTCATCCTCTAAGTGAATGATGGAGTTGTTTCTTTTGAGAATTCTTCTTCAGAATCTTTAATCATTAGTTCTTTGAACCTATCTGAGAGTTCTTCATTCAAGAGTACTTTCTTGTTCCCTTCGTAGAAGACAATATGAACAGATTCTTCAATATTTTGCGCTCTTTTGTTGTAGATTCTGTAGGCTTTGCTATTCAGAGAATAACCAAGAAATACTCCTTCATCTGCTTTTGGTTGAAATGTTCTCAAGTATTCTTTTCCGTTGTTAAGAACAAAACATCTGCAACCAAACACCCTTAGATGTTTGATACTAGGGGGTCTACCAATCAAAAGTTCATAAGGAGTTTTGTCATGGTGTTTGTTAATCAAACATCTATTTTGAGTGTAGCAGGCTGTGTTAACAGCTTCAACCCAATAGATTTCACTTATTTCAGTGTCAGCAACCATTGTTCTTGCTGCTTCTTTTATGGTCCTATTCTTCCTTTCAGCAACACCATTTTGTTGTGGTATCCTTACTAAAGATAGTTGATGTTGTATACCTTTGCAGGTACAAAACTATTTTATGTACTGGTTCACAAACACAGTACCATGGTCTATTCTGATTACAGATACCTTGTCATTTTTCATGACTTCAAGCTTATTCAGCAAGTTGGGTATCTCAACCCTTGCATCAGATTTATGTTTGAGAAATACAACCCAAGTAAATCTTGAGTAATCATCAACAACAACCAGACCATACTTCTTTCCTGCATAGCTAGTTACAGAGGATTCAAAAAGATCCATATGTAACATTTGCAGGGCCTTTCACTGGAGTGTCTAGTTTTAGATTTGAAAGATGTTTTGGATTGTTTTTCCATTTGGCAAGCTGAGCATATACCATTTTGGGTAAACCAACCACCAAATCTTTCTTGGCTAGCTTCTTCAGAGTGTTGAAGTTCAAGTGACTCATTCCTTTATGCCATAGCCAGTTTTCTTTAGTGTGGCTAGATTTACTCACCATGAGACATTCTTTAGTTGTGGCAGATGCCCAGTCAGCAACATAAAGATTTCCTTTTCGTCTAGCAACCAAGACTGTCTGCTTTGACTCATTGTCAATTACTTTGCATAGTTTTGACTTGATCTTGACAGTGTACCCTTTGTCTACCAATTGACTCATGCTTAGGAGATTATATTTCAATCCCTTTACATGTAGTACTTCAGAGATTGTAAGAGCTCCAAACTTCAGATTGCCAAAACCTATGGTTGGATTTTCATCTCCTCCAGCAAATCTAATAATTGGTCCTTTATCGCATTTTTTTGTAGTTAATCAGATTTGCTTTGTCTCCTGTCATGTGCTTCCCACATCCACTATCAAAATGTCACTTCGAGTTCTTCCTCAGAGTGTTCTGCACAAGACAGAAAACATGGAGTTAGGCTCTCATTCCAATAATGGAACCTTCTAGACTAAAGAATCTCCCTGTAGGAATCCATTTCTGAATGAACTTCTTTGGGGTATTCTTTTGTCTTGTTGGAACATAAGGAGGAATTAAATGATTAGTGTCTTATCATTTAAAGCTATTTTCCTTCTTGGTGTGTTCCTTGGTGCTCCTCGTGGTGCTTTCAGATACCTGTCAGATTGCTGAGTCTGCTTTTCAGCAAACTTAGCTTTCGTTGCCAGACTTCTTCTAGCCCTGGCATTCAGAGTGGTCGTAACATGTTCTTTCTTCCACTTCTGATGATTGCTATGCGTAATCCTGGCTTTCATCCATTGTTCTTGCTCTTGTTTATACTCATGGGCGAGTTGTTTCCCAATGGCTTTATAGCCAATGCCATTTCGAGCACCGGGTGCTGTCTGAGTTCTTTTCTCAGCAGCTTTGCTAGTCTCTGGAACGTCTTTCTTTCCAGAAAACGCGATGTTGGAAAATTTGCCTGCTCCTGCAATTTTTCCTTTCTGAGAGACATAGCTCTGTGGGTGATTACACTTTTCAGTGTTACGTTTCTTTATAGAAATATTCCCAACAGTTTTCTTTTGGACTTGTTTTTCCCACAAAGGTTTGATCGCGACTGCCTTTCCTTTATCAACAACCTTAGCTTTCTGACCAATGCTGTAGGTTATTTGAGAACCATTTTGCTGAGCACTAACAAACATTATTCTTTTGTCACTCTTATTCAGAGTAGTACAACTATTTGTTTGTGTGTCCAGCCCAAGTCCTCCCTTTTCAGAAGGGTCTCTTAAATAAGAGTGCACTTCAGTAAGAGTGTCACTAGCTTTGGCATAGGATTGAAAAGATAATTCTTTCTTCTTGAGTTCCTCATATTCAAAAAGAAGATCTTTATGTTCATTTTGGAGTATATCCATTGCCTTTCTGTGTAACTTCTTCGTTTCAGATATCTGTGCTTTTATAAATGCATTTTCAGCATCCTTTTTCTCAGATACTTTGAGTAATTGTGAATTTTCCTTCTCAAGAGAATTCTTTTCTTCTTCAAGAATGTTGGCTCTAGCTCGGATCATTTGAAATTCTCTTTTGTAGAGATCAAGTTCTCTTCTGAAATATTCTAAATCTCTGATTTCTTCCTCATCACTCTCATAATTTATGAATTGAGAAATGTTGTTTACCTCATCAGCCATTAGGCAAGGCTCAATGTTGGAGCAATCTGGATAGATCTCCTCAGCAACCCCACATAATTCCCTTTTTCTTTTGACCAAAGTCAACTAGTTCATGCGTTATGCCACATAATTCTGGAGAAGGTAGTTTGGAGTCATCTGAGTCTTCTTCCTCAGATTCTGACTCAATATCGAGATCATCCAGTTGGATTTGAATATTTTTCCTTTCTTCAGTGAGCAAAGCTCTCTGACCTCTCTTGAAGTTTCTTCTATCTTTCTTGTCACCAGTCTTTAGCTTATTGAAAACAGGACAGTCTCTTTTAAAATGACTAGGTTTTTGACAATAGAAACAGATATCGTTTCTGATTTCTGCTTCCTCAGTACTAGATGCTTGCTGAGCCGGTTTGTTCAGCGAGCTTGACAGCTGCATATTCTTGTACTGGTGATAGTTTGAGCCTAGATGCTTTTTCAGCTTCTCTTTGGCTTTTCTTCTCTCAATCTCCCGACTAACATATTTTCTCATTTGCTTTACAGCAAGAGCATCTTCCTCAGTCATTTCCTTGGTATCCTTCTTTTCAGAAGTACCTTGTGTTACTAAAGCAACATTGTGAACTTTCTCAGCAATTGTTTGTTCTCTCTGTGTAGTTTCATAGTTGACAGTAGCTAAGTGGGAAAAGAGTTCTACTGGAGTGATATTTGGCATTCCTTGGTTGAAATAAAAATACTGAGTGTGTTCCCAGTTTTGATTCAAGCTTCTCACGATAGTCTTAACCTTTTCAGAGTTAGAGTATCTCTCACTTTCACCAAGTGCAGCCATTTCACTCATCACTGTTGTAAATCGGAAATCTAGTTCTTCAAGAGTCTCAGTGGGACCTTGTTTAATGTTTTGGAATTTAAGCTTCAAAACTTCAAAATTATTTTCCTTTGTTTTCTCAGTGCCGGCACAGATTTCTTCAATCAGTTGTCAGGCCACTTTCACCGTTTTTGCACCCCACAGTTTACACTGTATGTGCTCTAGAGTGGAACGTATGATGATATTGCGAGCCTGACCATCTAGTCGATTTCTCTTGGCATCCTCCGTTGTCCAGAGCTCTCTGGGCTTTGGCTCATAAACAATTTGACCTGTAGGTCTTCCACTGGTTGAAGCACCTGTTTGTGAGGAACCACCTCTTGGTTCTTCATAAGTGGGAACTCTGTCTCTACCATTAGAAACTTCCATGACCTGCTTGAGTTGTTGAATGACTATGGGGCCATTCTTTATTACATCGATCATTTCGTCACTAATGGATTCTAGGTGGAGCATCATGTTGTTCTTCCATTTCTCATAATTCTTTGGCTTGAGAATTGGAGCGTCACTTAAAGACATCCTGCAGCAAACACACTAAACAGACAAATCAAGTGTAGGTGAAAAACAGTTAGTGGGCACTTATGTGGGATCTAGGTTGAGTGCAGAAGGCTTGGGAACCTCCCGCTTTGATACCACTTGTTGGTCCAGATAACGGCAAAAGGAAATGACTAGAAGGGGGGTGAATAGTCTTTTACCTTTTGTCGATAAACACAATTTCTCAGATATCTGTGAAGATATCTGATACTTAATTTCAGAGAAAGGAAGACTTTTCTATGATAAGTGCACGTGCTTAGCAAGATATGTGTAAATACTCAGCAAGGTAAATAAAGCAAGTAATAAATTGCAGAAAGTAAATAACACTGATCTTTATAGTGGTATCTGAAGGTGGCGTAATCCTTCAACTAATCCACTTCGGCCATTCTCAGACCTAGAATCCACTAAGACAGATAATTGAGTTCACCTTACAAATATCTTCTCTCGATTCATAAATACACTAGGTTCCCAACCAAGTGTTCCCCCTGAGTTATTCCCCGACTTTCTCAGCCAAGTACTTCCTATACTCAGAAATCTTTGAGCTATTCCTTAGTTTCCCAAATTAAGTACTTCCTATGCTCAGTAACCTTGGAGTTATTCCTTATTTTCCCAAACAAAGTACTTCCTATACTCCACGTTGTTTAAGGTGTTGGTTAAGGTAGTTTGTCAGGTGAGTAGTCTTTATAACTTTCTCAGTTATGTAAGAATACTTGATAGAACAAAAATCACTTAACACACTTCACAATGTCTGGTGATATGTTCTTTACTGACCCAAGTCTATGTTAAATGTTCTAGAGAACGAAACGTAGATACTTGATCTTTTGATTCAACTCCTTCACAGATAGCAATGCTTGTTAAGGATCAGGACACTTAGAACTTTCGTGCTACTTAGAATTCAAGTGCTTAGTCACAACTGTAAGCTAAAGAGTACGTAGGTTGAAGGCTTGTATGCTTGAATGAGTTCGTCGATGTAAGTTCTTAGCGTGTTCAGTGTGTAAGTTCAAGGTGTGTTTCAAGCATTCTAAGTGTTGATATTTATAGTTGAAAATCATGTCGTTTGAATAGTATCCGTTAGGCGTAATGAAATTCAAACTATTGATATCTGTAAATAGTACTGCAGAAGATGTTGTCTCTTTTCAAAGATTTCCTCTTTTGTTCACATGTCTCTGTCTGCGCATTTATTGCATTGTACTATTTTTGTCCTGTAGTGCCAACGGAACTATGCACTCTTTCTGAAGCATTTCATGTCCCTTTCCAGAAACCTTCACATCTCTCGATACCTGTTGAAACATTATTTCTCAGAAACATAGTTTTATCCAGGATATCTGAGTGTAGATATCTGTGGGCACTTTTCCTTGTTCAAAAACCTTGTGTTCTCAAATATCTTTAGCAAAACTTGTTTGTTGAGAAACACTTGTTTATCAAAGATATCTGGTCATAGGTATCTCATAACCTTCGTCTCCAGCAATCTTGTGTAGTCTTCAAAACTTCAAAAATTGTTGAACTCTCCTGCTGGATGCCTTCTTCTTGGTCTTCTTCAAAGATAGAAAAATTACATTCAGAGACCTAACATCCTATACAAGATTTTCTAGACTAACACACTTAGTGATTTTCCTCTTTTACAGTGTTCAAGTGAACCAAGAATTCTAACCACCTTTCTGAGCTAAGATAAGTCATTAGGTTGCTGATCAAAATCTAAATAGATATTCCTAACAGACCCAGAATGCACTAAGACATATAATTGAGTTCACCTTACAAATATCTTCTCTCGATTCCTAAATACACTAGGTTCCCAACCAAGTGTTCCCTCTGAGTTCTTCCCCGGCTTTCATAGCCAAGTATTTCCTCTACTCAGAATTCCCTGAGTTATTCCCCAGCTTTCCCAGCCGAGTACTTCCTCTACTCAGAACCTTTCTTGGAGTTATTCCTTAGTTTCCTAAACTAAGTACTTCCTCTACTCCATGCCTTTTTTGGTATTGGTTAGAAGAGTTTGTCAGATTGGTAGATTAATAACTTCCACAGTTATGTAATACTACCTTCTGGAACAAGAGTCACTTAACACACTTAGACAGTGTGTGGTGATATGTTCTTTTCTGAACTAAGTCTATGTTCTTCGTTCAGGAGAATGAATATCTTAGCAAGTCGCAACAGTGCTTCAATTCAACTCCTTCACAACAGATATAGCTTGTTAAGGATCAGGACACTTAGAACTTTCGTGCTACTTAGAATCAAGACCTTGGTCGGAACTGTAAGCTTTGAGTAAGTAGAGAAAGCTCGTATGCTTGAGTGTAGGATATGAAATTCAGTCGTTCAAGTGTGTGTTTTTCAAGCATTCTAAGTGGTGATATTTATAGGTGAAAATCAAGCCGTTTGAATTACTATCCGTTAGGCTATTGAGATTCAAACTACAAATAATCCATTGATAGTACTCAGAACTTTTGTCTCTTTGTTCAGAGATAAAGCTTTTGGTCAGCGAGTTCTGCAATGGCATTAAATGCATCATCTTGTCTTTTGTCTGTTGTGCCAATGTAACTATGCACCTGTTCGAGGTGCAGACGTCGCTATCAGAAACTCCAAGCCTTTCAGAAACTAAGGAAAACATCGTTTCTTCCAGAAACATTGTTTTCACTAAGTTATCTTTTGCATATGATTTCTGAGGTACAATTCCTTAGTCTTTGGTCATCTTGTGCAGTCTTCATATCTTCAGATAGTTGAGCTCTTTCTGCTGGATGCCTTCTTCTTGCTCTTCTTCAAAGATATAAAATTACATTCAGAGACCTAACATCCTATACAAGATTTACTAGACTAATCATACTAAGGATACTTCCACTTTTACAATGTTCAAGTGAACCAAGAGTACTAGATACCTTTCTGGACTAAGTTAAGTCATTATGGTGTACTGATCAAAACTAAACAGATATTTCCTAACAAATTTCCCCCCTTTTGATCAGTCACCTATGACTACTTTTAAAAACCTATTACAACTTGGATGAGAGAACAATCCACCACTTAAACATTTCTTATGATTTATCATTCTTTTATTTAAGTGCAGAAAGTAAGACATCAACCAAATCACAAGGTGTGATCTTTGCTGACAAGTTATCTTTTCATTAGAGAGTATCTGTGTAACGCCCCAAATTTTAAAAGACGAATTATGAAAAATATGACTCGCGCTAGTTCGTGAGCTTGTAAATTCGATGAACTTGAATTATGAAAATTTAAAACGTTACTATACGCTTTGCGCGTCAAAAGGCTTGGCATGAAAATCTTCATTCTAAATCGTGAATTAGTAAAATAATGCAGCGGAACTTGAAAATCATAAAAGTTTGAGTACATAGTTTATAAATCATGAAACTAAAATGGTAAAGACGCTTTGGTAAAGAACACTGCTCCGGCACGCTCCACTCCAAAAGCTCGGCTTCAAATACCTAAAATTGATATTTTAGAAAGGGGTTAGTCGTGACCACTGACTGAGCAAGCTCCATGCACGTGGCATGACTTAAAGTTCTATCTTCATGTCTTTTAAATCTTTTAGTCTTTCTTAATGCAATGCAACTTAAGACTTGACTTGACTCTAAACAGTTGAACTTGAACTTGAACTTGTTATCCTTTAAAACTCTTTAACTTGAACTTGAAACTTGTCTTGAAACTTACTCTTGAAACGTCTTAAAATCTTAACATGATTCGCGAGCTCACTTCGCATCGCAAGGTCCTACCCCAGCCCATGGTGGCGTCTTAAAACTCTTAAAACACGACTAGAGGCACTAATCACACTCTAGCCGATACTCTCGAAATTGCCACAATGCTTAGAGTGGTGTCCTTACGAGCCCTTACTTTTCTTTAACTTTAAAACTTACATTACTTTAAACTCTTAACATCTTTTTAAAGTGAATGTATGATCTCTAAACTCTAACTCATGAATGCATGGTACAACAATGCGTGTGATAGAACATGATATAACACTAGCATAGGAATTATTAAAAGATTACTAAACAGTAGTACATAATACACATGATCGATAATCAACAAAGTTAATATGGTGAGGCAACTTGAACAACTCACACACATACTGGGCTAATTCATGAATACTATTAATTAAGCATCCCATGTAAACTTGATATGCACAACCATGAGCAACATAAATGATCGTCACCTCCAAATCAACTAGAAAACATTGATCAAAGTAGACTGAAGTACTGGCTATGCACTAGACCAAAACCGGATGACATAACCATCAATGAAGCAATTACATACTAACCTCTTTCATATGAACAAAAAGAAACACAAATTAATCACATCATCATACTTTAACAAATAACACCTATACGAGAATAAACATAGGGTAACCTGTAAACTTGTAAAATATATCTAACGATTACTCACACAAGATTTACATCATACATATATATATTTGTGAATGCAATTCCTAGGGAAACTTGCCTTGAGAAATGAACGAGAGAGGCAAACATTGAAAACGGGTCGAAAACATAGCTCTCTGTTCGACATCAAATTATGGCCGGCTCACACATCATAATAAAGATCCCTCCTGTGAAAGTGTATACTGATCTGTTACAAATTATCTCTCCAAAAATCAGCTCGATCCGACGGTTAACGAACTGGGGATCGAGTTTTGAACAAGACTGCATCTGGCAGAAATTTAACGCGCGAAAAAAAGTGACTTTGGCTAAAATGTTTTCTTTTGAAAATCCCTAGGGTTTTTGGGAGACTAGGGTTTTGACAAGAGGTAAAAGATGGGCTCACAAAAGAATATTGGGCTTAACTTTAAGGAAAACAGTTTTGGGCCAAAGACTAACGTTTTACGAACTCCGCTTAACGCTCGGTTCGTTCTAAAACGTCTAAATTCGAATTTTTGGGCTGTTACAATCTACCCAACTTCTAAAAAGATTCGACCTCGAATCTTGTTGAAACCCAACTAACAAAAGCGAAGCACGTAGGCACAAAGATCACACCAAGTAAAAACATCATAACAAACAACAACTGATCACATGTACAATTATATAAATATCACAACAAACAACTACAATCAATCACATAAGCACAAAAGTTCATATCAACAAGTAGAGAATATAATAGCATGCAACAAGAATCACACAAGTACAATTAGTCACATTCTTAGCTAACAAGTATCATATACTCAAATATAACATCAAAAGTCTTACCGAAGTGGAGAGGTGCCTGGCCAGTGATCAATACCCAACATGAAACATTAATGCTAGCATGATATGCAATTTTGAAAATTTGAAGTTAGAAAATGCTCAGTCCGGCCAACAGTCCATCCCTTGTGGATTTTGTGCTGGCACGGCCCTGATACCAAGTTCTAACGCTCCAAATTTTAAACGACGAATTATGAAAAATATGACTCGCGCTAGTTCGTGAGCTTGTAAATTCGATGAACTTGAATTATGAAAATTTAAAACGTTACTATACGCTTTGCGCGTCAAAAGGCTTGGCATGAAAATCTTCATTCTAAATCGTGAATTAGTAAAATAATGTAGCAGAACTTGAAAATCATAAAAGTTTGAGTACACAGATTATAAATCATGAAACTAAAATGGTAAAGACGCTTTGGTAAAGAACATCTTGCTAAGACGCTCCACAAAAGCTCGGCTTCAAATACCTAAAATTGATATTTTAGAAAGGGGTCAGTCGTGACCACTGACTGAGCAAGCTCCATGCACGTGCCATGACTTAAAGTTCTATCTTCATGTCTTTTAAATCTTTTAGTATTTCTTAATGCAATGCCACTTAAGACTTGACTTGACTCTAAACACTTGAACATGAACTTGAACTTGTTATCCTTTAAAACTTTTTAACTTGAACTTGAAACTTATCTTGAAACTTACTCTTGAAACGTCTTAAAATCTTAACATGATTCGCGAGCTCATTTGGCATCGCAAGGTCCTACCCCAGCCCATGGTGGTGTCTTAAAACTCTTAAAACACAACTAGAGGCACTAATCACAGTCTAGCCGATACTCTCGAAATTGCCACAAATGCTTAGGGTGGTGTCCTTACGAGCCCGTTAATTTACTTTAAGCTTTAAAACCAGTTTGTGAATGCAAGTCCTAGGGAAACTTGCCTTGTGAAATGAACGAGAGAGGCAAACATTGAAATACGAATTCGAAATACGCTCGGTTCGTTCTTAAACGCCTAAATTCGAAATACGAATTTTTGGGCTGTTACAATCTGAGAGTAGGTTCATTATAAACAATTACAAAGTAAGTGCAGATAACTTTTACATGATAATTAAACGGTAAGTACAATCAGCAAAAATCAAAAGATTACACAACTTAGTAGGACAACAGGAAATTCCAAGTTCTAAGTGAACATCCTAACTAGCTGGCCTTCAAGTCTTCATTCCTTTAGAAACTCCAAATTACCATATTTCAGGCAATCTTCGGTGTATTCTTTCAGAATGGTCCTCACCCTCATTTCACAATCTCTGGAGGTAGCACATCTTTCTTTATAGGGTTTGTCAGTAAGTCCTGTGGTTATTCTCTTGATCCATAGAAACATCCCCCATTTCCAGTAGTGAAACAACTGTTCTTCAGTGGGCTTGTAATAATCATATATCTCTCTGAGATATTCCATGTCTCCTTCAAATTCCTCTTCGGTCATGTAGAATGACTCAAAGGGCTCCACTTGCAGTTTATTCCTTTTTCCAGATTCATCTTTAAGTATGTGCACATCCTCTGGCCTGATGTAAGGGCAATCTTTGGAGAGATCCTGTCTGGCATTCTGTCTGACTTCAACTTCAAAGTCAAGCAAGGTCTTGATTATTTCAGAAGGCATCACTTTTAATCTTTTGCCTTTCTTTCTCCATGCCATCAGTTGTTGGTAAACTGGTTCTGGAATCCCATTTCCATTGGCAAGCAAGTACTTTTGTACCATTATCCAGTAGCCATTCTTGTGAACTTTGATGCAGTTCCAGACAGATGGCTGATCATTACTAGTCTTCATGTATTCTATTCTAGCATCCTCAGGCCTTGGAGGAAGGGTTCTTCCAAACTTGATGTCTATGTCCCTCTTCCTTGTCTGTTTGGAATTTAGGACTTTTTCTTATGGGTCATTGGAGGATCCACCTTTCTGGATGTACTTGGTTTCTCCAGAAGGTTTTCTAGCCTGGAGAGGCTTTGCAGCTATAGGAGCAGAAGAGCTGATTCTCTTGTGATGAGCTTCCCTGTGCTCATCATCATCATCATTGTCTTTCTCAAAGGTTTCAGTACCTTCTAGAGAAATTTTTCTTCTCTTTTCAGAGATTTCTCCTCCTCCTCCTCCTTCTTCTTCTTCTTCTTCTTCAGAAACTCCCTTTCTTTTATCACTCGAGCTCTTGGAAGCTAGAGGTGGCAAGGCAGTTATTTGAGAGGTCTTTGCCTGGGACCTTATTGTTACTCTTCCCAGAGTAAGGGGTTGTTCCTGGTACGTCTTTTCTTTACCGTTTCCTTTGGGCTTAGCTTGTTTTTGTACCTTATGGAATACCTTCTCTTCCCCCTTAATCATAGAGGACTGATAAAAACGAGCCAAGAGACTAACATAAGAGTCAAAGAGAGACTCAAAGTTCCTTTGCATCAGAGAGTAGTTGTTGGTGAGTCTTCTAAGCTCACTTCTGAGGTCTTCATTCTGTTGATAAAGTCCTATCTCTCTGTTTGTTAAAGTAGAGACCTCAGCAACCACTATCTGTATCTTGGTGGAAGTTGTGTCAGCAAGGTTGTATGCTTTTTGAGCAGCCCTACTATCTGAGTCTTGGAATAATCCCAGATCTTTCTGAGAAAGTACTAAGTTGCTGGTTCTCTAAGCAATCACCTCAGCAAACTTAGTGAAGTTTTGTGGCACAGACTTAGTTACTTCCTTGTTTTGAGCCTCTAGTTCCTTCCTTATTCTGAGCAGTTCTTTGAACTTGTTCTCGTGTCAGCCGTGGGAGTAGGAACTTCTAAAAAGTTTGTGGGAGCCAGAATGTGTTTCTTCAGATAGGGAATATCTGAGAATTCAACTTTCGAGGGGGTATTTCCTTCTGGCTCACTCAGGAAATCATCATCTTCATCCCCGAATCTAGCGACCATTTCTTACTTGGATCTCTTTTGATTTTCAGAAGATGATTGGATTTCCTTTTGCTGCTTGAGTGCCTCAGTGTCCTCAGATTCTATTTCCTCAGCAAATGGATGGGCATCAAGTCTTACGCGCTTTTGTTTAGCAAGGGCTTCTGCCTCCTTGCGATTCAGGTCATCAATCTGATGCAGATTGGCCTGTATGTTAGCAATCTGGTTTTCCAGTGCCAGAAGCAATGAATTTACCTCTTCCACCATCTCTTGTAGATTTGCAAGAGTTTGTGAAGTTTCTAGGACTTTCTGGGCCACAAGATCATCTTGTCTGGCGTCAGAATCCTTTCTCTGAGATGGTGAGGGCTTGGATGATCTCTGAGGAGATGAGGAGGGTGAGTTTTTCCTTTCTGAAGGCTTTTCAGCGACAGAGTTTTTCTTTGATCCAGTGATCCCTCCAGCACTAGATGGTGCATCATCATCCTCATCATTCTTAGAATCATCTTTCTTTACAGAAGACTTAGGAGACTTGGGCATCTTTATGTCGTTTTCATCCATCTCCTCATCAGAGTCTAAATTGATGATATCATCAATTCTAATTGTCTTGCTGTCCACCGCCTCATGCTCAGCAGGAGTAGATGCAAACGTTGGTGGGAGGTTGGGATCAGTAGCAATCTTGAACCTTGTAACTCGACTCTGTGACTTAAAGTTTCTGATCAACTTGCGTTCAACATGTTCAACAAATCTTTTATCCACTAAGGTAGCAAATTCTTCAATTTTCAGGGGAAAGAGATTGGTGACATATTCTTCGATTTGTTCAACCCATACCCTCTTGATTGGATCGCTCAGAAATTTAATGAGGAACATAATATTTGTCCTTCTGAGTCTTTGCCATCTTTTGTAGCCAAGGATCATCTGAGGGAGGGCGTTTTTCAAGAACAAATCGAAGAGAACCTCATCAGAAAGAGTTGCCAGCTGAAAGCTTTCGGGAGTGGTCTCTTGTTGAGCCTGGAAGACAAAGAGATTTAGATTAAGAATCAAAATCCTTAAAAATTCTGAGTTAAATGGATTCAGAGATTTTGAGTTACCTGTGTCGCAACAGCAGGCTCGTTTTCTGAATCTTTGAGGCATCAGCATCCTCAGATTCTTTAACTTCAGAAGGAGCCTTGGTGGCCTCCTTTTCTTCTTTGTCTTTCTGAGCCTGAGAATTAGAAAAGATATTTAACTTTGAAAGTTTTTAAAGAAAGATGCTTCTTCAGGGACTGAGAATGAGTGTTAAGTACCTCTGCAGAAAGAGGCTCAAACACTTGCTTCTCAGAGTCTTTGGGATTCTCTGACATCTTGTCCGATGATGGCTTTGAAGCCTCATCAACTTTCTCTGCTTGAGGGGACTTTGATGTCTTAGCCTCAGCAACTTCTACTTCTTCATGAGCCTGAAAGTAGAGTTTGTTAAATACTTTTGAAGAGATGTTTTTCAGAGAATTGAACATGTTATAGATCTTTTCTGATGACTACCTTCTCAGCAGAAGGTTCATGTTCAAGTTTGTCAGAGTCTTGAATAGACTCTTCCTTCTCCTTTGGTGAATTTGGCTTTTCACCATCTCCTTTCTTAGTTTAATCCTATATGAAACAAGCATATATTATGAGTACTATGTTAAACACCAGATTCTGAAATGTGGCTCTCAGAAAAATCAATATACCTGTGCGACAGGCTTGATTTCCATGGGCTCTGAGGTTGAAGGAACCTCTTTTTCAGTTTCTGAGGCAAGTGTTTCAGCCGCCTCTGGGATTCTTGTTTCTTGAATGGCCTGTATGAAGATAAGTGTCATTAGGTTACAAGAAGACATACACAGAAAAAATTTTACATGTAGAGAATTAAACCATTCATATACCTGAGCAATGTCAGACTGAGTGGTTTCTGGAACATGTGGTTGGTCTGTGAGTTGGTCGAGTTGTTCCATGACTATATCTTCAAAGGATGTTTCAGGCACTTCGAGCCTTTCCACTGAGTGAACTATCCCTTGATGTTCTTGGAATACTTCTTCCACTACAGTGTTGTGTTCCGCAACGTCATCTTTCTGACGCATCTCTACAGCTCTTACTACAGTTTCTTCTTCCAGAAATGTAGAGCTTTATGGTCGTTGCGATTGTTGTTCTTGTGGAGATCTGGACCTTGATGGGGACGCATCATCAGGGTTATTAAGTTGTATATTTCAAACAACCTTTGCTATAGTAGCATCAACATCCATTAAAGGACCTTCAGAAATATCTTTCAGAGAGATTGGTCCTTGTATAGTATTTTCTCTGCATCTGGTTGCTATTTCATCAACCATTGATGCAGGAGTATCTCCAGCAATCACATCCTCTTCCGAAGGGGAGCCCATGTGTAGGTCTTCTAGTTCCGTAGTAGGGGCCTCCTTGGTTTTATCTACCCTCTTTTCAGCAAGAGTGGTATCTCCATCAGCAGGAGATGTGGTATGTGTAGGAACTGAGGTTTCTTCAGCAACATGTGCAGAGAGAACTATTTGTTCACTGCTCTCTGAGGCGTTAGTCTTCTTTCTGCCTCCAGTTCTATGTCTCTTCGAGGGCACTAATGGTGCTTCAGAGACTCCTTCTGATGCCCTTTTCTTTGTATGTTATCGAAATTAAGTCTACACACGAAATCACCGTATGCAACTTGCACTTTCTCTCTGAGCAATAGACCAAAGTGCTCCAGAATGTAACAGATCTTCAGACCGAAAGAAATGGTCATCAAAGGTTCTGCATGACCACGGATGATTGTGGCTTCAAAGGACTTGATGTTCTCAGCGAACTTCTTCCAGATATACCTCCCCCAATTGAAGGGAGTTGTCCTTTCGCTCAAGGTGTATATATGGGCAAGAGTACCCCAAATCTCCAGAGACACCTTGTCAGCCCCTCCTTTGCTGCACTCAAAACATCTGTGCAAGATTAGAGCAAGCCATTTCCAGGGTTCAGTGACATGCTGTCTGCACATATTCACAATGTCGAATGTTTCAGGAACATCCACGTTGTCCTCATTTTCTGGAGCCATGTTATTTAAATAGAAGTTGTCAATTGCCTCCTTGGAAACGTCTATCTGATGTGCACCACCAGAGCTTGGAAGTCCAAATAATTGACATAAGGTTTCTTCGTCAAGACATATCTCTATGTCTTTAACCTTCGAAGTAATTGACATCCTTTCGGAGCCAATCTCGGTTTTCACCGTGGAATTATTGCAGAATTCCAAAACATCCATATAGAATGTAAAAGAGGGTTTCACAGAACAGAACTGCTTGATTCCTACTCTTCCAAGGAGTTCAAGCCCTCTTCTCGCTTCTGCTTGGTTGAGTGAAGCTCCAAGCAGGTATTCATCAACTAGTACTCCTCCCCAGAGTACCTTGGGTCTGGTGTTCCACATACTTGGGTTGAAAATTCCAGTTACCTTCTTTTCCTTGATGGTAATGGTTTGCTTTGCAGCAGTACCAGAAGATGAAACTTGGGATTTTGATGCTGCTCTTTTGGGTGCCATCTCTTTAGTATTTATATAGAAATAAGGAATAGAGAGATGAGAATTGTAGTCGAAATCGACAAGGATTTCTTTGTAGAAATTCTTAGCAGAGATTCAGACGGATTAGAGAGTTTTTGTAGAGAAGATTAGGAAGGTTTTTGCTATTTTCGTGCAAGTGATTTCTGGGATTAGGCAAAAGTATTTTTCTTTGCCAAATCCGCCTTTATATAGCAATGTAAGTACATGCGATACAGATGAATTCTGTATGTATATTACTCGTAGTTCTGCGTTATTGCATTTAATGCAAGTGGGGTCAGTTACTTGGTTACTGCGCGAGTGGGGTTAGTGGACGCATCTTGGCCGTTGAATTACAAGCGTTAATTTCTGAAGGATTGAGATTGAGTCTCAGAGCAATGATATCAATCAACACATGTAATTGTGCCCCATCAATGTAATTTGTCACAACTCGCCTAAGTGTCAGTACTTGTTTGAAATATTTCACAAGAAAGGAAATTTTCAACACAAAAGAGATATTTGACTTCTGATAGGAATTGTCTTTTTGGTCAAACTATTCTTTTTGTGTTCCCCCTGACTATGTCTCATGATTTCTGAATACCCGTTTCAGAGACCTCTTCTAAGTGCCTTTTTTCTACAATGCCTTAGATATTTGAATACCCGTTTCAAGTATCTTTCTGAAATAGCAAATTGTCAAAGTTTCTGACAACTGAGTTCCTGTCTCAGTAGTTTCTTCCTTTTCTTATGTATCTCTCAGAAACCTGTAGACTCTTTTATGGTTACATGAAATCCCGTCTCAGAAACCAATTGACACCCTTGGAGCCTTTGATTGACTTATCAATAGAAAGTCTCATGGTGTGGCAGTTTCTTCATCAATCACGTAGTGATTTCCTTCATGTTTTGCAATCAAGATTACTTTCCTTGAATCATTGTCAACCAATTTGCATAGATTTGACTTGATCTTTACTGAGTACCCTTTGTCTGCCAATTGACTCATGCTTAGGTGATTATATTTCAATCCCTCTACATGTAGTACTCCAGTGATTGTAAGAGCTCCAAGCTTCAGATCGCCAAAACCTATGGTTGGATTTTCATCTCCTCCAGCAAATCTAATAATTGGTCCTTTATCACATTCTCTATACTTAACCAGATTTGCTTTGTCTCCTGTCAAGTGCTTCCCACATCCACTATCAAAATGCCACTTCAGGTTCTTCCTCAGAGTGTTCTGCACAAAACAGGAAACATGGAGTTAAGCTCTCACTCCAACAATGGAATCTTCTGGACTAAAGAATCTCTCTGTAGGAATCCATTTCTGAATGAACTTTCTTGGGGCATTCTTTTGTTTTACTGGAACATAAGGAGGAATTTTAGGTAAATGTCTAGTGTCACTATCATTTAAAACTATTTTTCTTCTTGGAGAGTTCCTTGGTGCTCCTTTTGGTGCTTTCAGATACCTGTCAGGTTGCTGAGTCGACTTTTCAGTGAGCTCGGCTTTCCTTCTCAGATTCCTTCTAGCCCTGGCATTCAGAGTGGTCGTAGCCTGTTCTTTCTTCCACTTCTGACGATTGCTATGCGCAATCATGGCGTTCATCCATCGTTCTTGCTCTAGTTTATATTGCTGAGAAAGTATCTTTCCGATGGCTTTGTAGCCAATGCCATTTCGAGCACCGTTTGCTTTCTGAGATCTTCTCTCAGCAGCTTCACTAGTCTCTGGATCACTATTTCTTCCGAAAAATGGTACATTGGGAAAATCGCCAGCTCCTACAATTTTTCCTTTCCTAGAGACATAGCACTGTGGGTGATTGCACTTTTTAGTGCATGGTTTCTTTTCAGAAACCTTTTCCACAGTTTTCTTGGGGACTTATTTTTCCCTCAAAGGTTTGGTCGCAACAGCTTTACCTTTGTCAACAACCTTAGCTTTCTGACCAATGCTATAGGTTGTTTGGGAACCACTTTGTTGACCACTAATAAACGTCAACCTTTCATCACTCTTTTTCAGAGGAGTACAATTGCTTGTTTGTGTGTCAAGCTCAAGTCCTCCCTTTTCTGGAGGATCTCTTAGGTAAGAGTGTACTTGAGTGAGAGTGTCACTCGCTTTGGCATAGAAATGGAATGATAATTCTCTCTTCTTTAGTTCATCATTCTCAGAATGAAGGTTTTCACACTTCTTCTGGAGCAACTCCATAGCCTCAGAATGCAACTTTTTGGTCTCGTCTATCTAAGCCTTTAGGAATGCATTTTCTGCATCCTTAGTGTCAAAAAGTCGCTGTAAATGTGAACACTCGCTTTCAAGAGACTCTTTTTTTGTTTCAAGAATTTTGATTCTAGATCGAGCAACCAAGAATTCTCTTTCATAAAGATATAACTCCCTTCTGAGATGTTCTAAATCCTTGATTCCTTCCTCATCACTCTCATAATTAATGAACCGTGAAATGTTGGTTACCTCATGATCAGACATAAGACATGGCTCAAGGTTAGAGTAATCTGGGTAGATTTCCTCAGCAACTCCACACATTTCATTCTTCCTTTGACCAAAGTCAAATACTTTGTGAGTGTAGGCACAATATTCTGGTGACAGTAGCTTCGACTCATCAGAATCGTCGTCGTCAGAATCTGAGTCAAGATCAAGTGCATCCAGTTGGATTTCGATCTTCTTTCATTCTTCAGAAAGCATAGCTCTCTGGTTTCTCTTGAAGTTTCTCCTATCCTTTTTGTCTCCTATCTTGAGCTTGATCAGAACAGGACAGTCCCATTTGAAGTGACCAGGTTTCTGACAATAGAAACAGATATCGTTTTCGATTGCTGTAACCTCAGTACTTGATGCTTTCTGACCAGGTTGATTCAGAGAGTTGGTCAATTGCATGTTCTTGTACTGGTGATAGTTAGGGCCTAGATGCTTTTTCAGTTTCTCTTTGGCTTTTCTTCTCTCAATCTCCTGTCTAACGTATTTGCTCATTTACTTTACTGCAAGAGCTTCTTCGTTAGTGGATTCTTTGGTAATCTTCTTCTCAGAAGTACCTTGTGTTACTAGAGCAACACTGTGAGCTTGCTGATCAGCTATTTGTCCTCTTTGAGAGGTTTCATAGTTGACAGTGGCTAGATGAGAGAATAATTCCATTGGAGTGATATTTGGCATTCCTTGGTTGAAATAAAAGTACTAAGTATGTTCCCAGTTGTGATTTAAGCTCCTTACGATAGTCTTCACCTTTTCGGCGTTAGAATATCTTTCACTTTCACCAAGTGCAGCCATTTCACTTATCAACGTTGTAAACCGAAAATCAAGTTGTTCAATGGTTTCTGAAGGCGCTTGTTTAAAATTCTGGAATTTTAATTTCAGAACTTCGAACTTGTTTTCCTTGGTTTTCTGAGAGCCGGCACAAATTTGTTGAACTAGTTACCAGGCCTCTTTCGCCATTTTTGCACACCACAGTTTACAATGTATGTGGTCTGCAGTAGAACGAATAATGATGTTTCGAGCTTTACCATCCAGTCTATTTCTCTTGAAATCTTCCGATGTCCAGAGATATCTGGGTTTTTCTTCCAAAGCTATCTAACCAGTAGCTCTCCCACTTGTAGAAGTTTTCTGAAGTGGAGGTTCTTCTGGCAGAATCTTCATCTCTTCCATCAGAGACATCAGTGACTATCTTTACTTGCTTAATGACTATAGGGCCATTCTTTATAACTTCGATCATTTCATCACTGATGGCTTCCAGATGGAGCATCATATTGTTCCTCCATTTTTCATAGT
Source organism: Plantago major (assembly GCA_026545765.1). Taxonomy (NCBI): domain Eukaryota; kingdom Viridiplantae; phylum Streptophyta; class Magnoliopsida; order Lamiales; family Plantaginaceae; genus Plantago; species Plantago major. The sequence continues at coordinate 37,448,094 of CM048843.1, read as the reverse complement.
TCTCTGGCTTGAGAACTGGAGCGTTGCCTAAAGACATCATGCAGGATAAAACTTAACAAACATATCAAGTGCAGGGGTTAAGCGATTAGTGAGCACTTATCTAGGATCTAGGTTCAGTGCAGAAGGCTTGGGAACCTCCGGCTCTGATACCACTTGTTGGTCCAGATAACGGCAAAGTAAAAGACTAGATGGGGGGCGTGAATAGTCTTTTCAAACTTTTGTCTATAAAATAGTTTCTCAGAAGTTGGGTAACTTTCTGATACTTATAATCAGAATAGCGGAAGTCTTTCTGATAAGTGCACGTGCTCAGCAAGTTAGTAAAGTGTGTAAATCACTTTGCAAGTAAGTAAAGTCAGAAATTAAGTGCAGAAAGTAAATAACACAGTAGCTTTATGGTGGTATTTGAAGGTGGCGTAATCCTTCAACTAATCCACTTCAGCCTTTCTCAGACCTAGAATCCACTAAGACAGATAATTGAGTTCACCTTACAAATATCTTCTCTCGATTCCTAAATATAATAGGTTCCCAACCAAGTGTCCCCCCGGAGTTCTTCCCCGACTTTCCCAGCCAAGTACTTCCTCTACTCAGAATTCCCTGAGTTATTCCCCGGCTTTCCTAGCCAAGTGCTTCCTCTACTCAGAACCTTTCTTGGAGTTATTCTTTAGTTTCCCAAACTAAGTACTTCCTCTACTCCATGCCTTTTCTAGTGTTGGTTAAGAAGAGTTTGTCAGATTGGTAGATTAATAACTTCCACAGTTACGTAATACTACCTTCTGGAACAAGAGTCAGTTAACACACTTGGACAGTGTGTGGTGATTTGTTATTTTCTGACCCAAGTCTATGTTCTTCGTTCTGGAGAATGAATATCTTAGCAAGTCGCAACAGTGCTTCAATTCAACTCCTTCACAACAGAAATAGCTTGTTAAGGATCAGGACACTTAGAACTTTCGTGTAATTAAAATCAAGAGCTTGGTCACAACTGTAAGCTTTGAGTAAGTAGAGAAGGCTTGTATGCTTGAGTGTAGGATATGAAATTCAGTCGTTCAAGTGTGTTTTCATGCATTCTAAGTGGTTATATTTATAGGTGAAAATCAAGCCGTTTGAATTACTATCCGTTAGGCTATTGAGATTCAAACTACAAGTAATTCGTTGATAGTACTACAGAACTTTTGTCTCTTTGTTCAGAGATAAAGCTTTTGGTTAGCGAGTTCTACAATGGCATTAAATGCACTGTACTATCTTTTGTCCTGTTATGCCAACGAAACTATGCACGCTGTCTGAGGTTATGCACGTCGCTATCAGAAACTCCAAGCGTGTCAGAAACTAAGGAAAACATCATTTCTTCCAGAAACATTATTTTCACTAAGTTATCTTTTGCATATGGTTTCTGAGGCACAATTCCTTAGTCTTGGGTAATCTTGTGCAGTCTTCATATCTTCAGATAGTTGAGCTCTTTATGCTGGATGTCTTCTTCTTGGTCTTCTTCAAAGATATAAAATTACATTCAGAGACCTAACATCCTATACAAGATTTATTAGACTAATCATAGTAAGTATACTTCCTCTTTTATAATGTTCAAGTGAATCAAGAGTACTAGATACCTTTCTGAACTAAGTTAAGTCATTATGGTGTACTGATCAAAACAAAACAGATATTTTCTAGCACATTTTACCCTCAACCTTTGATATCTGAGTACCCGTCTCAGATACATTTTTGCTAAGTGTTTCACCTTTCGCCTTTGATATCTAGATTCCCGTTCCAGATATCTAATCCCTTCTTTTTCTTCCTTTGTCTTACTGAGTTCCTTTCTCAGTGACCACACTTTTAGCTCCTTGATAGTTCCATTAACCCAAGACTATGTCTCAAGGTTAGGAATCTACTTTCTTGTAGAGGCTTTGTGAAGATATCTGCAAGTTGATCTTCAGTTTCAATCTTGAGTATCTCAATATTGCCTTTTTCAACATGATCACTAATGAAGTGGTGTCTAACTTCAATGTGCTTTGTTCTAGCATGAAACTTTGGATTCTGAGTGATTGCAATAGCACTCGTGTTGTCACAGAAAATGGGAGTTTTCTCTTCATTAATCTCATAGTCTCTGAGTTGTTGTTGTGTCCACAATATTTGTGAAGCACAACACCCAGCAGCTATATGCTCTGCCTCAGTGATTGATGTGGCAATTGAGTTTTGTTTCTTGCTGAACCATGATATTAGTCTAGCACCAAAGAATTGACAAGTTCCTGAGGTACTTTTCCTATCAAGCATTGATCCAGCATAGTCGGCATCAGAATAGCCAACCAAACTCATTCCACTAGCTTTTGGATACCACAATCCAACTTCTACAGTACCTTTCACATACCTTAGAATTTTCATAGCAGTGTTGTAGTATGATTGCATTGGATTTTTTTGAAATCTTGCACACACACCAACTGCATATTGGATATATGTTCTACTTGCAGTGAGGTATAGTAGAGACCCAATTAATTTCCTAAACTTGTGTTCTTTAACATTCTTGTCAGATTCAGTATAGGTCATTTTGGTTCCAATGCTCATAGGTATCTTAACATTCTTTTCAGAAGGCTTTAGATTAAACTTGTTGAGCATATCTTTTGCATACTTTGTTTGACTAATGAATATTCCATCATCAAGTTGCTTGACTTGCAACCCTAGGAAGTAATTCAATTCTCCCATCATGCTCATCTCAAATTTACTTTTCATGAGCTTAGCAAAGTTTTCACAAAGTTGCTTGTCCTTAGATCCAAAGATTATGTCATCAACATATACTTGGACTAAGAGTAGTTTCCCATCATGGTTTAATGTAAAGAGAGTTTTACCAACTTCTCCTTTCTTGAATCCACTTTCCAGCAAGTATTTAGCCAATGTATCATACCATGCTCTTGGAGCTTGTTTCAGTCCATATAGAGCTTTCTGTAGTTTATATACCATCTTGCTTTCTGAGGAAACTTCGAAGCCTGGTGGTTGATAAACATAGGCTTCTTCAGCAAGCTCACCATTTAGAAATGCACTCTTGACATCAATTTGGTAAACTTTAAAGTCATTATGAGCTGCAAAGGCTAGAAATAGTCTGATTGCATCCAATCTTGCAACTAGAGCATATGACTCATCAAAATCTAGTCCTTCAGTATGAGTGAATCCCTTAGCAACCAACCTTGCTTTATTTCTGGTTATTTCACCAGACTCGTTCATTTTATTTCTGAAAACCCACTTAGTTTCGATGACAGATATTCCTTCAACAAATGGAACTAGTTTCCAGACTTTGTTTCTCTCAAATTGATCCAATTCTTCTTGCATTGCAGAGATCCAATCTTGGTCTTTTAATGCTTCTTCAATAGTCTTTGGTTCAATATTTGAAATGAAACATCCATAGAGAGATTTTGCATTTTCTGCAATTGCTCTCCTAGTTCTTACCCCTTGGTCCAGTGGACCTATCACATCCTTTGCAGGATGATCCCTTATCCATTTTATAATGGGTTTTGAACTAGTGGGATCACTATCATGTTGATCTGAATGTGAATCAATATGATTGTAATAAGATACTTGTTCAGTACCTGAGATATCTGGCATAGGTGATGTGCAATAGATATCTGACACTCGTTCAGTGTCTAGGGTATCTGAGTTTGGTCTTTCAGTAACCTCCGACTCAGAAACCTCTTCATAATAAAGATTCTCAGTGATTTGCTCCATTTCTGGATTTCTTAGAGGAATCTCTTCATCATGCCTTAGAGTTATCTTGTTGTTACTAGACATTGGTTGTCTTTCATCGTCAGACTCATCCTCTAAGTGTATGACATTATTATTACCTCTCTGAAATTTTTGTTCGGAATCTTTGATCATTAGTTCTTTGAACCTATCTGAGAGTTCTTCATTCAAGGGTACTTTCTTGTTTCCTTCATAGAATACCACATGGACAGATTCTTCAATATTTTGTGTCCTTTTGTTGTATACTCTATAGGCTTTGGTATTCATTGAATAACCAAGAAATACACCTTCATCTGCCTTTGGTTGAAATGTTATTAGATATTATTTTCCATTGTTAAGAACAAAACATTTGCAACCAAACACCCTTAAATGTTTGATACTAGGGGGTCTACCAATCAATAACTCATAGGGAGTCTTGTCATGGTGTTTGTTGATCAAACATCTATTTTGAGTGTAGCATGCTGTATTTACAGCTTCAACCCAATAGATTTCACTTTTTTCAGTGTTAGCTAGCATTGTTCTCGCCGCTTCTTTTAGGGTCATATTCTTCCTTTCAGTAACACTATTTTGTTGTGGTATCCTTACTGAAGATAGTTGATGTTGTATACCTTTACAGGTACAGAACTCTTGTATATACTGGTTTACAAACTCAGTACCATGGTCTGTTCTGATCACAAATACCTTGTCATTTTTCATGACTTCAAGCTTATTCAGCAAGCTAGGTATCTCGACCCTTGCGTCAGATTTCTGTTTGACGAAAACAATCCAAGTGAATCTCGAGTAGTCATCCACAACAACCAGACCATACTTCTTTCATGCATAACTTGTTACAAAGGACTCAAAGAGATCCATATGTAATAGTTGCAGTGGCCTCACACTGGAATGTCTAGTTTTAGACTTGAAAGATGTTTTGACTTGTTTCCCTAATTGGCAAGCTGAACATACACCATCCTTTATGTATGCCATTTTAGGTAATCCAACAACCAACTCTTTCTTGGCTAGCTTGTTCAGAGTTTTGAAATTCAAGTGACTCATTCTTTTGTGCCATAGACAATTTTCTTCAGTGTAGCTAGATTGACTCTGTTGGTCCAGGTAACGGCAAAGTAAAAGACTAGGGGGGGGGGGTGAATAGACTTTTAAACTTTTATCGATAAACACAGTTTCTCAGAAACCGGGGGGTTTCTGATACTTAAATTCAGAGCGCGGAAGACTTTAAGATAGGTAAGTGCAGAAACAATAAGTAAGTGTGTGTGCTTTGCTGAAAGATAAATACAGAAAGGTAAATAACACAGCAAGTATAGTGGTATCTGGAGGTGGCGTAATCCTCCAACTAATCCAGTTCGGTCTTCCTGAGACCTAGAATTCACTAGAACAGATAATTGAGTTCACCTTACAATAATCCTATTCTAAGATTCCTAAACAAATGGTTCCCAACCAAATGTTCCCCCTGAGTTATTCCCCAGCTCCTAGAGCTAAGTACTTCCTCTACTCAGTTAACCTTGGAATTATTCCCTGATTTCCCAAATCAAGTACTTTCTCTACTCCACGCCTTGATGGTGTTGTTCATAAGGTTTGTCAGAGAGGCTTCTTGTATAACTTTTTCAGTTATGTTTCCAGAGAGCCTAATAGAACAAGACTACTTAATACACTTGTTCAGTGTATGGCAATTTGCTCTTTACTGACCCAAGTAATTGATGTCCGTTTTGGAGAATGAGCTTCAGAAAGGTTATCTGATAGTTCAACTCTTTCACGAATAACAATCTCTTGTTAAGGTTCAGGACAACTTAGAACTACTAGTGATTCTTCAAGCAACAGAAACCTTTCAGAAAGGGTAGTAGAGTGCTTGAGAGAATAATTTGCTAGATTGTATGTTTGCAAGTTAGATCGTTCTTTGGTCGTTGTATTTCTCAGCATCTAAGTGTGTGATATTTATAGATGAATTAGAGTGTCGTTGGGATGTTATCCGTTAGACACAATTCAAATTCAGTCTATACTTATCTTGAAATGAGTACTCAGAAGTCCTTGTCTCATATCTCAACGAGGACTGTGCTTTAGTGGCTTTTCTGCCGATGCAATTAATGCACATGTACTATTTCTTGTCCTGTAGTCTTCAACGGATACATTAGCCTTTCTGATGGCTTGCATGCTCCATACTCATGATGTCATATGTTCCAGAATCATGTTTTAAAAGTAACTAAATGCACTTAAGAAAGGATTAAGGACATAGACTTTCCGAGTGAGACTAAACCTTAGTGTCTTCATAAATCTTGTGCAATCTCCGGTCTTGTAATCTTCAGAAAAGCTCCATTGCTAGGATTGATCTTCATGGTCTTCTTGGAAATAAAAATTACATTCAGAGACCTATAATCCTAATACAAGATTTACTAGACTAATCATACTCAGTGATTTCCTCTTGTACAATGTTCAAGTGAACTAAGAGTACTTAATCACCTTTCTGGCAAAGATAAGAACATGTGATGAATGATCAAAATACTAACAGATATTCCTAACAAATTTCCCCCTTTTTGATCAGTCATCCATGACTATCTTTTAAAGTCCTATTACAAATTTGTAATCCTGGAAGAGAAAACAATCCGCCACTTAATCATTTCAAATGATATTCAATTTTAGTTGAATTAAGTGCAGAAAGTAAGCATCAACCAAATCACAAGAAGTGATCTTTGCTGATAAGTTGTCATCTATTATAATGTTTCTGAGAGTATGATCTTCAGAAAGGTACAGTTTACAGAGTGAGATGCAACATTTACAGATAGAGAAATTCAGAAACAATCAGCAAGATTACAAAAAGTAACAAAACATACTAAGTAAATTAGAACAACAGGAGAGTCCAAGCTCCAAGTAAACATTCTAAGATACTAGTCTTCAAGTCTTCAAAATAACTTAGGTTGAAACCTCAAGTTCTTGACACCCTTCGGATCAGTTGACATAATCATCCACTTTTACGCATTCTTGGACATAGTCATAAAGAGTCCTTCCGAGAGAGTTACATCTTTACGGACAAATCACATATTTCTTGGTAACTCTTGCCAAGTTTATGATTTTTCCTCAGAAAATGTTTGACCCAGAAGTATTTTCCCCAGACCCAGGCATGGTCTACTTGCAGCTGAGATAGGTTGAAATATTTGTATATTTCTTCCAGATAGTGTATATCATCTAGGTATTCATCCAATGTCATATAGAATGACTCATAGGTTGAAACTCCTAGTTTGTTCTTCTTGCTGTAGCTACCATCCATTTTTCGTACCTTGTGTACATCATCGGGCTTTGGGTAAGGACAAGCAAAGGAGAGGTCCATCTTTCTGGCATCATTTCTCTTCTCTACTTCAAAGTTTAGCCAGGCATGAAGGTGCTCAGATTTTAGCAATTCTGGCTTGCCTTCTCTCCATTTCAGTATCTTGTTGAGGATGGGAGTTGGAAACTTATCATTGACAAGTAAATGTTGTAGTTCCAGAATCCAATACCCTCTCTTGTTCAGAATGCACCTATATGAAGACATACTCGTCTTCACATATTCAATGTGGACATCAGTTGGCTTTTCTTGAACAATTTCTCTGTTTGTTCTGCCAAACTGGGAATCCCTTCTTGCTTTTCTATTGGGTGGCCTTCTGTCAGGAGATCCTCTAACCCTTTCTTCACCTTGAAATTTGTCTTTGGTGGAAGTTCCTTGTATTGACTTGGTATTTCGGAAGGAGTTCGGTACAAAGGCATTGCTGCCAGAGGAGGTTGTGAGGTGCTTGCTTGCCTTCTTCTCTTGTGAAGTGGATGTTCATCTGTATCAGATTCATCCTCATCATCATCATTGAAGTTCAACAATGGAGGCTTGCAGCTTTCTTGATCTCTCACTTCTCCTTCTTCTTGGTCTTCTCCTTTTTCAGGATTATTCTGGTTGTTCCCTTCTAAGATCCTAAGGGACTTGGTTCCCCTAGTGACCATACTTCTCAGCCTTCTGGCTGGTTGATCTGGAACAACTTCTTCAACAGGGGCATCTCCGATGTTCTTGATGACTAGTTGACTTGAGGAGGGAGGCATAGATTGTTTTCTCTTTCTTCCTTTGCCTTTCTGAGGCATCTCTTCTTCTTCCCCCTTAGTCATGAATGACTAACTCATAATGGCATAAGCTTCAGAGAGTGAGTCAAAGTTTTTCTGGAGATTATTGTGCACCCTGACCAATTCTTGGATTTCTTTCTTCAGCTCGTGGTTCTGCTTAACCAGTTCCTACTCCTTTCTGTTGAGCTCTTCAAGTGGCCTAAGAATGGCGTTGGCTTGCAGAGCGACATGTAGCTTCATTGAGTCTGCATTAGCATTGTTACAATCCTCATCCCCGACCAACCCTAGGTCTTTCGAGAGAGCTATCTTTGGTTGCTCTGTTGAGTAATGACGACAATGACTTCATCTCTTCTGGGACGAATTTTAGCACTTTTGTGTCTTGAGCAATTAGTGTCTTTCTGAGTTCCAAAAAGATACTATGTCTGGCACGGTGCTCTTCACTTCTTGAACTACTTGGTGCAGAGAATATATGAGGAGCAAGTAGAGCTCTCTTGTGTTGAGTGACAAGTCTCTCATCTTCTGCGTCAGTAATCAAGTTTTGGTTGTTTTCAGCATCACTCTTATTATCTTTTTCTTGAATAGTTTGCAGATTGACAACCTTTTTCTGCTTTCCATCAAGTATGCTGGCCTTCTGAGAAGATGCAGAAGGTCTTTCTGATGCAGTCTCAGCATCATCTTCTTCATCATCATTGTCATCCATGGCATCTATTTCAGCAGTTGTGACAACAATGGCATCTTTTAGATTTCTTTGCTCATCTAGGAGCGCCAATTCCTGGGTGTTAGCTTCTTTGAGCTTTTGAATTTTAGCTTCCTTTTCATCAACAAGAGCTTGACACTCTAAGTTGATTCTCTTTTCTTCTTCCAACACCTTTCTGAGTTGTTCAATCCTGAACTCAGCGGCAGATATCTCTTCAAGTATATCGTTCTGTTCTGCCTGTTGGGTTTTCTGATGAGACTTTGAAGGTGATGATGATGGGGCTTTCTGAGCATTGGAAGGAGTGGCCTTTTCTGCACTTCCTTTGCTAACTTTCTGAATCCCACCGTTTCCAGGTTGGGGATCATCGTTCTGATCATCATCATCCTTCTTGTTTTCTTGACTTGGATTCTCAGAAGGGGGTACTTGATAATCATTCTCGTCCATTACTTCTTCATCTTCTGAAATCAAGTTGATCACATTTGGGAATGTAATCATTCTCCCATTCACTTCTTCTTGCTCAGCTGGGTAAGTAGTGAGCTTACTAGGCAATGTAGGATGGGTTACCATCTGCTCTTGGGTTTGAGCATTCGCAGTTTTGAAATCTGCTAGAAGTTTTTGTGCTACTTCATGAGTGAAGTCTTCATGCATCAGATTGGCAAAAGAATAAGACTCTGCTGGGAACAATGCATGGATGTAGTCTTCCAGATTTAGGGCTATTGCTCTCTACTCTGGGACGTCGATTACTCGTGCTATTTCAGAAAGGTCAGCCTTTCTGAGTTTCTACCATTGTCTGAAGCACTTTAGATGTTTCTTGAGAGTGTGCTTCTGGAAAGCCTTGAGTAAATCAACTGGCACAAAACTTTGAGCCTGAAAGAAAGGGATCAAGTTAGTTTTGTTCAAACCACTTGAGTTGGTATCTGTGTGCAAAAGTAAGCTTTCTGAGCATACCTGTGTAGAAACACTAGGCTCATTTGCTTGGACTTTAGCTTGTTTGGGCACAGAGGCCTCAGATACCTTGTTGTGAGGAGAAGTCTGATCCTCAGCATCCTTTTTTGTGATTGATCCTGTGAAATAGAATCAAATATGTTTAGAAACTTGTTATCAGAAAAGATAAGTGGAAAAATGCTTTCTGAGACTTCACTTACTTCCAAGTGAGGAAGCTCAGTGGCATCTTTCTCAGAAACCTTGGGGTTTGGAACCTTTCTTCGAATCTTGCTTGTTCGGTTTGCAGTTTCTATTGGAGGAGTTTTCAAGAATTTTCTCCTTCCAATTGTTCTTGGACCGAGCACTGTAAGAACAAACATAAGAGATTTAGTAGTGGGATTTCGAGCATTCTTGAAGAAGATTATTCTTGAGTGCTTACCTTCTCATCGGAAGGCTCAAGAATGCTTCTTGAGCTTTTCGACTTCGGATTTTCTTGGTTTTGGAGTGTTGGTCCCTCCACCACTACTTCGTCAGTTAGAGCCTAAATTAAGACAAAAAGAAGTTTAGAACACAAGATATTAATTTTTCAAGCAAGCTATTTCTTATTCAGAGATAACTTAGCTACCTGTAGAATAGGCTCTTCTTGTTGTTCTGAGGTTGGAGAAACCTCTTCTTCATTCAGAAGGGTGGACAGATTAACTTCCCCCTGAAAGTTTGTCTCCAATATGGCCTAAAAAGAGTCAAGCTGATCATTGATCTTTAGGACTTGTGGTGAATCCACAGTCTCTCTGTGCTCATTGTTGTTCTCCTCTGTAGTATCATTCTGAGTCTCCATCTCAGTTTGATCCCTTTCTGAGAGTTGAGCTCTCTCAGAAGGTTGAGGAACCTGTTCAAGAACAGGGTTTTCTTCAGCAATATTGAGTGCTGGTATTGTGAATGTGGAAGCAATGTCAGTATCTGTTGGTCCAGATAACGGCAAAGTAAAAGACTAGAGGGGGGGGTGAATAGCCTTTTAAAACTTTTGTCGATAACAACTATTTCTCAGATATCTGAATAGATATCTGATACTTAGAATCAGAGTGCGGAAGACTTAATAAAGATAAGTGCAGAAACAGTTAATATGTGTGTGTGTGTGTTCTTTGAAATGTAAATCTGAGAAGGTAAATGACACAAGTATAGTGGTATCTGGAGGTGGCGTAATCCTCCAACTAATCAACTTGATGCATTAGAGACCTAGAATTCACTAGAAACAGATAATTGAGTTTTCCTTACAATAATCCTATTCTAAGATTCTTAAACAATTGGTTCCCAAATGTTCCACTGAGTTGTTCCCGCTTTCCTGACCAGTACTTCATACTCGAAACCTTTGAGTTATTCCTAGCTTCCCCAAGCTAAGTACTTCCTATACTCAATAACCTTGAGTTATTCCTTAGTTTCCCAAATCAAGTACTTCCTATACTCGGTAACCTTGAGTTATTCACGATTTTTCAAACTAAGTACTTCACATACTCCTTGATTATGGTATTGGTTTTGGTTTGAGTTGTCAGATGAGCGTCTTAATAACTTTTCAGTTAATCAAATAGCTCTGTGAACCAAGTTACTTAATACACTTTACAGCGTATGGTATCTTGTTCGATTTTACTGACCTAAGTCTTATGATATCTGTTCAAGAGAATGAATCTCAGATAGTTGATCTTTTGATTCAACTCCTTCACAAATAGCTTTGCTTGTTTAGGATCAGGACACTTAGAACTTCAGTGTTTACTCAAGATCAAAAGCTTTGGTCGCAACAGAAAGCTTTGAGAATAAGTAAGATGCTTTAAGAGAGAGTAAGACGATCAGCGTTTGCAGTTCAAGGTGTTCAGTGTTCTGTGTGTTCTCTCAAACTATCTAAGTGTTGCTATTTATAGATGAATTTGAATACCGTTTGAATAGTATCCGTTAGGCTCAAATTCGAACTATCGATATCTGTGTATAGTACTGTAGCAGGTTTTGTCTTCTTCTCAGAAGCTGCCGTTGCTTTTATTCAGACATCTCTGTCCGTGCATTAAATGCATTGTACTATACATTTTTTCCTGTAGTGTCAACGGAACTATGCTTTGTATGAGAGACTAGTGTTATCTGATTCTTTGCACGTCCTTATCTTCATTCTTCAGATACCACTTGTATTTATTGAAACAACTTTGTTTGCAATATATATTTCTCTTTCAGAAACGTGGTTAAAGCTCAAGGTATCTGAGAATAGATATCTGTGGACACTTTCCTTGTTTTTCAGATATGTCTCTTATTTCTCAGATATCTCTTGTGACACAGTTTGTTTGAAACTATTCGTGTCTTTAAGATATCTGGCTAAGATATCTGAACAACAGATTCAGCAATTTGTTAGATATTTTGTTAGAAATATCTGTTTAGATTTTGATCAGCAACATGAAGACTTATCTTAGTCTCAGAAAGGTGATTAGTACTCTTGGTTCACTTGAACATTGTAAAAGAGAAAACTCACTAAGTATGATAGTCTAGCTAATCTTGTATAGGATGTTAGGTCTCAAAATGTAATTTTTGTTTTATGAATAGAAGACCAAGAAGAAGACATCCAAGCAGAACAAGCTCAACGACATTGAAGACTTGAAGAAGCGCAAGATTATCGAACTTTTCGGATATCTTAGCGGATATCTTGAAGACACGAATAGTTTTATACAAACTGTCACAAGAGATATCTCGAGAAATAAGAGGCCTATCGAAAACAAGGAAAGTGTCCAGATATCTATTCTCGGATACCTTGAGCATTAACCACATTTACGAAAAGAAATATATATATTGCAAACAAAGTTGTTTCAATAAATAGTGTTATCTGAAGATTGAAGATAAGGACGTACAAAGAATCAGATAACACTAGTCTCTGATACAAAGCATAGTTACATTGGCACTCTGAGACAAAAAGTATAGTACAATGCATTTAATGCACGACAGAGATGTGCGAATAAAAGCAACGGCAAAGAAGAAGAAGACAAAGCACATACAAGATTATACACAGATATCAATAGTTTGAATTTGAGCCTAACGGATACTATTCAAACGGCACTCAAATTCATCTATAAATATCAACACTTAGACTGCTTGAAGAGACACATGACACACTTTGAAAACACTGAACATCTTACTCTCTCAAAGCAACTTACTTATCCTCAAAGATTTACATTGCACAAAGCTTTTGATCTTGAGTAACTTTGAAGTTCTAAGTGTCACGATCCTAAACAAGCATAGCTATCTGTGAAAGAGTTAAAACGAAGATCAAGCATCGAGATTCATTCTCTTGAACATTTATCTAAGACTTGGTCGATAAAAGAACAAGATACCATACATTGAAAAGTGTATTAAGTATACTTGATTCACAGAGCTATCTGAATAACTGAATAAGTTATTAAAGGAGCTCATCTGACAACTCAAACCAAAACCAACACCATAACTGGCGTGGAGTACTTAGTTTGAAAATCGGGAATAACTCAAGGTTCTTGGAGTATAGGAAGTACTTGATTTGGGAAACTAAGGAATAACTCAGTTATTGAGTATAGGAAGTACTTAGCTTGGGAAGCTAGGAATAACTCAAAGGTTTCGAGTACAGAAGTACTTGGTGGGGAACAACTCAGGGGGAACATTTGGTTGGGAACCAATTGTTTAAGAATCTTAGAATAGGATTATTGTAAGGTGAACTCAATTATCTGTTCTAGTGAATTCTAGGTCTCTGGTAGACCGAAGTGGATTAGTTGTAGGATTACTCCACGTCCAGATACCACTATACTTGCTGTGTTATTTACCTTTCTGTATTTACATTTCAGCAACACACACACATTAATTGTTTCTGCACTTATCTTTATTAAGTCTTCCGCACTCTGATTCTAAGTATCAGATATCTATTCAGATATCTGAGAAATAGATTTTATCGAAAAAAGTTTTAAAAGACTATTCACCCCCCCCCCCCCCCCAAGTCTTTTACTTTGCCGTTATCTGGACCAACAAGTGGTATCAGAGCAGGAGGTTCACAAGCCTTCTGCACTGAACCTAGATCCCCAGATAGGTGAAGGAACTTTGTCCATTTTCGAGGACTATTTAATTTGTGTGTTAAGTGTGCAGGTATGTCTCTGAGTGATGCACCCATTCTCAAACCAGAGAATTACGAGAAATGGAAAAATAACATGATGCTCCACCTTGAAGCCATAAGTGACGAAATGATCGAAGTGATAAAGAATGGCCCAATAGTCATTCAACAACTAAAACAAGTCATGGAGGTTTCTAATGGTAGAGACAGAGATCAAAGCGAAGGATCTTCACAAAACGATGCGTCAACAAGTGGGAGATCTACTAGTCAAGTCATTTACGAACCAAAGCCCAGAGAACTCTGGACATCGAAAGATGCCAACAGAAATCGTCTGAATGGTCAAGCTCGTAATATCATCATCAGATCGACACCTGAGCACATACAGTGTAAACTGTGGGGTGCTAAAATGGAGAAAGTTGCCTGGCAACTAATTGAAGAAATCTGTGCCGGAACTGAGAAAACCAAAGAAAACAAGTTCGAAGTTCTCAAGTTGAAATTTCAAAATTTCAAACAAGGACCCACTGAAACTCTGAAAGAACTTGATTTCAGATTTACCACTCTCATGAGTGACATGGCAGCTCTTGGGGAAAGCAACAGATACTCCCAGTCAGAAAAGATTAAGACTATTGTCAGAAGTCTTAACCACAACTGGGAGCATACCAAATTCTTTTATTTTAACCAAGGAATGCCAAATATCACTCTAGTGGAACTTTTCTCTCATCTTGCTACTGTTGATTATGAGACAACTCAAAGAGAACAAACAACTGAAAAGTTGCAAAACGTTGCTCTAGTCACTCAAGGAACTTCTGAAAAGAAGAAAAGCAAGGAAGAAACTGAGGATGCTCTTGCTGCAAAGCAAATGAGCAAATATATCAGTCGAGAAATTGAAAGAAGGAAAGCCAAAGAGAAGCTCAAAAAGCATCTAGGCTCAAACTATCACCAGTACAAAAATATGCAAAGCTTCATTGAACAAGCCATTTCGAAAGCATCATTCTTGAGGAAGCGAAATTGGAAACGATATCTGCTTCTATTGTCAGAAACCTGGCCACTTCAAGAAGGATTGTCCTGCCCTCAACAAACTAAGGACAGGTGACAAGAAAGATAGGAGAATCTTCAAAAGAAGCCAGAAAGCTTTGTTAACTGAAGAAAGAAAGAAAATTCAAATTCAACTGGATGCTCTAGACGTTGAAGCAGTTACGAAGATGACAATTCAGATGACTCAACCTTACCATCACCAGAATTATGTGGAGTTACTCATGATATAATCGACTTCGGCCTCGAGAAGAATGAAATGTGTGGAGTTGCTGAAATTGACGGTCCAAACATCTCCAACATAGAAATCTGGCTTATGGCTGATGAGGTAACACATACTTCTTGTTATACTTATGAAAGTGATGAAGATGAAATAAAAAATCTAGAAAATCTCAGGAAAGAACTTGACATCTATGAAAGAGAATTTCTAATGATCCGAGCTAGAGCCGAAAACCTTGAAGAAGAAAAGAACTCTTGCAAAGGAAAATTCTCAATTATTTAAAGTATCTGAGAGAAAGGATGCTGAAAATGCATCTCTCAAAGCTCAGATATCTGAGACTGAAAAGTCACATAAAGAAGCAATGGTTGAATTACAAAAGAAATATGAAGATCTTCTTTCTGAGAACAAGGAACTCAAGAAGAAAGAATTATCTTTTCAATCTTATGCCAAAGCTAGTGACACTCTTACTGAAGTACAATCTTACTTAAGAGATCCTTCAGAAAAGAAAGGACTTGGGCTGAATACATAGACAGATTGCTCTATCACTCTAAATAAGAGTAAGGAGAGAAGAACATTCGTAAGTACTCAGCAAGACGGTTCCCATGCAATCTATAGTATCGGTGAAAAGACAAAGATTGTTGACAAAGGAAAGGCAGTTGCGACTAAACCTTTGTGGGAAAAACAAGTCAAAAACAAAACTGGGCACGTCTCGAAAAGAAACACAACACCGAAAAGTGTAAACACCCACAGGCTATGTCTCTCAAAAGGTAGAATTAAGTGCGGTGGCAAATTCTCCCATGTCACTTTTTCTGGAAAGAAATTAGACCAACCAGAGACTAGCAAAGATGCTGAGAAAAGATCTCAGATAGCTTCAAGTGCTCGAAACGGTATTGGCTACAAAGGCATCGGAAAACAACTTGCTCATGAGTACAAGCAGGAGCAAGAACGATGGCTGAAAGCTAGAATTGCTCAAAGCAATTATCAGAAGTGGAAGTTAAATCAAGCCACTGAAAATCTGAATGCCAGGGCTAGAAGAAATCTGGCAAGGAAAGCTAAGTTTGCTGAAAAGCAAACTCAGAAACCTGATAGGTATCTGAAAGCATCATATGGAGCACCTAGGAACACACCAAGGAAGAAAATAATTCTTACTAATGATAGCATTCATTCAAATAGAATTCCTCCTTACGTTCCTATCAGACAAAAGAATATTTCAAAGAAATTCATTCAAAAATGGATTCCTACTGGAAGATCTTTTAATTCTGACGGTTCCATCAAAGATATGAGAACCTAATCTCCTGTTTCCTGTTGTATGCAGAATGCTTCCTGGACTAAAGCACAATGGCTATTTGATAGTGGATGCGGAAAGCACATGACTGGAGACAAAGCAAATCTGGTCGATTACAAAGCTTGCAACACAGGACCAGATATCAGATTTGCCGGAGGAGAACTAAATCCCTCTCTGGGATTTGGCAACGTCAAATTGGGGACTTTAACAATCACTGACGTATTACATGTTAAGGATTTGAAATATAATCTATTTAGCATGAGCCAGTTTGCAGACAAGGGTTTTACTATAAAATTCAAAGCTAAATACTGCAAACTAATTGACAATGAGTCAAAGCAGACAGTCTTAGTTGGTCGGCGGAAAGGCAGTCTTTATGTTGCCGATTGGGCATCTGCCACAACTGAAGAATGTCTCATGATGAGTCAATCTGGTCACACAGAAGAGCACTAGTTATGGCACAAAAGAATGAGTCACTTGAACTTCAAAACTCTGAACAGACTTGCCAAGAAAGAGTTAGTGGTTGGCCTTCCCAGAACATCTTTCAGAAAGGATGGTATCTGTTCTGCTTGTCAGATGGGGAAACAATCTAAGATCTCTTTCAAGTCCAAAATCAGACACTCTAGTGTTAGACCACTGGAACTATTACACATGGATCTTTTTGAATCATCTATAACTAGTTATGCAGGAAAGAAGTATGGTCTGGTTGTTGTAGATGACTTCTCAAGATTCACTTGGGTTGTCTTTCTGAAACACAAATCTGATGCCAGGGTGGAGATACCAAACTTGTTGAAAAAGCTTGAAGTCATGAAAAATAACAAGGTATCTGCAATCAGAACAGACCATGGTACTGAGTTTGTCAACCAGTACATAAAGGAGTTTTGTACCTGCAAAGGTATACAACACCAACTTTCCTCTGTAAGAACACCCCAACAAAATGGTGTTGCAGAAAGGAAAAACAGAACCCTTAAAGAAGCTGCAAGGACAATGCTAGCTGACACTGAAATAAGTGAAATTTATTGGGTTGAAGCTGTAAACATAGCTTGCTACACTCAGAACAGATGTTTGATAAACAAACACCATGACAAGACCCCCTATGAAATCTTGGTTGGTAGACCCCCTAATATCAAACATCTGAGAGTATTTGGTTGTAAATGTTTTGTTCTAAACAATGGAAAAGATTATCTGAGAACATTTCAACCAAAGGCAGATGAAGGTGTATTTCTTGGTTATTCCACAAATAGCAAAGCCTCTGAGTTTACAAAAGAACAAAGAAAATTGAAGAATCAATTCATGTTGTATTCTATGAAGGAAATAAGAAAACACCTCCTAATGATGAACTCTCGAAAGGTTCAAAGAACTATTCTTGAGGATTCTAAAGAAGAATCCTCGAAAGGAGAAACATCATTATGGAAAGTGAGGATGACTCGGCGTGAAAAGCTTGAAATGCCTAGTAACAACAAGATGACTCCAGACATGATGAGGAATTTCCTATGAGTTTTCGAGAAAGGAACAGTTCTCGAGAACCTTCATCATGAAGAGGTATCTGAAAATGAGACTGCTGAAATGCAAGTTCCAGATATCTCTAACACTGAAAAAGTGTCAGATATCCATGACATTTCCCATATGTCAGATATCTCAGATACTGAAAAAGTATCAAATCATAATCTTATTGATTCACATTCAAATCACTTGGATATTGATCCTACTAGCACTAAACCTATGATGAGATGGATCAAAGATCATCCTGCAAAGGATGTAATTGGACCAATTAATCAAGGTGTTAGGACTAGGAGAGCAATAGCTGAAAATGCTAATTCTCTCTTTGGATGTTTCATCTCGAATATTGAACCTAAAAGTATAGAAGAAGCATTAGGAGACCAAGACTGGATCTCTGCAATGCAAGAAGAGTTGGATCAATTTGAGAGAAACAAAGTCTGGAAACTAGTTCCATTTATAGAAGGAATATCTGTGATTGGAACTAAATGGGTTTTCAGAAACAAGATGAATGAATCTGGTGAAATAACTAGAAACAAAGCAAGATTGGTTGCCAAGGGATTTACCCAGACTGAAGGCTTAGGTTTTGACGAGTCATATGCACCAGTTGCCAGATTGGATGCAATAAGACTCTTTCTAGCATTTGCAGCTCATAAAGATTTCAAAGTTTATCAGATGGATGTCAAAAGTGCATTCTTGAACGATGAACTTGCAGAAGAAGTTTATGTTGAGCAACCACCTGGCTTTGAAGTTTCCTCAGAAAGTAGAATGGTCTATAAACTACAGAAAGCTCTGTATGGACTGAAACAGGCTCCAAGAGCATGGTATGACACTTTGGCCAAGTACCTTCTGGAAAGTGGTTTCAAGAAAGGTGAAGTTGATAAAACTTTATTTACCTTAAATCATGACGGGAAACTACTCTTAGTTCAAGTATATGTTGATGACATCATATTTGGATCTAAGGACAAGCAACTTTGTAATGACTTTGCAAATCTCATGAAAAGCAAGTTTGAGATGAGCATGATGGGAGAAATGAATTATTTTCTAGGATTGCAAGTCAAGCAACTCAATGATGGAATATTCATTAGTCAAACAAAGTATGCAAAAGATATGCTCACAAAATTTAATCTCAAGCCTTCTGAAAAGAATGCTAAGATACCTATGAGCATTGGAACCAAAATGACCTATACTGAATCTGCTAAGAGTGTTGAAGAACATAAGTATAGAAAATTGATAGGTTCACTACTTTACCTCACTGCAAGTAGACCTGATATTCAATACGCCGTTGGAGTGTGTGCTAGATTTCAGACAAATCCAATGCAAACACACTACAACATTGCTATGAAAATATTAAGGTATGTAAAGGGTACAGTAGATGTAGGATTTTGGTATCCTAAAGAAAGTGGATTGAGTTTAGCTGGGTACTCAGACGCTAATTATGCTGGATCACTACTTGATAGGAAAAGTACCTCAGGAACTTGTCAGTTTCTGGGTACTAGACTTATCTCATGGTTTAGCAAGAAGCAAAATTCAATTGCAACTTCTACCACAGAGGCTGAATATATTGCTGCTGGTTGTTGTGCAACACAAATTCTATGGATACAACAACAACTTAAAGACTATGGACTCGATGAGAAGAAAACTCCCATTTTCTGTGACAACACAAATGCTATTGCGATTACACAGAATCCTAAATTTCATGCCAGAACAAAGCACATTGATGTTATACATCACTTCATCAGAGACCATGTTGAAAAGGACAATATAGAGATACTCAAGATTGGCACTGAAGACCAACTTGCAGATATCTTCACTAAGCCACTACAAGAAAGTAGATTCTTAGCCTTAAGACATAGTCTTGGACTAATGGAACTATCAATGAACTGAAAGAGTTCAGGTATCTGGAACGGGCATCTAGAGAAGAGGTATCTGGAACGGGCATCCAGAGAAGAGGTATCTGGAACGGGTATCCAGAGAAGAGAAAAGAGAAATCTGGAACGGGTATCCAGAAGTCAAAAAGGCTAAAGAGCAAAAAGATAGCTTAAGATCTACGAGGGAACTCAGATATCTGAATCACTCTATAAACGGGGAACACAAAAGAGAATAGTATAACTATCTGCAGTCAACTACTCTCTTGAAACTCGCATTATTTCTATCTTGATGAAAAACTTGGAAAAATCCTAAGTATAAGACAGATTCAGATGCAAACAGTGCTCTTGGTCATACAAAAACGTGATTCAGAAAGCTATGAGCCAAAATTCATTAAATGGGCACAATTACATTTGTTGATTGTGATCATTGCTGAAGAAGCAATGGTGACCCTTGATGAAATTAAGAGATTGATCTGTACGGTGGAAATTAATTCACAGTAAATAGTGGATTGTTGAAATTCAGACATGGCCCACTAAGCATTTAATGCCGAACTAGCTTTTGCTCACGCCTGTTTGCAAATCACAGATACTTACAAACAAAATCAATTTGAATGTATTTGTCTGTTGGGATTCAACTGCTATATATATAGGATTTTGGCATAGGAAATCACTTTTGCCTAATCCGAAAACTCATCTTGCACAAAAATAGCAAATCCTTCTCTTGATTCTCTGCAAAACTTCTACAATCTCTGCAAATCAAGATTAAGTTTTTCTGCAAAGAATTACTGAATCAAATCTCTTTCAAACACCAATTTCAAATCCCTACACTATATAAAGAGATGGCCCCTAAAAGTTCAACCACACTGAAATCTCAATCCTCCACTGGTACTGCTGAAAAGCAAGCACAAGAGTTGGTTATTGTGAACAACCGACTGGTAGGAGACTTTAATCCTGGCCATTGGACTTCAAATCACAGAATGATTTGGGGTGGTGCCATGGTTGAGGAATACCTCACGGCTGGAATAGAGAACCAAGCCGACAGAAAGCTAATTCTTGACATGCTTGAAAAGGCACAAATCAAGGGCTTTCTATCTGCTCGCCCTAGTAGAATTTCATCACTCGATGTGTTGGAATTCTACAACAACTCCAGGATTATTTCCTGTGTTTCTGAAGGCACTGAAATAGTGTCTGTCAAAACCTCAGTCCAAGGAAAGGAAATCCTACTGGACTTAACAACTTTCTGTAAGTTGGTTGAGTTTCAAAATCTTGGAAAGGATTTTGAAATAAACACCAAGGATGATGAACTCCTTGAAGGTGTTAACTCTTATCTTGTGAAAATTTTTATGCTTATACATCTTATTACTCATAAAATTTCTTTGTTACAGGCTGAGTTAGAAACACAAAAACAAGAGGAAGCTGAAAAGCTTACCTCAGAAACTGAGAAGGAGGTTTCCTCAACCTCGCCTCTTAAGATATCTGAGCCTGTGCCACAGGTAATAATTGATTCTTAAGATAACACTTCTTCATTTATAAGTTTATGTGCTTAATCATTAAAATGAATGTTTCTAACAGGCTCCAACTGAGAAAGAGGAAGATAAGGCAGAAATGCCAGAAGAAAACCCAGAAACCGACAAGGTTTCTGAAGAACAGATCATTGAGCCTTCCAGTATGAAGGTATATGAAAATCAATGATAAATATTCTTCACCTTGGGTTAACTAAAATCTTCTCTAAATTATTCAATGCTTTCTACTCACAGGCTCACTCAGAAGTAGAAGTGCAAGGGGACAGAGTTGCGACATCCCACACTTTATGGAAATTGATGAGGCATCAAGGCCTTCATCACAAGAAAAGATTCCAGAGACTGCACAAGTCTCTGAGAGACAAGTATCTGAGCCTCCCATGGAGGTAATTGACCTCTCAGATATCTGACTTGTCACTTAAAGTTTTCTTGATAAAATTTCCTAAGTATTGTGATAATGTTAATTCTCAGGTTCAAGAAAGAAAGGTTGATGAGGACCAGACTTCCAAGTCTCCGCCTCACAACAAGATATCTGAGACACCAATTGTCTCAGTAGAACAAGTCTCTGAGCCTGAAGTATTTACTCAGGTAACTCAGAAACTAAACTACACCTGTCCTCAGATATCTGTAAAAGTTTTGAAGATCACTCAAAACTCTTTCTTTCAGGCTCAAACAAGTGCCGAGCAGGCTCCCAATGTTGAGACAAGGGACCTACTTCCCTTCTTCAAAGCTCACACCCTGCCAAAGCACATTAAATGCTTCAAGAAATGGCAAAGGTTAAGGTGCTCTGATCTCTCTGAAATATTGAGAATCACAGATCAACCAAACAGACGAGCACGAGCTCTTGACTTGGAGACATACATCCATGCAATGTTCCCTACCGAACAAGATATCTGATTTAGACTCTTGCATAAGGATTTCTCCGGAGAAGTGGCCTGATTTGATACAAGCCTTTGAACAGGCAGATGGTCAGACAAGATTACAAATGGCATTTAAGCCAGTCCTGCCCCAAACTCTGCAATTTATACCTTCTGAACAAGAAGAGGTTAATGGGCAGAAGATCACTATTCCTGAAGTGATCAATCTTGTATCTGAAGATGATGAGGAGGAAGAGATAAACGAAAATGACTTCGATGAACCTCCCACTGACCATCACCAAAAAGATGACACAGACAAAAAGGATGATGATGATGATGCCCCTGCACCAGGGACCGGAGGAATTTCGCTAAGAAATGATGCCTCAGCTGCTAAAAAGCACACTGAGAAGACTTCACAAAAATCTCCGTCTCCATCTCCTCAGAAATCTACTCATCCATCTTCTCACCAACACCCAGTTACTACTGAACAAGTAGTTGAGCTTTCTGAAGAAACCAATCAGAAAATATTAAACACTCAAACCAGATCTGCTCAACTCAGACAACTGTTGGTGATATCCAGAGACAACAGCTCCATCTTCAACTGGAAGATCAAATAGCTAAATCCAGAGACAAACTTGATCAACTACAAGATCAATACTTACAAGAAATGATTGCTTACTCTGAGGTTAAAGAGCTACGGGATGCTGTGCATGATATCACCAAAGAACTCGATACTGAAGAAGTATCTGAAGTCAAGCATGATGCTAAGGCTGCATCATCTTCAAAAGAAGTACCATCCTCCTCCCAGAAAGGGAAGAAACCAATCTCTGAGATGGTTGCTGGACTCGATACAATCGATGGAAATGTCCAAGAGGATGAAGATCACTGGGCTGATTACTCAGATGATGAAGAAGACAAGACTTTGGCAGAGCACCGCCATGAACATTTAGCGGTTTCTCATTTGAAAAGGAAGCTGGTTGCTCCTACAATATTCAGCAAACTGACAAATGTCCACTCCAATGAATACATGAGAAGGTACCAAGTACTGGCTCATCTGAACAAGGAGATGTCTTCACAGAACAAAGAAGTAATTGCCTCCGTCCCCTCTGAAATGAGAAAGTTCACTGAGCTCATCACTCAGAGAACAACTAGCATAGTCATTGCTCAGAAAGATCTGGGAATGATAAGGGACGATGATGCGTCTTTAGCTGAAAAAGCTTTCCAAGAGGCAAGTTACACTGCTGGAAAAGCAGATGCCATCCTAGGCCCACTGGCAGAGCTCACTGATAAGGACAATGGACTTATCAAGCAAAATCAGGAGCTCAAAGCCGAACTTCAGAAGTTGGTCACTGCCTATAATTATTTACAAGGGCACTTTAACTCTCTCTCAGATTCTTTTATGAGACTGAGTCAGCCAACAATGACTAAGGGGGAAAGAATGTACAAATCTGGACCTCAAAGTCAGGGGGAATGGGAAGAAGGAGAAGAAAACAAGAAGAAATCTGGAGCTGGTGCGGCTCAGAAAGGAAGAAGAAACATGAAAACTTCCCAGCCACCACTCAGAATCAATGAACCCTACTCAAGCCAAGCTGCTTTGCAAATAGTAGCTGCTTCCCAGAAACCTACTGAAGGAACTAAAATGATAACAAGGGCTATGGCACAGAAACCTCCAAGGAGTACCAAGGCTCCAAGGAGAAGACAAGTTAAAGGGATTGATGAATCTTCTGAAGAAGAAGGTCAAATCAAGTCCCTGGGCCATGAAGAAGGCTGTAAAACTCTCACAAGATCTAATCTTGATGATGATGAGGAAACTGATGAAGATGAAGCTCCTCTTCACGTAAAGGAAAAGCGAAAGCCTAATCGAGCCCATAGTGCAAAGCCCTAGCAGCTAAAACACCCTCTGGAAATACCAAGTGTATCCGGTGGTTCTTCAAGCAACAACCCCAAAGAGAATTCAAGATGAGAAGGAGCAGTGAAATGAGCAAAGACAAAGTCAACTTCCACTTAGGCGGAAGAAGCCAAATAGAGTATGTGAAGTATGACAATGACTCCTCTGTCTACAGGTGCATCAATCAGAAAAATGGCTATTGGATTCTGGAACTTAAGCATCTATTGGTAAATTCAAGATTTCCAGAACCAATCCATAAACAACTTATGTCATGGAGAAAGGATAAGCCAACCTTGATCAACACCAATCACATTAAAGCCTGGTTGGATTTTGAAGTTGTCAAGAGAACTGAAGCCATGAGAAAGGACCTCTCTGATGAATGTCCATATGGAAAGCCAGATGATGTGCGAATTACGAATATCACGGGAGTGCACAAGAGCAAGACTCATCAGAGAACCCTATGAATCATTCTATCTAACTGAAGATCAATACAAGGGTGACATCAGATATCTGAGGATTATCTACGAATACTTCAAGCTTTCAGATATCAGAATAGAGCATGCCTGGAAGTGGGGAAAGTACCTATGGGTCAAACATTTTGTCAAGAAAAATCCTACCAAAACCTATAAAGAGGTCTGTGGATTTTCCAGAGACACTGAGATGCTCGTCAGAACACTTCTCTATGATTATTCTGATGACATCAAAAGGTTTGGAGACAGGAAATTTGCAGACTGATCCATAGAAATACTGTTGAAGACTTGAAGAGATTGAAGACTTGAAGACTAGTTTATTAGGATGTTTACTTGGAGCTTGGTTACTCCTGTTGTCCTAATTTACTATGTAATTTTTGTATTTTTGCTGACTGAGCCAAACTTGTTCTATGTATTGAAGTTATCTGTAATCTCTCTTTATAACTTATCTGAAGAACTTACTCTCAGATAGTATTATATAAAAGATAACTTGTCAGCAAAGATCACACCTTGTGATTTGGTTGATGTTTACTTTCTGCACTTAATTAAATAAATTTGAAGATCTTAAGAAAAGATTAAGTGTTGGATTGTTCACTCATCCAGATT
The DNA here is from genome assembly GCA_026545765.1 of Plantago major. Classification (NCBI taxonomy): domain Eukaryota; kingdom Viridiplantae; phylum Streptophyta; class Magnoliopsida; order Lamiales; family Plantaginaceae; genus Plantago; species Plantago major. The sequence continues at coordinate 37,423,349 of CM048843.1, read as the reverse complement.
TGTAATAGGTTAGATAGACATCGTTGACTGATAAAAAAGGGGGAAATTTGTTGGGAAATTTGTTGGAAAATTTCTTGGGAAATTTGTTAGGAAAGTTGTTAGATATTTTGTTAAGAATATCTGTTTAGTTTTGATCAGCAACATGATGACTTATCTTAGTCTCAGAAAGGTGATTAGTACTCTTGGTTCACTTGAACATTGTAAAAGAGGAAACTCACTAAGTATGATAGTCTAGCTAATCTTGTATAGGATGTTAGGTCTCAAAATGTAATTTTTATTTTATGAAGAGAAGACCAAGAAGAAGACATCCAGGCAGAAAGCTCAATGACATTGAAGACTTGAAGAAAACTGCACAAGATTACTGAAACTGTTTTTCAGATACCTTAGCCAGATATCTTGAAGACACGAATAGTTTTATACAAACTGTGTCACAAGAGATATCTGAGAAATAAGAGGCCTATCTGAAAACAAGGAAAGTGTCCACAGATATCTATTCTCAGATACCTTGAGCATTAACCACATTTCTGAAAAAGAAATATATATATTGCAAACAAAGTTGTTTCAATAAATAGTGGAATCTGAAGATTGAAGATAAGGTCTCTGATACAAAGCATAGTTCCGTTGGCACTACAGGACAAAAAGTATAGTACAATGCATTTAATGCACGGACAGAGATGTCTGAATAAAAGCAACGGAAGCTTCTGAAGAAGAAGACAAAGCCTGCTACAGTACTATACACAGATATCAATAGTTTGAATTTGAGCCTAACGGATACTATTCAAACGGCACTCAAATTCATCTATAAATATCAACACTTAGACTGCTTGAAGAGACACACGACACACTTTGAAAACGCTGAACATCTTACTCTCTCAAAGCAACTTACTTATCCTCAAAGCTTTCTGTTGCGGCCAAAGCTTTTGATCTTGAGTAACACTGAAGTTCTAAGTGTCCTGATCCTAAACAAGCATAGCTATCTGTGAAAGAGTTAAAACGAAAGATCAAGCATCTGAGATTCATTCTCTTGAACATTTATCTAAGACTTGGGTCAGTAAAAAGAACAAGATACCATACATTGAAAAGTGTATTAAGTATACTTGATTCACAGAGCTATCTGAATAACTGAATAAGTTATTAAAGAAGCTCATCTGACAACTCAAACCAAAACCAACACCATAACTGGCGTGGAGTACAGGAAGTACTTAGTTTGAAAATCAGGGAATAACTCCAAGGTTACTGGAGTATAGGAAGTACTTGATTTGGGAAACTAAGGAATAACTCCAAGGTTATTGAGTATAGGAAGTACTTAGCTTGGGAAGCTAGGGAATAACTCAAAGGTTTCTGAGTACAGGAAGTACTTGGCTGTGAAAGCCGGGGAAAAACTCAGGGGGAACATTTGGTTGGGAACCAATTGTTTAAGAATCTTAGAATAGGATTATTGTAAGGTGAACTCAATTATCTGTTCTAGTGAATTCTAGGTCTCTGGTAGACCGAAGTGGATTAGTTGGAGGATTACTCCACGTCCAGATACCACTATACTTGCTGTGTTATTTACCTTTCTGTATTTACATTTCAGCAACACACACACACACACATTAACTGTTTCTGCACTTATCTTTATTAAGTCTTCCGCGCTCTGATTCTAAGTATCAGATATCTATTCAGATATCTGAGAAATAGTTTTTATCGACAAAAGTTTTAAAAGACTATTCACCCCCCCCCCCCTCCTAGTCTTTTACTTTGCCGTTATCTGGACCAACAGAGGTCCTTTTGCCTTGAGCCCTTTTTCTTTTGGCAGCTGGAGGTTTAGCTTGAGCTTGCTCAGAAACCTCCTCACCTTGATGTGTAGTTTCTTCAGCCTTTCTGAGTACTTGCTCAGCAGCAATTCTCTCCTTTTCTTCAAAGGCGTGTTTGAAAAGGGAGTTGGTGACTGGGATTTCTTGTTTCTCTCTAAGATTAATCCCCATGGTTTCCAGAATGTAACATATCCTGAGACCAAAGTGCATATTGGCTTTTGGCTTAGCAAGGCCATTGATGATTTTGGGCTCAAATTCCTCAATATGTCCAAGGAATTTGTTGAAGGCGTACTTCCCCCAATTGAAGTGGGTTTCCTGCCATTCATTCTTCTGGTTCAGAAGATGCATCATCATCCATCTCTCCATACTTATCTGGTCTACTCCACCTTTGTTGCCATCAAAGCAACGGACCAGGATGAGAGCCAGTACTCGGTGTTTCTGAAGATGACTTGTTCTGATAGCTTTCAGAATAAAGTCTCCTGGGCAACCTTTTGCATTTTCCAACTGGATTGCCTCAAAAAGTTCTTTGACGCCTTGAATCATTGAGGCGTCCTTGATGTTGATATCTTCAATAGTTCCTCAATTTTTCAATCGGAAAAATTTGCAGAAAGCCTTGCAGTCAAGAACAAATTCTTATCCTTGGACTTCAGTCTGCATGTACTTTTCTTCTTTATCATTCACAACCTTTGTGAAGATTTTGGAGTTGTTGTAGAACTGCAGTACATCCAGTGTGGATAGGCCACTGGGTACAGCAGATAAAAACCCGTAGATATGGGAATTCTTCAACATCCCCAATATCAGTTTCCTTTCTGGTTTTGAAGGTATAACTGCTGGTACATATTTCTTCACTAAGAATGCTCCCCAATTCATTTTATGACTAGGGTTCCAGTCCGAAGGGGTGAATTCTCCCAGAAGGCGTTTATTCAACACCTTAAGTTCTTTTCCTCCTTGCTTTTCAGCAGGAGTAGATGATCCGGCCTTAGGGTTCTTGGTGGTCATCTTCTTGGGTTCCATCTCTTTATATAAAGTTTTGAATAAGTGGTTTTGCAGAAGGATTTTGCACAAGTAATTGAGATTAGTTTATCTTTTCAGAAGACTAAGCACAAAAAGTTGAGTTTGCAGAAATCTTGAGAGATTTTGCTATTTTGATGCAAGTTTGAAATTTCGGATTTGGTAAAAGTGTTTGTCTTTTGCCCAATTCCTATATATATAGCAGATAAAACATACATAGATACAACATACATATAGCTGAATATGAATGCGTGTCTTTGCATCTGCATAGGCGTGGTACGTCCTTTGTACTTCATTAAATGCTTAGTGGGCCACGTCTGAATTTCTAAACAGACATTACTTGCTTTGTTTTAATCTCAGCCGTTGAGATCAAACGTTTATACATCAAGGGCTTATATTGAATATCTTGTAATGATATCAATCAACAAATGGTAATGTGCCGACTTGATGGATTTTTAATATGCTACATTCATTGTGTCACTAAGTAAAGAGTGAGAACACTTTGATCGTTTGAGCTTATCATTCTGAATGTCAAGTCCTTATCTATATATTGTTTATCATGAAAATGGTAAAAATACAGGACATTGGACATGTTTGACTCTCAGAACTTATACCTTTTGGGCTTTGTGTGTCTTTTCTCTTTATGACTAAATAGTTTCCTGAATTCAAGAATCAGAAACTTCAGTTGTTTGAATGTATTTGACCCACTCTTAGTAAGTAAGTTCTAGTCTTATTTACTCATTGAGTGTGTACCAACCTTTGCCTTTCTGGATTCCAGAAATGTTTTGCCTTTCTGAGTGTTGCTATTCAGAAACCTTTGCAACGCTTCTTAACAACTTGGCTTTCTGAGAGCATGTTCTCAGAGTCCTGCTTCTTTTCTACCTTGCTTACTCAGACTTTAGAGATTCAGGACATTTTTTCAGTCCTTAGGCAACTCCATCAATCCAAGATTATGTCTTAAGGTCAATAACCGGCTTTCTTGTAGGGGCTTGGTGAAGATATCTGCAAGTTGGTCTTCTGTGCCAATCTTGAGTATCTCTATATTGCCTTTTTCAACATGGTCTCTGATGAAGTGGTGTCTAACATCAATGTGCTTTGTTCTGGCATGGAACTTGGGATTACTGTGATTGCAATAGCACTTGTGTTGTCACGTAAAATAGGAGTTTTCTCTTCATTGAGTCCATAGTCTACGAATTGTTGTTGAATCCACGAATTTGTGTTGCACAACAACCGTGACAATATATTCACCTCTGTGGTAGAAGTTGCAATTGAGTTTTGCTTCTTGCTAAACCATGAGATAAGTCTTGTTCCCTGACAAGTTCCTGAGGTACTTTTCCTATCAAGCATTGATCCAGCATAGTCAGCATCTGAGTAACCAGCCAAACTCAATCCACCTTCTTTAGGATACCACAAACCTACATTTACTGTACCTTTCACATACCTTAATACTTTCATTGTAGTGTGATTGCATTGGATTTGTTTGAAATCTAGCACACACTCCAACTGCATATTGAATATCCGTGCCTTGCGATGAAGGTAAAGTAGTGAACTATTAATTTCCTATACTTGTGTTCTTCAACACTCTTATCGATTCAAGATAGGTCATTTTGGTTCCTATGCTCATAGGTATCTTAGCATTCTTTTCGGAGGGCTTAAGATTGAACTTTGTGAGCATGTCTTTTGCATACTTGTCGACTAATGAATATTCCATCATTGAGTTGCTTGACTTGCAATCCTAGGAAATAGTTCAATTCTTCCATCATGCTCATCTCAAACTTATTTTTCATGAGATTTGCAAAGTCATCACAAAGTTGCTTGTCCTTAGATCCAAATATAATGTCATCAACATATACTTGAACTAAGAGCAGTTTCCCATCATGATTTAAGGTAAATAAAGTTTTATCAACTTCACCTTTCTTGAAACCACTTTCCAGAAGGTATTTGGCCAAAGTATCATACCATGCTCTTGGAGCTGTTTGATCCATATAGAGCTTTACATGGTTTATAGACCATTCTACTTTACGAGGAAACTTCAAAACCGGTGGTTGTTCAACATAGACTTCCTCGGCAAGTTCACCATTCAAGAATGCACTTTTGACATCCATCGATAAACTTTAAAGTCTTTATGAGCAAGAAGGCGAAAGAGTCTTATTGCATCAATCTGCAAGGTGCATATGACTCATCAAAATCTAAACCTTCAGTCTGGGTGAATCCCTTGGCAACCAACCTTGCATTGTTTCTGGTTATTTCACCAGATTCATTCATCTTGTTTCTGAAAACCCACTTGGTTCCAATCACAGATATTCCTTCTACAAATGGAACTAGTTTCCAGACTTTGTTTCTTTCAAACTGATCCAACTCTTCTTGCATTGCAGAGATGCAGTCTTGGTCTCTTAATGCTTCTTCAATAGTTTTAGGTTCAATGTTTGAGATGAAACATCCAAAGAGAGAATTAGCATTTTCGGCTATTGCTCTCCTAGTCCTAACACCTTGATTGATTGGTCCAATCACATCCTTTGCAGGATGATCCTTGATCCATCTCATCATGGGTTTGGGGCTAGTAGGGTCAACATCCATGTGATCTGAATGTGAATCACTATGATTATGACTTGATACTTCTTCAGTATCTATGACATTTTGTACCACAGGAGGGCGTTGAATGTCTGACACATGCTCAGTGTGAGGACTTTCTGGGACATGCCTGTCAGAGAGGTCATTTCCAGAATTAGCTCTTTGATGAACATCTTCAGTTTCCATTTCTGAAATTTTCATAGGAAATTCTTCATCATGTCTGAGAGTCATCTGGTTGTTACTAGGCATTTCATGCTTTTCTTCGTCAGAGTCATCCTCTCTTTCCATAATGATGTTTTTCCTTTCTGAGGGTTCTTCTTCAGAATCCTTTAACATTAGTTCCTTGAACCTTTCTGAGAGTTCATCATCAAGGGGTGATTTCTTGCTTTCTTCATAGAATACAACATGAACTGATTCTTCAATCTTCTTTGTTCTTTTGTTGTAAACTCTGTAAGCTTTGCTATTCATAGAATAACCAAGAAACACTCCTTCATCTGCCTTTGGTTGAAATGTTCTTAGATACTCTTTTCCATTGTTAAGAACAAAACATCTACAACCAAACACTTTCAGATGTTTAATATTAGGGGCTCTACCAACCAAGAGCTCATAAGGGGTCTTGTCATGGTGTTTGTTTATCAAACATCATTACGAGTGTAGCATGTTGTGTTTACTGACTTCAACCCAATAAACTTCACTTATTTGATGTCATTGACATTGTCCTTCTTTGCTTCTTTAAGGGTTCTATTTTTCCTTTCGCAACACCATTTTGTTGTGGTGTTCTTCTGAGAGGAAAGTTGATGTTATATACCTTTCTTTGGTACAAAACTCCTTTATGTCTTGGTTGACAAATTGATACCATGGTCTGCATTACGATTGCAGATACCTTGTCATTTTTCATGACTTCAAGCTTATTTAGCAAGTTTGGTATCTCCACCCGAGCATCAGATTTATGCTTCAGAAAGACAACCCAAGTGAATCTTGAGAAGTCATCTACAACAACAAGACCATACTTCTTTCCTGCATAACTAGTTAGATGATTCAAAAGATCCATGTGTAATAGTTGCGTGGTCTAACACTAGAGTGTCTCGATTTTGGACTTGAAAGAGATCTTAGATTGTTTCCCCATCGGCGAGCAGATACCATCCTTTACGAAAGATGTTTTGGGAAGGCCAACTACTAACTCTTTCTTGGCAAGTTTGTTGAGTTTTGAAATTCAAGTGACTCATTCTTTTGTGCCATAACGGTGCTCTTCGTGTGACTGATTGACTCACCATAAGACATTCTTGATTGTGGCGGATGCCCAATCGGCAACATAAAGACGCCTTTCCGCCTAGCAACCAAGATCGTCTACTTTGACTCATTGATAAGTTTGCAATATTTTGCTTTAAATTTCACATAAATCCCTTATGCAAACCTGGCTCATGCTAAATAGATTGTATTTCAAACCCTTAACATGTAATACGTCAAGAATTGTTAAGGATCCCAATTGACGTTGCAAATCCAGAGAGGATTTAATTCTCCTCCAAATCGATGTCATTCCATTGTTGCAAGCTTTGTAGTTGACGGTTGCTTTGTCTCTGTCATGTTCTTTCGCATCCACTATCAAATAGCCATTGAGCCTTAGTCCAAGAGGCGTTACGCACAAAACAGAAAGCAGGAGTTAGGTTCTTGCCTCGAGATAGAACCACTTAGACTAAACATTCTTCGGTAGGAATCCACATTTTAGTGAATTTCTTGGAGTTTGTTTTTGTCTAACTTTATCGAAGGAGAAACAATAGAATCGATAATTTTGATCTCAATCTTTCTTCTTGGGGTGTTTCTAGGTGTTCCTTTTGGTGCTTCGGACCTCGATTTACGGGATTGCTTTTAAAGAAACTTAGCCTTTCGGCGATTCCTTCTAGCTTTGGCATTCAGTTTTCGGTGGTTTGAGATTTCTTCCATACATTTTATTGCTACGTGCAATATCGATATGCGCCATTGTTCTTGTCCTTCCTTATATTGTTGTAAAAGGACTTTTCCAATATACGATAGCCAATGCCATTTGAACACCTTTGGCTTTACGAATGCGTCTTGAAGCCTTACTAGTTTACATCGTCTTTATTTTCATAAAATGGTACAGTAGAGAATTTGCCTATTCCAGCAATTCTTCCTTTCCTAGTAATATGGCAATGTGGATGGCTACATGTCTGAGGGTTGTATTTCTTTTCAGAAGCTTCACCCACAAGTTTCTTGTGAACTTGTTGTTCTTTCAAAGGTTGGGTTGCTACTCCTTTTCCTTTGTCAACTACCTTAGCTTTCTGACCAATGCTATAGGTGGCTGAAGAACCATTACATTGACTTTTACAAAGGTCAACCTTTCATCACTCTTCTTGGAGGAGATGAATTACTCGATTGTTCATCAAGTCCAAGTCCACCTTTCTCAGAGGGATCTCTCAGATATGATTGAACCTCAGTGAGAGTGTCACTAGCCTTTGCATAAGATTGGAAGGATAGCTCTTTCTTTCGAAGTTCCTCATTCTCAGAAAGCAGCTTTATCATTTTCTTATTAAGTTCATCCAAGGCTAGTTTGTGAAAATTTTCATTTTCGGATATCGATTTTTCGGAAAGGGCTATTTCAGCTCTTGTTCTCGATACTGGTTAGCTCGAAACCTCTTTTCAAGAGTTTCTTTGCTTTCCTCTAGAATTCTGGTTTTGGATTGTGCTTCCAGAAATTCTTTCTCATAACGATCCAATTCACTCCTGATTAACTCCAGATCCTCAATTCCATCATCACTCTCATAGTACAGAAATTGTGAAATGTTTGTTACCTCATCAGCCATAAGACACATTTCAATGTTGGAGATGTCTGGACCAGCAATCTCAGCAACACCACACATTTCATTCTTCTTAAGGCCGAACTCGATTACGTCATGGGTGATTCCACACAATTCTGGTGATGGTAGGTTTGAGTTATCTGAATCTCCATCTTCAGAATCTGTCTCAATATCTAGAGCATCAAGTTGGATTTGAATCTTCTTCCTTTCTTCAGTCAGTAAGGCCCTTTGATTTCTTTTGTAATTTTTTCTGTCCTTCTTGTCACATGTCTTGAGCTTGTTTAAAGCAGGGCAATCTCTCTTGAAGTGACCAGGCTTTTGACAATAGAAGCAGATATCATTTCCTATCTCTGCTGATTCAGTACTAACACCTTTCTGAATGGGGGTCTTCAGAGAGTTGTTTAGTTGAATGTTCTTGTACTGAAGATAGTTTGGGCCAAGATGCTTTTTCAGCTTTTCTTTAGCTTTTCTTCTCTAAATCTCTTGACTCACAAATTTATTCATGTGTCTTACTGCAAGAGCATTTTCTTCAGATGCGTCTTTGGTATCTTTCTTTTCAGAAGTACCTTGAGAGACTAGAGCAACACTTTGCAACTTCTCAGCTGTTTGTTCTCTCTGAGTTGTCTCATAATCTACAATAGAAAGATGAGAGAAGAGCTCTACTGGAGTAATATTTGGCATTACTTGGTTGAAATAAAAGAATTTAGTGTGTTCCCAGTTGTGATTGAGACTTCTGACAATAGTCTTAATCTTTTCTGGCTGGGAGTATCTGTTGCTTTCACCAAGTGCGGCCATATCACTCATAAGAGTAGTAAACCTGAAATCAAGTTCTTCCAGAGTTTCAGTGGGACCTTGCTTGAAGTTTTGGAACTTCAATTTAAGAACTTCGAACTTGTTTTCTTTGGTTTTCTCAGTTCATGATTTCTTCAATCAATTGCGAGTGACTTTCGCCGTTTTAGCACCCCACAGTTTACACTGTATGTGCTCAGGTGTCGATCTGATGATTATATTACGAGCTTGACCAACCAATATGTGTCTCTTGGCATCTTCAGATGTCCAGAGCTCTCTTGGCTTGTCTTCATACATAATGCTTCCACGAGCAACACGACCACTATCACTAGCAGTCGCATCCTTGCTTTCATCTTCCTTATCTGAGGCTTTTCTTCCATCAGACACCTCAGTAACTTGTTTGAGTTATCTGATTTTAATAGGCCCTTCATTGATGACATAGATCATCTCATCACTAATGGCCTCCAGATGGAGCATCATGTTGTTCTTCCATTTCTCGTAGTTTTACGGCTTGAGCGGTGCATCACTCAGAGACATTCCTGCGCACTTAACACACAAATTATATAGTCCTCAGAAAGGGACAAAGTTTCTTCACCTATCTGGGGATCTAGGTTCAGTGCAGAAGGCTTGGGAACCTCCTGCTCTGATACCACTTGTTGGTCCAGATAACGGCAAAGTAAAAGACTAGAGGGGGGGTGAATAGTCTTTTAAACTTTTGTCGATAAACACGATTCTCGAACCGGGGTTTCGATACTTAAATCGAGCGGAAGACTTTAAGATAGGTAAGTGTAAACAATAAGTAAGTGTGTGCTTTTCTTTGAAAGATAAATCTGAAGGTAAATAACACAGCAAGTATAGTGGTATCTGGAGGTGGCGTAATCCTCCAACTAATCCACTTCGGTCTTTCTGAGACCTAGAATTCACTAGAACAGATAATTGAGTTCACCTTACAATAATCCTATTCTAAGATTCCTAAAAAAATGGTTCCTAACCAAATGTTCCCCCTGAGTTATTCCCCAGCTCCTAGAGATAAGTACTTCCTCTACTCAGATAACCTTGGAATTATTCCCTGATTTCCCAAATCAAGTACTTTCTCTACTCCACGCCTTGATGGTGTTGGTTATAAGGTTTGTCAGAGAGGCTTCTTGTATAACTTTTTCAGTTATGTTTCCAGATAGCCTAATAGAACAAGACTACTTAATACACTTGTTCAGTGTATGTCAATCTGCTCTTTACTGACCCAAGTAATTGATGTCCGTTCTGGAGAATGAGCTTCAGAAAGGTTATCTGATAGTTCAACTCTTTCACGAATAACAATCTCTTGTTAAGGTTCAGGACAACTTAGAACTACTAGTGATTCTTCAAGCAACAGAAAGCTTTCAGAAAGGGTAGTAGAGTGCTTGAGAGAATACTTTGCTAGATTGTAAGTTTGCAAGTTAGATCGTTCTTTAGTCGTTGTATTTCTCAGCATCTAAGTGTTATAGATGAATTAGAGAGTCGTTGGGATGTTATCCGTTAGACACAATTCAAATTCAGTCTATACTTATCTTGAAATGAGTACTCAGAAGTCCTTGTCTCATATCTCAGAGAGGACTGTGCTTTAGCGGCTTTTACGCGATGCAATTAATGCACATGTACTATTTCTTGTCCTGTAGTCTTCAACGGATACATTAGCCTTTCTGATGGCTTGCATGCTCCATACTCATGATGTCATATGTTCCAGAATCATGTTTCAAAAGTAACTAAATGCACTTAAGAAAGGATTAAGGACAAAGTCTTTCTGAGTGAGACTAAACCGGTGTCTTCATAAATCTTGTGCAATCTCCGGTCTTGTAATCTTCAGAAAAGCTCCATTGCTAGGATTGATCTTCATGGTCTTCTTGGAAATAAAAATTACATTCAGAGACCTATAATCCTAATACAAGATTTACTAGACTAATCATACTCAGTGATTTCCTCTTTACAATGTTCAAGTGAACTAAGAGTACTTAATCACCTTTCTGGCAAAGATAAGAACATGTGATGAATGATCAAAATACTAACAGATATTCATAACAGACTCACCATGAGGCATTCTTCAGTTGTGGCAGATTCCCAGTCGTCAACATAGAGACTTCCTTTCCGCCTAGCAACCAAGACTACCTGCTTTGACTCATTGTCAATCAATTTGCAGAATTTTGATTTGATCTTTACTGAGAACCCCTTGTCAGCAAATTGACTCATGCTTAGGAGATTATATTTCAATCCCTTTACATAAAGTACACCAGAGATTGTAAGGGCTCCCAATTTCAGATCTCCAGACCCTACCATTGGATTTACTTCTCCAGCATGAGTCCAGTGGTACAAACTTGATATCTGGTCCAGTGTTACAAACTTTGTAGTTGACCAGATTTGCTTTATCTCCTGTCATATGCTTCCCACATCCACTATCAAAATGCCATGTTGGATTCTTGTTTAGAGTGTTCTGCACAAGACAGGAAATAGGAGTTAGGTTCTCGTTTCAATTATGGAACCTTCTAGACTAAACATTCTTCCAGCAGGAATCCATTTTTGTATGTATTTCTTAGGAACATGCTTTTGTCTGATAGGAACATAAGGAGGAATTCTATGTAAATGAGAAGTGTCATTGTTATTAAGAATTATTTTCCTTTTTGGTGTGTTCCTCGTGGTGCTTTCATATACCTGTTAGGTTGCTGAGTTTGCTTTTTAGCGAACTTAGCTTTCCTTATCAGATTTCTTCTAGCCCTGGCATTCAGATTGTTTTTGGCTTGTTCTTTTTTCCACTTCTGATGATTGTTGTGAGCAACCCTAGCTTTTATCCATCGTTCTTGCTCTTGTTTATACTCACGAGCAAGTTGTTTTCCGATGGCTTTGTAGCCAATGCCATTTCGAGCACCTGGTGCTATCTGAGTTCTCCTGTCAGCAGCTCTGCTAGTCTCTGGAACGTCTTTCTTTCCAGAAAATGTAACATTGGAAAATTTGTCTGCTCCAGCAATCTTTCCTTTATGAGAGACATAGCACTGTGGGTGGTTACACTTTTCAATGTATTGTCCCTTTACAGGAACTTTCCCAGCAGATTTCTTTGGGACTTGTTTTTCCCTTAAAGGTTTGGTCGCAACTGCCTTTCCTTTGTCAACAGCCTTAGCTTTCTGACCAATGCTATTGGTTGTTTGGGAACTACCTTGCTGAGCACTAACAAATGTCATTCTCTCATCACTTTTATTCAAAGTGGTAGTACTATTTGTTTGTGTGTCCAGCCCAAGTCCTCCTTTTTCTGAAGAATCTCTTAGGTAAGAGTATACTTCAGTGAGAGTGTCACTTGCTTTGGCATAAGATTGGAAGGATAATTCTTTCTTTTTTAGTTCTTCATTCTCAGAAAGAAGACCTTCGCACTTCTTTTGAAGTGTATCCATTGCCTCTTTATGTGACTTCTCTGTCTCAGATATATGTGCTTTGAGAAATGCATTTTCTGCATCCTTTGTCTCAGATATCTTGGTCAGTTGTGAATTCTCCTTTTCAATAGATTTCTTTTCATCTTCACGAATTTTGGTTCTAGCTTGGACCACAAAAAATTCTCTTTCATAATGATCAAGTTCCCTTCTGAGATGTTCTAGATCTCTGATTCCTTCCTCATCACTCTCATAATTTATAAATTGAGAGATGTTGTTTACCTCATCAGCCATTAGGCAAGACTCAATGTTGGAGCAATCTGGATAGATCTCCTCAGGGACCCCACACATTTCCCTTTTCTTTTGACCAAAGTCAACCAAATCATGAGAGATGCCACACAACTCAGGTGAAGGTAGCTTGGAGTCATCTGAGTCTTCTTCCTCAGATTCTGACTCAATATCAAGAGCATCCAGTTGGATTTGAATCTTTTTCCTTTGTTCAGTGAGCAAAGCTCTCTGACCTCTCTTGAAATTTCTCCTATCTATCTTGTCACCTATCTTTAGCTTATTGAAAGCAGGGCAGTCCCTTTTAAAATGACCAGATTTCTGACAATAGAAATAGATATCGTTTCCGATTTCCACTTCCTCAGTACTAGATACTTGCTGAGCCGGCTTATTCAGCGAGCTTGACAACTGCATATTTTTGTACTGGTGATAGTTTGAGCCTAGATGCTTTTTCAGCTTCTCTTTGGCTTTTCTTCTCTCAATCTCCTGACTGACATATTTTCTCGTTTGCTTTACAGCAAGAGCATTATCCTCAGTCACTTCTTTGGTATCCTTCTTTTTAGAAGTACCTTGTGTCACTAAAGCAACATTGTAAACTTTCACATCAACCACTTGTCCTCTCTGAGTAGTTTCATAGTTGACAGTAGCTAAGTGAGAAAAGAGTTCCACTGGAGTGATATTTGGCATTCCTTGGTTGAAATAGAAGTACTAAGTATGTTCCCAGTTTTGGTTCAAGCTTCTCACGATAGTCTTAACCTTTTCAGAGTTAGTATATCTCTCACTTTCACCAAGTGCAGCCATTTCACTCATCAGTATGGTAAACGGGAAATCTAGTTCTTCAAGAGTCTCTGAGGGACCTTGTTTGAAGTTTTGGAATTTGAGCTTCAAAACTTCGAACTTATTTTTGCTTGGTTTTCTCAGTACCGGCACAGATTTCTTTAATCAGTTGCCAGGCCACTTTCGCCGTTTTTGCACCCCACAGTTTACACTGTATGTGCTCTGGAGTAGAACGTATGATGATGTTACGAGCTTGACCATCCAACCTATTTCTCTTTGCATCTTCCGATGTCCAGAGTTCTCTGGGTTTTGGCTCATTAACAATTCGATCGGTAGATCTTCCACTGGTTGACGCATCTGTTTGTGAGGAACCATCACTATCTTTATCAGCGGGTTCTTTGTCAGTGGAGTCCTTGCCTCGACTATTAGAAACCTCCATGACTTGCTTGAGTTGTTGAATGACTATGGGGCCATTCTTTATAACTTCGATCATTTCGTCACTGATGGCTTCTAGGTGGAGTATCATGTTATTCTTCCACTTCTCATAGTTCTCTGGCTTGAGAACTGGAGCGTCACTTAAAGACATCCTGCAGCAAACACACTAAACAAACCAATCAATTGTAGGTGAAAAGCAGTTAGTGGGCACTTATCTGGGATCTAGGTTCAGTGCAGAAGGCTTTGGAACCTCCTGCTCTGATACCACTTGTTGGTCCAGATAACGACAAAGTAAAAGACTGGGGGGGGGGGAAATAGTCTTTTAAAACTTTTGAAGATAAAACAGTTTCTCAGATATGTGTGAAGATATCTGATACTTATTATTAGAGAGCGGAAGACTTTCTATATGATAAGTGCACGTGCTTTGTAAGATATAAGTGTATAAATACTCAGCAAGGTAAATAGAGCAATTAATAATTTGCAGAAAGTAAATAACACAGATCTTTATAGTGGCATCTGAGGGTGGCGTAATCCCTCAACTAATCCACTCGCCCTTTCTCAGGACTTGAAATTCACTAAGATAGATATTGAGTTCTCGTTACAATAATCCTATCCCTTGATTCCCTTTTGCACTAAGTTCCCAACCAAGTGTTCCCCCTGAGTTATTCCCCGGCTTTCTCAGACAAGTACTTCTTGTACTCAGAACCTTTGAGCTATTCCTTAGTTTCCCAAACTAAGTACTTCAAGTGCTCAGTAACCTTGGAGTTGTTCCTTAGTTTCCCAAACTAAGTACTTCCTGTACTCCACACTGTGTGTGATGTTGGTTAAAGTAGTTTGTCAGGTGAGAAGTCTTAATAACTTTCTCAGTTATGTAGGAATACTCTATAGAATAAGAATCACTTAACACACTTCACAATGTGTGGTGATATGTTCTTCACTGACCCAAGTCTATGTTAAATGTTCTAGAGAATGAATCTCAGATACTTGATCTTTTGATTCAACTCCTTCACAGATAGCAATGCTTGTTAAGGATCAGGACACTTAGAACTTTCGTGCTACTTAGAATTCAAGAGCTTGGTCGCAACAGTAAGCTAGAGAATAAGTAGGTTGAAGTCTTGTATGCTTGAATGAATAAGTTCGTAGATGTGTAAGTTCTGTGTGTGTTTTCAAGCATTCTAAGTGGTGATATTTATAGCTGAAAATCATGCCGTTTGAATAGTATCCGTTAAGCATAATGAAATTCAAACAATTGATATCTGTAAATAGTACTACAGAAGACGTTATCTCTTTTCAGAGATTCCCTCTTTTGTTCAGATGTCTCTGTCTGCGCATTTATTGCATTGTACTATTTTTTGTCTTGTAGTGCCAACGGAACTATGCACGCTTTCTGAGGCATAACATATCCTTTTCCAGAGACCTTCACTTCTCCAGATACCTATTGAAATATTGTTTCCCAAAAACATAGTTTTATCCAAGGTTTCTGAGCGTGGGTTTCTTTGGGCACTTTTCCTCACTCAGTAACCTTGTGTTCTCAAATATATTTTTTGAAACTTGTTTATTGAAATACACTTGTTTCTTCAAGGTATCTGGAAGTAGGTATCTTAGGAGACCAATCTCCTTAGTCTTCAGCAATCTTGTGCAGTCTTCGAATCTTCAATACGTTGAACTCTTCTGCCGGATGCCTCCTTTTTGGTCTTCTTCAAGGATATAAAAATTACATTCAGAGACCTATCATCCTATACAAGATTTGCTAGACTAACATACTCAATAAACTTCCTCTTTTACAATGTTCAAGTGAACTAAGAGTATGTTAGGAATATCTGTTTAGATTTTGATCAGCAACCTAATGACTTATCTTAGCTCAGAAAGGTGGTTAGTACTCTTGGTTCACTTGAACACTGTAAAAGAGAAAACTCACTAAGTATGATAGTCTAGCAAATCTTGTATAGGATGTTAAGTCTCTGAATGTAATTTTTATTCTCTGAAGAAGACCAAGAAGAAGGCATCCAGCAGGAAAAGTTCAACAAATTTTGAAGATCTGAAGACTGCACAAGATTGCTGAAGACAAAGGTTTTTCAGATACCTATGACCAGATATCTTGAAGACACAAGCATTTTTAAATAAACGGTGTTGCAAAAGATATCTGAGAAATAAAAGGTTTCAAAGCGAGGAAAGTGCCTAAATATCTACACTCAGATACCTTGGATAAAGATTATGTTTCCAGGAAACAATATATTTTTAACAAGTGATATCTGGAGTTGTGATAGTCTCTTGAAAAGGACGTGCAAGGCTTCAGAAAGCATGCATAGTTCTATTGGCACTACAGGACAAAGTATAGTATAATGCATTAAATGCGCGGACACAAATGTCTGAACAAAAATGGTAGCTTCTGAAGAAGAAGAAGACAAACCTACGACAGTACTATACTCAGATCTCAATAGTTTGAAATTGAATTAAGCCTAACGGATACTATTCAAACGGCACTCAAATTCATCTATAAATATCAACACTTAGAATGCTTGAGAACACACCTTGAGCTTACACACAGAACTTACATTGAATACTCTCAAGCTCTCTCAAGCACACTACTTACCTTCAAGCTTTCTGTTGCGACCAAAGCTCTTGATTCTAAGTAGCACAAAAGTTCTAAGTGTCCTGATCCTTAACAAGCTTTGTTATTTGTGAAAGAGTTGAACTAAGATTTCATTACTGAGATTCATTCTCCTGAACACTTATCATAGACTTGGGTCAGTAAAGAACAAGATACCATACATTGCAAAGTGTATTAAGTATACTTGATTCATAGAGCTATCTGAATAACTGAACAAGTTATTAAAGAAGCTCACCTGACAAACTACCTTAACCAACACCTTAATCGGCGTGGAGTACAGGAAGTACTTAGTTTGGGAAACTAAGGAATAACTCTAAGGTTACTGAGCATAGGAAGTACTTAGTTTGGGAAACTAAGGAATAGCTCAAAAGGTTTCTGAGTACAGGAAGTACTTGGCTGTGAAAGTCGGGGAATAACTTAGGGGGAACACTTGGTTGGGAACCTAGTGTATTTAGGAATCTAGAGAAGATACTTGTAAGGTTACCTCAATTATCTGTCTTAGTGGATTCTAGGTCTGAGAAAGACCGAAGTGGATTAGTTGAAGGATTACGCCACCTTCAGATACCACTATAAAAAGACTTGTGTTATTTACTTTCTGCAGTTTATTACTTGCTTTATTTATCTTGCAAAGTATTTACACTTATCTTGCTGAGCACGTGCACTTTTCACAGAAAAGTCTTCCGCTCTCTGAAATTAAGTATCAGATATCTTCACAGATATCTGAGAAATTTTGTTTATCAACAAAAGTTTTGAAAGACTATTCACCCCCCCCCCCCCTCCCCCTAGTCTTTCACTTTGCCATTATCTGGACCAACAAGTGGTATCAGAGCGGGAGGTTCCCAAGCCTTCTGCATTGAACCTAGATCCCAGATAAGTGCCCACTAATTGCTTTTCACCTACACTTGATTTGTTTGTTTAGTGTGTTTGCTGCAGGATGTCTTTAAGTGACGCCCCAATTCTCAAGCCAGAGAATTATGAGAAATGGAAGAACAACATGATGCTCCACCTAGAAGCCATCAGTGACGAAATGATCGACGTGATAAAGAATGGCCCAATAGTCATTCAACAACTCAAGCAAGTCTGTTAGGAATATCTGTTTAGATTTTGATCCGCAACCTAATGACTTATCTTAGCTCAGAAAGGTGATTAGTACTATTAGTTCACTTAAACACTGTAAAAGAGGAAACTCACTAAGTATGATAGTCTAGCAAATCTTGTATAGGATGTTAGGTCTAGAAATGTAATTTTTATTTTCTGAAGAAGACCAAGAAGAAGGCATCCGGCAGGAAAAGTTCAACAAATTTTGAAGACTTGAAGATTGCACAAGATTGCTGAAGACAAAGGTTTTTCAGATACCTATGACCAGATATCTTGAAGACACAATCGTTTTTAAATAAACAGTGTTACAAGAGATATCTGAGAATTAAAAGGTTTCTGAAACGAGGAAAGTGCCCACAGATACCTACACTCAGATACCTTGGATAAAGATTATGTTTCCGGGAAACAATATATTCTTAACAAGTGATATCTGGAGCTGTGATGATCTCTGGAAAAGGACGTGCAAAGCCTCAGAAAGCATGCATTGTTCCGGTGGCACTACAGGACAAAGTATAGTCTGATGCATTAAATGCAGACGAAATGTCTCGAACAAAAGCGGTAGCCGAAAAGAAGACAAACCTACTACATTACTATACTCAGATATCAGTAGTTTGAATTTGATTTAAGCCTAACGGATACTATTTAAACGGCACTCAAATTCATCTATAAATATCAAACACTTAGACTGCTTGAGAACACACACTGAACACCTTAGATCACTGAACTTATATTGAATACTCTCTCAAGCTTACTACTTACCTTCAAGCTTTCTGTTGCGACCAAAGCTCTTGATTCTAAGTAGCACCAAAGTTCTAAGTGTCCTAATCCTTAACGAGCATTGTTATTTGTGAAAGAGTTGAACTAAGATTTCATATCTGAGTTTCATTCTCTTGAACACTTACCATAGACTTGGGTCAGTAGAGAACAAGATACCATACATTGCAAAGTGTATTAAGTATACTTGATTCATAGAGCTATCTGAATAACTGAACAAGTTATTAAAGAAGCTCACCTGACAATTTACCTTAACCAACACCTTAAACGGCGTGGAGTACAGGAAGTACTTAGTTTGGAAAACTAAGGAATAACTCCAAGGTTATTGAGCACAGAAAGTACTTAGTTTGGGAAACTAAGGAACAGCTCAAAAGGTTTCTGAGTACAGGAAGTACTTGGCTGTGAAAGCCAGGGAATAACTCAGGGGGAACACTTGGTTGGGAACCTAGTGTATTTAGGAATCAAGAGAAGATATCTGTAAGGTTACCTCATTTATCTGTCTTAGTGGATTCTAGGTCTGAGAAAGGCCGAAGTGGATTAGTTGAAGGATTACGCCACCTTCAGATACCACTATAAAAAGACTTGTGTTATTTACTTTCTGCAATTTATTACTTGCTTTACTTATCTTGCAAAGTACTTACACTCATCTTGCTGAGCACGTGCACTTATCACAGAAAAGTCTTCCGCTCTCTGAAATTAAGTATCAGATATCTGAGAAACTGTGTTTATCGACAAAAGTTTTAAAAAACTATTCACCCCCCCCCCCTCGAGTCTTTTACTTTGCCGTTATCTGGACCAACAAAGTCATAGAGGTTTCTAATGGTAGAGACACAGAACAAAGCGATGGGTCTTCACAGACAGATGCATCAACCAGTGGGAGACCTGCCAATCAAGTTATTTACGAACCAAAGCCCAGAGAGCTCTGGGCATCGGAAGATGCCAAGAGAAATCGATTGGATGGTCAGGCTCGTAATATCATCATACGTTTTACTCCAGAGCACATACAGTGTAAACTGTGGGGTGCAAAAACGGCGAAAGTGGCCTGGCAACTGATTGAAGAAATGCATGACCGAGAAAACAAAGGAAAATAAGTTCGAAGTTTTGAAGCTCAAATTCCAAAACTTTAAACAAGGTCCCACAGAGACTCTTGAAGAACTAGATTTTTGGTTTACAACACTTATGAGTGTCATGGCTGCACTTGGTGAAAGTAATAGATATACCCAGTCAGAAAAGATTAAGACTATTGTGAGAAGTCTAAATCATAATTGGGAGCACACAAAGTTTTTCTACTTTAACCAAGGAATGCCAGATATCACTCCAGTGGAACTTTTCTCTCACCTTGCCACCGTTGGCTATGAGACAACTCAAAGAGAACAAACAACTGAAAAGCTGCAGAATGTTGCTCTAGTTGCTCAAGGAACTTCTGAAAAGAAGAAAGGCAAGGAGGTGACTGAGGATGCTCTTGCTGTAAAGCAAATGGGAAAATATGTCAGTCGAGAAATTGAGAGAAGAAAAGCCAAAGAGAAGCTGAAAAAGCATCTATGCTCAAACTATCACCAGTACAAAAATATGCAAAGCTCGCTGAACAAGCTGGCTCAGAAAGCGTCAAGTACTGAGGAAGCAGAAATCGGAAATGATATATGTTTCTATTGTCAGAAACCTGGTCATTTCAAGAAGGATTGTCCTGCCTTCAACAAACTTAAGACAGGTGACAAGAAAGATAGAAGAATCTTCAAAAGAAGTCAAAGAGCTATGCTCACTGAAGAAAGGAAAAAGATCCAACTCCAACTGGATGCTCTAGACATTGAGTGTGATTCTGAGGATGAAGACTCAGATGATTCCACACTGCCTTCTCCAGAAATGTGCAGTGTTTCTCATGAAGTAATTGACTTTGGACAAAAGAAGAAAGAAGTGTGTGGAATGGCTGAAGAAATCTTTGCAGATATCTCCAATATTGAACCTTGTCTAATGGCTGATGAGGTAACACATACTTCTTGTTATACTTCTGAAAGTGATGAAGAAGGAATCAAAGATCTGGAAAATCTCAGAAGAGAACTTGATCTCTACAAAAGAGAATTTCTAATGATCCGAGCTAGAGCCGAAATTCTTGAAGAAGAAAAGAATTTTCATGTAAAGGAAAATTCACAAATACTCAAGATATCTGAGAAAAAGGATGTTGAAAATGCATTTCTCAAGGCTCAGATATCTGAGACCAAAAAGTCACATAAAGAAGCATTGGCCCATCTTCAAAAGAAATGTGAAGATCTTCTTTCTGAGAATGAAGAACTCAAAAAGAAAGAACTATCTTTTCAATCTTATGCCAAAGCTAGTGACACTCTTACTGAAGTACAATCTTATTTAAGAGATCCTTCAGAAAAGAGAGGACTTGGGCTGGACACACACACAGATAGTTCTACCACTCTAAATAAGAGTGATGAAAGACGAATATTTGTCAATGCTCAGCAAGGTGATTCCAAACAATCTACAGTATCGGTCAGAAAGCTAAGGTTGTTGACAAAGGAAAGGCAATTGCGACCAAACCTTTGTGGGAAAAACAAGTCCCAAGGAAAACTGTTGGGAATGTTTCTGAAAAGAAACGTAACACTGAAAAGTGCAATCACCCACAGTGCTATGTCTCTCAGAAAGGAAAAATTGCAGGAGCTGACAAATTCTCCTA
Organism: Plantago major; assembly: GCA_026545765.1. Taxonomy (NCBI): domain Eukaryota; kingdom Viridiplantae; phylum Streptophyta; class Magnoliopsida; order Lamiales; family Plantaginaceae; genus Plantago; species Plantago major. The sequence continues at coordinate 37,402,323 of CM048843.1, read as the reverse complement.
TGTCACGTTTTCTGGAAAGAAAATAGATTATCCAGAAACTAGCAAAGCTGCTGAGAAAAGATCTCAGATAGCACCAGGTGCTCGAAATGGTATTGGCTATAAAGCCATCGGGAAACAACTTGCTCGTGAGTACCAATAAGAGCAAGAACGATGGTTAAAGGCTAGAATTGCTCACAGCAATTATCAGAAGTGGAAGATGAATCAAGCCACTGAAAATCTAAATACCAGGGCTAGAAGAAATCTGACTAGGAAAGCTAAGTTTGCTGAGAAGCAGACTCAGAAACCTAACAGGTATCTGAAAGCACCAAATGGAGCACCAAGGAACACACCAAGGAAAAAAGTAGTTTTTATTAACAATGATACTAATCATTTAACTAAAATTCCTCCTTATGTTCCTGTTAGACAAAAGAATGTTCCTAAGAAATTCATTCAAAAATGGATTCCTACTGGAAGATTCTTTAGTCCAGATGGTTCCATTGTTGGCATGAGAACCTAATCTCATGTTTCCTGTTTTGTGTAGAACACTCTAAAGACTAATTCAAAGTGGCATTTTGATAGTGGATGTGGGAAGCACATGACAGGAGACAAAGTAAATCTGATTGACTACAGAAAGTGCAATGATGGACCAATTATCAGGTTTGCTGGAGGAGATGAAAATCCAACCATAGGTTTTGGCAATTTGAAGTTTGGATCCCTTACTATCTCTGAAGTACTTCATGTAAAGGGATTGAAATATAATCTCCTAAGCATGAGTCAACTAGTAGACAAAGGGTACACTGTCAAGATCAAGTCAAAACTATGTAAAGTGATTGACAATGAGTCAAAGCGAGGTCTTGGTTGCAAGGCGAAAGGAAATCTTTATGTTCTTGATTGGGCATCCACCACAATGAAGAATGTCTCATGGTGAGTCAATCTGCCACATCAAGAAAATTGGCTATGGCATAAAAGAATGAGTCACTTGAATTTCAAAACTCTGAATAAGCTAGCCAAGAAAGAGATGGTGGTTGGTTTACCCAAAATGGCATATAGAAAAGAAGGTGTATGCTCAGCTTGCCAAATGGGAAAACAATCTAAAATATCTTTCAAGTCTAAAACTAGACATTCCAGTGAAAGTCCACTGCAAATGTTACATATGGATCTTTTTGAATCCTCTGTAACTAGTTATGCAGGAAAGAAGTATGGTCTGGTTGTTGTTGATGATTACTCAAGATTCACTTGGGTTGTCTTTCTCAAACACAAATCTAATGCAAGGGTTGAGATACCCAACTTGCTGAATAAGCTCGAAGTCATGAAAAATGACAAGGATGATTACAGACCATTGTACTGAGTTTGTGAACCAGTACATAAAAGAGTTTTGTACCTGCAAAGGTATACAGCATCAACTATCTTCTGTAAGGACACTACAATAAAATGCTGTTGCTGAAAGAAAGAATAGGACCCTGAAAGAAGCAGCAAGAACAATGCTTGCTGACACTGAAATAAGTGAAATCTATTGGGTTGAAGCTGTAAACACAGCATGCTACACTCAAAATAGATGTCTGATTAACAAACACCATGACAAAACTCCTTACGAGCTTTTCATTGGTAGACCCCCTAGTATCAAACATCTAAGGGTGTTTGGTTGCAGATGTTTTGTTCTTAACAATGGAAAAGAATACTTGAGAACATTTCAACAAAAGGCAGATGAAGGAGTATTTCTTGGTTATTCTCTGAATAGCAAAGCCTATAGAATCTACAATAAAAGAACGCAAAAGATTGAGGAATCTGTTCATGTAGTATTCTATGAAGAAAACAAGAAAGTACTCTTGAATGATGATCTCTCAGATAGGTTCAAAGAACTGATGATTAAAGATTCTGAAAAAGGATCCTCAGAAGGAAACAATTCTATCATTCAAATAGAGGATGAGTCTGACGATGAAAAGCAACCTATGCTTAGTAACAACCAGATGACTCTAAGACATGATGAAGAATTTCCTATGAAAATTCCAGAAACGGAACAGGTTACTGAGAACCTTCATCATGAAAAGGTATCTGAAAATGAGATTGCTAAAATGCAAGATTCAGATATCTCTAACACTGAAAGAGTGTCAGATATCCATGGAATTTCCCATGTGTCAGATATCTCAGATACTGCACAAGTATCTCATCAAGATCATATTGATTCACATTCAAATCAAAATGATATTGATCCTACTATTTCAAAACCCATTATGAAATGGATAATAAATCATCCTGCAAAGGATGTGATTGGTCCCATAGACCAAGGAGTTAGAACTAGAAGAGCAATCACTGAAAATGCAAATTGTCTCCATGGATGTTTCATCTCAAACATTGAACCAAAAACTATTGAAGAAGCATTAAAGGATCAAGATTGGATCTCTGCAATGCAAGAAGAGTTGGATCAATTTGAGAGAAATAAAGTCTGGAAACTGGTTCCATTTGTTGATGGAATATCTGTAATCGGAATCAAGTGGGTTTTCAGAAACAAAATGAATGAGTCTGGTGAAATAACCAGAAACAAAGCTAGGTTGGTTGCCAAGGGATTCACCCAGAGTGAAGGACTAGATTTTGATGAATCTTATGCACCAGTTGCAAGATTGGATGCAATAAGACTCTTTCTAGCCTTTGACTCATCTTGACTTCTGATTTATCAGATGGATGTCAAGAGTGCATTTCTAAATGGTGAATTGCTGAGGAAGTCTATGTTGAGCAACCACTAGGTTTTGAAGTTTCCTCAGAAAGTAGGATGGTCTATAAGCTTCAGAAAGCTCTGTATGGGCTGAAACAAGCTCCAAGAGCATGGTATGATACATTGGCCAGATACCTACTAGAAAGTGGTTTCAAGAAAGGAGATGTTGATAAAACAATCTTCACATTGAACCATGATGGGAAACTACTTTTAGTTCAAGTATATGTTGATGACATTATATTTGGATCTAAAGACAAGCAACTTTGTGAAGACTTTGCTGAACTCATGAAATGTAAATTTGAGATGAGCATGATGGGAGAATTGAATTACTTCCTAGAACGCAAGTCAAGCAACTCAATGATGGAATATTCATTAGTCAAACAAAGTATGCAAAGGACATGCTCAATAAGTTTAATCTAAAGCCTTCTGAAAAGAATGCTAAGATACCAATGAGCATTGGAACCAAAATGACCTATACTGAATCTGACAAGAGTGTTGAAGAACACAAGTATAGGAAATTGATTGGATCTCTATTGTACCTCACTGCAAGTATACCTGATATTCAATATGCAGTTGGAGTGTGTGCTAGATTTCAAACAAATCCAATGCAATCACACTACAACATTGCTATGAAAATATTGAGGTATGTAAAAGGTACTGTAGAAGTTGGATTGTGGTATCCAAAAGATAGTGGATTGAGTTTGGTTGGCTATTCAAATGCCGACTATGCTGGATCATTGCTTGATAGAAAAAGCACCTCAGGAACTTGTCAATTTCTTGGTGCTAAATTGATATCTTGGTTCAACAAGGAACAAAATTCAATTGCCACATCTACCACAGAGGCTGAATATATTGCTGCTGGGTGTTGTGCTTCACAGATATTGTGGATACAACAACAACTCAGAGACTATGGACTCAATGAAGAGAAAACTCCCATTTTATGTGACAACACAAGTGCCATTGCCATAACTCAGAATCCTAAGTTTCATGCAAGAACAAAGTACATTGATGTTAGACATCACTTCATCAGAGACCATGTTGAAAAAGGCAATATAGAGATACTCAAGATTGGCACTGAAGACCAACTTGCAGATATCTTCACTAAGCCACTACAAGAAAGTAGATTCTTAGCCTTAAGACACAGTCTTGGACTAATGGAGCTACCAAAGAACTGAAAAAGTTCAGATATCTGAATAAGATATCAAAGGAGAGAGAAAAGAGGAATCTGAAACGGGTATCCAGAAACCAAAGGCTAAAGGGTAAAATGGCTATTTGAAGATTTACGAGGCAATTTTCGAGATATCTAGATCACTTTCGATGAGGGAACACAAAAGAGAATAGTACAACTGTCTACAGTTAACTACTATCTTGAAATTTGTATTATTTCTATCTTTGTGAAAAACTTTGAAAAGATAACAAGTATAAGATAGAATCAGATACAAACAGTGTTCTCATTCACACAGAAACGTGATTCAGATGCTAATAGCCAAAATTCATTAAATGGGCACAATTACATTTGTTGATTGTGATCATTGCTGAAGAAGCAATGGTGACCCTTGATGAAATGAGCGATTGATCTTTACGGCAGAGATTAATTCTCGGTAAATAGTGGACTGTTGAAATTCCGACATGGCCCACTATGCATTTAATGCCGAACAAACTTTTACCCACGCCTGTCTGCAATTCACAGATATGTATATACAAAACCAATTTGTATGTATATGTTTGTCTGAATTACGTTGCTATATATATATAGGATTTTGGCAAAAAAAATTACTTTCGCCTAATCCAACATTCAGACTTGCACAAGAATAGCAAAAACCATTCTTCAACCTCTGCAAATTTCTGTTAGTCTTTCTGCAAAGAATCACTAATCTATCATCCAAATCTCTTTCAAACTTTCAAAACACTTGTACTATATAAAGAGATGGCTCCTAAGCGTTCGTCTACCCAGAAACCCCAATCTTCTACCACTGGTACTGCTGAAAAGCAAGTACCAGAGTTGGTTATAGTAAACAATCGATTAGTAGGAGACTTTAATCCCGATCATTGGACTTCAAATCACAGAATGATTTGGGGTGGTGACATGATTGAGGAATACCTCACGGCTGCTGTTGAAAATCAAGCCGATAGGAAGCTAATTCTTGACATGCTTGAAAAGGCACAAATCAATGGTTTTCTATCTGCTCTTCCCAGTGGAATTTCTTCACTGGATGTGTTAGAATTCTACAATAACTCCAGGATTATATCCTGTGTTTCTGAAGGCACTGCAATAGTGTCTATAAAAACTAAGGTCCAAGGAAAGGAAATCCTTTTGGACTTAACAACTTTCTGTAAGATGTTTGATCTTCAAAATCTTGGAAAGGATTTTGAAATAGACACCAAGGATGATGATCTCCTTGAAGGTGTAAAACAGTTGTACAGTGATGTGTGTGATCTTGAAAAACCAGATACACCCACTGATTTCAAGCTTGTTGACATCAAAACCAGACATCTGCTGGTTCACTGGGATGTGTTGGCATGCATTCTTCACAGATGCTTTGATGGTCTACAAGGAGGTGCTGACCAGATAAGCCAAGAACGCTGGATGATGATGTTCTTGTTGCAACAACAAGACAAAAGGCTGGAAAACCCTTTCATTTGGGGAAAGTACGCCTTTATGAAATTTGTGAAGAAGATTCAAGGCTTTGAGCCTAAAATCGCTAAGGGACTTGCTGAGCCAAAGGCCACAGTAAGCTATGGTCTAAAGATATGCTACTTGTTGGAGAAGCTTGGCATTGAGCTCAAAGAGAAGGCTGACATGGCCAACAGTTACCTACTCTACAAATATGAATATACGAACTTGATGAAAAAGGTTACTGGATCTCAGAAAGGTTCTAAGAAGCGAAAGTCTGAAGAGGTATCTGAGGGAAAGGTTACGACCAATTATGTATCAGATATCTTCACAGATATCTGAGAAACTGTGTTTATCGACAAAAGTTTTGAAAGATTATTCACCCCCCCCCCCTCTAGTCTTTCACTTTGCCGTTATCTGGACCAACAGAGTACTAGTTACCTTTCTGAGCTAAGATAAGTAATTAGGTTGCTGATCAAAATCTAAACAGATATTCCTAATAATGATCTATCTATGTTTGGAACCTTTTAATTTAATATCAATAATTTAGGGCTATTAAAATGACGTCATACCGGCTCTATCGGTCCGACCCGGTTGAACCTTTTTTGGAGGGTGGCTGGCTTAACCTCTGGTTCCGGCTTTTAAAACATAGAGTAATAGTATAAATTTATATTTTATTTTAATGAATAAAATGATTTATTTAATTAATAATAGTATTCAAGATTGGTGTCTATGGATTCGTCTTGTCACGACGAATTTATATATATGTTCAAAATATTTTTCGGATTTTTGTAGATAAGGTTATATTAGATTTAATAAAAACTATTTATGTAGTGAAATATATACTTAAGAAAATATTTGAATGGACCGGATTGCCCTTACTAATTGTTCTAGACATCAGGATGAACTGTGAACAGACCAAAATACCCTCCACAAACTTTTCTAGCCAATAAGAATTGAGTATTCTACCATGTGATATGAAAAATGGACCAATCAGAAGCCTTGAAAACTTTTTCAATTCATAGATATATAGATTTTTACTATTTTTTTGATTAATTTTGAGGGAGTGTGTGATTCACGCGCTTGTTCTGTTCGCCGATTGATTTAAATACTTTATTTGAATGTCCGACTAAGTTAAAATACCATTAGTAGACATGATCACGTAAAAGGATCTTATTTTTACATTGCACTCATTAAAGCGTTTGTAGCTGAGTGGCAAGCTGAGACACCCTGTACCTTGAGGTCACGAGTTCGATCCCCGAAATGGGTGATTAGTTTCTCTGTATAGAGAAAAATTTGTCCAATGCTAAGTATTGTAATTGTAATATTATATCTCAAAAAAAAAAAATACACTTATTTTATTTTAACCCATTTCTAATCTATACTATTATCCTAAGTAAACTCAACTACGTAGTTATTATTACAAAAAAAGAAGTTACATGAAAAATAGGTTAATAAATAAAGAATATGAAAAGAAATTGAAAAAAACCAATGAAAAAAATTATATCAACTGATTTCATGATACACAAATTGCTATATGACTTTAAAAAATAGTTTTGGTTTTACTTTCACTCTTTTCACATTTAGAAAATGTCTTATTTTACATAAAAAAAAATTAATATATCACATAATGCAAATATTGTATTATATAATTCAATTTTAAATCATTTTTAAATTTAAATTATATGAAATGTGAGTATACGTTTATATTGTTAAATACTAGTTTCACAAAAGTACACTAGTTCTAATTGTTTGAATTTCTTTTAGTCCCTCTATTTGCAGTAAATAGTAGTAATAATACTGTATAATTTTATGATGCCAAAAATGGTTTGGTTCATTTAATCTCCTTTGAGCAAGCAACAATTCTTCGTTTTCCTCTGGTTATTCAGTTCCAGATCTGTTGAATCAAGCATCTCCATCATTTTATTTGGAAATTGATTAGAGTGAATTAAAAGAGAGCTAGCTACATATATAATTTCTCAATTAATGTCTTTTTCCCCTCCTTTAACTGATTACAGAATCGATTTTCTCAACTCTTCTTTTAGATTTCAGTAATTTTCTTCAGTTTGCGTGTAAAGATGGAGACTCAGAGGGTAGTAGATTTCTCTCGTAGAAGCGTCGACAAGAGACCTCGCAAACGACCTCGTTTAGCTTGGGACATGCCTCCCGTTGTTCCTCCTCCTAAGGTGTTCCTCCTTTCTTTTTCTTATGCTGCTAATTTCACAAAATTTGTTTCTTTTTTGGATTCGAATTTGTGATTGTGAGTGCTTCTTTCGTGCTTCAGATTGAGTTCAATTGAAGACTTTTTGTGTCTTGCAAATTTAGGGTTTTCATTGTCCCTTTTCGACTTATTTTATCAGTGAAAATCACATTCTGGGTTTAACAAGTGAGGAAAAGTTTCATGTATATGTGGTTAGTTATTATCATTCATTTGATTGATATGGTCTACTTGTGGTTTTGGGAAATGGACAATTGTTATGCATTTCTTGCGGTTTCTTTTGAGCTAGATTAAGTACTGTATCTATTTGAGTTTCTGCGAAGATTAAATTGTGCTTCTTGTGCAGATTCTTCCGTCTATATACTGTGCCCAAGAATTTGGGACAGTCCCTAATTATGCGTATTCTTCAATATATTATAAAGGAATTCCCCGTAATGGATCTCCCCCTTGGAGACCGGATGATAAAGATGGGCATTATGTATTTGCTATTGGGGAGAACTTAACTCCTCGTTGTAAGTATATCTTAAAAGCCTACGACTGTTTCTATATGAGATGCATTGATTGCAGTGTACGTTAGAGGCATGACATAAATGGTATATGCAATTATTTGTTGATTGAATTTTTTATGAAGTGTTTCAGTTATAAAATTATATGGTTGGGTGTGGAACATTTGCTCCCCACAGTGATCATGCTTTTCTTTTCTCCCAGTATTTAGTAGATTGAAAAGGCAACCCCTCCGTCCCATTTGATTCTTATCATTTGGGTTCGGCCTGTTATTTAGGACAGTATGTTGTGTGTATTTGTCTAATAGATAAGTGTTGGGGTCTAGTAACAAAAAATAAGGTAAAAACTAGGAGAGCGGGGTTAAGTATATTTGTTGATTAGAGAAGTGGCGGGCCTGATAATAAGAGAACTATACTTTCTAAAAATAGGGAATCAAATGGGGTGGGCATAATAGATAACTGATGTGAATCAATTTAGATGGAGGGAGTAGAACTTTTCATGTTTGGAGAAGAAGAGGGAATACTCCTGTATTTCATTTGAGACCAATTCAACTGATCTGGATTATATAAATGCCATGTTGATTTTTGGAACTTCTGAGAAGCTGTTTGCTTTCAGATGTATTGTTCATTTGGTGACCCTTGCCACACAGTGCTTTTGTGGCAATTTTTGGAAGAAAGGAATTTTCACTTTGTAAACTCTCCTGATCAGCTAATCGCAATATTTTTTGCTATGTTTGGACTTCACTACATAGGTTCATTTAGAAGAGCTACCACCAAGTGACATGATAGTTTTCTGAATTAAAATTTTTGGGGTTCCATTTCCAATTCTTAAGCTCTACAAGTGTTGATAAACTCAAAATATTGCAGCTCAGGATATGGAAAGAAGCTCCTAAACACCATACCCCCTTTGTTTTGTGCTTTAACTTAGCAACTTATGCTCATCCCTGTGAACAGAAACAGGTCCTGGTTGCCGATTTTGTAGTTTTGACTTTGACGTGCGCGGACTTTTCATGCACACTATATGGTCTTTTCTTATTTCATCCAGTTTAACTTAAGAGGCGCACATTTTAACGCTCTGTTCATACTTTCGATGCATTGAATGTGAAAATGAGTAATCTTCTGGCATGTTTTGAGCTTTAGAGATTTCCTTCTTCCTCTATATTTGACGTGTCCCCATTGGAACTCCCTTCTTTCTCTATAGTTGACGAGTGGTCATTGGAACTCTGGTCGTCTGAGCTTTGCAGTGCGGACTCAAGGGGCTGTAGTTTCTGTTCGACCGTGCATTTGTTTTTCTTAATTTACTATATCTCGTGAACTAGTACTGAATATTGTGGAAGTAGAGTTTTGACAGTAGAAGCTCTGGAAACTTTGAAGATGGAGACATGGTAAGAGCTGAGAGAGAAAGAGATTAAATATCACGATGAGGGTGGATTTGGTCGTATACATAAGCTGACATGGAAAATCGCAATCCTGGTTAAGACACATGGTTGAAGATGAAGGGTTTGTGGAAAGCCGGCTCATATTTTATCTTGACTGCATTTATTCCATTTTTTTGGGTCTAGATGCCCCAGATCTACTGTACCTACAATGTGCACCAAAAACCCTATCCCATCAGTGCCTCAGTGGTGTTGTGCCATGTGTACCCAAGCTTGGGTGCTTGTTAGTTTGCTCTTTTATCTCTCCTTACTTTCTTCCTTATCTTCCCGACTTTTTATCAATGTAGTATTGTTTCCTTAGATGCTCATCATCAATTCATCAACGCCCACATAAACACTCCCAAATCACTAAGCAGGTGATTATCTCAACTTCTTTCCACGTCACCTTTGCATAGCTTTTTATGTTTTCATGGCAATGTAATCTGCCAATTGACTTGAGCTCAGTTCGTCAATCCTATAAAGAGTACTCTTCAACCATCACCCAACTTTCGTTGTGTGTCTCTTTTTTTGGAGATGATCCAATTTTATTATGGGTTTTATCCCCCAGAACTGAGACTGAATTTCGTTCTACCCTGCTCAATCTTTGACATCCCTGGAGCAGAAACCAACTTCAATGCTGGTCCAGAATCAAGGCCAAGTTATATCTATTATTTGTAGTAGAGTTTAAAAAGATATAATAAGAGTAATCAGGGCCATTTCGTTTGTACCTGTAACAAAATTTAGAAAAAAGAGGGGGGGGGGGGGGGGGGGTATATATTAAAAATGCTTCCTGAAGATTCTGGTCTTGTTTGATTTAAGTTTGGATGTTTGATGATGCCACATAATTCTGTAATCTGCAAATTGTGGGTCGAAGGTGGTAATTTCATGATCGGACAGAACGTATCTATCCCCACATCGGAGTTGATGTCGCACAGCTGGGGAGAAACGGCCGAGGACTTTCCTGGAGATTATTAAAAAAACGAATATGATAAACAAATGAGAATTAATTGTGTTTTTATTGATGACAGGTGTCACCATTCCCATGGTGGTGCATGTATTCATACACTATTAGTATATTAAATACGGCTGGGTTTTAGATGTATATGGTCCAATATAGTTACAAATCCGTAACTTGCCTGTTGTACGTTTTACAGATCTCAAAGTGAAAACGCTTACATTTTCTTAACTGCAGGGATCTCTATGATATTGTAATAAGAAGCAATTCTCCAGAAATCATTATAATCATATAAAAGAAGGATATTAATGTTTCTAGATTCTGTTAAGTAGCAAGACGTGGTTTTTCTTGTCTGTCATATATATGGGAAGTTCTGAAATCTTCACGTTGTATAAAAGTAAGTTCTTTTATGTTGAAAACTTTCCAATATCTAACAATTAATTGGTCACTAGGACCCAGATAAATGGTGGTATGGGTTATCAACATGCTGCATGAACCATTAACATATAATCAAGCATTAAATGAAATCGTGAACATCTGCATGCTAAAGAATTGAGAATTGCTCCTAAAGCACAGGTATGCAATGATATATGAAATCCTTGAGCTAGTGGGGGGATGCGTTTAAGCACAACTATACGACAGTGATCACTATAATGGCCATAGCAACCACTATATTCTGCTGTTCTTTCATCCTTTCAAGGGTATATATGTTCTTCTATGTTCTTTAATTTGGTACCGCCTACATTTGGTGAAACTGGGCGTTAAACACCTCGAATCCTTGTTAAGAATTTAGGTAATTGACCATTTTGTTCATTAATCTTTAAAAATCAGTATTTTGTCTCGCCTTTGAAGAAAAAAAGACCCTTTACAAGATCAATATCGAAATGTGCCAAGTGAAGATATTATATAAACTTAAAGTTCAATTAATGTCCAGGAGAAAAATGCAACTCATATACTGATAAGGACACTCTAAGATACAAGATCACATGATCATTTAAAATAAGTGCTGAATATTTACCCTCGTTGTTTTGCCTTTATTTTCTTACCCCCCCCCCCCCCCCCCCCCTTACCATTCCCAAATTGTTGTTTGCTCCATTGCCAACTTGTTGGTCAGGAACCAAGTTTGCACTCATTTATTGGTCCTACTTTATAGTAGTTTTGTGTCAACTTCATGGAAGGACATTGCCGGTAACATATTAAGACTAGGTACTGGAAAGCAAACTTTGTTCTTGTTAATGCAATTATACATATTTAAAATAAATTCCTCCAAACCTTCTATATGTCCTTAAGTTGGTGTTTTCCCGTGTTTGCTTTATTGTTCCTATCCTACATATCTCCTTCTGACTTTTGTGATCATATTATCAAATATATAGCACTAATATTATCTCCTATAGCTTTCCTTTTCCACTTGCACTAAATCATATTTACCCCTTGACGTGCAGATAGGATACTAAGCAAGATGGGTGAAGGTAAGTTGATATGACTTGTGTTTCTCAAACCCACCCTTTTATCTTTTTATTTTATTTATTATCATTACTATTATTGTACTATTAATTTTTGAGCAACTTTTGCAGGAGACTGCTCTTGAAGAGACCAGATCAACATCACATATTTAGTTATAAAATCACATGTTTTGCTACAAACATATCATGCTTAAAATTTAGGTAATGCAAGTATAATGCAGGTTTATTGAACACACGATGCTTGAAGTTAAACATATGATTTTTATAGTTAAACATGTGATGTTGCTCCAGTCGCTTTGAGAGATGGTCACTCACAAAAGTTTGTATTAATTTTAAATACCACGACTGGCTTACCCGGTAAATTGGTAGAATCTCTTACCATTAACTTGCTCGGCTTTGCTGCAGGGACTTTTGGGCGTGTCCTAGAATGTCTGGACAATGAAAGGAAAGAGATTGTTGCAATAAAAGTTGTTCGTTCTATACAGAAGTACAGAGAGGCTGCCATGATAGAGATCGATGTCTTACAGAGACTTGGACGGCATGATGTGTGTGGCACACGGTAAGGTTCTATTTTCATATTGCATCAATTAATATGGCGTAGAATTGGAATGATTTAGTGTAGTTGTTTCGTTCTTTGCAGTTGTGTCCAAATACGGAATTGGTTTGACTATCGTAATCATATATGTATTGTAAGTATTTATTGTGATTATTGTTGCTGTGAGTTCTTCATCGAAATATTCTGTGAGTTAAAAACTTGCGGATGAATTTAAATGGTCTTAACAGGTCTTTGAGAAGCTTGGTCCAAGCTTATATGATTTTCTACGGAAAAACAGCTATCGTTCATTTCCCATTGATCTTGTTCGGGAGTTTGCCAGGCAACTTTTGGAATCTGTGGCATGTGTGTGAACTTATCTTTGCAACACTTACTCCTTTCTCTTCTTGGTGCTTTAAATTTCAAATGCATGTCAGAATTAGGCATCATGCTTATACAACCTTTCTCCGATAGTTTTTTCTTTTCATATATAAGCTGTATGTTGGTCAGGTTGCTAAGTTTTGTTACTCGTCTTTGCAGTTATGCATGATCTTCGCCTGATTCACACAGACCTGAAACCAGAGAATATTCTTCTCGTCTCATCAGAGTACATTAAAGTGCCAGATTACAAGGTGGCCTCTTATAACACGTTTATATTTCAACTTCTTGGATGGTTCTGTATTTATGTTTACCCCACTAAAGAGTCTCAGTGGATCCAATATTTTGACATTGTACCTTAATTGACACTTGTGGTTTGTTAGTATATGCATTACTTAGTTACCTCCTTCAACTTCGTAATTGCTCGAATTATATTTTTGTCATCATGATCATATCTTATCATCTTATAGTGTACTCCTACTTGGAGTTCCTGTTATTATTACAAAGGTGGTCTTTTCATGCATTTATGAGAGAATCTTGATCGATAAACATGTTAATTATGAGCACTACTTATGTACTCCCTCTGTTTTTTATAAAACTTGCCATTTTGACTTTGACCGGTCAACTGTCTCCGACTTTGACCACAAATTACTCTTAAACGATAATAGTAAATAATTTAATAAGATCATATAATAACAATTTAAATTAAATTGTTATTATATGATCTTATTAAATTATTTACTATTATCGTTTAAGAGTAATTTGTGGTCAAAGTCGGAGACAGTTGACCGCAAAATAGTAAAATGACAAGTTTTATAAATAATGGAGGGATTACTTGTTTGGTCTTTCAAATGCTTGCTGAAATGTCATTTCTATTATGGGCAGTACAGTGATTAATATTGTGAAATTTGTACTTCGATGTTTTAAACTTAATTGCCATCTTACTGCATGATTCTTCCTTAGTCTTTTTTGTGATACATCTGTATGTAAATGTTTGAAAAAGCTTATTTCTGTAATTTGCTAAATGTTTGTTTTAGGGAGTATTATTTTTTTAATGCTTTTTCCTTTCTCCTGTTATGAAGTTTCTTTCAAGATCTACCAAGGATGGTTCCTACTATAAAAACATACCTAGGTCAAGTGCTCTAAAGCTTATTGATTTTGGGAGCACTACATTTGAACATCAAGATCACAGCTATATAGTATCTACTCGCCATTACCGTGCTCCAGAGGTTATTCTCGGTAAGTGATAGATCTTATCCTATTTTTACCATTTATTTTGCTCTTCCCAATTTCAGCTCAATTAAATTGTCTTTGACTTTTGCTAGGTCTTGGGTGGAATTATCCCTGTGACATGTGGAGTATAGGTTGCATACTTGTGGAGTTGTGCTCTGTAAGTTAGACCGTCTAACTTTCCGCACTGTTTTCTAGATTTAGATGTTCCACCGTATGGTGGCTATTCTTGCTGTTTCCTTGTCTATATATTTTGATGAATGCTTCTACATTATTTACCACTGAGAACCTGGTCTTTCAGTTAGGTTACTAGGTTACATTTATTTTTGGGAATAGGATTTAACCTTTTTTCATTTTGAATATCATAATTGTTGATTTCCCCTCGTAAATCGCGATCTTCCAATCTTCACGTTGTCTGCAGGCTTTCTCTTGCGCTACGGAGCGCGCTGGGCACTGGGATTACTGATAGCGTGGCCGTAGCGCTTTTTTTGTTCGCTTATTAGCGCAAAATACTTAAATAGGCTCTTTAGATGGGCCCAAACTTAGTCCATTAAGTCAGTTATACAAATTTTCTAGTGTTTGGGGTAGGGTTTGCCTTGACTAAAAGAGTTGGAGGGAATAAAAAAAGATAATAGAACTAGTGGGAACACAGAACAACTGGAATGGCACAACACCACATCAACACAAAGCAACACAGTTACTAGCAAATGTCATTGAAACTGAGTTGTTTTTCACTGAAGTTAGATATCTATAATGTATAGCCATATAATATATTCATACATGTATATATATGGTTTTACATGCGTGTGCCTATTTTATTCTTAAATAGCACATGCGACGCGGTTTCGGGAGGGCATGTTTGGGCGAAAGTGAGCTGTGAGATATTAATAACTATGCTGGAAATTATAAGCATTGAGTACATGGTTTATACATGGATTTTGAGCATTCAGTTGCATCGGGTCTGATCTTTTCCCTGAGTGAGACTTACACCAACACTCCTGCCTTTAAGACACGTAACTTTCGAATCCCTTTTCGTTAATTTGGATGACTTCCACAACAATGTATTTGAATGAATTTTCATATGTAACCTGGCTGATGTCATGCACTCATGCTGCATCATTCCTAAAATAAAGTTCCAAACACCAATTAACTTCATACCGCTTCTTAAGAACTTTCTTACATATAGCAAGCTAATTACATATAAATTTCTTCATTAAGAAGGATATATTCTGTTTTCCAGGTATTTTTTTAATCAATTTTCTTCTCCGTTACGGAAAGTTTGGCCATGTCAGACTAACGATGTGGATTTATTTGTTATGTGACACATGTACTCCGTGATGTAGGTGTAAATATCCCTCTGCCTAAATATGTCCCATAGGCCACCTGCTCACCTCTTAACAAAGGATAGCAAAAGATAATTATGAGTGCAACTCATATGAGAAGAAAATAAGATGGACAGGATGTAGTACTTAAATTTTGTCATGTATGTCGGCTATATCTCCAGGGAGCCAACTATATATGTTGTCATAAAATTGGTTTTTGTATATTTGCAAATATTGCTTAAAGATATCTTATACTCTTATCTGGCGAGGGCAAGAAGACCTAGCTCTGTAGACAATCTTTCTTCACAAAAAGAGTAATTACACAATTTGCTATATTCAGGATGGAGTGGCAGTAGGTTAGGCTAAGGGTTATGGCCAAGGACTTTAGCTAGTCGGGTAACAGTGTTTGGGATAAGCTAATGGTTGAGTTTTGAGGTGTTTGGGAGTGGTTAGGCCAAGGGGAATTTTAAAGATGAATAATAGGTGAGAGAGAGTCAAAAGGAAGAAAAAGTATAGCTGGATAGAGTATAGAGAGAGAAGGTGAGGTATGATGGAAATAAAATGGGGGAAAGGGGTTAAGTACATTTATCTTAGCCTAACCCCAATTGAAAATTAATGTGCTAAGGCTGCATTTCGTTTGCCAAACATGCTGTTTTGTGCCCTATTTGTTGAACCTTTCAATTCATTTATCTACCATATTGATAAATTTTGCGCCCTTGCATCATTACAAAATTGCACTGATTATCTTGGCCAATCCACATACCCTTCAACTTTGACTATTTTTTGTGTTTTAGGTAGCCTTGCTCTGTTCCGTAATGAGTTCGCTACGTTTAATAAATTTATGTGCACATGCCTTAATGTTTATTTGTTATGGAAATCATGGCAGGGGGAAGCACTTTTCCAGACTCATGAGAACTTGGAACATCTTGCAATGATGGAAAAGGTTTTAGGGCCACTTCCTCAGCATATGATTTTGCGAGCGGAGTAAGATTTGTTTGATTTTTTATTTATGTTTTTAACCTTTCTTTGTGTGTGTTCTAAACTGTGGCCCTGTGGCTGACTTACATTTATCCTGTTCTGTATTTACAGCCGTCGTGCAGAGAAGTATTTTAAGAGAGGTGCAAGGTTAGATTGGCCAGAGGGTGCTGCTTCAAGAGAAAGCCTGAAGGCAGTCTGGAAGTTGCCCCGTCTTCAGGTATAGTATTCTAGTATACGCGCTGTTTATTTAAACTGGAAAAGACAAAAACTGCGTAGTAAATTATTGGTAGCGTTTATAAGATTAATTTCAGCAAAAGTTCATATACGGAACATGCCATTACTTGTAACACTATTTGAAAACCAGAAAACTGCTTTTCCTTGGGGTGTACAAACACTCCCTACGGTAGTTTTGTTAAATAGTAGTGCCAATTATTTATTTACTAATGACAACTTTACCTTTTTGTTTACTCCCACGTTGCATCTTAGAACCTTATCATGCAACATGTGGACCATTCAGCTGGAGATCTGATTGATCTTTTGCAAGGGCTATTACGCTATGAACCTACAGAACGACTTAAAGCGCGTGAAGCTCTGGGACACCCCTTCTTCACAAGGGATTTGCGGAGGTTTGGATATCCTCTGTGAGTTGAGAAGTTGGTTCATGCATCACAGTCATCTAAACTAGATAGTATGAAAGAAACTGGGACGTGGAGATTGGACAACACAGCCAAAAATAACAGCTGCTGTCTTTGCCATCAAGAAATGTACCAACTGTAACAGCTTGTTGTATGTATTACCAGATTTCGGGTGTGCCTGTTATGTGTTTCTTTTACATTTTCTTGTGCTCTCGTTAGCTGTGATTGTTTATATTATGTGCAACACTTGAAAAGTTTCTTACATACACACACATCGTAGTTGCATAGTAGAACATAGAAGTGATTTTAAGCTGAGTAGTACATATGCTGCTCTGTTTCAGCTTGGGTCTTACCAAAATGCTTATGTTTCTCTTGAGGTGTGTGAAAAATCATATTCATTTTCCTATTCTTTTTCACATAGTTTTGAAGTATAGACAGTCATCTGATGTAAGGAATTGTTTTTTTTTTTTTTTTTTTTTTAAGAATAAAAGTTAGTTGGCGATCCTAGCTTTAAGTTTAATTTGGACCATAGACACTGTTGTGGTGGTTGAGTTTAATCTTAGGTTAAAACTTGAAATGCAGTTGAACTTTACTAAATTTTGACACTATATCACACCAATATATTTAAATAAACACTAGTATAAGTATTGATAATGACTCTAATGTTTAAGTCATGCATAGGAGTTATACTAAGTATGAACTTTGACTAATTTACAAATCTAAACGTGTTAGATAGGGGTGGAGCTTGGAGTCTCAATCGTTTCCATAATAATCTACTTACATATCATAATAAGTTACACTAGGTATGAACTATGAGTCTGATTAGTTTACAAATCTAAACATGTTACACATGGGCTGACCTAGGAGTCCCAATTAATTATGCCAGGATTCTAAATACCTAGGGGGTGAATCGATGAAGTTCCGCCATTAGTTGGGTGTTAGGATCATACAAGAACGTTTCAGCTAAAAAATGGGGGAACTCCGAATTGTCGATACAGATCGAATCTGTCAACTCGTCCCCAAATTCACCCAGATTTCCAAATTGATGAACCCTACATCAATTGGAGAAGCCCTTAGTATAGGTGATGTGGTTTGATCGTTGGCGGCTGCTTTAAACACATCCACTGATCATTTCTAACGTCTCATAAATCTTTTCGGCTGCGTGCATTGTGCGGGATCAGAGAGTACAATTGAAGATAATGATGGCCTGATGGAATATACTAAATCAAAGAGGCTATATATAAACATGTTTAATTTTCTTATAGCCAAGTCTTGGAAAAGGTAAGACCTTCTTTAAAGATAAGAAAGTCAAGGTTTATTTTGGTTTTTTGCGGTTTTTGAGTTTTAGCGGTCTGACCGGCCGAATTTCTTAAAAACCGTCGAGACACACATTTTTCGTTATGCCTTTAATAGATTATGTTATAGTTTTAAGTTGTTAGCATTGAAAGTTTCAGTTACAATTTTAATGTATTTTGTTAATATTTTAAGAGACCACGTCATCTTCACAGACCTCCTCTCCTCCAACACGATTGATCTGACCACAAAGATCAGTACTCGCTGAACCGCACCTTCTCCGGCTAAGGCCCCGGAGTTGAATCGAAGGACTCGAGAAGCTTCGAGAGCTCTCAGGTGGTTTCTTCATCGACGGAGTTGAATCGAAGGGTGAACCATGAGGTGATTACTCCGTTGTCGGATTCGGTCTCCGGTTGAGGTGATTTGTGGTTTCATCCCTGTGGGGAGGATCGGCGGCGGATCGAGTCAGGCGAAGTTCGATCTACAAGAGATGGAGCTGGAGACGAGGAGAGAGAGGGAGGGGTTTCTCTCACTAAGTTTTTATAGAGAGAGAAAGATGGTTGAGTGGTTATGGTTTTTTTTAGGGAATGTGTGGTTTATTTGGGATATTTATATAAAATCTACTGATCGGTTTGTAGTGTTTTTGACCGGTTCTTTATTGTGAAAACCGAATTTTTCTATAAATTAAGAAAATCTTACATTTTACTATATTTACTCTTTCTTATATCCTACTGCATGTTCACGTTATAACCAGTTTGCACATCCATACAATTCAAGCACATGGAATTTGAAATTCTATGCCTTTCAATGCCCCACATTCTTGATTTCCGAATTTCTATAAACACAAATTGTTTATTTTTTCGTAGTATGTAACTACTTCATCCGTCACGCTATAGCATTATGGGTAAGAAATGATAATTTCACAAGTAGTCAGGGTTTGCGGTCGTTACTGATGTGTTATATGGTTGGATTTATATAAGTTGAGTATTCATTTTATCATGTTGTTACAACACTATTTCCATTAATTTATGCAAAAGAGTAAGTATAGTAAAAGAAAAGATTTTCCTAATCTATAGGAAAATTCGGTTTTCACAATAAAGAACCGGTCAGAAACACTACAAAACCAGTCAATAACTTTTATATAAATACTCCAAATAAACAACACAATTTATCACAAAAAATTATACCACTCGACCATCTTTCTCTCTCTAAAAAAAGCCCTGGTGAAAAAAAGAAGATCTGAAACGGTGTCTGCAAATGTAGATCTGAGTGAAACATTCATACCACTCTCTCTCTCTCTCTCTCTCTCTCTCTCTCTCCCCCTCCAACTCTACACCATCAGAAATACCATCTGCAAAAGTACATCTGGACGGAGACGATTTGTATGATCGGAGCTGCTAGCTTTATCGGCTCTCATCTCGGGCGAGAACCTTAGGGCATCAACATTACGAACGATTCTCGCCTCGAAGGACTCATTCGCATGGCAGATCTAGTAATTTACATTTCCGACTCATCTTCTTCAATTGTCTGATTCCTTATAGCTAGTGCTCGCTTGCTTGCTTCTTAGACCTTCAATTGTCTGATTTTTGTTGCTGCTAATGCTTTGAATGTAAAATAATTCATTGATGCTCTTTCAGTAGTAAATTACATGTTATTTATGCCCTTTCCGCTGAGATGGAACCAAACACAATAATCTTCTATTTTCTCCCTTTTTTATGCTGCTAGTGTTTACTTGCTCCTGTAGTAGTGTAAATGAAATGTTGCTAGATTTTGGCTTGTATTTAATTTGGATTGACTTTTGCTGATTTTGGTCAAGTACTATTTAGAAAATAACAAGCGTCTCATTCATTTCTACACTTGTGAGGTCTATGAGAAGACCATTGATTGCTTTTTAAGAGTTGGTGTTATAGTTTTAAACATCATTGTTATTGTTATGTTTTTAGCTTGTGTTGAATGTTTTCGCATGTTATTGTTTTAGCGCATATGTGATAGTTTCAAGACCTATTATTGTAGTTTTAAGCAGCAACGTTAGTGTTTTTAGACTCTGGTGAAATATATATAATTTGATTTTTTGCAAATGCTTTGTTATAGTTTTACGAGGCATTGTTATAGTTTTAAGAGGTACTGTTATGGTTTTAAGCATCAATGTTACTTTTTTTATCTTGTGTTGCATGTTCGTGCTTTGTTATAATTTTAAGAGGTATTGGTATAGTTTTAAAATGCATTGGTTTTAAGCATTAATGTTACTATATTTAGTTTATGTTGAATATTTATGCTTGTTATTGTTTTTAGCGCATATATTATAATTTCAAGATATATTGTTGTAGTTTTAGGCATCAACATTAGTGTTTTAGCTTCTGAAAAATATTTCTGCTTTGATTTTTTGCAAATGTTTTGTTATAGCTTTAGGAGACACTGTTATGGTTTTATGTATCAATTTACTGTTTTTAGCTTGTGTTGCATGTTCCTTCTTTATTTTTAAGCACCAATGTGATAGTTTTGATGAGAGTTGTTATGGTTTTAACCCAGTTAGTGAATGTTTTAAGCAGGTGTTGATGATGACCGAGTTTGATGATAGGTCTGTCAAAGGTGTCACTGCAGTATTGAAACAACAAGCACAAGCAACAAAAGGCAGGAAGCCAAAGTTCTTCAGAAAAAAGTCAATTTTAACAACTCAGTTTGCATTTGCATAAAAAAACACCGAATGAACGTTTATTGTAATTTTTTTTTCATATGAGAATAGGTGTTTAAAAACCGTTGGATAACTAAATGTTTCAAGTAACTTATTTTAAGCTTGTTTTAAGCATGTTTATTGATGTTTTAATAGCATACCTGAGACTTGTTTAATGGTGGTTTCATGATATTAGATTGTCACTTAAAACTATAACAAGCCATCTTAAAAACTATAATGTAGATTCTTAAAACCATCACACCATCTCTTAATTGAAATATATATAATATGACGCATTAATACCATCACATCATCTCTTAAAACATTAACAAAATATGTTAAAACAGTAACTTAAACTTACAGTGCGCCAACTTAAAAACCATAACATAAATTAAAAGCATAACGAAAAGTGTGTGTCTCGACGGTTTTTTAAGAAACTCGGCCGATCGGACCGCTAAAACCCAAAAATCCGCGAAAAACCATAAAAAACCTTGACTTTCCTATTTTTTAAGAAAATCTTACCTTTTCCAAGACTTAGGCTATGCAAAATTTGAAAAATCAGAGTGGTTGGTTCGAATACACAAAAATGTAACTGAAATTGAGAAAATTCAATTTCAATTTAAAACCAAACACATATAGTTTTAATGTTGAATGGTGACTTTTAGGCCGAAAAACATACATGGCCTAGAGTTGTCATTCATAGCTTTTCTTTTACAAAATTCGAGCACTGATGTACAATTTAAGACATTGCCACTAGAAACTGGATAAAAAGCCTTTAGGTATTTCCCACCATGAAGATGACTATTTCAATTGAGTAGTCCGGTTATACACTTTCTTGCCATGAAGATGACTATTTTAATTAACAGAGTATAGTAAAGTGTCCAACAAAATACTGATACGAAGAACAATAAACTCAAAACTCGTTGATTTAAAAGAATACCGAGAATTGACTCAAAACTCGTTGATTTAGCAGAATACTGAGAATTGATGGATTAAGATTCGTTGATTTTATAGAAATACCGAAAATTGACAGATATGAGGAAAACCTCGATTTTTCATATATTATCACAATACTAATCTGTCAGATTAAACAATGAACAAGTACTTAAATAGTAAAACTCCTAACCAACTCCTAATCAACTACGAACTCCTAACCAACTACGATCTCCTAACCAACTAAAAGAAAATTACCAACTCCTAATCAACTACGAAGAAGGAAAATACCAAAAATAATCCAAAACTAGGAAAATATAACAAAAAGTAGTAAACTAAAATAATTTGACGCCATTCGTTCCACATCATTCTCTCCAGGGCAGAAAAGATTCGTCCTCGAATCATAAGCCGCGTCATCATCAGCTGAAGAATCACGTACAAAAGCAAACATTGTGGAAACACATGCCGAACATCCACAAGTCTAATCAATTCCCTAGCCGGATCATTCTTTCCTCTATCAAACACATGTCGGACGTCGCAAATAAACTCTAACACACATGGTTGTATGTCACGCTGGGTAACTCTTGTCTCGCATGCTAACTATGTGGATCATAGCGAAGCCATCTATCTCCCCCAGTGATGAAAGCCAGAATGGATCTTTCTCTAACACCATATATTCCAAAGGAAAGTGTCGATTTGATCATCTTTCCTTTCATCATACACCCTAGTTTCGCACCAAAAGATATAGACAGCTCAGGTGTCTTTCAGTTGTACTTCACTAACTTGGATCCCAAATGACAGAGAATAATTATTTGTTGTAGTGATAAGTACATCTTGTACAACAAATCTTTTTCTATCTTCTAGTACTTCCTCATCCCAAATAATAAGAATACAATTATCATCATCACTACCCTTTCCCTCCGGGTAGTCATCCCAAATAGGAGACTCTTTCCAGTTCGTCTCGCAGCAACGTTCCCCAGTGGTAAACAATTGCTCGATTCCATCCTGACAATTGACACAGGAAAGCCATAAATCGGATCATAGTTTCCGGGAATCTGCTACTTGACGGCGCACGAGATTCCACCTGTCAAACCATATTAGATTCTGATCTCCACCGTTCAGATTCTAGGTCAAAGAGTTGCCTTGATGCTTTCAAAATTGCGTGATGATCCAACAACTGAATCAACGGGAAACTCCATTTTACTCGGACTACGTTGTGCTGTCAATGCTATACGAAAATTGTCGTTTTAAAAAAAAATCGGCCCAAATCACCCGGAACATCATATCAATCTGATGCAGCGTGCGCGGTTGGATACAAGAACAATAAACTCAAAACTCGTTGATTTAAAAGAATACCAAGAATTGACTCAACCAACTCCTAACCAACTACGAACTCCTAACAAACTAAAAGGAAATTACCAACTCCTAATCAATTACAAATAAGGAAAATACCAATAATAATCCAAAACTAGGAAAGTATAACAAAAAATAGTAAACTAAAATAATTTGACGCCATTCGTTCCACATCAAATACCAACCTGAAATTTCACATAACCTTACATAAGCACTCCCTCCCTTCCAGATCAAATGTTTTGTTTGATTCTGGGCACATACATTAAGAAGAAAAGAAAAATGTATTTATAAAACATAATTTTTGACTTATTTAATTTACAATTACATTTAATTATAAATGAAATACATGTTAAATCTATTATTTGTGTGTTTAATTAAATAATTAAATACACTAATTAATGACATTTTATGTAAATAAATTTAAAAAAATTGAGCGATAAGATTTTGCCAAAAAATGAAACAAGACATTTGTAGTGGGACATATATAAATGAAATATATAACATTTGATTTGGGATAAGTGAGTAGTTGGCAGTTAGTGAATTAGCCGATCAATTAATTCGTTTAGTAGCTTCCAGTATGTTGTTGATATTTAGTGATTCAGTTGATCGATTAATTCGTCAGGTTAGTACATAGCTTCTAGCGGTGTAAGACCACTCGATGTGCATGACCATCGTTTTTCGGTGGTCATGTCTTCTGAACCACAATTACAAAAAACTGCATATGTGGTAGTGGTCAAAGAGTGGTCATTGAGTTTGGTCGTTGAAATTTTTTATTTATCTTTTATTTTTTTGAATTGTTTATAATGTTTATAGTAGTAGGAATACTAAAATAAAATGTTAATACAATTTATAATATATCGTATAATCGAAATACACAAAAGAGGGGTAAAATTTAAAGTCAAATATAGTTATGACTGGTCTCTATTTGTATATGACGAAAAAATATAAGTGTTGGTATAATTTTTATATTTTTTAAATTCAAAAACAAAAACAAAAATAGAAAAACAATAAAGGCCGGACTTAGATGATTTGATGTGAGAGACTGTCGTGGGTCACTATGAGATTTATGCAAGCAAACATAGGATGCCCATGTGAAATTGATGTTCTTGATTCTTATTGCACGGCATTACTAGAGCCATATAATTTTGCAAGCAGATGAAATGAATACAAAAATGTTAAACGCTGAACACTTTTTACTAAACGCAGAATAAATTTTTACATATTACATATAATACCACTATTATTATAATTTATAAAATGGTTCAATAATTTGAAAAATTACTATTTTACCTAAAAAAAACATAAAACAAGTTTATTCGAATTAATTTTATCATCCGAATGAATAAATTGAAAAAAACTTAAAAAGAAAACACGAAGAAAACGAAGATCCATGAAGTATCGTCGCCGGTGAGCGGAGCATCTCCGATTTGGAGTTTGCCGGAGCAAACTTGACCAGATCGGAGAAGCTCCGTCTGAGCAGCCAAGCTCCGATCTGGAGCTTGGCTGGCTGCTCCGACCATCGGAGCAGCCTGCTCTAGATCGCTACTTGGCCGGAGCAGCCATGCCCCGATCTGGTCAGCCTCAAGGCTGACCAGAGAGCTGAGGCTGACCAGACAGGTCAGCTTTGAAGTTGACCGAACCATGACGAGAACATGGTTCTCGTCGGTTTCAAACCCGACGAGACGACTCGTGTGGTCGGTTTTTGTCATTTTTAACCGTTTTTGAATTTCTTTTTGTTATTTTTTGAATTTTTTGATTTATTTAAAATCAATTTAAATATACTAATATAATTGAGTAATAATTAACAACTACAACTACCAAATTAAAATAATAAAAATATTTTTATATTTGTCATTATCGATATAATATGGCTAATGATTGTACGATATTGATTTTTGTTGTGTTATGATACCGTAGTGTATATATGTTTATATATTTTCGAAGATGTAATAATTTGAGAATTTTTTCGGAAAATGAGACTAATTCAATATTTTTATCAGTTGAAGGGCCTTTTGCAATATATAAAAAAGTGTTCTGCGT
Source organism: Plantago major (assembly GCA_026545765.1). NCBI lineage: Eukaryota > Viridiplantae > Streptophyta > Magnoliopsida > Lamiales > Plantaginaceae > Plantago > Plantago major. The sequence goes on along the minus strand of CM048843.1, from coordinate 37,377,101 downwards.
TTAGTAAAATGTGTTCTGCGTTTAACGTGCCCCAATGAATATTGCATTTGAATGTCCTTTCCAGCTCCACCACATATTTTTGGAACTTGCATGATTATAAATTGGTTAATCACCTGCATGTGAAAAAGATAGCAAGCCAAACAGTTGTGAATATCATTCATGAGCTCAAATTATACTTTAAAAAAGCAATTAGAGATTAAGCTGTAGTTGCAGACTAAAGCCTAACTCGTGATCGATCTCTAGGGAATTAATCAACCTACGTAGCAGTGAGAGTAAACAGATACTTGCCAGTAACAATTTGATTGATGGTTTTGTATACTTCTAACTAGATTGACTAAAGCTAAGATTACAATTAACAATGACAGAAAGCTGAATACAGTAGCAAGATCCAATTATGCTAATTCGAACTAGGGAAAACACTCATATTTGTCACACGGTTGTTGTACAGTAAATCAATCAATTCGACTCAATCAATTGTTCTTAGAATATATTATACAGGAGAAATCGTGAGTCGTCAATTCACGATCCTTAAACATGAAAAATTTAGAGAATTTAATATGAACTTATCAAATTGAAGGTTTTTACGAAGATTTTATACAAGACTAACCTATATGAGTGATTCGATAAACCCTAGAACGAATATGCATAATCTTCAAATACAACTGTATTCAAGGGTGTTTAGCTACTCATACTTGAGATTTGCACGCAAGGATTCATGGTAATAATCATATGAAACATAGATATGAAACTCACATGCAATAACATACAATTCAATCGATAAATATAAGAACGAATTGCAAAGAAGAAAGCAATAGAGAAATCGATACCAATAATTCTGATGAGTAAAATCAATGAATAATCCAAGCTCCAAGAATGTCTCAATGTTAATGTCTGAATCTAGGAGCTCTCTTAAAAAACTTGGTTAAAAGAAGTATATCAAAAGAAAGACAAATTCTAAGCTAATAAGGAAAACAAATTATGAGCCTGGGCGTCTTACCGCGGCGGGTCAATTGCTTCGCCGCGGCGAGCTTCCTTTTGTCGAATATATATCAAGCTCGCAAAATCTCACCGCGGCGGATTGAATCCCTCGTCGCGGCGAGCGCCTCCCTTCAAAACAGGGGAGCCATTCGCAAAATCTCGCCACGGATCGATTTCTTCGCATGGCGTAGTCTTCTTTATCGCAATATATATAGCTCATAATTTCGCCACAAAGCAAGGTGCTCACGCATGAAGCTTCATTCTTCAAATCAGAGGCTCCATTCAAAATCTCACCAAGGATCGATTGCTTGGCATGGTAAGCCTTCCGCAATTCCGAGTCCAAGTCAGAAATTTTGCCATGGACGAATCCTCGCAATGAAGCTATGCTAAGCAGCTCGTCCTCATTTAGTTCAAGAAACATCGATTCCTACAAAATGTAAACAAAACACCAAAGCGTAAAATCGGACTAAAAAGACTATAAAACTAAAGACAAAGACTCACAAAGACCGCTAAAAAGGACCAAATGAGACGTTAGAATATTGTCTCATCAAAATCCCCAAACCGAACCTTTGCTCGTCCTCGAGAAAACACACAACAAAATAAAAACAACTAGCTTCTAGACAACGACACACAAGAACACAAAAACGAGTCAGACTTCCAAGTGACCGAACTCTACCATTGTAAGCATTAAATTCACAAGATGCAAAAGGTTTGCACTCAACCAACCTTGACAGAAATAGTGCACAAAAAATCCTGTAAGAGAGTTTCTCAAGTAAATAGCACTTAGGTCTAACTCTCCAATCCCTCACAAGGAAATCCTACACATCTCTCTCTCACACTCTGGAAGTGTCTAGTGGGTTAATCACTCAAGGAACAATAAGAGAAAAGGAAGGTGACTTTCGTCACAAGGGTGCCTCAAATACCTCATGCAATGTACTCAATCAATTAAGTCGGAAGGGGCTTTTCCTTGCGCATAGCAACTTGTCGGAGCATACAACCAAACTTCTATATCACCACATATTTGCATACAATAAAATAGATGCTAATCAATTTGTCCACTATGGACTCTTTTAGTCTCACTCGTTTGGTAGTGTCTGTTTTACCGAAGTCCGCACTTTTGTGCGTGTCAGTTTGGTATACGTGCCATCAACCCTCATGGTCATATGGCTTTTAGGACCACGCCGGTATACAGGTAGTATCTGAAACACGCCTAACACGACTACGTTGGTGACAAGCACCACAGATACACTCCGAGACGAATCAACTAATCACGGGAAGTAATAAATATTACAAAAAATGAATAATAAACATGTCAACACAGCATATTTCTTCTCCCCAAACCGGTTCTTCGCAATGTACTGGCTTTTGATAAATGAAACATGAAGAGCATACCATTCGTCATACTTGACTTAATTGAGTACACATGAGAATGAAAAGGCGCAAACAAGAGGGTTTGCACTTCCCGAAAGGATCACACAAGCACCGGTATAATATTTTTTCATCGGCTTAAAGTTTCTCACCGGCTTTTTGGACTAAAGAGTTAAACAGACTTGCTATTTACAAGAGAAACAAACTTATGGGGTTTTAAATCCACTATACCACCTCAGTTAAGTATCATGCAAAACATAAGCAGGAAGCAAATTTAACAATCACAATAGAAGCTTTCATAACTTGGAAGAACGACTCAACGACTCACGAAAATATGAAAGAACACATAGAAACACAAGCAAGAAACTGAAGAGCCTCACATTCCAACTCAAGCATGTCCTCAAGCTAAGAGTGGAAAGATAAAAGGGATCGAACGTGTCTGGCCTGTGAAGTACAGTTTAGAGTCATGTGGTGGACTCGGAGAGGTCGACCACTTCTTCCGGTCGCTGAATGTACCCTTGAAAGTATGGTTTAACTTGCTGCCCATTGACCTTGAAGGTGGAACCGTCGGCGGAATTCAAGAGTTCAACAGCACCATGCGGTGCTACACGAATTATCGTATATGGTCCATCCCAACGCGAACGCAACTTCCCTGGAAATAGTTTAAGACGAGAGTTAAAAACCAAAACTTTCATACCTGGGTGCAAGTCCTTGCGGATTATCCCCTTGTCATGGTACTCTTTTGTCTTCTGCTTGTAAATCATTGCATTCTCAAAGGCAAGGCGGCGGAGTTCCTCTAGCTTGGAGATCTGCAGCAATCTTTCTTCCCCAGCTTCCTGCATATTGAGATTGAGCTCCTTAGTGGCCCATGCTTCTTTGTGCTCCGATTCCACGGGAGGATGACAAGCCTTGCCATAAATCAACCAGTAGGGGGTTGTACCAATAACTGTCTTGTAACAAGTTCTGTAAGCCCACAGTGCATCATCTAGTTTGGTTTACCAATCCTTACGATTTGGTTTGACGACCCTTGTGAGAATGCTCTTGATTTGCCTATTGTTGACTTCCACTTGACCAGAAGTTTGTGGATGGTATGCAGTTGCGACACGGTGTTGCACTCCGTACTTCACAAGCAGGTTCGTAAATGAACGATTAATAAAGTGAGATCCACCATCGCTAATGATTGCCCTGGGTGTACCAAATCTGCTGAAAATATTCTTGGACAAGAAAGAGAGCACAACTTTGGAATCGTTAGTCCTGGTGGGAATAGCCTCCACCCACTTAGTCACATAGTCCACAACAACAAGAATATATTCATTACCATTACTTTTGGGAAAGGGTCCCATAAAGTCAATACACCACACATCAAAGGGTTCTACCACAAGATTTCTAGTCAAAGGCATCTCATTACGCTGCTAATGTTACCACTACGTTGACACGAATCACAACTAGCACAAAACTTATGAGCATCTTTAAATAGAGAGGGCCAAAAGAAACCTGATTGAAGAACCTTCAGAGCGGTTTTCTTCCCGCTGTAGTGCCCTCCACATTGCATGGTATGACAAAAGGTGAGAACACTGCTTATTTCACTCTCTGGAGTCAGCACCGTAGGATGCCATCAGCTCCCTCCTTGAAAAGGTGGGGGTCATCCCAAAAGTAGCCATTGGTTCGGAGTGCAAAGTTCCTTCTTTCCTGCGAAGACATGTTAGTGGGGAAAACACCTACAACAAGAAAATTCACAATATCTGCAAACCAAGGCTCTAGGCTAACAGAGAATAGGTGTTCATCAGGTAGGTCATCGGGATAGGGGGAGAAGGGGAGATTGTTGTAGGATCAAGCCTAGATAAATGGTCAGCAACAAGATTATCTTTACCACACTTAAAAAATATTTCACAATTGAACTCCTGTAACATTAAAACCCACCGAATGAGGCGCGGCTTAGAATCACTCTTGGCCATGAGGTGGCGGATCGCGGCGTGATCCGTGTGGATGATCACTTTGAACCCTTTCAGATACGAACGGAATTTATCCAAAGCGAAAAGAATAGCTAGGAATTCTTTCTCAGTTGTGGTGTAGTTAACCTGCGCAGGATTTAGTGCCTTGCTGGCATAGTAAATCACATGAAAATGGCCATTTACCCTTTGTCCTAAAACAACACCTAAGGCGAAATCAGAAGCATCGCACATAATCTCAAAGGGTAACGACCAGTTAGGGGCAACGACAATGGGAGCGGAAACAAGCTGTTCTTTCAAGATGTTAAAGGCTTGCATGCATTCATCATTGAAAACAAAAGGCACAGCTTTCATAAGCAAGTTTCTCAAACACTTAGCAATTTTCGAGAAATCCTTAATGAATCTCCTATGAAAACCAACATGCCCAAGAAAAGATTGCAACTCTTTCACACAAGTGGGAGGGGGAAGTTTTACAATCACATCAAGCTTTGCTCTATCAACTTCTATCCCACGGTTTGAGACTACATGTCCTAAGACAATTCCTTCTCTAACCAAAAAGTGACTTTTTTCCCAGCTAAGAGTTAAGTTACACTCAATGCAGCGTTTAAGCACTTTATCAAGTTTATGTAAGCAATCAGCAAAAGAATCTCCAAAAAGAGAGAAGTCATCCATGAAGACCTCTATAAAATCCTGCACCATGTCAGAAAATATAGAAAGCATGCATCTTTGAAAAGTAGCAGGAGCGTTGCCAGATCGAAAGGCATTCTCATGATAGGCAAAGGTCCCATAGGGACAGGTAAATGTCGTTTTCTCCTGATCCTCCTGAGCAATGGGTATTTGGTAGAAACCTGAAAGACCATCCAAAAAACAATAGAAATCTCGCCCAGCAAGGCGGTTAAGCATCTCATCAATGAATGGCAGAGGGAAGTGGTCTTTATTAGTGGCTGCGTTTAGTTTCCTGTAGTCGATGCACACACGCCACCCAATGGTTTTTCTTACCGGGACCTCTATACCCTTCTCATTTGTTTCAACAGTAACCCCAGACTTCTTAGGAACTACATGTACAGGACTCACCCATCTACTATCAGCTATTGGGTAAATTATGTCGTGCTCAAGCATCTTAAGGATCTCAGTTTTCACTACATCTTGCATGACAGGATCGAGCCTGCGCTGGGGTTGCCTAACAGGTTTAGCATCATCTTCTAAACTTATCCTGTGTATGCAACGGGTTGCGCTAATGCCCTTAATGTCCCCAATTCCCCATCCTATGGCCGCGGAATTCTCCTTAAGAAGCTCAACAAGTTGGTTCTCTTCTTCCTTTTGCAATTTTTAAGAGATTATCACAGGTTTGGACCGATTTTAACCAAGGAAAGCATACTTAAAGTGGGATGGGAGTTCCTTAAGGTCAGGCCTAGGGGATTCTATTTCCCCAGTATTGCTACTGAAGGAATCGATTTCACCTAATGGTTCACTAGGGGGATCGAGTTCACCTGCCGGTTCAGTTTCAGCTGAATCTAAAGCACATATTAGCTCATGACTTTCCTCACTTAGAATTCCACTATTAGGATCTAGTGTCAAAGCGGCTTCTAACTTATCGCTAGTAATGTCATCAAGCAAAGTAGTATATACACAGTTATCAATGATGCAATGAAATTCTTTGGCAATCTCATGTTCAGTTTCACAATTTGTAACAAAATAGGCATTAGAGTTACCTGCAGGATACACTGCGTCCTTGCTGATTCGATTGCCTCCGATATCCATCGCTATTTTTCCTTCTGCAACATCGACTTGAAGTTTGACAGTTTTCATGAATGGCCTTCCTAGCAAAATCACATGGTTTCTGCTGCTGGTTACTACATTGCTGGGAGGTAGAACTACAAAATCTGCCGGTACCAAGTACGTGTCAACCTTGACCAAAGCATCCCGAATAATACCCAGTGGTCGCTGGATACTACAATCAGCCATCTGCAAAGTCATATTCACTAGTTCCAACTTCCCCAAACCGAGCTCCTGATAAAGGTCATGGGTAATAAGATTGATGCTTGCTCCCAAGTCGAGCATACCTTTTGCTACTTTCCCATTCTCCATTTGTATATCAATCATGAAACTCCCTGGGTCTTGTTGTTTCACTGGTAATCCGATCACAGAATTTGCCATTTCTGGAAGAATCAGCTTTTCAGTAGACGAAAGCTTCTTCTTATTGGCATTTAGGTCCTTGAAGAACTTAGCATAGGAGGGGACATTATCGATAAGCTCCAACAGTGGCATGTTCGCCTTAAGTTTCGAAAGCATTGCCAGAATAGATTTGAACTTACTGTCGTCTTTTGGCTTCTTAACTCTCCCAGGGTATGGTAATAGCTTGGAAACTGGAGGTCCTGGGGGCCAGAAGAGGTTATTAGATTTATGTAGAACTTCAGTGCTGCTTCTTGGTCCTCAATAATCTCCTCAGCTTCCTCCTCAAGAACGCCGATCGCCGTGTAGGTGGAGTTCCTGCTCACCATCATATCTGGCTTTTCAACAACCTTACCACTACGCAATACTGTAGTTGCTTGAATCTCCTCTTCCAATACATCTTCATCCCCAAATTCTAGACCTGCTACGAAGTTAGCCAAACTATCCACTAAGTCCTCTATTCTGCTCATCATCCCTTCAATCTGCTGTCATGTTCTCGCTTGCCCCTCCATAACAACTTGCATAAATTTTTCATCATGGGCAATTAAAGCCACCAATGTGCTTCCGCTAAATGAGCTTCTCTCTGGTAAAATATTTGCACTATTCACCACTTCTGGAGCTAGCCCTCTGCACTCTGTCGTAATTCATTGGTAATCCTATCAATATCTTGAGAATATAACAATTCAGGCTCCTTGATCTCGATAGGATTCATTTTATCTCCCAAGATTAATGCACGGTTTGCCATGTCTTCAAAAACCATCCTCATCTCCACAGGTGTCTTGTTCAAAATACCACCACCACTCACTTCTACCACAGTCTGGTGTTCTACATTCAATCCTTCATAGAAGGTGCTCATAAGTACCCACTCAGAAAATCCATGGTGTGGGCATGATCTTATCAGTCCAAGGTATCTTTCCCACGCAGAATCAAAACGTTCCCCTTTTTGCTGACTAAACTCAAATATTTCTCTTTGAAGCTTCACTGTCTTTGAATGTAAGAAGAACCTTTTGCATAAGGCCTTGAAAATATCCTCCCAAGAAGTAAGCGATCCTGGGGCAATTCTCCATAACCAATCCTTAGCATTACCCTTCATCACGAGGGGAAATAACACACACTTAACCTATTCTTCCTCCAACCCTTGCTTGGATAAATTGTTGACTACATATTCAAAATGTTGGATGAACTGGAGGGGATCCTCCTCAGGGTTTCCGAAAAACACAGGTAGTGTATGCCTCAACTCACTTTCCAGATCATATTTCCTTGAAGCTTCGTCGATCACAATAGCAGGTTTAGCTACCCTTGCAGAGGGTGCGTAGTAGCTGGAAAAGGACTCCATTCCTGGATCTCAACAACAGTAATTCAACAAATGCTTAGTTTATGTTAGTCCAAGTAAAATGAAGTCATGACAAGTAACCACCGGCTCTTAGCGCTACAATAGGGATTAATTCCCCGGCAGCGGCACCAAATTTGATGAGCTCAAATTTTACTCTAAAAAAGCAATTAGAGATTAAGTTGTAGTTGCAGACTAAAGCCTAACTCGTGATCGATCTCTAGGGAATTAATCAAGCTACGTAGCAGTGAGAGTAAACAGATACTTGCCAGTAACAGTTTGATTGATGGTTTTGTATACTTCTAACTAGATTGACTAAAGCTAAGATCACAATTAACAATGACAAAAATCTGAATACAGTAGCAAGATCCAATTATGCTAATTCGAACTAGGGAAAACACTCATATTTGTCACACGGTTGTTGTACAGTAAATCAATCAATTCGACTCAACCAATTGTTCTTAGAATATATTATACAGGAGAAATCGTGGGTCGTCAATTCACGATCCTTAAACATGAAAAATTTAGAGAATTTAATATGAACTTATCAAATTGAAGGTTTTTACGAAGATTTTATACGACTAACCTATATGAGTGATTCGATAAACCCTAGAACGAATATGCATAATCTTCACATACAACTGTATTCAAGGGTGTTTAGCTACTCATACTTGAGATTTGCACGCAAGGATTCATGGTAATAATCATATGAAACATAGATATGAAACTCACATGCAATAACATACAATTCAATCGATAAATATAAGAACGAATTGCAAAGAAGAAAGCAATAGAGAAATCGATACCAATAATTCTGATGAGTAAAATCAATGAATAATCCAAGCTCCAAGAATGTCTCAATGTTAATGTCTGAATCTAGGAGCTCTCTTCACAAACTAGGTTAAAAGAAGTATATATCCAGCTTGCAAATTCTCACCGCGGCGGATTGAATCCCTCGCCGCGGCGAGCGCCTTCCTTCAAAACAGGGGAGCCATTCGCAAAATCTTGTTGCGGCAGACTGATTTCTTCGCCGCGGCGAGCCTTCTTTATCGCAATATATATAGCCTCGCATAATTTCGCCGCGGCGAGCTTCATTCTTCAAATCAGAGGCTCCATTCGCAAAATCTCGCCGCGGCGAGCCTTCCTGCAATTCCCGAGTCCAAGGTCGTAAAATTTGGCCGCGGTGGACCGAATCCCTCGCCGCGGCGATCTATGCTAAGCAACTCGTCTTCATTTAGTTCAAGAAACATCGATTCCTACAAAATGTAAACAAAACACCAAAGCGTAAAATCGGACTAAAAAGACTATAAAACTAAAGACAAAGACTCACAAAGACCGCTAAAAAAGACCAAATGAGACGTTAGAATATTGTCTCATCAATCATTACTTCAATCAAACTCAAAAATGGCAAGCATAAAAATGCCTATGATTTTTTTTTTAATAAAAGAGCTAAAGCTCTCAGAAGTTTTATATCACTGCCTCAAGGCGGTTTATGAGAACCCGCAAACACCAAGTACCTTTTACATTTTACATCCCAAAAAGAAGCCAAAGACAATAGCCAAAGCCTATGCCTGCTACGATTTACAAAACTCCTAATCATGTTCATCTACTAGCCAAAGGATTGTATGCCAATGTGCCCAAGGAGAGTTCTTGCTGTTCCACATCCGTGTCTGGTCCTTGCCAATGACTGCCAAGCACTGCACCATGTTTCCTTGCCCCTGCCGAGACTTTACACTGCCAACCTCGAGCCTTGACCTGGCTAACCTGTGACAGACTAGAGCCTGCTCTTTGCCTATTTGAATCCAAACCCAAACCAGAGCCAAAAATTGCCAGCTTCTAACCTTCTTTGTTTGTTCCATATTTGCCTCTTCTGTGCCATATATGTGCCACACCTGTGCCAAACTGATACAAGACCGAGCCTTCTCTATGCCAGTCTGTTCCATCACCCTAAACCAGACCCTATATCTAGCCCAGCTGCACCCCCTTTATATCTAACAATCCTCCAGTCTTCCCACCACCAAAACAAGCCTATTCCTTGCCTTCTATACAGGAATCCCCAAAAACCTACTTCTATATACCTACAAGATGATCCCTGCCATACCTTCACTAAATGATACAACCCTTTAGATAACCAAAAATCAAAGAAGCCCAAAGACACCAAGAAATTGTCTACACAACAACCTCTACTAACAACAGAGAAGTCAATGCAAGTAGTGTGCAATGCAAACAAGTATTGTGTCCTTATGTGCCAAAATATTATCCAAGAAAAGTAGAACCACATTATGCATGCAAATACTTGTGCAAGGAAAGGGAAGAAAACTCTCCTATAATAAAAAACACAACCATGCACCAGCACACCCAAAATACACCCTCCTAACCATGAATACAGACAAGAAAGATTATGGAGGATGCAGTCCTTCCAAACAGCAAACCTCCACCAGATAATGATTCTACCCTGCAGACTTTGAAACCCAAAATACCCCTTAGAAGAGCCAATATAGCTAACCATAGATAACAAAAAGCAGCAAAACTGCAACCTACCTACTTCCCAGCACTGAGTATTATTCTTTTTTTGCTCAGTAGGATTCTTCTTTTCTGTTTTGGAATCCCTTCCTAACATTTTTTTACCCCTGACAATGGTCCTTAAAGGATCTTTTTTAAAGCTGGGAAGTATCTACAGATCTTGTTCTGTTTATAGATCTCTTGCCAATCTTTTTTTCCCATAGGCTTTTTTAGTAAACATAAAAAGGGGATTCTAGAGAAACTTGATCTCACCAAAACAATGGAACTGAGACAACATAGGGAAAGGAAGCAATACCCTACATAAAGCCTATACATCAACCATCCCTATCACATTTACAATACAAGTCATGTCTGCATAGAATCAAAGATCTTCTCTAAAAGCTAACACCAGCTTCTATACTACTGCACCCCCAACCAAAAACTAGCCAGAACCAGAAAACAGGTAAGTGCAAACCTTTTCCTTCTCTCCATCCCCACCTGCTGCCTCCTAACCCCCACATAAGATCAGTACCTACAACAAAAATCAAATAGGGGAGGGAAAGGTGACATATAAACAACATGATCTCCAAAATACATGGCTCATACCCACTAGGCAACATCCTATCCTCAAATACAGACCACATCGCAACAACCCCTACCATACTAATGACACTTACAAGCCCAACTATTCTTATCACAAAGTTATGGTAGCACTTAACCATTACTGTTTAGTCTTGACTTTCCTCAAATATGCCACCCCTCTTTTGTCACTATAGGCCAACTGCCTAAGCTTTATAGCCAAATCTGCAGGTTCATAGACTTTTGAAACTCTTTCATGAAGAGCTAAACTAGCCAAATGATCTACAGCAACATTGCCTTCTCTGCACACATGATAGAATTTGATGCTCCTATTCCTGCAAAGCTCAATTATCTTAGATAGAATAATAGCTAACTCCCACTGCCATCTCCTACTTTCTTTCAAGATAAGAAGTAGAGTCACTTTTGAATCAGATTCTATCAAGATATTTCTCAAACCCATTTCCTTACTTATCTGCAGTCCTCTCCAAATACCTATCAGTTCTGCATATAAGATAGAAGATTCACCAATGTAGTCTTGATACCCTTTTAGAATCCTTCCTTTTGAGTTTCTTATCAGACCTCCAGAGCTAGCTCTTTTAGACCTATGACAAAATGCTCCATCTGTGTTGATTTTGTACCAATTTCTAGGAGATTTTACCCAATATACAGAGATAGTTCTTCCTGTATAGGCAGCAGGTAAGATAATATTCCAGTCTTCAGCTATTGAAGTATCACCTCTCCAAAAATCTCTATCAAAAGGCTTTGCACTATGAAGTCTCAATATCATATTCATGACTTGGAATTTTATTGCCTCAGCTTTTATCTTTTTTCCTTCATGCTTTGATTTGTTCCTTGCCACCCAAGAGTACCACCATATCAGCATAGGTACAAGTTTTCTGATATGGTCCTTACCAATGTAGTCTGAGGAAGTGATCCAGCTTTTGAATCACCTTTGGACACTGCTCTGACAGAACTGAGCCACTTGAAACTTGCTTTCAAACCAATACCAGACTTTGTTCACCTCTGAGTTAGCAAGAAGAACATGGGATATATATTCTTTAGCTGAACAGTATTAACATCTAGATGCTAGTTTACCCCCTGGCTTTCAAACATAGATCAACAGGAACCCAGTTCTTCAACACTTTCCACCAGAACAAGGCAATGTTATTAGGTACTCTAGAACTCCAGCAACTAGCTAATAAAGAAATCTTAGAAGACATTTGGCCCATAGAGAATTTTGTTCTCTAAACCTGAACCACAACTTATAAGAGAAAGCTTTGCACACTTCAGCCAGATTCCTAACTCCTATACCACCCTCTTCAATAGGATAGCATATATTCCTCCATTTAGACCAGTGTAATTTCTTATTCTCAAAAGATGACCCCCAGAAAAATTTAGATATTAAAGAATCTATCATTTTAAACATAGCCACAGGGGGTTCACAAACATGAAGCACATACACAGGCATGGAGGATAAAACACTTCTAACAAATATCCATCTCGCTCCCTGAGACAGGAAACTGAGGCTCCAACCACTAAGCTTAGATTAGATTTTTTCCACTAAAGGTGTAAACAAGTCAATTTTCTTTCTTCCCTTAGAAATTGGAGCACCTAAATAGTAGAAAGGTAGAATGATGCGCTCAAAATTAATACTTGTAAAATAACACAAGTAGTAAAGCGGTTGTCGTAGTATAACAAGGTTTAAACCACAGGGTCGTTTTCTCGAGGAATTGATTAAGCTAGTTCTAAGGTGTAGGCTCAAGGTGTGAGTTGTAAACAGATAGTGTGGGTAAGGTTGATACTTCAAAACCTTACAACAAATTACAATTACAAGACAAGGTAATACCTAGATCATGCAATTTCTACAATTAAAACGAAGCAAGCTGATCTTTCAAAAGTGCTGACGCGATAAAGTTAATGGTACACTGCCCGCGAATGCAACAACTTTGCTATTGCAAAATCGAACCAGATATAGATTATAAGTACGTATGAGTTACGGCAAAAAGCTTGTCACTAGCTATGCCCTCATCCGGATATATACTAATTAGAGGTAAAGACTGATGCAAGTTCACAACGATCAAGCATGCGTTCAACAACCAGATAACAATATGTCACAATACAAGTTATTAATGGAATCCACCTAACTTGTACTATTGAATACCTAGGCATCTATTGGTCTCTGCGATCGTCAGAAAGATCAATAATGCTACTTCGAATTAAAAGAGAGATTGAAATCACTAAGTGTTTACAATGCTTGGAATTGAAAATATGAAAGTAGAAGTAATGAAAATATATCCTAATGACTAATACAAGGGTCCTATTTATAGACCAAGGAAGATGAAACTAGAAATCATCGGAAAAGTCGCTGTAAATCATGGGTCAATTGAATCACAAAACAGACCTCATGTGAGGGACCTTGCTCTATCTCACCGCTGTCCACCCTTTCTCGCTTCTTCTTTTCGCTTGTACCGCTGTGAGGCTCCTTGTTCTGTGAGCTCACCATGTGAGTTTTATGTCCGGGAAAATCAGCATTTTCCCACTTTCTCCTATTTTCTCTCCATTTTCCAACCTCCATGTCACATCTCTTGGAGTAGTGGCCCACTAACTTGGCCTTGTGGTGCTTCTAGAACGTTTTGAAGTCTTCTTTGCACTTTGGTCCTCCATTTCCTTGCCAATGACGCTAAGACACCTAAAAATGCACAAAAACACACAAAAAATCCAAACGTGACACGGAACAAAAAAATACTAAATAAAGGCTAAAAGACGCAACAAAATATGGAAAAAGGCACTAAATGAGTTGTTAAAATATTGACTCATCAAACTCCCCAAACTGAACCTTTGCTCGTCCCTCAAACACATGTACACGCATTTAAAGACAGAGAGTTCAATCGACAAGCTACCGGAACAAGTATTGCCAGAGATAAGCCCTTATACTGATGTAAACTTCTATCCCCCCTAACTTTGACACATAGCTTTGCAAAGATCAAAATCTTCCGTTTCACAAGTAAATAAAACTTAATCCTATCCTAGTAGTCCCTCACAAAGGAAGATAATAGTGGAACTCTCAAGTCTCTCATCTGGAAGTGTCCAGTAAATAGGGTATTCGCTCAAGACTTAACTTAGGATGGTGACAACAAATGTCACAAAGTTGCCACTAATATTACATGCTTTTGCACTCAATTCAAATGAGTCAGAAAGGACTTTTTAGGAAATGGGTCGAAATCAAATACAAGGAAATAAAATTAGCTGCCGTTCTCGTGCTTTGCTCTTTTTGCACGTTTATTTCTTTCTTTCTTTTTTCTTGTGCTTTGCTCTTTTTGCACAGATTTTCTATTTTTTCATTTTTTCCTTTCTTTTCTATCTCAATGTTGCAAGTGTATCCCAATAGGTGAATAAAATCAAATCAACTGCATAAGTGTATCCCAATAGCTTTCTCATAATGTTTAAAGAACAAGCAGATTTTCTTCAAACCTTCTTTACTTCCTTTAGTGAATAAAATCAAATCATCTGCATAAGCTAGGTGACTTAGAGAAAATCTCTTTTTGGTGTCATGGAACAAGCAAGGGTTTTTCTCAAATAGCGTATTCAGTCCTCTTGACAAATACTCACTAGCAATGATGAAAAGGGTAGAAGAAAGGGGGTCCCCATGCCTCAATCCATGGCCAGACTTAACAAAACCTTTTGACACACCATTAAAAATCACTCAAAAACTATAGTTAGACACAGTTCTCATAATCATACCTACCCATAGCTAAGAAAATCGAAGACAGCAAGAATTTTGCACAAGAAATTCCAATTAAGTCTATTATAAGCCTTTAACATGTCAATTTTCATAAGAACATTAGAGCTCTAGTCTTAACATCCAAGGAGGTGATCATTTCTTGAGTTAACAAAATATTATCAGATATCAATCTACCTGTTGAGGGGTTGAGCCTCAAACACTAACTAAACTACTACAAATCCCTAGTCTAAGATCCGCCTCCAACTTGATGTCCGTTCTGAGAGCTTTGTCTGAGCCAGGGCACCTGAAAGGACTAGGGGGGGGGGGGGGGGGTTAGAAGGGCAACCCGATTTGCTAGTGTCAAACCGGAAAGAGACTTTACACAAGAGAGAGAAGAAAGCTCTCAATGTAGTAGTTATGAGGGAAGTTATGATATGAGTTGACTTGTCACTTATGACTCATGACTTTATGATATCCCAACTTACCTTAATGTATTGGACCCTGTGCTATATTTATAGTTATCATGTACTTATGAAGAGGTTCATAAGATGATGCCAAGTGTATGTTCAGGATTTGGACAACAATGCTCCCTTGGCCCATGGCCCAATAGTATGTGAAAGTCCAACACCATTAGATGGGCCAGGGAGCGTAGATTGATCCTTTTACCTCTCAGAATACTATTCCCGCTGATGGGTCCGTGTGAGACCTTTTAGAATGATCCGAGCTCTGTTGAGTTGGTTTATTCTTAGGTAGCTTAGTGACGGTCCGAGACATTAGCTGCTCGGAAGTATCTTGGAGGTTCCAATGTATACGTTTGGTCTTATTGTTAAGGTGGCGTCCGAGTTTATCTCGTCCGGTCCGTTTGGCATCTTAGGACTGACAGTGTGTGGCCTATAGTTTATACATTATACAAGGGAAGATTCCCTGTTTACTTTGTGAAAAATTTTTTATTTAAAAGCCGAGCAGCATTTTTCTCTCAAATATCAAATAAACAAATATAAAAAAAAGTTGCTTCTGACTAACCTAACTGTGCAGGTACGTTTCAGTAATCAGGGCATCTCAGGCATCCTTCCAAGTCTTGGTGAGACCATGTGACCTCTTGTCAGGTTCGGAAGTCATGCACCTAGCTAGGTTGGACTAGCTGAAAAGGTGTATTGACTTGAGCGGACTGTGAGGGAGAAAATCCCTTCTTTTCGTGCTAAAAATCCGTATTCGTGTTCCAGGAATTTAATATATCTCTCCCCACCCTTTTCGCTCTACTGAAAGTTAGGAAAAATCTTGATCAGAGAAGGAAAAGGTATTTGTATCCGAGATATATCGAGATCCGAGTACGGTTTTAGGATTTAAAGAAGTCTTTTGTGGAAGAGTGTGTAGGAAGCAATTCGTTGGGCTGGATATGTGAAATGGTCCACCTGGGCCGATGAATAGGGATCCGAGAGGCCCAATAAGTCGTCTGTCCATCCCATGAGTGAGGATCCCGAGGTAGTGGAGAATTTCCAAAATAAATTTAATGGGGTGTGATGTAATTTCGCCAAATGTGAACCGATGCAACCGTTGGATTGAAATGATCAACGGCTGGGGTTTAAATCCAAGTGATGCGACGTTTCATCTTCCCCAACTATCCCTTTATAAATAGTTGCCAGATCTATCATTTTCACACTTTAGCCAAATCGAATTCAGAGCAATCCTAAGCAATCCGAGCAAATAACAAACTTCTGAGCAATCAAAACTTTCCAGTGAGCAATCCAAGCTTCCGGGCAAGTCACTTTCGGAGAGCAAGCAAAGCTTTGTCGTCCGTCCATCTTTCTCAAGTTACTTTATCAAGTAAGTAAATCTCGGCTTCTTTCAATTCGGACTGAATGTTATTCTGCATCAGATGCACGTATGCTTTGTTGAATTGCCATGCTCATATGCTGTATAGATAGGATGTTTTTTGGCTAAGTAATGTACTGTATGTTGAATGTTGGTGACTTTAGTATTGCATGTTTTCCGTCGTTGAATTATGGTGCCAATTTGTAGATATGACTTGTAAATTTGCCCTATGAATGTGCCATGTATGGTAGATTATAGCGCCAGTAGGCTTCTTGAGATCCTTGTTACCGTGCCTCGTGGGGTAGATAACAGTGCCAATTGGCATGTAGAATTCCCTTGTGGCACGGCCTTGTGTGCCAAGCTAGGTGCCAATAGGTAGAGATAATGACCTATAGGAATACCCAATAAAGTTGGGTTTCTTCGGACAATGGGACTTAATAAGATAAATAAAAGAACTCTCGGATGACCACAACATCATTTTCTGATCCGTTTCCTTGTGCCCTAGGATGTCTGGGAGCGATAGTCAGAACCAACACGAAGTTCAAGACTATGATGACGGACTAATTCAAGGGTCCGAGTCTGTTACGGTAACCTCGTCCGTGTCGTAATGCATTTCCGCGGAGGTACGCAACGCGGACGCTAGAAGGTCGCCTGCCTCAAGATTCAGATGTCATGGGGTCCGTAATCGCCACTACTCGGAATAATGTTGTGGGTATCCAGACGAATGTTGTGAGAACAAGGGTACGGGTTCAATCCCGGACCATTGGCAGCGGTGGCATGCCTGCTGGTATGAGTGTGCCCCGGACAAAACAAGGAGGCGACACTGATCGTGAGGCGGATGATATAGAGATGTTCGAGGCTGGGGAGGAGGACCGTGTTGTGATGCAAACAGGTCCGACTAATCCAAGTGCATCCGGGAGACACGAAGTTGAAGGAGGAGAGGAGGAAGAAGGAGAAGAAGAGGAGGATGATGAGGAGGAAGAGGAGGAAGCCTCTCAAATCGCTTCGTCCATGCTGGACGCTTCCGTAATAATCGCCGGATTGTTCTACATCCTAGAGTGCCCGCACATCCTAATCCGCCTTGCAGTCGTGGAGCCTGCTGCGGACTAAATTCCTCGCCCCACGCCCATTGAATAATCGCGGACCCATACGGTGAACTCAATGCGGATGGTTTGCTTCCCACCTATCCGTCCAAGGTGAAGCATGAAGATATTCCGGAGTAGAGGCGGAAGTGGGAGATTCCCGAGTCTGTCGAGATTATGGTTCCAAAGACCGGGCATGCCTTCTACAATCCACTAGCTGGATATATGTGCGTGTATGAAGCGGTGTTCTCCTGTGGATGGAAGGTTCCTATCGCTTTCGAATTTAAGCACATTCTGAATCATATCGGGATTGGTCCGAGCCAGGTTATTTCCAAATCTTTGGGGAACCTTATCTATTTTGCGATCTTCTATGCAAAGAAGGGGCAGCCGGTGAACTTCGAAAACTTCCGGCAGTTGTTCAATGTCACCTTTAGTCCGGGGAATCCCCTTTTTCATACGTTTGTAAATAGGAAGTCGTACAACTTCATTTCTAATCTCATCTCCTTGCTCAGATCGAAGTGGTGGGAAAAGTACATCTTTGTACGGATGGCTTTGAAGTCTGGGGAGTCCGCGGGGAGACGAGAATAATGGGGGTTGCCCACAAAGTTTTTGAGAGAAAGTATTCCTTATTGGCGCCCTCTTCCCAAAAACGTGGCACCGTGGGTGGCGGAAATCCACAAGAAAAATAATCCACCAACGTATCCGTTTCACGGATTGATCTGTCAGCCGCTGCCTTATTTGTGCGGACTGACTGACGTCGTTGAGGTCGGAGGGAAGACCGACTTCTGTAAGGATTCTTTAGGGCTTGTGTGTTCTTTCTGTTTTGTAGTTGTCCGCTATTCGTAGTTTTATAAGTCCGTATCTAACATCGTTTGTTCCTTTCGCAGCTTACTCGTTTGAGTACATCATGTCGACCCTCCTAGAGAAGAAGAAGCAGTAGAGGGAGCAGCAAGCCCTTGAGCTTGCCACTGGCCAGAGGGCCAAGATTATAAATACCTCCGCGGGTTTGCCTATGGCGGACCCCAAAAATGCAGCCTTGTTTGCTGCAGAGGAGGAAAGGCGGAAAAAGGCGGGTGAAGATCCGCAAACTTTGGAGGGGCCTGACAAAGGCAAAAGTCCTGCTACTCGGAGTGTTGTTGCTCCGAGGCCACCAACTTCTGCTGCTCTGAGGATCTCTGGGTCTGGCGGTTCTGATGCATCCGCACCTCCCCGGGACGTCCTGATGCGAGATGTCATCGTTTCTAGCAAGAAAAGGAATGCGACCTCGGATGCTTCTCCTGCATCGATGAGGCAGCTTTTCTCCGTCGTTTTGCCGTTATCCGACCAAGCGGCCCTTGACCCGGAGGAGTATGAACGGAGTCGCGGACTTCCTGAAGTTGAGAGGGTCGGAGAGATCCACGAACTGCATCAAAGGGTAAGTGACTTCCACGAGTTTTTTTTTTTTTTTTTTTGTTTCAGCTTTTGTTTGAAAGTATAACTTCTGATTGTTCGGATTTCTTGTAGCTCGGATGCATGATCAGAGCTATGCAGTGGAAGGCCAATGAGCGGGCCACTATCGAAGAGGATCTGCATAGTCGTTGGCTGTAGCGGCGGAGGAGGCGGATAAGGTTAAGCAGGTGGAGGCCAAGTCGAAGAAGAAGGATGCGATCATCACCAAGCTAAAGGCCAACTGGGACCAGACAAAGGCGGACTTGGAGTGGCGGGAGCACTTCATTGATGGGGCAATGATGTCGTTCTTGGAGTCTAAGGATGTGTTCCTCGAAGATCTCCAGTTTGCTCGGATCCAAGCTGTGAAGGACTCTGTGAAGTCTGACTCGTTCAAGTTCTTCATGGCGGACAAAGCCGATGCTCTCCGCCTGGAGGGGTTCTCATCTGCCATCGGCCAATTGCAAGCGAAGGGGTTGGTGCCTCCTAACTTCGATTGGAAGAAGGAATTGGATCCGTTTGCGGATGCTAATGGAGTGGAGATTCCAGTGGAAGTCATCCCGGATGCGCGGTTGGTGGCATGTGAGTTCATGGAGGTGGTCACCGATGAAGGTTATATTGAGATTAACAACGGCGGACCTTTTCTTCCGGAATGTGTTCCGAGGGTTCTAGTGAAGATCTGCTTCCTGCCTTTCCAGGACTACTCACACTTCTTGAAGAACTGGTACTTCATGGCCTCCCGGATCGTTGGCCGTGATGCGGACTACAACCTATTTGAGAGTATAAGGGCCTCTTTAGATGCTGCTGATGAGTTGCACGCAAATGCTTCAACTGCTAATCCGTCCACTGCCAATCCGCCTGGAATCAATGAAGTCGGTCCCAGCCAGCCTCCTCCTCCGTGAAAAGTCCGGGGTATGCCCCGTAGAAACTCTGTAACTCACTGAATCCACATGTTTTGATGCCACGGATGCCAGTACATTTAAATTTCTTTTGATCTGTAATAGTATTATCAGTACAACAATATTTTTTCTAATGTGTCAACGCTTGATTTCCTATACTTCTTCGATCCAGCACAATATGCGTAATTTTAATATTTTGCATAAATATACAACACTTGCAAGCTCGGATTACTTTGAACAATAATTGATCTAAGACAACAAATTGTTAACTTGCTGATATTCGGACTACTCGATAGGCTGAACCTTCGGGTGTTTTCGCAAATGAAGTTCGTTGGACTTGTCGATAAGTGAATGCTCGGATACTTTTATAGGAAAGTTAAAAACATGGGCTCAGTATGATCAGGTGGGGTTAGCCCAAATGATCCAATGCTGCTTGGCCCATACGGATGGCCGAAGCCCATCGTCGACATCAATCTTCTTACGTGGCGGACGCTGATTGGTTCGTCCTATCTATAAATATCCGAGTTTGTCACTGCATTGATCGTACAATTCTGATTCTAATCTCCATTCTATTAAAAATTTATTTCTTCTTTCTTAAGCTCGGATTCCTCTATCACTATTAAAATAGGCATAATAGGTGGATGGTTTTCGATCAGCTCCCTCGAGACTCTGCCCACTCTCAAATCGGTTCGTGTTGCCTTTGGGTTCGAGAGTGGCTGGGTCAGAGGGATGGATTGCTCGAGATCTGTTGTTAGGAAATGTGTAGATCTTGGAAAATTTTCCAATCTGGGTAATCCGAAGGACGATCCCATCGGTTGTATGCGTGATCCACCCGGTAGGAGCTTGTCCTGTCCGAGGAGCTGCTGGCGTGTGGGTCGTGATACAATCAATGTGTCAGATTCGTGTTTGGGTTCAAACGAATGGATATTTTGAAGAATCTTATTGTCCGGAGACTGATTCTTGATTTTTCCATGTTACAGGTACATCCCACTACTCGTTGTTTCTGGAAGGATTGATGTTGTTGGTGTGCCAAGGGACCCTTTGCTTGAGAGATCCTTTGGTGAAGTTATGGCATATCTCGGAGAATATGACAGACTTTTCCGTTGTAGTGTAGGTATTGTATGGATCCGTTATAGATATATCGGATCGTAACATGTACAAAGGGGATTGTGTGTACTTTCGTTTATTTGTACAAACAAGATTGTTGTTAGAATCCCTTTGCCATGCAAATAATCAAATTTCATTTTGAATCGAAAGATGAAAGTTGTATTGATTTGCCGTAAATTCAATTACAACTTATGGGCTACGTGGCCAATGACAAAAGAGTAACAGAAACATAACTGACAGAGTTCCACCTTTTTTTTTTTTTTTTTGAATCAGCAAAATTTTATTAATAATCATAGTCTTTTAGAGCATAAGAAATGCTCAAAATTAATTACATGGTCAATTGACCGAATCCAATACCAACATCCAACTCACTTCATCTAAGTAATCCCCAAAAGTTATACATCAAAATCCTATACCTCAAAATTCCTATCCCATGCCATCTCCACCGATTAAAGGGAGCCACATCCATCTTCATGAATCCAAGTGTATCCATTCATCACCAATAGTCTCAAGAGCTTATACAAGATCCACCGTCAAATGATTAAAATAATCCGGTAGTGTATGTTTTACCGAAGTCCGCACTTTTGTGCGCGATGGTTTGGTATACGCATCCATCAACCCTCACGACTCGAGGCCGATATTGGATAGTATCTGGACAAGCCCACCACGACAATGGTGATGACTAGCATCACAGATCCACTCCGGACCCATTCTTAATCACATTCCTCCACCCTATGCTATCTTTCAAGTCAAGTGGCAAGCAATTTAAGATGTGATCACGGAGTTCCGCGTAACAAATGGTTTAAACCCAGAATGTCAAAACAACTGACGGAGTTCAGTGTGACAGACCCTAAGCATAGAACTTTTGAAGGTTCTTGGAATTGGCACGCTGAGTGGGCGTCGTGCGCCCTCCAGCTCATAACTTCCATTCACCCCAGTCCTTCCCACTGGGCTCGAAGTTTCCCAATAGTGCTCAAGAGATCAGCTCTGCGGAGCACTAAGTCTCCGACCTGTAAATCTTTAGCTTGAATATTCTTATTATAGGCCCGGGCTGCAGTTGCTTGATATCTGTGGATATTAACCAATGCCTCGGTCCTCTTCTGTTCTAGCATATCTAGGTCATAGATCCGAGCTTCCTGATTGGCGGAATCATGGAACTCTTGGATCCTCATTATTTCGACCGCAATCTCCACTGGTATGACTGCTTCCGTGTCGTAAACCAGAGCAAATGGTGTCTCCCTAGTTGCAGTCCGTGTTGTGGTGCGGTGAGCCCAGAGTACACCATCTAGGTCATCCGCCCAACTATCCTGAGAGGTCCTTAGTCGCTTCTCCAGGATCTTGACAATTGTCTTGTTCGTGGATTCAGCCTGTCCATTAGCCTGTGGATATCCAACAGATGTGAAGCCTTGCTCAATTTTGAAAGAAGCCAACCACTCCTTAAGTCTGTTGGCCAAAAATTGAGCACCATTATCCGAGATAAGAATTCTCGGTAAACCAAAGCGACAAATGTTGTTCTTCCAAACGAAGGTCCGCACACGGATTTCCGTGATAGTGGCCACTGCTTCCGCTTCTACCTATTTGGTGAAATATTCCACAACTACAATTAAGAACTTCTTCTATTGTGTGCTTCTCGGGAAAGGTCTGACAATATCGATGCCCCATTGATCAAATGGACATGCTATGACTGACTTTAATCATAGGTGTGTCGACGGTGGGACGTTTGTATAATCGACAATCGTGATAGCTCCGGTGAAGCTCGAGAATCTGACATTAATGGTAATCAATAGTAACCTTGTTTGATGATCTTTCGAGCAAGAGTCCCACCACCGAACGACTTCGCAGCCTTCCACTGTGGATCTCTTCAAACACTGTCCTCGCTTCTTGTGGATTCAAATATTTCATATGGGTCCCAGTGAAGGATTTCTTATACAAATCTTCCCCAAGTATGAAATATCTGTTTGCTTGGCAATGTACGCTCCTTCACTCCTTCGGATCAGCAGGAAATGATCCGTCCTTGAGGTAATTCAAGATATCACCATCCGCTTTCTTCTGCTCCAAAGGATCATAATGGTTGGAGTAGGTCTCATGACGGATGAGTTCCTAATTGTGAGTAGAATGACTCTTCGCGTGTCAAATTGCTATAACGCATACTTTGCCAGAGTGTTCCGCTTTCATTCCACTCCTATCAAATTTTTCTGGTAAACTCCTCAAAGAGACTCACTTCTTGCTTTATCAGCTCAAGGTACTTGATCATTGTTGGGCCTTTTGTGCCAAAAGCGCCAGAAAATAGGCTTCAACCAATTGTGAATCCGTATAAGCTCTGAGTTACCGGACTTGTAGAGACTTGGGTATACGTAGTCCGACCAACAACGCTTCATATTCAGCTTCATTGTTTGTAACCTTGAAGTCCAAAGATATCGCATAGTCGAGTTCCGCTCCATTAGGGCTTCTAAGGTAGATTCCAATGCCTTCCACTCTTCCGGTGGATGAACCATCCACTTCCAATGTCCAAACATCGATGGGCCGTTCCGTGGCTTGGGGATCTTTTATGGGCTCTTGAATTTTCAACCTTTGTTCCTCCTCTTTCTGAGTGTCCTGGTCGGAGTTATCAGTTTTTGATTCGTTTGAGATATTATCGAGGAGGAACATATGGTTGACCCGAGTTTCCTCCCATGGAGTCCGAGATTGATTGATGAATTGAGCGTCTTCAAAGTTGTCCGGGTTGATCTTTAGCAGAACTGACTTATGTTTAACCTGCTTGGTAATCAAGCACTCGAACGCCTGCTTATCCGAGACTTTCCTGACTCTGTTGCAGGGTACTCCGCTAGGAAGTCAGCAATAACTTGAGCTTTCCGCTTGAGCTCGATAGCTAATGTCGATTCGCCATTTCAATTGCCAACTTAGAGAGTCGCCCAGATTGGCTTTTCAAGGACTTGTTTCAAAGGTTCAGAGTTAGGACCACTATCTTATGAGACTTGAATAGGTTTCAATCACTTGCGGTGTAAACTAAAGCATATGCAAATTTCTCAATCTTTACGTATCTTGTCTCCGCCCCAGCCAGGGCTTTACTAAAATAGTAAATTGACATGTGATCATTAGCCTGCATCCGTACTAACACGGAACTCATTGCCTCTTACGTAACGGCTAGGTAGAGGTAGAGCGGTTCTCCTTCTACAGGTTTGGAGAGCAGTGGAGGGGAATGAAGGTACTTTTTTAAGTTTTCAAAAGCCTCGGAACATTCCGCAGTCCACTCAAATTTCTCTCCTTTCCGGAGGATTTTGAAGAACGGAAGATTCTTCTCAGCGGATTGCGAAATAAAACGACTTAAGGACATGAGACGTCCGATAAGCTGTTGTACCTCATTGATGTTCTTCTGTTGGGGCAGGTCTAGGATGGCTTTTATCTTCTCAGGATTAGCACTTCTTCCCCTTTTTGTGACCGTGTAGCCTAAGAACTTTCTGCCTTTTACTCCGAAGGTGCACTTCTCCGGATTGAGTTTCATTTCGTAGTTCCTTAGGATAGCAAAGCATTTGTTCAAGTGCTCTATGTGTTGTTCCTCAGTTTTGCTTTTAACAAGCATGTCATCCACGTACACCTCCATGGTTTTGCCGATTTCCTCCTTGAACATCTGATTTACTAGCCGTTGGTAAGTACCTCCTGCATTTTTCAGTCCGAAAGGGCATCACTTTAAAGCCTTGATATGCGTCCATAAAATTCAGTAACGCACATCCGGCTGTGAAGTCAACCACTTGATCGATCCGTGGCAACGCGTATAGGTCATTTGGGCAAAACTTATTTAGCCTCATGAAATCATTGCACATTCGCCATTTACCTAGTGATTTCTCGACTAAGACAACGTTGCAAACCCAATCGGAATAACGGACTTCTTCAATGTGTCCGGCCTTCATGAGCCGATCAACTTCCGCAACTATGATGGCATCCTTGATTGGGCTAAAATCTTTCCTCTTCTCGCGGGTATACTTAATCGATGGGTCCATGTTCAGGCGGTGAACAGCGATCCTCGGATCTATCCCCTTGAGATCGTCAATACTCCAAGCGAAGACATCTCTATTGTTTCGGAGACAAGCAATGAGCTTCATCTCCACTTCTGCATTCATCTCCGTTCCGATTCTAGTCTTCTTGTCCAGGCTTCCAACAACAAGTTCAACATCCTTGAGAGTCTCATGAGGTTCGATCTGTGTTGTTTTGGGAAACTTGTCCTTCTGACTACCTATTCCAATGTTGGGATCCTCCTTGTTCAGAGGGAGAACAATCTGGGATCGGAAGTCAAAAAGACTGCTAACACGGGAGCGGATGCTCTCCTGGTAGACATGATGTAACACTCCCAAGCTTCTCGAATGTTTCCTACTTCTTCTCCAATTCCGCAGGGAGGTGGAAACTTCATTCTATTATGGAGGGTAGAAGATATAGCTCGGAACTGATTGAGCCCTGATCACCAAAGATGGCATTGTAATCAAAGGTCCGATCCACCACGACAAAACGGACTAGCTGTGTCACTCTCAAGGGATGTGTTCTCAACGATACATGAAGCATGATGCTTCCTAAAGGACGGACAGTTCCTCCTCCTAACCCTAATATGGAGGTATTGACTCTCTCATATTAAATTCTTCCCAGATTCATCTGATCGATTGTTCTTTTGGCAATGATGTTCAAGGAACTCCCCAGATCTACCAGATCTTGTTCACTTGATAAGTTGCTATGGTTAAAGAAACCACCAGTGGAACATCCGGATCATCTATGTCCTCGCCTCCTGCCGTAGAAGGAGGAATCTCACTGTCATCAAAGGATATAGTGTTGGTTCCACGGATTGCCGGAGCAACGAGATCTATCATTGTTCCAGATTCTTAGCCGTCTGCTCTTCAAGCGCTTATCGCCACCACCGATCCTCCCGCTATGGTGTTGATCACTCCAGTATGGAAGGTTCTCCATTTCAATATCATCATCATATTTGTATTGGTGATGATCTATCCAAGATGGATGATCGTCATGGGGAGGCAAGGATAGTGGACATGGTCATGGGTTCTCATGCTCGCCTTCCCTTCCCTGCTCCGCCCTATTATACCTAGAAGGTTCATCCAGATAGACGTGCTTCTTCAACTTTCCTCTCTTATTAAGTGCTCAACCTCGCCAAATAACGCAATCGTCTGCCCTCATGACCACGGCTCTTATGAAACTTGCAATACCCTTTTGCATTCTTATTCTTCCGATTATTGTGCGATGGCTTTGGCCATTGAACATCCAACTTTTTCTCAATAATGGTGGCTAAGATGTCGGATATTGGTCTATTGAGACGGATATAATCCGCATACCTTCTTGGCGGACTCCTTTCCCTGTTGAAACCTGTATCTTTGTATTCCTTCTTCGAATCGAACTTTCCATGGCGCTGTTTCGCTTCATCGGCTCTTTCCTTTCGACCTATCAACATTCCTTGGTACTTCTCCGCACATTACCTCTTCGCAAATATCATCCAAATGCTTTTCACTTCTCACTTCCTGGCTAGAGAGTTTCCTGTGGAGTTCTGCGTTGTAAGTATTAGCATACAGGTGACGGACCCGTTCTTTAATACTGTGAGACTCAACTCGGAGGACCTCCGCATTGAAGCGATCAAGGAAAGTCCTAAGATCCTCCTGTTCTCTCTGTATAACTTTTGCCAGGTGCTCCACAAATTGCTTTCATTCTTTTCGATTTTTCAAATCGCCTCAGAACTTAGAAGAGAGGTCCAGATAGGATCTTACTAACTTGTTCGGCAATGCAAAGGTACCAATCCATGACTATTCCGAAGAGAGTGGATGAGAAAGTGAGAGCTTTTGTATTATCACTCATCCCTTTGGAATCCATCTTGCTATTGTACCTTGTCAAGTGGCCAACAGGACAAGTATCTCCGTAATAGTATTCCAAGTTCGGAATCACTGGATCCAAGTTCTTGTTTCTTTCCTTTTCTTTCATGATATCATCACACAAAAGATTCCGTGCACTAGTAGCTATCTGCTCATGATCCTTTACCAAGCGTCCGAGATTGAGAATCTGAGCTTCCAATGCTTTTTGCTGAGCATAAATTTCTTCCGCATTCATCATCTCTCCAGTTCTTGGGTGAACTGCTACATCCGTGGGAAGTTCATCTAAGTGGACCAGAGGAATTGTTTCCGCTACGTTATCTCTAGCCCACGGGTTATCCGTCATGAGCTCTAGTCGCCTGTTTCCGTCCTCCTGATATGTTCTCGGCCCATTTGGACTTCCTTCTCGTTGAACCTGGGAAGCAGAGGCTCTCCTATCTAGGAGATTCTGCAAATCCTCCCGTGGTAGCCGATTCCCCAACCTCCGCCGGATCGACGTTGTTCGCTCCTTGATAGAGCTGCTGCCGGATTTGATTAGCCATCATGGAGTGACTTGTCGATCGACATTGTTAGACCTAAGACAACCTCGATTATCAAAGCAATCGACCAAATTGATTCGACTTAATCCAAGTCACTAGTGCGGACTATACGACCGTCATGGTAAAGTGTCCGACCGAGGAGGACCTCGTGTCCTCGCCGGAGAACTCGAGCGCCGCTTCTCCATGATTTTCGTACATCATTCTCGTGAACATTACGGACTTCGATGTAATCGCCTCTTCCACATCGGAGGATGGGCTTGCTGTGTGACCATCGCTCGGGTATCTCCTTCCTTCATCGTTCCTTTCTGCTACAGTGGCCCTCCGTCCTCTGTTGGGTGGATGTCCGCGGGGGCGGGGAGGTGGAGTTCCGATGCCAGCAGCACTGGTCCGTGCTGTCCGTCTCGTTCTTGCCATCAACTCAGCTTAAACACGGAACCTTTTATAAGTATTCCCACAGATGGCACCAAATGTTGAGGGGTTGAGCCTCAAACACTAACTAAACTACTACAGATACTAGTCTAAGATCCGCCTCCAACTTGATGTCCGTCGTGAGAGCTTTGTCCGAGCCAGAGCACCTGAAAGGACTAAGTGGGGGGGGGGGGGTTAGAAGGGTAACCTGGTTTGCTAGTGTCAAGCCGGGAAGAGACTTTACTCAAGAGAGAGAAGAAAGCTCTCAATGTAGTAGTTATGAGGGAAGTTATGATATGAGTTGACTTATCACTTATGACTTATGACTTTATGATATCCCAACTTACCTTAATATATTGGACCTTGTGCTATATTTATAGTTATCATGTACTTATGAAGAGGTTCATAAGATGATGCCAAGTGTATGTTCAGGATTTGGACAACAATGCTCCCTAGGACCATGGCCCAATAGTATGTGAAAGTCCAACACCATTAGATGGGCCAGGGAGGGTAGATTGGTCCTTTTACCTCTCAGAATACTATTCCCGCTGATGGGTTCGTGTGAGACCTTTTAGAATGATCCGAGCTCTGTTGAGTTGGTTTGTTCTTAGATAGCTTAGTGACGGTCCGAGACATTAGCTGCTCGGAAGTATCTTGGAGGTTCCAATGTATACGTTTGGTCGTATTGTTAAGGTGGCGTCCGAGTTTATCTCGTCCGGTCCGTTTGGCATCTTAGGACTGACAGTGTTGGTACTTGGTGAGACCATGTGACCTCTTGTTAGGTTCGGAAGTCATGCACCTAGCTAGGTCAGACTAGCTGAAAAGGTGTATTGACTTGAGCGTACTGGTTGACTTGAAAGGTTTTCCTTAAGGCGGACTAGCCAAGGCCTGGACAAATCGAATCGGCTATTTTCGCCTCGATGCGTTCTAGGACACGCCTACGGCACCCTTTAATGGATCGACATGTATCCGTATCAACACTACCTTTCAAAAATCCACTTTGATTTTCAGAAATAATACAAGGTAGCACAGTTGCCAATCTCTCATTTAGAAGTTTTGAAATAATTTTGTGAGAGAAATTGCACAAACTAATAGGTCTAAAATCAGACCAAACAGCAGGATTAATCACTTTAGGAATCAAGGCTAAGGAAGTAGCAGTTACCCCTGAGGCAAAGGAGCACCCTTGAAGAAGTCCTCCACAACACTTAACAAATCTTCCTTAATAATATCCCAGTAGCTATGGTAGAAAGCAGCAGTATACCCATCAGGCCCTGCTGAAGCTTCCCTATTCAAGCTAAACACAACTGCCTTTAGTTCCTCCATTTTAGGCACCACACACAATGATTCATTCAGCTCCTCATTCACAAATGCTGGAAAACCTCTCAAGTCTTGTTCTTCTGTAACAGGAATATTATCAGCTAACACTTGTTCAAAGTACCTAATAGCTGAGTCATGAATAGCTTCATGATCAGAGAACACAGTCCCTTCAAACTCTATGCTAGAAACTTTGCTCCTGTTCCTTCTTCTTTTCACCATATTGTGAAACAATTTGGTGTTTCTGTCTCCCTCCAAGATCCATTTACAGTTAGCTTTCTGGCGCCAATATGTCTCCTCCATATCTAAAGCAATTTGAAATTCATTGGCAGCTTCCTTAGTTTTTCCAAGTTTCTGGGGGTAGGATGCTCAGAATACTCCTCTTCCACTATAGCAAGCCCCTCCTCTTTCTTTCTCAGGCACAAGAACATATTGCCAAACACATTTCTATTCCACCAAGTTAAATGTTGTTTTAGCCTTTTGAGTTTCTCCCAGAACCTAAGGATTCCATTCTGTCTAGCTGGTAGGGCCCAATGCATAGCAATTCCTTGTAAGCACCCAGGGTGATGCAACCACATATTCTGGAATCTGAAGCTACTACCTTGAAGGACCCTTCCTGATTCTGCAGATAATAATAGAGGCCTGTGGTCAGAAGTTCTCCTCACTCCATGATAAAAATGCCTATGATGTTTTTTTCCCGACAAGCCATTTTGCAATATTTGGTCATTCAACAATAAATTATTAACTTTCAAATCCTCCTCCTACCGCGTTGCATCATCCAATAATGCTCATATAGTTTCATCTGCCATACAAAGTACACAAAGTCCCGTGCCACCATGTGATCGTCGCCTACCAATTATTATCCGACACTCAGGAAACTACAAGCCTACTACATGGAACTTCGAATCTGTTCAGTCTCTGAAAATCGAATACTTGGTACATACGTACATTAGTTGTTCTGCATTTCAGTTTTTGCCTTGCCTATATATGTGATGTTAATGCAATCATGAACTTAACTTTACTTATGTGCAGGGAGAGAGATACACGAATCATGCAACTGAGTTGAAGATGCAGTTGAAGACGATGCTGGAAATTCAACAGGAACGTGTTGATCAACTTGAGTTCATCGATGACTTGCAGAAACTTGGAATATCATATCACTTTGAGTGTGAGATCAAGCAAATTTTGACTAGAATTTATGAGCAGGGGCATTTGAAGAATGCTAATAATGTGACTAACAAGGGAATCTATACACTGAAGCTCTTCAATTCAGGCTCCTGAGGCAACATGGGTTCAAAGTCTACCAAGGTACCAACCCAAAAAAAAAAAAAAATACAAAAGGTTCGTGTATAAATTAAGTTCATAACTTCTATTATAATGATCTTGTGTCATATCTGTGTCTGTGTGCGTGCACGCATGCAATTGCAGAGATATTTGATTGCTTCAAGAATGAGAAAGGTACATTTAAATCAAGTATTAAAAATGATACAGAAGGATTACTCCAATTGGTTCGTCCAAGGTTCCGTAGACATCATATATGTCGTCAATGATTGTTATGAACGCATTAACCTTGGTTGCCATTATTCATGAGTATCTGTATTGAGGCTCAAATAGTCCGCCAATAGTCCAGAAGTAACATTCCACCAATCTATACCTTGTAAATTGTAACTTTTCAGCTAGACTAGTTCATTTCCACCACCTACATGCAATATTACAATCAATCCAGAGATGAGTTCACTGATTCCGAAAAAATGTAGATTAGAGAAAGTGTTGACCTTGAGGCTTGTTCTAGTTCATCTTGATGTGTTGCTTGAAGAATGTTGAAGTCAAGTTTCGCAAACTCAAGCACTATAGGGTTCATTTCAGGTCTCGTTTCATACACATTGATGAATAACCTCGCGTTTGGTCTCTGAGTTCTCCAATGCAGCGGTTGCTTCAAAGCGTAGTAAATCATTGATTTTAAGCTCTGGTCTATTGTGTAACGCTGATCATCAAGATTTCTCTACAAGAAAGCGGTGGCAAATTCTCTTGCCAAATCCAGAGTGTTTTCTCCTTGTGGCGACAGGTACAATTTGCGTAGTTTTTGGATATCAAACGGACCTCCCCAGAAGGTAATTTTAATGTGGCCGGGATTCGGATGATTGGAAGGAATAAATGGCGAAGAGCCGACATCGAGGTGCCAAACCTTCCCGTCGATGGTATGTGATTGACAAGTTATAAATCATGCCGCAGTTAATCCGTTAAAAGATTAATCAAAGCAAGACGCAGCCTTTTTCTTGACTTGTTTAAGTTACTTATCCGGATGGGACATTGAGGAGATCAACCAACTGCCAGATTACATGCAGGTGTGCCTTTTGGCTCTAAATAATTTCATCAATTAAATGGCTTACAATGTATTCATGGCCAGTCAGTAATGGCGTTTAATTGGCTTTAATTGAGTTAATTAAGCAACTAATGGGTTTGGGCTAGGTTTAAGAATGAATGGGCTTAGAAGATGGAAGACTTGGGCTGAAGTTGAAGAGGCAAAAAAAAAACATTGGGCCAACGATCCAACCAACACGAATTACGCTTTGACGCTCGATTCGTTTTTAAAATGCTTTAATTCGATTTATGAATTTTTGGGATGTTACAATCTACCCACCTTCTAAAAGTTTTCGCCCTCGAAAATTGATCAATCACAACCAAGAAGCAATCAGACAACTAAGCCTATACTTCATATAAGCACATGGATAGCAGGAACCACACGACTAAGCACGTTAAACACGTAATCATGTAAGAACACAATCAAACAACAACAAAATGCTAAAAGAACGATATGAACGTTAAATTTGTACCGTGCTCGCTGTTAGTAGGCTGCTCATCATCCACAGACGTCAACACATAGGCTCTAGCTGGTGTTAGGTTATTCTTTGGTGCAGTCGACACACTCCTAACCGGTACGGCCACAGGAGCTGCAATGCTCTTTGCTGAAGCGGGTGGAACCACTAATGCCCTTCTTAAATGACATGAATGCCTCGTATGTTCGGGCCTCTTACAATGGAAACATACCCCACTACCATAAAGACATTCACCACTGTGTTGTTTCTTACACAAAGTACAAACAGTTGACTCAACCACACTACTCTCTCAAAGTTCCTCAGGTGCATTTCTCTTCTTCTCACCACTTTGCCCCTGGTCGAGAGAATCATGCCTGGAACGCTGGTGTGAGGGGCCTGGCAATACAAAACCTTACTGACCTCCATCTGAACCTCCTCAACCACTAGAGCTTTGTCAACTAGATCACGATAAACTTTAACTCGAAAGGTGCAACTCCCGCCTTAATAATCGGGTTTAATCCCACTTGGAACCTAGCAGCCCGATCTTCATCAACAGCCACAAATCTTGACGCAAATATCGACAGGCTGTTGAACTTAGCCTTATACTATCTAACAGCCATTGCATGAACCAAATTTAGAAACTCGTTCTCTTTAAGACATCGAACACTGAGTGGAAAATGCTTCGCGTAGAAGTCCGCCTTAAACCTTTCCCAAGTAAAAGGAGTTTCGGCCTGCTCATATCGGGTCTTTGCCCACTTCCACCAGTCTAGTGCATTGCCCTTGAGGCGAAAAGCAGTAAAGCGGACCTTCTCGATCCGTATAATCTTGCACATCGAATAACTTCTCCATCTCTGCCACCCAATCCTCTGCTTCTACAGGGTCGACTGAAAACTCAAACGTCGGTGGGTTAAGCCTAAAAAAATCAGTGAGATGGTTCCTTGCAGATGCTGGGCCCCTAGCCTAAGTCAAGAGTTGTGCCAAAGCCTCCATCGTAACCGGATTCCCACAGGATTCACATTGCTACCACTAGCCTGATCGTTCCTCGAATTTCTATTGCGGCTCATGATGCTATATAAAATTAATACCAAACATACAATTAACAAACGAGCAAACAACCAAGTTACTACAATACATTCTAATTATATAGCACAAAAAGTCATATTCATGGCTTAGCAAGATCTCATATTCGAATATAAACATCAAAAGTATTACCGAAGTGGAGAGGTGCCTGGTCAGTGATCATTCTCCAACATGATTCTCTGATGCAAGCATGATATGCAATTTTGAAAAATTGAAGTCATAAAATTCTCGGTCCGTAAGAACCGATTTTAAAAACCTTGGGCTCTGATACCAAGTTGTAGCGCCCTGAATTTTAATACACGAATTATGAAAAATATAACTCGCGCTAGTTCGTGAGCTTGAAAAATCGACGAACTTGAATTATAAAAATCTAAAACCTAGTATGGCCTTAAGCGTACTGAGACTTGACATGAAAATTCTTGGTTCTAATACGTGAATTAGTAAAATAATGCAGCGGAATTATAAATAGCATAAATCTTGAAACAATATAGAGTCTTGCAAATCATAAACATAAAATAGTAAAAGTTGATTCTGACAATGATCATTGCACCGGCATCAGTCCACTCCAATAGCTCTGCTTCAAATACCTAAAATTGATAATTTTAGCAAGGTCAATGTGACCACTGACCGAAAGAAATTCCATGCACGTGTCATGACCTAAGGTTCTATATTCATGTATTTTAAATCTTTTAGTCTTGATTAATGCAATGCAACCTTATGACCTGACTTGACTCTAAACACTTGAACTTGTTATTTTTGAAAACTCTTTAACTTGAACTTGAAACTTGTCTTGAAGCTTTCTCTTTAAATGTCTTAAAACATAATATGATCGCGAGCTCACTTGGCATCGCAAGGTCCTACCCCAACCTATGGTGGCATCTTAAAACTCTTAAAACACGACTAGAGTCATTAATCACACTCTAGCCGATACTATTGAAATTGTCACAAATGCTTAGAGCGGTGTACTTAAGAGCCTTTACTTTTCTTTAACTTTAAAACTTACATTACTTCAAACATTTAACTTCTTCTTAACGTGAATATTGTCCTAGACTCAATTCATGAATACATGGGCTAATGTGTGTGCATGAAACAATAGTTTCATCACAGACTATGTACTCACACAATTATACTGACATGCAAGTATCACAGCAACAGCTAGAAGAAAAGTTAAGATGCCATGTAATTAGTAATAACAATTACAACGCCCAACAAATTTATCTTGAAGGCCAACATATTTGGAACACTCATGCATGTCTGACATATCAATGTTTACGACTAAGTTCATGATTAATTCTACCAGCATGGGATATCAAACTAAAAGCATGGAGTATATTACTACATCTGCATGCACTATACCATTGTAACTTGTGGAGAACAATTTTGTACTACCTGAATGTATGGTCCAGATTTCATAGCTTGATAACATATCACCATAAACTAATTGAACTAGGAATTATATACCAAGCAGTAAGCAAATAAGAACTAAACAATATTGAAACTGCCATTAAGTGCTAATACTAAGACAACACTTTACTCGACCAACAAGTTATACTCCCTATCCAACTCTCTGCCAGATTAGGAAAACAAGAGAACCATCAAATTCACCAAAAACTCAGTTTAATTTAACCTCCTCTGATTTAATTAAATTACATGGATTAGGCAAACACACCAACACAAGCAGCTAGGACACCTAAATTTCACAAGTATTGCCATGTTACAGAGAGTTCTCAGAAATTGCAGTGAACATATGGGATATTAACCGACATGCTATCCACGTGATCAAACCAGAAATCAACAAACAACTCATAAACTTGACATAATTCCTAGGGAACTTGCACACAACATGAATTATAATTCATCAATAACCATATAAACGTGAATGAGAGTCTTAGGGGAACTTTCCTTGAAAACCTCCTAGTTGCTAAAGTCCTCAATCGTACAATCTAGCGCCTCCTTCTCCGAAATCAAGTTCTGCTGCTCCTTAATAGATTCGAAGAAGAACAAAAGGGATAATCAGGGCATGGAAATCCAATTGGATGACAAGGAGAAAAAAAAAAAACAATCATCTTACCGATTCGAATGATTCGAAGCCTTCAAAGTAAAATTCCTTAGAGATGTTGCTGGAGAAAATTGATGGAAACAATTGGAGAACGTTTCATAGCATTTCCAGGGGAGGATGGAATAAAAGGCGTTTCTAAGTCAGTAATGGAGTTTAATTGACTTTTGGGGCAGGTTTAAGAATAAATATGTTTAGAAGATGGAAGACTTGGGCTGAAGTTGAAGAGGCAAAGAAAAAAAACACTGGGCCAC
Organism: Plantago major; assembly: GCA_026545765.1. Lineage (NCBI taxonomy): Eukaryota > Viridiplantae > Streptophyta > Magnoliopsida > Lamiales > Plantaginaceae > Plantago > Plantago major. The sequence continues at coordinate 37,341,855 of CM048843.1, read as the reverse complement.
CGATCCAACCAACACGAATTACGCTTTGACGCTCGATTCTTTTTTAAAACGCTTTAATTTGATTTATAAATTTCCGGGCTATTACTATAATACTCATATTTTTAAATTAATTTTAACTTTAAAGATTTAATTTATAATATATTATGACATTACAATCCTATTTGTATAGATATATTTATGGAAATTGCCAATTTGGTGTTATAGAGGAATACATGAAAGGTAGTTATAGATGAATACAAATGGGATAGGGGGGGTATGTTAAGAGTCGGACCTTTACATGGTGGAAACTGATTCACGGAAGCAGCATATAATTTTGATTCACAACCACTCAAATGCAGCAAACATTTACAGGAGTAGTCATCACTTCCGACTTGAAAACTTCAACTCATGTGAATTCTCATTGTTGTTCAACCTCACATCTCTGCTCGAGATTGTTTCCATGACAACTTCCTATGCCACTCTCTCAAACCCGCTCAAATTACAGTCCTTGCTTGGGAGATTTCATCATCACAGTAAGTAACTAACTCCCCATATGTTGATGTAACAATTAATCCCTATCTTATCACACATTTTTATACCTGATTCTTCAGTCTACTGTAAAGAAACCAGATGTGGACTGAATAGGAGGGATCTCGCATTCAAAGGTATTGCTGCTGCTGGAGCTTCAGTATTGCCTTCTTCTGTCAATTCCAAACCCTCAAAACCCCAAGGTATTCAATTTTAGGCCTTTTCTGAGGGACTCTTTCCAAATATGCATTGTACTTCCCCGTCCCGTCCCATGTTCCCATTTTCATTTTTCTTCATTTTGACTACGAATCAATCTTAAACCAATTAATTAAATTATACTCCCTCCGTTTTGGACTCAAATGCCTGTGAAAGTTTTAAGAGAAATTGAAAAAAGTGGCTAAAGTAGGAAAAAGATTAAGTAAAGTATGAAATAGTGTCAATAAAAAGTATATAAAAAGTAGGAGAGATAGTGAATAAAGTAAAAGAAGGGGAAAGTTGAGTTTAAGACGGATCAAAACGGAAAATAAGAAATGCATTCGGGACGGAGGGAGTATAATGAAACTTTAGTTCCTATAATGAAACTTAGTTCAAAATTGAACATTTTAAATTTGTAGCTTAAGATTAATTTGTAGTTGGAGACGGTTGACCGAAAAAAGTAAGTTTGTGCTGGGATGGAGGAAGTAAGATTTAATGTGTGCTGAATCTAGTGTTGTATGTCATAGGACTCGAGAAATTACCATATAAAGCGGATGGTTATAATTACTGGACCTGGAGGGACCGGAAAATACATTATGTTGTCGAAGGGGAAGGGTTACCTCTTGTTCTCATTCATGGATTTGGAGCTTCTGCATTTCACTGGAGGTAGTATTGAACTGTTTGTTATTGCCAATGCTGTTTTCGTTTGTGGTAAAGAGTAGTCGTATGTGCTATTCACATACATATGGTTCTAATCTTGTTGCCTGCATGTGAGAATAGATGAAATTCTGTGTACTATTAAACATCTCCAGTCAAAATACTTGCAGTTCAATGGAGAAGAACTTGTGTCTAGTGTTTGGTTTCTATGTTTGAACCAATGCTAGTCCCTTATTACCGTTTGAGGACCACCTTTTGATGACGCCATATTATGTGGCGATTCATTGTGAGCTATGACTCCTCAGATGATAATTACATGTTACTTTAAATTTTTTTCTTTTCCCTTAGGTACAATATTCCTGAATTGTCCAAGTATTATAAAGTCTATGCTCTTGATTTGCTGGGGTTTGGCTGGAGTGAGAAGGCTCTTGTTGAGTATGACGCTTTAGTTTGGAGAGACCAAGTTGTAGATTTTCTGAAGGAAGTAGTCAAAGAACCTGCAGTTTTAGTTGGTAACAGGCAAGTTTGTACTTTCGTTCTTTTCAGGATCTGATCCCTATTTATTGATGATTGTGATGAGCATGCTAATAATAGTAATACTTTACCATGTCTATCTCTTTATGTGCTTTGGTATGAAATTGTGATAACTTTAATGCGGGATTTTGTGGATGTTTTACATCTTTAATGCATATCTAATCCTCAATAAGTTTTGTATCCATTTTTCCAGTAAATGAAGTACTAGCAACCAATACATTGCTTTTGTTACGCAATCCGCAGCTTACCACAGTGAAAATTCAACACATCATCTAGTATACCAATTTGTGGATGAGCTTTTTATGTTGCAAATATTATCTTTTATGTATCTGTCCCTTAAATTCAAGTAATCAGCAAATTTGTTCTTACAACTAAAAACGCAGAGAGGATTACCTTTTTCACATTCACGATACCATACATGGTAGTATAAGGATGAAGGACACCACTGACGTTTTGAATTCTATATTTTACATCTGGTCTTTTGTGCATAAGATGATAATTAGATTAATACAAGGATGATTTTCTGCAGTACTCGATTTTTATGGCAATAGAATCACTGCACTTATTTTCCATTTATACTGATGTGGTCTTGATATCATTTCTTTGTTAATATCCGTGACACATTACGTAATTGATGATTCAGTCTCGGAGGATTTACTGCTCTAGTAGCTGCTGCCTCTCTACAGGACCAAGTTAAGGGGGTTGTTTTACTAAATAGTGCTGGACAATTTGGTGATGCTAGTAGTGCAAGTATGACTAATGAGCCAGAAGAATCAGCCTTGCAGAAATTTATCCTCAAACCTATAAAGGAAGCTTTTCAACGTGTTGTTCTTGGATTCTTATTTTGGCAAGCCAAGCAACCAGCTCGAGTGGAATCTGTCTTGAAAAGTGTATGTACATAAGTCCTGCCTTGCAATCTAAAGATCTGTAGATATTCAATTCGATTACAGAATATTAATGATCTGATGCATGTCTGAATTAATAGATTGATTTAATATGGATTTTGAGTTACGGACCTAGAATCCTAAATTATTATTAGAGTCAATATTATTAATGTTAATTTGTTATAGAGTTTTAGTATTGATAGGAAAGTTACAAGTTCAAGTCTAATTACGAAGTTGTTAGTTATTACCTAATAGAGTTCAAGTTAAATTAGGAAATAGTTTTATATATAAGAGAGTCTTGGATTTATTATTCATATAAGTCAAAGTTAGTCTATGTCTTTTCTTTGGAGTTGGTTTCACTTTAGGGTGGTTCGTCTCTTCGGAGATTTTTGTCTTTATTTTATTTATGTTCCTTCAGTAAAACTCTAGAAAAAGTAGCTATTGCCACACCAAAATCATCACTCTCTTAATCCCTAAACTCCTATGCTCTATCATTTTGCTACTTTCTAAGAGCCCCCCATCCATAGATGTCCTCGCTGGCGATGTTTCTATGATTTTAGCTCTTCAGGGGAATAAAATCTCAAACATGCTTACCGATATTTTTATATAGTAGGTTTACTTGTAGATCTTATTAAAAATGGTCGACTGCTCTGAATTCAGATGCACATGGTTGTGATGTAGTAATATGTAGTTGACTTTACTCCTTACTCCTCCAGTACCAACAAATTGATTGTGTTCTGTGGCATCATGGTGGTTTATGTAACCGTAACCACCTGTGTGAACTATAAACAATATCTTCTCTCCTTGATTTCAGGTATATATAAACTCTTCCAATGTTGATGAATATCTTATTGATTCGATTATCAAACCTGCTGATGATCCAAATGCTGGGGAAGTTTATTATAGGTATGAGAATAATCATTCGGTTCATATAATTCTGATTTAAACATAAATGAGAGTTGCTTCTCTGTTTTTATAAATATGACGTATCCAACAAGCCTTGGTTCATAGTCAAATGAAAGTGATAGTTCGTATACACCTATACATTACATGTTTTCTAGTCGATGCATTTTTTATTCTGGTCACACTATTGTCTTTGTTGATTATGCACATGAAGTTGCAAATGAATACATATTAGCATTATTCTATCAACAGGTATTCTGCCCTCTGGTTCCATTCATGTCGAAATTAAATAGAATTTGACGGATAAAATAACAGTGTTTCAATATCATAATCTGTTAAAATGAAATTATTGGAAGCTGAAACCATTATATTCAACACTTGGACACGGCACATGGGTAAGGAAATCCCGTATAAATAATGCCATATCGTTTAAACAATGTTAACCCTTGTTGTGTCTCTCTGTCATGTAATTGTTACCAATATCAATTGATAGTATTCGAAATCTATATGAAAATAACCTGTTCCCTTGTAATTTCTGCAGACTAATGTCGAGATTCATGTCGAACCAAAGGAAGTACACCCTTGACAGTGTGTTGTCCGAGCTGTCGTGCCCGTTGCTACTTGTCTGGGGTGACTTGGATCCTTGGGTAGGCCCTGCTAAGGCTCTTCGAATCAAGGAATTTTATCCAAAAACTTCTCTTGTAAGCCTACAAGCTGGACATTGTCCACATGATGAAGTTCCTGAACTTGTGAATAGAGCATTGTTGGACTGGCTGCCTATTCTATAATCCATTACCCTCATCTTTTCTGCCGGCCAGATAGTTGTATATATATACACATTTATCGGTCATAATAATATACCACCTCATTTAAGTTTTACAGCGACACTATTATAGTCTCCCCATTTGGAATATACTCTTATTTTGTAACACTCTTAGTTTTTATTCCATGCTTAGTTTTTTTTAACTTTAATTGTTATCGTTGTTTTATATGATTTTGTACATTAATAGTTTTGATTTGAACCGTTTTATATTCAAATAAGGGCCTATGAAAGACAACACCGTAATATGAACCGCATGAATTTATAGTACTTATTTAGTGGACCAGTTTGATAAATCTTACATACTTATAAAAACCGTAATAAGTAAGCTGGTGCAAGTAATTAAATTACTAAACTAATAAGCATACATACATGTGACACGTCAATTTATGACTATTCCCTCACCATATTATATTTGACTCCTATCTTTCATTCACTCTTATCTTTAATGTTGCCTACTAAGATCATTTCTTCATTGATCACGCTGCACACACTTTTCAGAGACCACATATCTCTACACACCATTTACACACAAAATTCATTCATCACATATCACACAAACCACACATATTCTCAGACAACAAACCCGACCAGTGTACCAAAAATGAACAATATTGTCCGAAAGAAATAGGAAACGTATCCCACGGCATCCCCGACCGTGCCAAGGTGACGATTTCATGTTCCTTATTTGATTATACGGTTTCTTTGAATTTTTGTGATATAATATATTTAATCATTGGGATAATTATAACCGTGTATGGGTTAATTAGTCACCGTAACTCATGTAATACTTTTTCCATGAATTTTAATCGGTGAATTTGTATTTTGGTTAATTGTTATATTTTAGGACAGAGGTCATGCCCGTGGTATACGGTAGAGGCCTCACGGACCGACTAAGGATAACTTTTGTTCGTGTTTGGTCAACGAGCAGTGACAAAATTGTACGGTCCCAGTAATTAGTTTGATGGATTGACCGGGCCCGTGTATGGTACCTTTGGTAAGGATTCTACCTTCTTTTATTGCTTTAAAGATCCTACTTTTAAAATGGATATTTATTATGTATTGTTCTTGCAAGTATTATTGATTGATAATGTGTGGTACTACTTTGATACAAGATTCTCATTCATAAGCCCTTTCTTAGCTTACCCAATTAACGCTGATATCTTGTATCACCGTATTGATTTGATCTCCTTTTACCATTATCTTTATCGCATCAAATATAAATTTTGTTCATTGTTTCGATATTCGACCAAATTTCTTCGTATAAACAACCATTTGCTTGTTCTTGTACTTGTTTAACCTCCTCATTCGTTTGTTATGACTTTTGTTATTGATTCTTATAACCCTTGTATAAGTTGGTGGACTCTCATGATCATCTAAGTTCATTTGAAATCCATATTGCCCATTGAGACCTCTAATTTTGTATCTCATATCATTTCCTTGCTCGTTAACCCCATGATTATTTGACAATCAATTCATGAACCCATTTCTCTCGGTTTCGAGTGTTCCCACTCATATTCATGTCTTGTCCTTTCTCTTTTCCCAACTTTTCTTCTGGATTAATTATGTCATCACTTCTATTGTTTCTCTGGATATTTTTATGTCCATCATTGCCTTGTCCAGGTGTTTCGGTGATGACTTTCATTTCGAGTCATGTTTCATGTCCTTTTCATTAGTTTGTCATCTTCTTCGATTCCTCAGATCTTTCCTCGACCAATATACCCTTACTTTATCATATATATTTCCCCACATTGTCTTTCCTTTCTTCCGATCATGTTGAAATGATGATGTCAGATCCTCGCATCTATTCGCATAATTGTAATCTTCTATTCGACCACTCATGATGAAATCATGATTCATATATTCCTCTTCTAGATATGTCAATTTATCGGTCTATTGTTGTATACATATCAAATTGATATACCTTATTCGACTTCAGGTTCTGTTTATTTGATATTGTTCTCTTTCAGAGATGATAACGAGCATACGTGATTATGAGTTACAGATCTTGATTTGAATTCGATCCGGGCCTAGGACTGTAAGTGAGTGGCTACCGGGCGGGACGGACCGACGGTTAAGGTCATCTCCTACAGATCCCCAATCCCAGATTCAATACAACCGTGGTGGTGTGTTCAGATCCGTATAGCATGAACCTCGCATGCTTGATCTTGTTTGTTTGCAGGTCACGCCGATGGAGTAATAAGGTAGTCTATATGTTCGGGAGTTTTATGGTCGGTATCCGTCTGCATCAGATCATCATCTGGTTCCATATTGAAATCTCTGTTTCATATTACCTGCCATTCAATTCTTGTTATTTCTTTGATGTCGTGTTACCTTTAAACCTTATTAAGTCATCAAAGACTTACTCCATTCATTCTTCTTCTGTCCATATTTCCTCAGGTGCAACACTTTAGGAGAGTTTGTTAGATTATTGGAGAAGTTAGGATAATTATTGGGCATCTGACTTGATGGAGATTAGTTTAATGATGTATGTTGCCAAGATGGGCCCACATTGAGGTGTAAAGAACGCTAAAAAAATAATTTCAGGTATAGTACATGGCTTTTCATTTCTTGGGTTTTAGTCCGCTCGCAACTTCTAATGTATAAGAGATGGTCCGTAGAAAGGGAGCAAAGGTGCTACAACCATGGAGCTGGGTGCTTTATGGCGGGGCGTCACATATTTAGTAATTTATTCGTCCTGTAAAACTTAACAAATTTGTCATTTTTAGTTAATGTATAGAACTACATACATTATTAAGATCGGATGTCACATCACACTACACCAAACAAATAATACCCACTTTGTCCTACAGAAATTCATTAATCTGTCATTTGTAACTGTAATACAAAACTTCATACATCATTAAAAAGGGAAGGTATCCTACCAAATAAATAAAAAATATCACACTTACACCTTTTTACTACATTTTACATATTTTCCAAAAAAAGTAAATTTGTACATTTTTAACAACTTTTATCATTTATTTTAATTTTTTATAAAAAAACTATGCGTCAACCGTAACGTATGAAATTCTCTAGGACGGAGGGAGTAAATAATCTTATATTTACACATAAATTGAACATGTCTCACTATAAGTACACTTTTTTTCCTCACCACTTTTTAGGTTTTACTATTATTTATTTTAATGTTTCTCTAAAATTATACGCTAGTCCTACATTATGATTTTCTCCATGGGGGTGGAGGTGGGAGTAGTTACTTATCTAATTCAAATTAGTTTATTTCCAAAATAAGTTACTACTTTATTTGAAAGAGAGATGGTAGTATATATATAAGCTAACTGATTTTATAACCGACCATGTTAAATTATTGAACAAAATAAGTTATGGATCTATTTAACAAAATTAGATGATGAGCTATCTCATAGTTCTCTCTCCGTCACAAAAAACTTCATACATTTGCCATTTTTAGCTGTCCCACATAATTTCGTACATTACTAAAAAAGAAAGCTACTGATAAGATGATAATTTAGAGTCTTATGTTGTCTTTTTTACGGTCTTTATTTGCATTTTTTATTGTTTATTGTGCACTTTTATGTGATTTTGCGTGTTAGTTGTGTTGTACAGGTTTGTACGTTTTTAGGTGGAAAACGGAGGAAAAATGCGTTTGAAGGGTCGTATTCGATCAACACAAGATTGTTTATTATTTGTTGGTGTGAGATAACTTTGGAACGTCCCCAAGTTTGATCCCTACTCAACACAAGATTTTGGCGTTTTAGATGTCTGGACGCGTCCAGAATTTCAGTACCTTAAGCAAGTCTTGTTTTTGGGACCAGACGCTGTCCGATTTTCCAAAACTTAGTTATTGCTTTTGAATTTAAAAGGAACCATCACTTAGTTATATATGAATGAAATAGAAAATGGCATTTAAGGACCACTTTGTGGGTTGGGCTTGCATATAAAGACCACTAAAAAAAAGGCTTGCAAGAAAGGCCATTCTGAGCCCTAATTTCTTCCAACTAGAACTTGTCTTTCCATTAATGCACTTCCTTCATTTCTTTCTCTCCAAGTCTACCGTACGGAAGTCATTAATGCTGTACGGAATTCATTTTGTGATTTGTTCTTCATCTCGTTTCCAGGTTTCTCTGTTTTTCTCTCTCGTTTTTGCTCTCTCGATCCGATTTTCTCCTGTTTTCCACTGTTTTTTCTTCAATTTCGACATGGATTTCCCTGTCTCTCTCACTTTCAATGGCTTTAGCCATGCTTTTGGCATAAAACCTGGTTTTATGTTTTCTGATCTTCTAGATGTTGCAATTTCGAAATTTAATCTTAAGATTTGGATTCGACTCGATTTGTTTATCTTATTGAGAAGAAAACGTTCATGCTTTTCACTGATGATGATCTTGTTGCGATGATTGGTTTATATTCTACTCACGGTTTAAAATATGTTGATATTACTATCCTTGTCGGATCTGATGAGGTTGATGATGTTCATGTTAATTGTGTTAATGGTAAGAGGATGTTTATTGGTGAGAGCAGTGGGAGTGGTGGTTCGATCGTCATCAAACCAACTCCTGCATAAAACTAACAGAGTAGTCATTGAAACCAACTTAGTTGGTCATGAAACCAACAATGTAGTGGGTAGGATAGAATATGTCATGAGTAGGTTTAGTGGTGATGGTGGTCCTGGGCTATTGGTTTCAGGTAAGGTTTCGAGCCAAAACTCGTTGGTTTCGGGCCCTAGTACAATAGTTTCAGGCACCCTTCCATTTACCCAAGGGGTTGGTGGTGAAACTAACTTTCTGAGTTCATGAAACTCAGAAAGTTAGTTTCATAACACACATAAGTTAGCATACTAATTAGAGTTGCAAAATACTAGCATACTGAACTTTGCATTTATATGTCTGTCTATTATCTTCTGGAACAACACCCTGAATGGTGTTTTATATAGGCTTTTCGAATGTTTTTTCAGGGCTAGAGTTTGGAGAAACTCGACACACGTTTTTAATCCCCCGCATTTAAATGTTGTTTCCGTGGCCTTTTGCTTTCCTGAAACCAACAGAAAAGACCCATGAAACCAACAGAACTGGCTCCTGAAACTAACTCAAAGACTCATGAAACCAACAGAACTGGCTCCTGAAACCAACTCAAATACTCATGAAACCAACCTGAAACTAACTCAAAGACTCATGAAACCAACAGAACTGGCTCCTGAAACTAACTTAAAGACTCATGAAACCAACAGAACTGAAGGTGTATTCAAATTCAGTTGATTAGGTTCACCATTTCCCCTAGGGTTTTAGAATTATAAGTTCCTGAAACTAATACTATTTTGTTCTGAAACTAACATTGTCAGTCCCGAAACTAATCAGAATGAACCTGAAACTAACATTCTGAGTTCTTGAAACTAACTTTAATGAAACTGAAACTAATATTAATAACCTGAAACTAACTTTTATGAGTTCATGAAACTAATACTAACGATGATGAAACTAATACAAATGATGCTGAAACTAATACTATTTTGTTCTTAACATTTGTTGGCCCTGAAACCAACATTCTGAGTTTTTGAAACTAACTTTAATGAACCTGGAACTGATACTAATGAATCTGAAACTAACTTTCTGAGTTCCTGAAACTAATACTATTTTGTTATGAAACTAACATTTATTGGCCCTGAAACTAATTGTAATGAATCTGAAACTAACTTTAGTGAACATGATAACATTGTTGACTTTGAAACTAACTTTAATGAACCTGAAACTAACTTTTTGAGTTCCATAAACTAACTTTAATAAACGTGCTTCATTGCCCCGACAACCGCTTAATTAGGTACCGCCCTGGACCGTCCTAAACCCTAAACCCTAATTAAGACCGTAGCTCCCGGATGGTGTTTTCAAATTCAGTTGATTTAGGGGTTCACCATTCCCCTTAGGGTTTTAGAATTTACGGTGAGTTTCTGAAACTAACTTTCTGTGTTATGAAACTAACTTTAATGAACCTGAAACTAACTTTCTGAGTTCCTGAAACTAATACTATTTTGTTTTGAAACTAATATTTATTGGCCCTGAAACTAATTGTAATGAATCTGAAACTAACTTTAGTGAACATGATAACATTGTTGTTAGGAATATCTGTTTAAATTTTAATCAGCAACCTAATGACTTATCTTAGCTCAGAAAGGTGGTTAGTACTCTTGGTTCACTTGAACACTATAAAAGAGGAAACTCACAAAGTATGATAGTCTAGCAAATCTTGTATAGGATGTTAGGTCCCTTAATGTAATTTTTATATCTTTGAAGAAGACCAAGAAGAAGGCATCCAGCAGGAGAAGTTCAACGGATTTGAAGATTTGAAGACTGCTCAAATTTGTTGAAGACAAAGGTTATCAGACACCTATGTCCAGATATCTCGAAGAAACAAGTGTTTTTCAATAAAAAGTGTTGCAAAAGATATCTGAGAATGCAAGGTTTCTGAAAACGAGAAAAAGTGCCCACAGATATCTACACTCAGATACCTTGGATAAAGATTATGTTTCCAGGAAACAATATATTTTTAACAAGCGGTATCTGGAGTTATGATAGTCTCTGGAAAGGGACATGCAATGCTTCAGAAAGCGTGCATAGTTCCGTTGGCACTACAGGACAAAAATAGTACAATGCAATAAATGCGCAGACAAAGACATCTGAACAAAAGAGGAAATCTCTGAAAAGAGAAAACGTCTTCTGCAGTACTATTTTCAGATATCAATAGTTTGAATTTCATTAAGCCTAACGGATACTATTCAAACGGCATGATTTTCAACTATAAATATCATCACTTAGAATGCTTGAAAGATACACTGAACACAACACCTTGAACTTGCACTGTATATTCACACAAGCTCTCTCAAGCATACTACTTACCTTCAAGCTTTATGTTGCGACCAAAGCTATTGATTCTAAGTAGCACAAAAGTTCTAAGTGTCCTGATCCTTAACAAGCATTGTTATTTGTGAAGGAGTTTAATTAAGATTTCATATCTAAGATTCATTCTCTTGAACACTTATCATAGACTTGGGTCAGTAAAGAACAAGATACCATACATTGTAAAGTGTATTAAGTATACTTGATTCTCAGAGCTATCTGCATAACTGAATAAGTTATTATAGAAGCTCACCTGACAAACAAAACTAAACTATACACCAAAAGGCGTGGAGTATAGGAAGTACTTAGTTTGAGAAACTAAGGAACAACTCCAGGAAAAAGGTTTCGAAAGTACAGAAGTACTGGCCGAGAAAGCCGGATTAACTTCAGGGGAACACTTGGTTGAACCTAGTGTATTTGGGAATCGAGAAGATACTTGTAAGGTTACCTCAATTATCGCCTTAGTGGATTCTAGGTCCGAGAAAGGTCAAGTGGATTAGTCAAGGATTACGCCACCTTCGTATACCACTATAAAGACTTGTGTTATTTACTTTCCGCAATTTATTACTTGCTTTATTTACCTTGTTAAGTATTTACACATATCTTGTCAACACGCACTTATCACAAAAAGTCTTCCGCTCTAAAAATAAGTATCGATATCTTCACAGAAATCTGAGAAATTGTGTTTATCGACAAAAGTTTGCAAAAGACTATTCACCCCCCCCCCCCCCTCTAGTCTTTTACTTTGCCGTTATCTGGACCAACAAGTGGTATCGTAAGGTGAGGTTCCCAAGCCTTCGTGACCGAACCTAGATCCCAGATAAGTGCCCACACACTTGCTTTGTTTGTTTTGTGTGTTTGCCAGGATGTCTTTATGACGCCCAATTCTCAAGCCGAGAATTATGAGAAATGGAAGAACAACATGATGCTCCACCTAGAAGCCATTAGTGACTTAAATGATCGACGGATAAAGAATGGCCCCATAGTCATTCAACAACTCAAGGTGTCATGGAGGTTTCTAATGGTAGAGACATAGAAAAAGTGACGGGTCTTCACATGTATGCGCCAACCAAAGGGAGACCTACCACCAAGTTATTTACGAGCCAAAGCCTAGAGAGCTCGACATCTAAGATGCCAAGAGAAATCGATCGATGTCGAGGCTCGCAATATCATCATACATTCTACCTGCATACATACAAAGGTAAATTGTGGGTGCAAAATGGCGAAAGTGGCTCGGCAACCGATTGAAGAAATCTGCCGCAGACCGAGAAAACGAAGAAAATAAGTTCAAAGTTTTGAAGCTCAAATTCCAAAACTTTAAACAAGGTCCCACAGACTCTTGAAGAACTAGATTTTCGGTTTACAACACTCATGAGTGACATGGTCGCACTTGGTGAAAGCAATAGATATACCCAACCGTAAAATATTAAGACTATTGTGAGAAGTCTAAATCATAATCATGAGCATACAAAGTTTTTCTACTTTAACTAAGGAATGCCATATATCACTCCAGTGAAACTTTTCTCTCACCTTGCCATTGTTGAGTATGAGACAACTCAAAGAAAACAAACAACTAAAAAGTTGCAGAATGTTGCTCTAGTTGCCCAAGGAACTTCTGAAAAGAAGGAAGGCAAGGAGGCGACTGAGGATGCTCTTGTCAGAAGCAAATGAGAAAATATGTCACGAGAGATTGAGAGAAGAAAAGCCAAAGAGAAGTCGAAAAGCATCTAGGCTCAAACTATCACCAAGACAAAATATGCAAATCAAGCTTCACCGAACAAGCCGCTCGTAAAGCATCTAATCGAGGAAATGTAAATCAAACGATATCTGTTTCTATTGTCAGAAACCTGGTCATTTCAAGAAGGATTGCCCTGCCTTCAATAAACTAAAGACAGGTGACAAGAAAGATAGAAGAAACTTCAAGAGAAGTCAGAGAGCTATGCTCACTGAAGAAAGGAAAAAGATTCAACTCCAACTGGATGCTCTAGACATTGAGTCTGATTCCGAGGATGAAGACTCAGATGATTCCACACTGCCTTCTCCAGAAATGTGCGGTGTTTCTCATGAATTGATTGACTTTGGTCAGAAGAAGAAAGAAGTGTGTGGAGTGGCTGAAGAAATCTTTCCAGATATCTCCAACATTGAACCTTGTCTAATGGCTGATGAGGTAACACATACTTCCTGTTATACTTATGAAAGTGATGAAGAAGGAATCAAAGATCTGGAAAATCTCAAAAGAGAACTTGATCTCTACGAAAGAGAATTTCTAATGGTCCGAGCTAGAGCCGAAATTCTTGAAGAAGAAACGAATTCTCTTGTAAAGGAAAATTCTCAAATACTCAAGATATATGAGAAAGGATGCTGAAAATGCATTTCTCAAGGCTCAGATATCTGAGACCGAAAAGTCACATAAAGAAGCAATGGCCAATCTCCAAAAGAAATGTGAAGATCTTATTTCTGAAAATAAGGAACTCAAAAAGAAAGAACTATCTTTTCAATCTTATGCCAAAGCTAGTGACACTCTTACTGAAGTACAATCTTATTTAAGAGATCCTTCAGAAAAGAGAGGACTTAGGCTGGACACACAAGCAAATAGTTCTATCACTCTGAATATGAGTGACCAAAGAATAACATTTGTTAGTGCTCAGCAAGATGGTTCCCAAACAACCTATAGCATTGGTCAGAAAGCTAAGGCTGTTGACAAAGGAAAGGCCATACTCAAACCTTTGTGGGAAAAACAAGTCCAAAAGAAAACTGTTGGGAATATTTCTGAAAAGAAACATAACACTGAAAAGTGTAATCACCCACAGTGCTATGTCCCTCAGAAAGGAAGAATTGCAGGAGCTTGCAAATTCTCCTATGTCACGTTTTCTGGAAAGAAAATAGACTACCAAGAGACTAGCAAAGCTGCTGAGATGAGAACTCAGATAGCACCAAAATGAAATGGCTATAAAGCCATCGAAACAACTTGCTTGTGAGTATAAACAAGAGCAAGAACGATGGATAAAGGCTAGGATTGCTCACAACAATTATCGGCGGAAGAAAAGTCAAGCCACCGAAAATTTGAATGCTGTATTAGAAGAAATCGCAAGGAAAGCTAAGTTTGTCGACAAGACTCAAAGAACTCGACAGGTATCTGAAAGCACCACAAGGAGCACCAAGGAACAAACTAAGGAAGAAAATAATTCTTAATAACAATGATACTAATCATTTACCTAGAATTCCTCCTTATGTTCCTATTAGACAAAAGAATGTCCCTACAGGAAGATTCTTTAGTCCATATGGTTCCATTGTTGGTATGAGAACCTAATCTCCTGTTTTCCTTTTTTGTGCAGAACACTCTAAAGACTAATCCAAAGTGGCATTTTGATAGCGGATGTGGTAAGCACATGATAGGAGACAAAGCAAATCTGATTAACTACAGAAAATGCAATGATGGACCAATTATTAGATTTGTTGGAGGAGATGAAAATCCAACCATAGGATTTGGCAATCTGAAGTTTGGAGCCCTTACAATCTCTGAAGTACTACATGTAAAGCGATTGAAATATAATCTCCTAAGCATGAGTCAATTAGTAGACAAAGGGTACACTGTCAAGATCAAGTCAAAACTATGCAAAGTAATTGACAATGAGTCAAAGAAGACAGTCTTGGTTGCTAGGCGAAAAGGAAATCTTTATGTTGCCGATCGGCATCCGCCACAATCAAGAATGTCTCATGGTGAGTCAATCATTCACATCAAGAAAACTGCTATGGCATAAGAGAATGAGTCACTTGAATTTCAAAACTCAACAAGCTAGCCAAGAAAGAATTGTGGTCGGTTTACCCAAAATAGTATATAGAAAAGATGGTATATGCTCACTGCCAAATGGGAAAACAATCCAAAACATCTTTCAAGTATAAAACTAGACACTCCAAAGGAAAGGCCACGAAATGTTACATATGGATCTCTTTCAATCCTCCGTAACAACTATGCAGAAAGAAGTATGGTCCGTTATTGTTGATGATTACTCAAGATTCACTGGGTTGTATTTCTCAAACAAAACTGATGCAAGGGTTGAAATACCCAACTTGTCAATAAGCTTGAAGTCATGAAAATGACAAGGTATCTCAGAATCGTAATGCACTATGGTAATCGAAGTTTAGAACCAAAGACATAAAAGAGTTTTGTACCTGCAAAGGTATCCAACATCAACTATCTTCCGTAAGAACACCACAACAAAATGGTGTTGCTGAAAGGAAGAACAGGACCCTAAAAGAAGCGACAAGAACAATGCTCGCTGACACTGAAATAAGTGAAATCTATTGGGTTGAAGTCAGAACTCAAAGATGTTACACTCAAAATAGATGTCTGATTAACAAGCACCATGACAAAACTCCTTATGAGCTTTTGATTGGTAGACCCCCTAATATCAAACATCTAAGGGTGTTTGGTTGCAGATGTTTCGTTCTTAACAATGGAAAAGAGTACTTGAGAACATTTCAACCAAAGGCAGATGAAGGAGTATTTCTTGGTTATTCTCTGAATAGCAAAGCCTATAGAATGTACAACAAAAGAACGCAAAAGATTGAAGAATCTGTTCATGTAGTTTTCTACGAAAGAAACAAGAAAATACCCTTAAATGATGATCTCTCAGATAGGTTCAAAGAACTAATGATTAAATATTCTGAAGAAGAATCCTCAAAAGGAAACAATTCTATCATTCACTTTGAGGATGAATCTGACGATGAAAAGAAACCATTGCTTAGTAACAACCAAATGACTCTAAGACATGATGAAGAATTTCCTATAAGAATTCCAGAAATGGAACAAGTTACTGAGAACCTTCATCACGAAGAGGTTTCTGAGAATGAGATTGCTGAAAATTAAATTCCAGATATCTCTAACACTGAATAAGTGTCAGATATCCATGGCATTTCTCATGTGTCAGATATCTCAGATACTGCACAAGTATCCCATCAAAATCATATTGATTCACATTTAGAATTGGAACCAAGTGGGTTTTCAGAAACAAAATGAATGAGTCTGGTGAAATAACCAGAAACAAAGCTAGGTTGGTTGCCAAGGGATTCACCAAGACTGAAGGACTAGATTTTGATGAGTCATATGCTCCAGTTGCAAGATTGGATGCAATAAAACTCTTTCTAACCTTTGCAGCTCATAAAGACTTTATTATTTATCAAATGGATGTCAATAGTGCATTCCTAAACGGTGAACTTGCTGAAGAAGTCTATGTTGAACAACCACCAGGCTTTGACGTTTTCTCAGAAAGTAGGATGGTCTATAAGCTCGTAAAGCTCAGATGGGCTGAAACAAGCTCCAAGAGCATGGTATGATACATTGGCCGACACTACTAGAAAGTGGTTTCAAGAAAGGAGATGTTGATAAAACACTCTTTACATTGAACCATGATGGGAAACTACTTTTAGTTCAAGTATATGTTGATGACATTATATTTGGATCTAAAAACAAGCAACTTTGTGAAGACTTTGCTGAGCTCATGAAAAGTAAATTTGAGATGAGCATGATGGGAGAATTAAACTACTTCCTAGGATTGCAAGTCAAGCAACTTAATGATGGAATATTCATTAGTCAAACAAAGTATGCAAAGGACATGCTCAACAAGTTTAATTTAAAGCCTTCTGAAAAGAATGTTGAGATACCTATGAGCATTGGAACCAAAATGACCTATACTGAATCTGACAAGAGTGTTGAAGAACATAAGTATAGGAAATTGATTGGGTCTCTACTGTACCTCACTGCAAGTAGACCTGATATTCAATATGCAGCTGAGGTAAAGCGATTTCGACAAATCCAATGCAATCACACTACAACATTGCTATGAAAATATTGAGGTATGTAAAGGGTACTGTAGAAGTTGGATTGTGGTATCCAAAAGACAGTGCATTGATTTTAGTCAGCTATTCAGATGCTGACTATGCTGGATCATTGCTTGATAGAAAAAGCACCTTAGGAACTTGTCAATTTCTTGGTGCCAGATTAATATCATGGTTCAGCAAGAAACAAAACTCAATTGACACATCTACCACAGAGGCTGAATATATTTGGTGCCGGGTGTTGTGCTTCATGATTGTGGATACAACAACAACTCAGAGACTATGAGGTCAATGAAGAGAAAACTCCGATTTTCTGTGGCAACACAAGTGCTATTGCCAAAACTCAGAATCCTAAGTTTCATGCAAAAACAAAGGACATTGATGTTAGACACCACTTCATTAGAGACCATGTTGAAAAAGGCAATATAGAGATACTCAAGATTGGCATTGAAGACCAACTTGCAGATATCTTCACTAAGCCACTACAAGAAAGTAGATTCTTAGCCTTAAGACATAGTCTTGGACTAATGGAGCTACCAAAGAATCGAAAAGTTCAGACCAAGAAGATATCAAAGGAGGGAAAAGAGGAATCTGGAACGGGTATCCAGAAAACAAGGTATCTGGAACAGGTATCCAGAAAAGAGGAATCTAGAACGGGTATCCAGAAACCAAAGGCTAAATGGTAAAATGGCTATTTGAAGATTTATGAGATAGGCACTCAGATATCTAGATCACTCAATGAGGGGGGACACAAAAGAGAATAGTACAACTGTCTGCAGTCAACTACTCTCTTGAAATTTGTATTATTTCTATATTTGTGTAAAACTTGGACAAATACTAAGTGTGAGATAGACTCAGATGCAAACAGTGTTCTTAGTTACACATAAATGTGATTCAGATAGCAAATCGCCAAAATTCATTTATTGGGCACAATTACAATTGCTGATTGTGATCATTGCTGAAGAAGCAATATTGACCCTTGATGAAATGGGCGTTTGATCTTAACGGACGAGATCATTTCTCTGTAAAATAGTGGACTGTAAAAACTCAGACGTGGCCCACTAAGCATTTAATATCAAACAAACTTTTACCCACACCATACTGCAATAACACAGATACGTACATAAAAAATAAATTTGTATGTATATGTCTGTTGAGATTACATTGCTATATATATAGGATTTTGGCAAAAGAATTCACTTTTGCCTAATCCAACATTCAGACTTGCACAAGAATAGCAAAAACATTTCTTCAACTTCTCTGGAAATCTCTGTTCCTCAATTAGTTTTTCTGCAAAGAATCACTAATCTCTCACCCTAATCTCTTTCAGACTTTCGAAAACGTGCTTCTACCCAGAAATCCCAATCTACTACCACTGGTACTGCTGAAAACCAAGCACCAGAGTTGGTAGTTGTAAACAATCAGTTGGTAGGAGACTTTAATCCTGATCATTGGACTTCAAATCACAGGATGATTTGGGGTGGCACCATGATTGAGGAATACATCACGGCTGCAATTGAAAACCAAGCCGATAGGAAGCTAATTCTTGAAATGCTTGAAAAGGCACAAATCAAGGGTTTCCTGTCTGCTACTCCCAGTAGAGTTTCTTCACTGGATGTGTTAGAATTCTACAACAACTCCAGGATTATTTCCTGTTTCAAGGTATCAAACAAAGGTCTATCAAATCAAAGGTCCAAGGAAAAGAAATTCTTTTGGACTTAACAACTTTCAGTAAGTTGTTTGAACTTCAAAATCTTGGAAATGATTTTGAAATAAACACCAAGGATGATGATCTACTTGAAGGTGTGAAGCAACTGTACAGTGGTGTGTGTGACCTTGACAAACCAGACACACCCACTGATCTCAAACTTGCTGACATCAGAACCAGACATCTGTTGGTTCACTGGGATGTGTTGGCATGCATTCTTCACAGATGCTTTGATGGTCTACAAGGAGGTGCCGACCAGATAAGCCAAGAACGTTGGATGATGATGTTCTTGTTGCAACAACAAGACAAATGGCTGGAAAACCCTTTCAACTGGGGAAAGTACACCTCTATGAAGTTTGTGAAGAAGATTCAAGGCTTTGAGCCTAAAATCGTTAAGGGCCTTGCTGAGCCAAAATCCACAGTGAGTTATGGACTAAAGATATGCTACTTGCTGGAGAAGCTTGGCATTGAGCTCAGAGAGAAGGCTAACATAGCCAACAGTAACCTACTCTACAAATATGAGTATACGAACATGATGAAAAAGGTTACTGGATCTTAGAAAGGTTCCAAGAAGCGAAAAACTGAAGAGATATATGAGGGAAAAATTGCGACCAAAAAGCCCAGAACTTCACGAAAGAAGTCTGCTGGCAAATCAGAAGACACACCCATTGTGGTCGTCGACTCTCAGATATCTACCGCCACTGCAGATGAACTCATCAATGCTGCAAAAGATACAACTGCTGATGAACTCATCAATGCTGCTAAGGAGAGCCTTGCCGATGACTCATCAATGCTGCTAATGAGAGTAGTGGTAGGTACCAAGCCCTATCTGCAGAAACCGTAGGGATTATGGACCAATCAGTTCCTAATGCTGATGAGAGCTCTGACGATGAAGATGATGAATTAGTCATCTCTCAAGTCCTAGAGAAATCAAAAGGGGCTAAGGTTACTGAAAAAGTAACTAGTGTAGAGGTATCTGAAGAAGAACCTACACCACATCTTGCTGAACAAGCACCTGTTTCAAAGGTTGCTGAAGAAGAAACTGTGTCCAAGGTCACTGGACAAATTACACCATTAGAGCAAGAAAGACTGAAGCATATGGAAGATGCTCTGATGAGTGATAGCTTAGTGTTGGAGGATACTGCCATTGCCTCAACACTTAAAAGTCTGTCTCAAGCGGATCTGGATAGGCCCCAAATAGCATCACCTTCTCCATCCAGATCTGAACCACCACACCAACCACAACAGCCAGATGTGGATACTGCTGAAATGGTACTTGAGTTACAGATACCAGCATCTTTCCTTGCTGAAGAAAATCCTGCAAAAGAGCAGGTTCCCCAACTCAATGAGAGGGATCAAACTGAGGCATCTACTCAGAATGATCAACCAGGGGAGGCAATCGAGTCACAGACTCGTGAAACGTCTGAAGTACCTGAAACTTCAAACAAAGAAGCTGAAATGGAACAACAAGACCAACGCATGGAAGAGTCACAAGTTCCAGAGACCAATCAGCCTGACATTGCTCAGGTAGCTGAATGGTTTAACTGTCTACTTGTGATATTTTTTTGTTTGTTAAATCTTGTTATTTAATGAAATTTCTTTGTTACAGGCTGAATTAGAAACATAACAACAAGAGGAAGCTGCAAAGCTTACCTCAGAATCTGAGAAGGAGGCTTCCATAGCCTCACCACTTAAGGAACAGGAGCCTGTCTCACAGGTAGAAGATAGTTCCTTAAGATATAACATCTCAGATATGTGCTTTACTAATACTATGAAGTGTTTGTTTCTAATAGGCTCCAACTGAAAAGAAAAATGAAGAGACTGAAAAGTCTATCTCTTCAGAGAAGAATCCAGAGACTTCCAAGGTCTCTGAGGAACAAGTATCTGAACCTTCTGCAGAGAAGGTATTTCATTCAGATAACTATATTCTTGAAAGAGCAAATCTCTGATCATTTTTCTCAAACTAACACGTTCCACTTAACAGGTTCAAAAAGAAGTAGAAGTTGCTGGGGAATTGCCCGCTCAATCCCCACAACAAATGAAAATTGATGAGGCATCAAAGCCTTCATCACAAGAAAAACTTCCAGAGACTGCACAAGTATCTGAGCCTCCCAGCAGTGGAGGTAATTGACCTCTTAGATATCTGATTTGTCAATAAATTTTTTCTTGATAAAATTTCCTAAGTATTATTTTTCTAATCTCAGGTTCAAGTAGAAAGAAAGATAACTGAGGATCAGACTTCCCAGTCTCCTCCTCATACCCAGATATCTGAGGCACCTGGAACCTCAGTAGTCAAGTAATCTAAGCCTGTCACACAGGCTCAAACAAGTGCCACTAAGGTCCCTGTTGATGAGAAAGAGGACCTGCTTCCTTTCTTCAAGGAACACACTTTGCCAAAGCATCTGAAATGCTTCAAGAAATGGCAAAGTCTGATGTTCGATCTATCTCGAGATCTTAAAGGTGACCGATCACCACACCAGAGAGCACGAGCCTCGACTTGGAAAACTACGCCCATGCAATGTTCTCATCGAACAATATTCTTTCTAATATTGATGGATAAGGATTTTGTCAAGGAAGTGGCGAAGTCGATCCAAGCTTCACCCAAGCAGATGGTCAGACCAGAATGCAGATGTCATTCAAACCTACTTTGCCCCAGACTCTACAGTACATACCCTCTGAACAAGAGAAATTTAATGGGCAAATGGTCACTATTCCAGAAGTGATCAACCTGGTCTCTGAAGATGAAGAAGAGATGGAGACTGATGAGAATAATTATGAAGATCCTCCTTCTGACCATCACAAGGATGAGGATAAGAAAGATGATGATGATGCCCCTGCACCAGGGACAAGGAGGGATTCCACAAGGAAACTATGCCTCAGGTGCTGAAAAGCACACTGAGAGGACATCACAACAATCCCCTCCTCCATCTCCTCAGAAATCTACCCATCCCTCTCCTCAACAAAAAGACACTACTGAAAAAGCAGTTGAGCACTTTGAGGAAAACACTCAGAAAATAGTGGATGCACAAGCCAAAGTTGCTCAAGTCAAACAACTATTGGAGGAGGAACAACAGCTACATCTTCAACTGGAAGAAAAGATAGCTGAATCTAGAGTCAAGCTAGATAAACTTGAAGAACAAACACGCAAAGAAACGCAAGCTTACCCTGAGATTAAAGAGCTCCGGGACGTTGTTGATTATATTGCTAAGGAGCTAGATGCTGAACAAGTATCTGAAGAAAAGCATGATGCTAAGGTTGCATCTTCACCAAAGAAACCATCCTCCAAAGGCAAGAAACCCATATCTGAGATGGTTGCCACCTTCAGAAACCTTGATGAAGAAGTGCTAGAGGATGCAGATCACTAGGTTGATGACTCAGATGATGAAGAAGACAAGACATTGGTAGAACACCGCAATGAACACTTAGCGGTTTCTCATCTGAAAAGGAAGCTAATTTCTCCTGAAGTATTCAACAAACTGCCAAATGTCCACTTCCAAGAATACATGAATATATACCAAGTTTTGGCACATCTTAAAAATGAGTTGTCTTCACAGAACAAAGACGTAATTGCCTCCGACCCCTCAGATATGAAGAAATTCACAGAGCTCATCACTCAGAGAACAACCAGTATGGTCCTTGCTCAGAAGGATCTGGGAATTGTAAGGGACGATGATGTATCATTAGCTGAAAAAGCTTTTCATGAGGTAAGTTACACTGCTGGAAAAGCAGATGCCATACTAGGCCCATTGGCAGAGCTCACTGATAAGGAAAATGGACTTATCAAACAAAATCAGGAGCTCAAGGATGAACTTCAGAAGTTGGTTACTGCCTACAATTACTTGCAAGGGAATTTTGAGTCTCTCTCAGAATCCTTTGTGGTACTTAGTTAGTCAACAATGACTAAGGGGGAAGGATTTGGACCTCAAGGACAGGGGGGAGGAAAGAAGAAATCTAGAGTTGGTGTTGCTCAGAAAGGAAGAGGAAACAAGAGAACTTCCCAGCCACCACTCATAATAAATGAGCCCTCATCAAGTCAAGCTGCTTTGCAAATAGTAGCTACTTCCCAGCAATCAACTAAAGAAACAACAATGGTAACAAGGGCCATGGCACAAAGACCTCCAAGGAGTACCAAGGCTCCAAGGAGAAGACAAGTAAGAGGGATTGATGAGTCTTCTGAAGAAGAAGAAGAAGAAGAAGAAGAAGAAGAAGAAGAAGAAGGAGGAGAAGAAGGCCAAATCAAATCCCAGGGCAATGAAGAAGGCTGCAAAACTTTCACAAGAATTAATCTTGATGATGATGATGAAGAGACTAATGAAGATGAAGCTCCTCTTCACAGAAAAAGGAAAAAAGGTTGATAGCCTATCTGAGCCCATAGCTGCAAAGCCTTTGCCTAAAACACCTCCGAAATACCAAGTCAATCCAGGGTGGTTCTTCAAGCAATCCCCCAAGGGAGAATTCAAGACAAAGGAGGAACAGGCTGAGAGCTGAACAAAGAAAACTTCAACTACCACTCAGGCCTGAAGAAGCCAAGATTGAGTATGTGAAGACCAACAATGACTCCTCTGTCTACAGATGCATTAATAAGAAGAATGGCTACTGGATTCTGGAACTCAAGCACTTACTGGTAAATGAAAAATTTCCAGAACCAATCCATAAACAGCTCATGGCATGGAGAAAAGACAAGCCAGACTTGATTAATACCAACCACATCAAAGCCTGGTTGGATTTTGAAGTAATCAAGAGAATAGAAACCATGAAGAAGGACCTCTCTGATGAATTCCCAACATCACTGGAATAGGCACAAGAGCAAGACTTGTTGTCGAACCCTATGAGTCCTTCTACTTGACTGAAGATCAATACAAGGGTGACATCATATATCTGAAGATCATATATGAATACTTTAAGCTATCAGATCTCAGAATCGAGCATGCCTGGAAATGGGGAAAGTATCTGTGGGCCAAACAATTTGCCAAGAAGAATCCCACCAAAACCTACAAGGAAGTTTGTGGATTTGCCAGAAACACTGAGATGATAGTCAGGACTCTGCTCTTTGACTACTCAGATGATAGCAAAAGGTTTGGGGATAGGAAATTTGCAAATTGATCCATAGATCTGCTGATTTAAGACTTGAAGATTTGAAGACTTGAAGACTAGTTTATTAGAATGTCTACTTGGAGCTTGGTTAATCCTGTTGTCCTAATTTAAACTATGTATTTTGTATCTTGCTGACTGAGCATAAATGTATTTAAGTTATCTCTGAATTTTTACTTGTAACATATCTGATGAAACTATTCTCAGATATCTATTTATAAAAAGATAACTTCTCTGCAAAGATCACACCTTGTGATTTGGTTGATGTTTACTTTCTGCACTTAATTGAAAGAATTGAAAGATCTTATGAATTGATTAAGTGGTGGATTGTTTCCTCATCCAGATTTGTAATAGGTCGGATATTCATCATTGACTGATCAAAATGGGGGAAATTTTTTAGGAATATCTGTTTAGATTTTGATCAGCAACCTAATAACTTATCTTAGCTCATAAAGGTGGTTAGTACTCTTAGCTCAGAAAGGTGGTTAGTACTCTTAGTAAAACAGGAAACTCACTAAGTATGATAGTCTAGCAAATCTTATATAGGATGTTAGGTCTCTGAATGTAATTTTTATATCTTTGAAGAAGACCAAGAAGAAGGCATCTAGCATGAGAAGTTCAACGGATTTGAAGATTTGAAGACTGCTCAAATTTGCTGAAGACAAAGGTTATCAGACACCTATGTCCAGATATCTCGAAGAAACAAGTGTTTTTCAATAAACAGTGTTGCAAAAGATATTTGAGAATGCATGGTTTCTGAAAACGAGAAAAAGTGCCCACAGATATCTACACTCAGATACCTTGGATAAAGATTATGTTTCCAGGAAACAATATATTTTTAACAAGCGGTATCTGGAGTTATGATAGTCTCTGGAAAGGGACATGCAATGCTTCAGAAAAGCGTGCATAGTTCCGTTGGCACTACAGGACAAAAATAGTACAATGCAATAAATGCGCAGACAAAGACATCTGAACAAAAGAGGAAATCTCTGAAAAGAGACAACGTCTTCTAAGATTATTTTCAGATATCAATAGTTTGAATTTCATTAAGCCTAACGGATACTATTCAAACGGCATGATTTTCAACTATAAATATCATCACTTAGAATGCTTGAAAGATACACTGAACACAACACCTTGAACTTGCACTGTATACTCACACAAGCTCTCTCAAGTGTACTACTTACCTTCAAGCTTTTTGTTGCGACCAAAGCTCTTGATTCTAAGTAGCACAAAAGTTCTAAGTGTCCTGATCCTTAACAAGCATTGCTATTTGTGAAGGATTTGAATTAAGATTTCATATATTAGATTCATTCTCTTCAACACTTATCATAGACTTGGGTCAGTAAAGAACAAGATACCATACATTGTAAAGTGTATTAAGTTTACTTGATTCTCATAGCTATCTGCATAACTGAATAAGTTATTAAAGAAGCTCACCTGACAAACAAACCTAAACTATACACCAAAAGGCGTGGAGTATAGGAAGTACTTAGTTTGAGAAACTAAGGAACAACTCCAGGAAAAAGGTTTCTGAGTACAGGAAGTACTTGGCTGAGAAAGCCGAGGAATAACTCAGGGGGAACACTTGGTTGGGAACCTAGTGTATTTAAGAATCGAGAGAAGATACTTGCAAGGTTACCTCAATTATATGTCTTAGTGGATTCTAGGTCTGAGAAAGGCCGAAGTGGATTAGTTGAAGGATTACGCCACCTTCAGATACCACTATAAAGACTTGTGTTATTTACTTTCTGCAATTTATTACTTGCTAAGTATTTACACATATATTGTTGAACACGTGCACTTATCACAAAAAGTCTTCCGCTCTCTGAAAATAAGTATCAGATATCTTCACAGAAATCTGAGAAATTGTGTTTATCGACAAAAGTTTGAAAAAGACTATTAACCCCCCCCCCCCCCCCTAGTCTTTTACTTTGCCGTTATCTGGACCAACAATTGTTGACTTTGAAACTAACTTTAATGAACCTGAAACTAACTTTTTGAGTTCCAGAAACTAACTTTAATAAACGTGCTTCATTGCCCCGACAACCGCTTGATTAGGGTTTTGGACGGTCCAGGGCGGTAGCCCTGGACCCGTCCTAATCCCTAAACCCTAGTTAAGACCGTAGCTCCCAGATGGTGTTTTCAAATTCCGTGATTTAGGGTTCACCATTCCCCTTAGGGTTTTAGAATTTACGGTGAGTTTCTGAAACTAACTTTTTGTGTTATGAAACTAACTTATGTGTCTTGAAACTAATTTTTTGTGTCCTGAAACTAACATTTTTATGTTATGAAACTAACTCAAGCGTTGTGAAACCAACTTTTTGTGTTCTGAGACTAATTCTTATTTCCTGAAACTAACTTTTTTGTGTTATGAAATTAACTCATGCATTGTGAAACTAATTATATAATATCCAAACTAAGAGGCTTGCTCCCAAACTAATGACTATATCCCAAACTAATGACTTTGTTGTCCAACCTACCTTATAAGTTATACGTACTAGCATACTAATTAGAGTTAAAGAATACAAGCATACTGAACTTTGCATTTATATGTCCGTCTATTATCTTCTGGAACAACACCCTGAATGGTGTTTTATATAGGCTTTTCGAATGTTTTTTCAGGGCTAGAGTTTGGAGAAACTCGACACACGTTTTTAATCCCCTGCGGTTAAATGTTGTTTCCGTGGCCTTTTGCTTTCCTGAAACCAACAGAAAAGAGTCATGAAACCAACATTAAAAAATCTTGAAACTAACTCAAATACTCTTGAAACCAACTCAAAGACTAATGAAACTAACATAACAGACTCTTGAAACCAACAAAATAGACTCATGAAACCAACATAAGATTGATTAAACACATATACACATGAAACCAACATTCTAGCAACATCCAGATCGTATCTAATCGATCGTTTTCTCTGAAACTAACATACCTAGCACAAAATTGTAATGAAACTAACTCTCTAGTTTGTAGAATTCAAAACACACAAGTGAATAAACTCATGTCCCCATGAAACCAACATTCTAGCAACATCCAAATCGTATCTAATCGATCGTTTTCTCAAAACTAACATACCTAGCATGTAATTGTAATGAAACTAACTCTAGTTTGTAGAATTCAAACACACAAGTGAATAAACTCATATACCCATGAATCCAACATTCTAGCAACATCCAGATCTTATATAATCGAACATTTTCTCAGAAACTAACAAACCAAGCACAGAATTGTAATGAAACTAACTCTCTAGTTTGTAGAATTCAAAACCCAACAACGAATCAACTCATATGCCCATGAAACCAACATTTTGGGCATTTATATACTGAAACTAACCAATATTCGTCGGAATCGAAGTTCATAATTCTCATATTCGAGTAGATAATGAAGAAAAATTGGGGGTTTTCACACTTTTCACCATTTTCGACTTTGCATTGCTCGATTCCGCCATTTTCTGATATCGATTCGAGTAGAAATTGAAGAAAATTGACAAAGAAATTGGGGGTTTTCAGGGTTTTTTCGCGAGATAGAGAGAGTGAGTGATGGAAGAGTGATGTACAGACGGTTGATTGATGGAAGAGTGATGGACAATTATGGCGGTGTGGAAGGACGACTCGGTTTGTTCAAATAATATATAATTGTGTCCAATAAGTGTGGGGTAGAATAGCTTTAGTCGATATACTTTACGTAATGGTCTTAATTTGCACTACTTTCTTTATATATTGATTTATATGTAATTTTCCATATATGAAAGTCAACATCATTGTCTCCACCTAGTAGATTTACATTTTTTGTTATGATGCACATAAGACATTATGAAAAGAAATCAATTGACCACTGAGAAGGACATCTGGAAGTAATTACTCTGGGACAAAATTTCATACATTTACCATTTCTAATCATCTCATAGAACTGCATACATTACTAAAAAAAAGTTATCTCACATCAACAAATAATAAACAATTTTAACTTAGACATAAATTATATACATTTCACTAAAACTACATTTTTTTCCCACAATTAATTATATTATCATTACTCTAACTTTTCACATAAACTACACGTTGTTAGGATTATCTGTTTAGATTTTGATCTACAACCTAATGACTTATCTTAGCTTAGAAAGGTGATTAGTATTCTTAGTTCACTTGAACACTGTAAAAAAGAGGAAACTCACTAAGTATGATAGTCTAGCAAATCTTGTATAGGATGTTAGGTCTCGAAATGTAATTTTTATTTTCTAAAGAAGACCAAGAAGAAGGCATCCAGCAGGAAAAGTTCAACGGATTTGAAGATTTGAAGACTGCACAAGATTGATGAAGACAAGGGTTTTTTAGATACCTATGTCCAGATATCTTGAAGAAACAAGTGTTTCGAAACACATGTTGCAAAAGATATCTGAGAATAAAAGGTTTCTGAGACGAGGAAAGTGCCCACAGATATCTACACTAAGATACATTGGACATATAATACGCTTCTGAAAAAGAAACATATTATAACAAGTTGTTCAAACAAATGGTATCTGGAGCTGTGATGATCTCTGGAAAAGAACATGCAAAGTTTGAGAAAACTTTGATTGTATAAAGATCTCTGATACCATGCATAGTTCCGTTGGCACTACAGGACAAAATATAGTACAGTGCATTAAATGCGCAGACAGAACAAAAACGGTAGCTTCTGAAGAAGAAGACAAACCCGCTACAGTACTATATTCAGATATCAATAGTTTGAATTTGATTTAAGCCTAACGGATACTATTCAAACGGCACTCAAATTCATCTATAAATATCAACACTTAGACTGCTTGAAACAAACAAAGAACACTGAACTTACATTGAATACTCACACAAGCTCTCTTAAGCAAACTACTTACTTTCAAGCTTTCTGTTGCGACCAAAGCTCTTGATTCTAAGTAGCACAAAAGTTCTAAGTGTCCTGATCCTTAACGAGCATTGTTATCTGTGAAGGAGTTGAACTAAGATTTCATATCTGAGATTCATTCTCTGGAACACTTACAATAGACTTGGGTCAGTAGAGAATAAGATACCATACATTGAAAAGTGTATTAAGTATACTTGATTCATAGAGCTATCTGAATAACTGAATAAGTTATTTAAGAAGCTCACCTGACAAACAAACCTAAAACCAACACCTTAAACGGCGTGGAGTACATGAAGTACTTAGTTTGGGAAACTAAGGACTAACTCCAAGGTTATTGAGCACAGGAAGTATTTAGTTTGGTAAACTAAGGAACAACTCAAAAAGGTTTCTGAGTACAGGAAGTACTTGGCTGTGAAAGCCGGGAAATAACTCAGGGGGAAAACTTGGTTGGGAACCTAGTGTATTTAGGAATCAAGAAAAGATATCTGTAAGGTTACCTCATTTATCTTAGTGGATTCTAGGTCTGAGAAAGACCGAAGTGGATTAGTTGAAGGATTACGCCACCTTCAGATACCACTATAAAAAGACTTGTGTTATTTACTCTATGCAGCTTATTACTTGTTTTACTTATATTGCAAAGTACTTACACTTATCTTGTCAACACGCACTTATCTTAGAAAAGTCTTCCGCTCTCTGAAATTAAGTATCAGATATCCTCACAGATATCTGAGAAACTGTGCTTATCGACAAAAGTTTTAAAAGACTCTTCCGCCCCCTTCTAGTCTTTTACTTTGCGTTATCCGGACCAACAAGTGGTATCGTAACGAGGTTCCCAAGCCTTCTGCACTGAACCTAGATCCCAGATAAGTGCCCACTAACTGTTTTTCACCTACACTTGATTCGTTTATTTATTGTGTTTGCTGCAGGATGTCTTTATGACGCCCAATTCTCAAGCCGAGAATTATGAGAAATGGAAGAACAACATGATGCTCCACCTAGAAGCCATCAAAGGATTTAAATGATCGAAGTAATAAAGAATGGCCCAATAGTCATTCAACAACTCAAGCAAGTCATAGAGGTTTATAATGGTAGAGACAGAGAACAAAGTGATGGGTCTTCACAGACAGATGCGTCAACTAGCGGGAGACCTGCCAGTCAAGTCATTTACGAACCAAAGCCCAGAGAACTCTAGACATCGGAAGATACCAAGAGAAATCATTTGGATGGACAGGCTCGTAATATCATCATACGTTCTACTCCAGAGCACATACAGTGTAAACTGTGGGGTGCAAAAACGGCGAAAGTGGCCTGGCAAATGATTGAAGAAATCTGTGCTGGCACTGAAAAAATAAAGGAAAATAAGTTCAAAGTTTTGAAGCTAAAATTCCAAAACTTTAAACAAGGTCCCTCAGAGACTCTTGAAGAACTAGATTTCCGGTTTACAACACTCATGAGTGACATGGCTGCACTTGGTGAAAGTAATAGATATACCCAGTCAGAAAAGATTAAAACCATTGTGAGAAGTCTTAATCATAACCGGAAACACACAAAGTTTTTCTACTTTAACCAAGGAATGCCAGATATCACTCCTGTGGAACTTTTCTCTCACCTTGCCACTGTTGACTATGAGACAACTCAAAGGGAACAAACAACTGAGAAGTTGCAGAGTGTTGCTCTAGTTGCTCAAGGAACTTCTAAAAAGAAGAATGGCAAAGATATGACTGAGGATGCTCTTGCTGTAAAGCAAATGGGAAAATATGTCAGTCGAGAAATTGAGAGAAGAAAAGCCAAAGAGAAGCTGAAAAAGCATCTAGGCTCAAACTATCACCAGTACAAAAATGTGCAAAGCTCGCTGAACAAGCCAGCTCAAAAAGCATCAAGTACTGAGGAAGCAGAAATCGGAAATGATATCGGTTTCTATTGTCAGAAACCTGTTCATTTCAAGAAGGATTGTCCTGCCTTCAACAAACTTAAGACAGGTGACAAGAAAGATAGAAGAATCTTCAAAAGAAGTCAAAGAGCTATGCTCACTGAAGAAAGGAAAAAGATTCAACTTCAACTGGATGCTCTAGATATTGAGTCTGATTCTGAAGATGAGGATTCAGATGATTCCACACTGCCTTCCCCAGAAATATGCGGTGTTTCTCATGGAGTAATTGACTTTGGTCAAAAGAAGAAAGAAGTGTGTGGAATGGATGAAGAAATCTTCCCCGATATCGCCAATATTGAACCTTGTCTAATGGATGATGAGGTAACACATACTTCCTGTTATACTTATGAAAGTGATGAAGAAGGAATCAAAGAAATGGAAAATCTCAGAAAAGAAATTGATCTTTACAAAAGAGAATTTCTAATGTTCCAAGCTAGAGCCGAAATATTCGAAGAAGAAAAGAATTCTCTTGCAAAGGAAAATTCTCAATTAATCAAGATATTTGAGAAAAAGAATGCTGAAAATGCATTTCTCAAGGCTCAGATATCTGAGACCGAAAAGTCACATAAAGAAGCAATGGCTAATATGAAGGTCTTCTTTCTGAGAATGAGGAACTCAAAAAGAAAGAACTATCTTTTCAATCTTATGCCAAAGCTAGTGACACTCTTACTGAAGTACAATCTTATTTAAGAGATCCTTCAGAAAAGAGAGGACTTGGGCTGGACACACAAACAGATAGTTCCACCACTCTGAATAAGGGTAATAAAGGACTAACATTCGCCGGTTTCAAGAAGGTGATTCCCAAACACCCACAAAGACGGGTCGAAAAGCTAAGATTGCTGACAAAGGAAAGGCAGTTGCGACCAAGCCTTTGTGGGAAAAAAAAGTCCAAAAGAAAATTATGGGAAATGTCTCTGAAAAGAAACATTACACTGAGAAGTGCAATCACCTACAGTGTTATGTCTCTCAAAAAGGAAAAATTGCAGGAGCTGGCAAATTTTCTTATGTCACGTTTTCTGGAAAGAAAATTGATCATCCAGTGACTAGCAAAGCTGCTGAGGAGAGATCTCAGACAGCATCAGGTGCTCGGAATGGTATTGGCTATAAAGCCATCAGGAAACAACTTGCTCACGAACACAAACTAGAGCAAGAACGATGGTTAAAGGCTAGAATTGCTCACAGCAATTATCAGAAGTGGAAGATAAATCAAGCCACTGAAAATCTGAATGCCAGGGATAGAAGAAATCTGGCTAGAAAAGCTAAGTTTGCTGGAAAGCAGACTCAGAAATCTGACAGGTATCTGAAAGCACCAAATGGAGCACCTAGGAACACACCAAGGAAGAAAATAGTTTTTAACAACAATGATACCAATCATTTAACTAAGATTCCTCCTTATGTTCCTGTTAGACAAAAGAATGTTCCCAAGAAATTCATTAAAAAATGGATACCTACTGGAAGATTCTTTAGTCCAGATGGTTCCATTGTTTGTATGAGAACCTAATCTCCTATTTCCTGTTTTGTGCAGAACACTCTAAAGACTAACTCAAAGTGGCATTTTGATAGTGGATGTGGGAAGCACATGACTGGAGACAAAGCAAATCTGATTAACTACAAAAAGTGCAATGATGGACCAATTATCAGGTTTGCTGGAGGAGACAAAAATCCAACCATAAGTTTTCGCAATTTGAAATTCGGAGCCCTCACAATCTCTGAAGTACTTCATGTAAAGGGATTGAAATATAATCTCCTAAGCATGAGTCAACTAGTAGACAAAGGGTACTCTGTCAAGATCAAGTCAAAACTATGTAAAGTGATTGACAATGAGTCAAAGTAGACAGTCTTGGTTGCAAGGCGTAAAGGAAATCTTTATGTTGCTGATTGGGCATCCGCTACAACCGAAGAATGTCTCATGGTGAGTCAATCTGGCCACACTGAAGAAAATTGGCTATGGCATAAAAGAATGAGTCACTTGAATTTCAAAACTCTGAATAAGCTAGCCAAGAAAGAGTCAGGTGGTTTACCCAAAATGGCATATAGAAAAGAAGGAGTATGCTCAGCTTGCCAAATGGGAAAACAATCCAAAACATCTTTCAAGTCTAAGACTAGACATTCCAGTGAAAGGCCACTGCAATTGTTACATATGGATTTGTTTGAATCCTCAGTAACTAGTTATGGAGGAAAGAAGTTTGGTTTGGTTGTTGTTGATGATTACTCAAGATTCACTTAGGTTATCTTTTTCAAACACAAATCTGATGCAAGGGTTGAGATACCTAACTTGTCAATAAGCTCAAGTCATGAAAATGACAAGGTATCAGAATCAAAATGCACTATGTTATCAATTTGTGAACCAAGACATCAAAGAGTTTTGTACCGCAAAGGTATACAACATCAACTATCTTCAGAAGGACACCACAACAAAATGGTGTTGCCGAAAGAAAGAATAGGACCTTTAAAAGAAGCAAAGAAGAACAATGCTTATTAATCGAAATAAGTGAAATCTATTGGATTGAAGCTGTAAACACAGCATGCTACACTCAAAATAGATGTTTGATTAACAAACACCATGATAAAACTCCGTACGAGCTTTTCATTGGTAGACCACCAAGTATCAAACATCTAAGTGTGTTTGGTTGCAGATGTTTTGTTCTTAACAATGGAAAAGAATACTTGAGAACATTTCAGCCAAAGGCATATGAAGGAGTATTTCTTGGTTATTCTCTGAATAGCAAAGCCTACAGAATCTACAACAAAAGAACACAAAAGATTGAAGAATCTGTTCATGTAGTATTCTATGAAGGAAACAAGAAAGTACTTTTGAATGATGATCTCTCAGATAGGTTCAAAGAACTAATGATTAAAGATTCTGAAAAAGGATCCTCAGAAGGAAACAATTCTATCATTCAAATAGAGGATGAGTCTGACGATGAAAAGCAACCTATGCTTAGTAACAACCAGATGACTCTAAGACATGATGAAGAATTTCCTATGAGAATTCCAGAAATGGAACAGGTTACTGAGAACCTTCATCATGAAGAGGTATCTGAAAGAGAGTTTGCCGAAATGCAAGTTCCAGATATCTCTAACACTGAAAGAGTGTCAGATATCCATGGCATTTCCCATATGTCAGATATCTCAGATACTGCACAAGTATCTCATCAAGATCATATTGATTCACATTCAAATCAAAATGATATTGATCCTACTAGTTCAAAACCCATTATGAAATGGATAAGAAATCATCCTGCAAAGGATGTGATTGGTCCCATAGACCAAGGAGTTAGAACTAGAAGAGCAATCACGAAAAGCAAGTTGTTCTATGGATGTTTCATCTCAAAAATTGAACCAAAGACAATAGAAGAAGCATTAAAGGATCAAGATTGGATCTCTACAATGCAAGAAGAGTCGGATCAATTTGAGAGAAAAAGTCTAAACCGGTTCCATTTGTCGACGGAATATCTCAGAATCGGAACCAAGTGGGTTTTAGAAACAAAATGAATGAACGGTGAAATAACCGTAAACAAAGCTAGGTTGGTTGCCAAGGGATTCACCTGCATCAAGGACTAGATTTTGATGAATCTTATGCACCGTTGCAAGATCGATGCAATAAGACTCTTTCTAGCCTTTCATGCTCATAATGACTATACAGTTTATCGATGGATGTCAAGAGTGCATTTCTAAATGGTGAATCACGAGGAAGTCTATGTTGAGCAACCACCGTGTTTTGAAGTTCCCTTAGAAAGTAGGATGGTCTATAAGCTCGTAAAGCTCTATGGGTCAAACAAGCTCCAAGAGCATGGTATGGTACATCGCCGACACTACTAGAAAGTGATTCAAGAAAGGAGATGTTGATAAAACACTCTTCACATTGAACCATGATGGGAAACTACTTTTAGTTCAAGTATATGTTGATGACATTATATTTTGATCTAAAGACAAGCAACTTTGTGAAGACTTTACTGAACTCATGAAATGTAAATTTGAGATGAGCATGATGGGAGAATTGAATTACTTCCTTGTCGCAAGTCAAGCAACTCAATGATGGAATATTCATTAGTCAAACAAAGTATGCAAAGGATATGCTCAATAAGTTCAATCTAAAGCCTTCTGAAAAGAATGCTAAGATACCAATGAGCATTGGAACCAAAATGACCTATACTGAATCTGACAAGAGTGTTGAAGAGCACAAGTATAGGAAATTGATTGGGTCTCTACTATACCTCACTGCAAGTAGACCTCAGGAACTTGTCAATTTCTTGGTGCTAGATTAATATCATGGTTCAGCAAGAAACAAAATTCAATTGCCACATCTACCATAGAAGCTGAATATATTGCTGCTGGATGTTGTGGTTCACAGATATTGTGGATACAACAACAACTCAGAGACTATGGACTCAATGAAGAAAAGACTCCCATTTTTGTGACAACACAAGTGCTATTGCCATAACTCATAATCCTAAGTTTCATGCAAGAACAAAGCACATTGATGTTAGACACCACTTCATCAGAGACCATGTTGAAAAAGGCAATATAGAGATACTCAAGATTGGCACTGAAGACCAACTTGCAGATATCTTCACTAAGCGACTACAAGAAAGTAGATTCTTAGCCTTAAGACACAGTCTTGGACTAATGGAGCCACCAAAGAACTGAAAAATTTCAGAGAAGAGATATCTGAAGAAGATATCAAAGAAGAGAGAAAAGGTATCTGGAACGGGTATCCAGAGAAGAGGAATCTGGAACGGGTATCCATAAACTAAAGGCTAAAGGGTAAAATGGCTATTCAAAGATCTCTGAGACGGGTACTCAGATATCTGGATCACTCAGTGAGGGGGAACACAAAAGAGAATAGTACAACTGTCTGCAGTCAACTACTCTCTTGAAATTTGTATTATTTATATCTCTGTGTAAAACTTCGACAAATACCATGTGAGATAAATTCAGATGCAAACAGTGTTCTTGGTCATACAGAAACGTGATTCAGAAAGACTAATAGCCAAAATTCATTAAATGGGCACAATTACATTTGTTGATTGTGATCATTGCTGAAGAAGCAATGGTGACCCTTGATGAATTGGGCGATTGATCTTTACGGCAGAGATTAACTCTCAATAAATAGTGGACTGTTAAAATTCCGACAGGGCCCACTATGCATTTAATGCCGAACAAGCTTTTACTCACGCCTCGCAATTCATGTATACTTACACGTAAAATTAATTTGTATATATTCATGGAGATTACATTGCTATATATATGGGATTTTGGCAAAGAAATTACTACTAATCCAACATACGATTTGCACAAGAATAGCAAAACTCTTCTTCAACCTCTCAAGAATCATAGTTTTTCCGCAAAGAATTACTAATCTCACACCCAAATCTCTTTCGCTTTTCAAAAACTTCACTATTTAAAGAGATGGCTCCCAAACGTGCTTTTCCTCGTAAATCCTAGTTACCATCGGTATCATTGAAAAGCAAGCACCAAGAAGTTATAACAAACAATCGGTTGATCGGAGAATTCGACCCTGATCATTGGACTTCAAATCACAGGATGATTTGGGGTGGTTCCATGATTGAGGAATACCTGGTAGCTGCAATAGAAAACCAGACTGACAGGAAGTTGGTACTTGATATACTTGAAAAGGCAAAAATCAAGGGCTTTCTATCTGCTCTTCCCAGTGGAGTTTTACAACAACTCCACAATTATTTCCAAGATCTCTGAAGGCACTGAGATAGTGTCTATCAAGACCAAAGTCCAAGGACAAGAAATCCTGTTGAACGAAACAACTTTCTGTGAGCTGTTTGAACTTCAAAATCTTGGAAAGGATTTTGAAATTGACACCAAGGATGAAGATCTCCTTGAAGGTGTGAAGCAACTATACAGTAATGTGTG
This sequence comes from Plantago major, assembly GCA_026545765.1. Taxonomy (NCBI): domain Eukaryota; kingdom Viridiplantae; phylum Streptophyta; class Magnoliopsida; order Lamiales; family Plantaginaceae; genus Plantago; species Plantago major. Next base: position 37,305,154 of record CM048843.1, on the reverse strand, counting down.
TGACCTTGACAAACCAGACACACCCATCGACTTTAAGCTTGCTGACATAAGGACCAGACATCTTTTGGTCCACTGGGATGTGTTGGCATGTATCCTTCACAGAGGCTTCGATGGTCTACAAGGAGGTGCTGACCAGATAAGCCAAGAACGTTGGATGATGTTGTTCTTGTTGAGTCAACAAGACAAAAGGCTGGAAAACCCTTTTAATTGGGGGAAGTACGCCTTCATGAAATTTGTGAAGAAGATACAAGGCTTTGAGCCTAAAATCGTTAAGGGCCTTGCTGAGCCAAAAGCCACAGTAAGCTATGGACTGAAAATTTGCTACTTACTAGAATGTCTTGGCATTGAGCTCAAAGAGACGGCAGATATTGCCAACAGTAACCAACTCTACAAATATGAGTATACAAACATGATGAAAAAGGTTACTGGATCTCAGAAAGGTTCCAAGAAGCGAAAGACTGAAGAGGTATCTGAGGGAAAAGTTGCGATCAAAAAGCCCAGAACTTCACAGAAGAAGTCTGCTAGCAAATCAGAAGGCACACCCATTGAGGTTGTCGATTCCCAGATACCTGATGTCGCTGCAGATGAACTCATTAATGAAGATGAACTCATCAATGCTGCAAAAGAGGCATCGGCTACTGAACAAGTAGATTCAGCAAGAGAAAGTGCTTTCAGAAATGTGAAGACTATTACAGAAAGCCTTGCTGATGAACTCATAAAAGCTGAGAAACTTAAAACTCTTTCTGCAGAAGCAACAGGGATTGTTGATAACTCTGTTCCAGATTTCGATGACGAATCGGACGAGGAGAAGATCCCAAACCCCAAGGTTGCTGAAAAAGTAACCAAGGCAAAGGGGAAGAACAAAAGGTCCAAGGTTGCTGAGAAAGCAACCAGCTCACAGGTTGCTGAACAAGCACCTATAGCAAAGGTTTTTGGTGCCAACACACCATCAGGGAAAGTCACGTATAAACAACTTCAAGAAGCCCTGATGAGTGGTGACCTAGTGTTGGTAGACGCTGATGTCAACACCACACTTAAAAATCTAGAAGAGCTCTCAACTGCTCAATTTCTGCTTCCAAACAACCACAACAACCACAACCACAACAGCCACAAGTGGTTGATGAAATGGTAAATGAACTCCATTTCTACATATCAGCTATGCAACATGCTGAAGAAAATCCTGCAAACAAGGTGTTCCCAACTCTAGAGAGGGATCAAACCGAGACACCGCCGTAATGATCAAACAAGGAGGCAAATCGAAGTCACTCTGGAAAGGTCTGAAGTACCATAAACTTCAAACAAAGAAGCCATAATGGAACAGCAAGACCAAATCATAGAAGGGTCACAAGTTCCAGAGACCAATCAGCCTGGCAATGCCCAAGTAGCTGAATGAATTAACTCTCTACTTGTGAAATTTTATGTTCATCAATCTTGTTACTTATAAAAATTTCTTTGTTACAGGCTGAATTAGAAACAAAAGAACAAGAGGAAGCTGAAAAGCTTGCCTCAGAGACTGAGAAGGAGGCTACTACCTCACCTCTTAAGGAATCTGAGCCTGTGCTACAGGTGATAGAGAATTCCCTAAGAAACTACTTTTCAGATATTTGTTAATTCACTTAACTAATCAAGTGGATATTTCTAATAGGCTCCAACTGAGAAGGAAAATGATAATGTTGAGAAGCCTAACTCATCAGAGAATCAATCAGAGACTCACAAAGTCTCTAAGGAACAAGTATATGAGCCTTCTATTGAGAAGGTATACATATGTATATATATATGTATATATGTATATATATATGTATATATATATATATATGTATATATATATATATATATATATATATATATGTATATATATATATATATATATATATATATATATATATATATATACCTATAATCTTCAAAGACAAATCTCAGATCATTTTTCTCAAACTAACACTTTCTACTTAATGTGTTCAAAAGAAGTAGAAGTTGCCCACTCAATCCCCACAACAAATGGAAATTGATGAGGCATCAAAGCCTTCATCCCAAGAAAAATTTCCAGAGACTGCACAAGTCTCTGAGCAACAAGTATCCGAGCCTCCAATAGTTGAGGTTCAACAAGAAAGAGAGGATGCTGAGGATCAGACTTCCAAGTCTCCTCCTCACACCAAGATATATGAGGCACCTGGAACCTCAATAGTCCAACCTTCTGAGCCTGTTGCTGTTGCACAGGTAACACAGTTACTTGACTACTCTAAAACTCAAATATCTACACAAGTTTTGAAACTCATTCAAAACTCTCTCTTTCAGGCTCAAAGTAGTGCCAAGAAGGAGTCACATGATGACTATGAAAACCTTCTTCCCTTCTTCAAGACTCATACCTTGCCAAAGCATATTCAATGCTTCAAGAAATGGCAAAGGTTAAGGTGCTCTGATCTCTCTGAAATACTGAGAATCACAGATCAACCAACAAGACGAGCACGAGCTCTTGATCTGGAAAACTATATCCACGCAATGTTCCCTACTGAACAATATCAAGTTGCGACCTTAATGCATAAGGATTTTTCCAAGGAAGTGGCACACAAATTGGTGCAAGCCTTCAAACAGGCAGATGGTCAGACAAGATTGCAGATGGCATTCAAGCCAGTCCTGCCCCAGACACTACAATTTATTCCTTCTGAACAAGAAGAGGTTAATGGGCAGAAGATCACTATTCCTGAAGTGATTAATCTTGTATCTGAAGACGATGAGGAGGAAGAAATAGATGAGAATAACTTTGATGAACCTCCTCCCACCATCACAAAAGGATGATGATGATATAACGGATGATGATGCCCCGCACTGTGGATGGAGGAATTCCACAAGGAAACAATGCCTCACCGCCGAAAAGCACACCGAGAGGACATCACAACAATCCCTCCTCCATCTCCTAAATCCACCCATCCTTCACAAAGAATCCCAACAACAAAAATACACATCAACAAGTAGTTGAGCACTGAGGAAACAACTTAGAAGATATTAAATACTCAAACCAGAGTCGCCAACTCAAACAATCGTTGAAGAAGAACAATACCCATCTTCAACTTGAAGAAGAGCTAGTTAAATCCAGAGATAAGCTCAATCAACTACAAGATCAATACTTACAAGAGATGAGCTTACTCGAGGTTAAAGAGCTCCAGGATGTAAATGCTATTGCTAAGGAATTAGATCAAGAAGTATCTAAAGAAAAGCATGATGCTAAGGCCGCATCACCAAAGAAAAGACATACCATCCTCCTCTCGAAAGGAAAGAAGCCCATCTCTAGATGGTTCTTTGGACTAGAAAATCTTAAAATGTCCAAGAGGATGAAGATCAGGTCAAGACTCAAATGATGAAGAAGACAAGACTTTGCAAGACACCGCAATGAACACTGACGGTTTCTCATCTTAAAAGGAAGCTAATTGCTCGTAAGTTTTCAACAAACCGCCAAATGTCCACTCCCATGAATACATGAATAGATACCAAGTTTTGGCACATCTTAAAAAGGAGATGTCTTCACAAAACATAGATGTAATCGCCTCGTCCCTCGTAAATGAAGAAGTTCACAGAACTCATCACTCGAGAACAACCAAGATGGTTATTGCTCGTAAAGATCCGGAATGATAAGGGACGATGATATGTCATTAATCGAAAAAGCTTTTCATGAGGCAAGTTACACCGGAAAAGGTGATGCCATACTAGGCCCATCAAGAGCTCATCGATAAGGAAAATGGACTTATCAAACAAAATCGAGCTCGGCTGAACTTGAAGTTGGTTATCGCTACAACTACTTGCAAAAGAATTTTGAGTCTCTCTCAGATTCTTTTGTGGTACTTAGTCAGTCAGCAATGACTAAGGGGGAAGAATTTGGATCTCAAGATCAGGGGGGCGGAAAGAAGAAATCTAGAGTTGGTGCCGCTCAAAAAGGAAGAGGAAACAAGAAAACTTCCCAGCCACCACTCAGAATAAATGATCCCTCATCAAATCAAGTCATGGTAAATAGTAGCTACTTCCCAAAGAGCCAAACCCAAGAAACTACAATGGTAACAAGGGCCATGGCAAAAAGACCTCCATGGAGTACCAAGGCTCCAAGGAGAAGACAAGTAAGAGGGGTTGATGAATCTTCTGAAGAAGAAGAAGGCCAAATCAAATCCCTGGGCAATGAAGAAGGCTGCAAAAGTCTCACAAGAATTAATCTTGATGATGATGAAGAGACTGATGAAGATGAAGCTCCTCTTCAAAGAAAAAGGAAAAAAGGTTGATAGCCTATCTGAGCCCATAGCTGCAAAGCCTTTGGCAGCTAAAACACCCTCTGGAAATACCAAGTCAATCCAGGGTGGTCCTTCAAGCAATCCCCCAAAGGAGAATTCTAGACAAAGAAGGAACAGGCTGAGAGCTGGACAAAGACAAAGTCAACTTCCACTCAGGCCAGAAGAAGCCAAAATTGAGTATGTGAAGAATGACAACAATTCCTCTGTCTACAGGTGCATTAATCAGAAGAATGGCTACTGGATTCTGGAACTCAAGCACTTACTGGTAAATTCAAGGTTTCCAAAACCAATCCATAAACAGCTCATGGCATGGAGAAAACATAAGCCAATCTTGATTAACACCAACCACATCAAAGCATGGTTAGATTTTGAAGTAATCAAGAGAACAGAAGCCATGAAGAAGGACCTCTCTGATGAATGTCCTTATGGAAAGCCAGATGATGTGCACAGAATTCCCAACATTACTAGAACAGGCACAAGAGCAAGACTTGCGGTGGAACCCTATGAGTCCTTCTACTTAACTGAAGATCAATACAAGGGTGACATCGATATCCAAGATCATTTATGAATACTTCAAGCTATCGACATCGTAATCGAGCATGCCTGGAAGTGGGGAAAGTATCTGTGGGTCAAGCATTTTGTCAAGAGAAATCCCACCAAAACCTACAAGGAAGTCTGCGGATTTGCCAGAGACACAGAGATGATTGTCAGAATTCTTCTCTATGACTACTCTGATGATATCAAAAGGTTTAGTGATAGGAAATTTGCAGACTGATCCATGGAGCTGTTTTGAAGACTTGAAGATTTTTGAAGACTTGAAGACTTTTCATTTAGAATGTTCACTTGGAGCTTGGTAACTCCTGTTGTTCTATTTGACTAAGTAGTTTCTGTGATTTTGCTGATTGATCTTTTTCTGTTAAATCTTGAAAAAGTTATCTGTAAGCTTTCTCTGTATCATATCTGATGAACTTACTCTCAGATATCATTTTATATATAAGATAACTTGTCAGCAAATATCACACCTTGTGATTTGGTTGATTTTTACTTTCTACACTTAATTATATGAATTAAAAGATCATAAGAAATGATTAAGTGGTGGATTGTTTCCTCATCCAGATTTGTAATAGGTCAGATAGTCATTGTTGACTGATCAAAATGGGGAAAATTTGTTAGGATTATCTGTTTAGATTTTGATCAGCAACCTAATGACTTATCTTAGCTCAGAAATGTGATTAGTATTCTTAGTTCACTTGAACATTGTAAAAGAGGAAACTCACTAAGTATGATAGTCTAGCAAATCTTATATAGGATGTTAGGTCTCGAAATGTAATTTTTATTTTCTGAAGAAGACCAAGAAGAAGGCATCCGGCAGGAAAAGTTCAATGGATTTGAAGATTTGAAGACTGCACAAGATTGCTGAAGACAAGGGTTTTTCAGATACCTATGTCCAGATATCTTGAAGAAACAAGTGTTGGAAACACATGTTGCAAAAGATATCTGAGAATAAAAGGTTTCTGAGACGAGGAAAGTGCCCACAGATATCTACACTCAGATACCTTGGACATATAATACGCTTCTGAAAAAGAAACATATTATAACAAGTTGTTCAAACAAATGGTATCTGAGTGATGATCTCTCGAAAGAACATGCAAAGTTTCGTAAAACTTTGATTGTATAAAGATCTCGATACCATGCATAGTTCCGTTGTACTACAGACAAAATATATAGTACAGTGCATTAAATGCGCAGACAGAAATGTCTGAACAAAAACGGTAGCTTTTGAAGAAGAAGACAAACCTGCTACTGTACTATATTCAGATATCAATAGTTTGAATTTGATTTAAGCCTAACGGATACTATTCAAACGATACTCAAATTCATCTATAAATATCAACACTTAGACTGCTTGAGAACACACACAGAACACTGAACTTACATTGAATACTCACACAAGTCTCTCAAGCAAACTACTTACTTTCAAGCTTTCTGTTGCGACCAAAGCTCTTGATTCTAAGTAGCACAAAAGTTCTAAGTGTCCTGATCCTTAACGAGCATTGTTATCTGTGAAGGAGTTGAAGTAAGATTTCATATATGAGATTCATTCGCTGGAACACTTACAATAGACTTGGGTCAGTAGAGAACATGATACCATACATTGAAAAGTGTATTAAGTATACTTGATTCATAGAGCTATCTGAATAACTGAATAAGTTATTTAAGAAGCTCACCTGACAAACAAACCTAAAACCAACACCTTAAACGGCGTGGAGTATAGGAAGTACTTAGTTTGGGAAACTAAGGAATAAATCCAAGGTTATTGAGCACAGGAAGTACTTAGTTTGGGAAACTAACACTCAAAAGGTTTCGAGTATAGGAAGTACTTGTCAGCCGGAATAACTTTCAGGGGAACACTTTGTCAGAACCTAGTGTATTTAGGAATCAAGAAAAGATATATGTAAGGTTACCTCATTTATCTTAGTGGATTCTAGGTCTGAGAAAGACCGAAGTGGATTAGTTGAAGGATTATGCCACCTTCAGATACCACTATAAAAAGACTTGTGTTATTTACTCTCTGCAGCTTATTACTTGTTTTACTTATATTGCAAAGTACTTACACTTATCTTGTCAACACGCACTTATCTTAGAAAAGTCTTCCGCTCTCTGAAATTAAGTATCAGATATCCTTACTGATATCTGAGAAACTGTGCTTATCGACAAAAGTTTTAAAAGACTATTCACCCCCCCCCCCCCCCCTCTAGTCTTTTACTTTGACGTTATCTGGACCAACACACGTCAACCCTTATTGTATGAAGTTCTAGGTCCCTAATATATGAAGTTTCGGGGATAGAAGGAGTAACAATTAATTATTGATACGTAGGTATTTTTGTTGAGTAAGTTTCTGAGAGACGGTCTCTATATAATTTATCTAAAGACGAACCTATATTTTCAAGAAAATCATTGATGTTATGAATCAAAACACCTATGTTCACAACATTGGTGTTTTTGCATATTACAACAAAACTTATTTCGTTAACAACATAGACGTTTTGATTAATAACATGGATAGTTTTATTTACCTGGGATAATTACATAGGGCTACTCATTTAGAACGACGTTTCTCATATTCGTGCTACTTAGTCGAACAATTACAGTTTAGTCCAAATTCGTTGACCAGCTTAATTTGGTTGTTTCATTTGAAACAACCAAACATATCCTTATGGAATTTTAAATAAAGAAAATAAAAAATAAAAAAAAAACCATATTCTTTTTCCTCCATCTTCTCTAACAGTCAAACATACTTCTTCTTCCATCTTCTTCTTCCTCCATCTTCTCAACTTCCTTCTCTTCTTCTTCTCCGGTAAATTTCTTCCTCTTTCTTGTTCTTTCTCCTTCTTCTAAATTGCAGCACCAAATTGGAGCTGCTATGCAGCTCCGATTTGGAGCTGTCGCAGCTAACTGTTACGAACTTTCGATTGTGTTTTCGAATTGAAGTTGGGATAATTTACAAATTGAAATAGAAGTTTGGGGGCTTATTTGAGCTTTTTCGAAATCTTATGGTGACAAATATAAAAAATTAGATTTTCAGGACTTGAATTACAATTTGTCAAAATGCTATTGTTTAAGAATTGCAAAATTCAATAATCTGAGAGGGCAAAATTAACTTTTCCAGGTTTTAGTTCGCCAAAAGTCAAATTCGTGGGCTAAAGTGTAATTGTTTTACATCTAATTGTATCAAACCATAATAGTTCGACTAAGTGATATTAATTACGACATCTAAAAAGGGGTATGGATTTAATTTCCCCTATTACCTTTACATAAGTTACTTTCTTATTTTTGTTGAGGGTCATTTTCAGTTTGCAGCAGAGTTTGCACCACCGACGTCATTGTTGGACGCTTATTCCGATCTTCTTCCACACAAGCAATCCCAATTGTGATGAGCGTCGATGCTTGCTTCCTGCAAAACTTTCCCTCCAATCTCGAATCGACGACACCGTTTACCCAATCCAAACTTCCAATTTTCCCCATCTTTTCCTTCGTCTTCCGCACAAAATTCGTCAATGCTCCTTCATTCTGATCCCAATCCTCCACCATCCAGTTATGAACCCTAACCCCTCTCACCATTTCCAAAATCACAACTCCAAATCCGAACACATCCACTTTCGCCGTAATAGGATGATTTAAAGCCCATTCCGGAGCCATGTAGCCTTTCGTCCCTCTGATCCTCGTGAATTCAGAACCCGTTCCACCTCTCTGCGATAGCTTTGCGAGTCCGAAATCAGCGATTTTCGGCTGAAATTCATTGTCCAGTAGAATATTCTCCGGCTTCACGTCACAATGGATAACCCATTCCAGGCACTCGTGGTGTAAATAGGCCAAACCCTTAGCCGTACCTAATGCCACTGTGTATCGAACGTTCCATTCAAGGAATTTCTCCCTGAAAATATGCCTGTCCAGCGATAAATTCTCGAGGTACTCGTAAACCAATATCCGGTGTCGTTTCCCCGAGGAAAATCCAAAAATTCTTACTAGGTTCATGTGATTGATCTTCCCAAGCGTGGCGATTTCTGCAAAGTACTCGTCTTCTGCTTGATAAAAGTCCCCACCGAGTCTTTTCACTGCCACGACCCTTTGGTCCGACATAATGCCTTTGTAGACCACACCGGAGCTTCCTCTGCCTAGCTCCTCTTTGAAATTTCTAGTTGCTTTCTTCAGTTCTGGATACTCGTATCGCCTGAACTGACTCGATACCATCTTGTAACCGGCTTCAACTGAAGCAGGAATGCTGTGTTTTCGTAACAGAAACCACCAGCAGAGAATGATAAATAGCAGTTCCAATGCTCCAACTCCTCCTGCGAATGAGAAAATGTACGCCCACCTTAACCTTTTGTAATTAAAATCATACATGGTAGACGAACCGACAGTGATTGTTTCCTCATCAGAACTGCACATTTTGCTGTTGTCATGAAATACATTGGGTATTGATGTTTGTAGTGTAGCAGGAAGTTTTATGTATATACTTGCAACAAAATCTGGAGAAGCAAAGCCATTGAATAGTGCACTCTTTATGTAACAAAATCCTTGCCCCAACAACCTGTAGCTAAAACCTTGGCAACGGAAATCCCCCCGACACATGTCCCTGCAAGTGTCTAACGTGACTGGATTTGTCGCATTGAGATCATAACCGTAGTAATCTGTGTGTGGGATCTCCAGAAACTTCACTTGTCGAGAATTGAGAAGCCTTTGGTTAAACATGGCCTGGCAACCTTTATTCCAATCACTCGGATCCTCCACCTCGAATCCAGGGGGGCAGGTGCACTTCGGTTCTGGGGCATAAACGCATATTGCGTTCCTTCCACAAATGCCTTTCACCAAACATGGCTGTGCAATAGCTTGCCATGTAATATCCCAAAGTCCAGTGTCATTGATCAAGCTATAGATTCTGAGGTTCCCATCATAATCGATTGTGAGCCGCCTTTTAACAGCATATCCAGCATCAGAGGTATTGAATTGCCACTGATCACTGATTGAAACCTGCCCATGTCATCCAAAGCTGCTACCCTGCTACTGTTGTAGTTTGTTCTGCCACTCGTGTAAACATCAACGTCAGGATTCGGCCAATAGCCAGTTGACGTGTCAGGATTATCCGAAATCAGCCTCAGTACGTTGTCACTGCCGAAATATAAATTGAAGTAGCCTGATTCGTAACCCCTTCCGAATAACAGACGTTAATCTCTTGTTCTTGGTGATGGTTTGGGAAGGTAGAAGTGTATCCGTAGGAGAATCATAACTTTGCCAGAGAACATGACCTTGTGGGTTCCTCAAGATCAGGTTTCCATTGTTGAGAAGCATGGCTTCAGAAACATCGGAACTGGTTGTATTAGTCTGCCAGACAACGGTGCCATCGACATCAGTCAAGACCATGGCTCCGTCTCGCCTGATGGTTACTCTTGAGCCTCTGCTGTTGACGGGGCGGTCTCGATTAGCCATCCAGACAACAGTTTTGTCTCTGGAATTAGTGAACCAGATAGCAAACCAATATGCATTAGTTCCCAAGCTATGGAAACCACAGGTAAATGTATTATCTTGAGAGGTGATGAAGTCTGATTTCCTTTCCACAGATAGAGATTCATCTCTTCCAATATGATAATGTGATCTTGATGTTGCAAGTGGGAAGCAAGAAAACAGGAGCAAAATTATTAAGTTGAGATTAAAGTGTTGAAGAAGTTTTTGGCTACTCATTTTGGAGAGAAATGAATTTGCATTTTTGGTCATCTTGTGAGAACAGAAATATGCTTAGGAAATGGAATATGATGGGCAGGTCAGACTTCAGAGTTATTGTCCATTATTAGTCAGCACAAACTCTTTTATCATATAAATATATAATAGTGGCTGGCCGACGCTGAATTGATGTGGACCTGGCGGCTTCTTTTGTATGGGAAAAAAAAAAATTGTAAATATTGTTTTCTACCATTTGATAGTTCTCATGAAATAATGGAAAATTCATCAAAATCTAGATAAAATACATTTATCTCCACAAAATAAGGAAAGTTATTTTTCCCTCACACTTTCCAGAAAAATTTTATTTTCCCCACTTTTTTTTTTCTTTTCCCTCATTTTCCTTCAAACCAAATTGAGTCTTAATGGAGAAAAGTTTGAAATTGGTTAATTTCTTGATGACAATTTCATTTTTAAGAGTAGGATTTAATTGTCAAGCTTCTATTTTTCTATTTTTGTAACGATCGGAAATTCAATAGTTTAAATTTAAACGATTTAAAATGATCGATCTTGGAGCGGAGTTCGTTTAGCAAGGAAGATTAAGCCCAATTCTTTTCACTTCAATTCTAGCCCAATGTCTTTACAGATTCAGTCCAATTTTCCTTGTTCAAGGGGAAATTCGTGCCAGAGACATTCTGGCACAAACTTTTCACTTAGCTACTTGGTATTTTAAAAAGGGTAGAGATCAGGCCGGTACCCTTTTTGAATCAATAATTAAAAAAACGACCTTTGTATATCATCACACTAAATATACAGTTAATATTATATTTCGTCACACTAAATATACAGTATTTTACCTTTATTTTCTTCATACTGTATATTTTCACTCTAATATACAGTTTTTGTCCTTGATTTCAAATTTTGGGGCCAAGAGGTTCTTTGGCAGAATTTTTACCTTTAAAAAAAAGAGTGGGTCAGTTGACCCAACTATAAATTCATGCAAAAGCCTCATTTTACCCCTGAAACTTGTTTTATAGTAGTAAAAGAAGTCCATCTCTTTTCTGTCCACTTGTTATTTCTCCCATTATAACTTTTTTAATTTATCTTCTTCATAATCAGATAATTACAAAACCCACCCCTCCAAGATGACCACTTTATAGATTGACACCCGCTGTTTGAACAATTACAAAACCCTCCCTTACGTTTTCAAAGTAATTACATATAAACCCAAAAAGTCAAAGATTCCCTCTTTTATTTTATTTTATCATTATCTTTAACTTTCTTTTCTATTTTATCATTTCATTTTAATCATTCCATCTAATTAATTTCTTCACTTCACATTTTAAACCATCTCCTCCACCCTTCTTCACCACCACCACGAACCTCCAACACGAAGAACCACCATGGATCTCCATTAGAGCTGCTCGAAACCAATCATCCATGGATGCTCAATTTGACCTTCCATTGAAGCTCTCCTCTTCTCCTACATCTTTTTTTCTTCTATTTTTTTTTAAATGGAAGAAGCTCGTAGGAGCTTCCATGGAAGTTAAGAATGGAAGCTCTGGCCGGAGTTTTCTGAATTTTAAAAATGAAGCTCCGGTCATTTTTTTTTTTAATTTTAAATGGTTTCTCCTTTTCTTTTCTAAATAATTAAACGTGAGAGTTTTCTGAATTTTAAAATAATTTAAGGGTTGATTTTAGATATGTTTTTGGATGATAGTATGAATAAAATTTAAAATTGGGTATATTTTGTTAAGTTTAAAACATAATTATATCAGTAATAAAACTTACAATTGTAATTTTATTTTTTCATTATTTTATATTTTACAATTTATTTTATCGTTTCTTTTTTCTGAAAAATGAAACTTTAATGTTGGTCAACGATTTTGGTGTAAATGTAATTGTTCAAACATTGGGTATGAATCTCTAATTGGAGCATAATGCAGGGGGTCTATATGTAATTGCCCCTAGTCATAATTAATAAAGGGATTCCATGTATAAAATAGAGAATATAAAAATATAAAAGTTATATCGATTTTCATGTTTTTTAAATTACACCACCATATTTAACTCATGACTTGCTGACCCTCTAGGTTAAACACTATATATTTAGACCACTATATATTTAAACTATCTGAGTTATTCGCTTCGTTGCAACATTATATTAGTTGCGTTGCAACATTATAATGAGTTAATATAGTCAGTAATTCGTAATCAAGAAGTCATGAGTTAAATATGGTGTTATAACTCACCGAGTCTACTAACATCCAATTTTAGTTAAGAGTTTAAAAATCGTAAAATTTAATGGTCGAAATATTGTCAAGAGTGGTCTCTATTTGTAGAGTACGAAAAAATATGAAAATCGGTATAACTTTTATATTTTTATATTCTCTATTTTATTAATTATGAAGAAGATAAACTAAAAATGACATAAAGAGAGAAAGGACAAAAGTTATAAATGAGATGTGACAAGAGAAAAATCATTGTTGAGTCAGGGGCGTTTTGGTCACTTCCACTAAAAAGCAAGGGCATTTTTAACATTTCACGTAGCGAAAGTCAAGGCAAAAATAGAGTGTCTCTAAAATATACTAATATTATACTCCCTCCTTCCCGTGAATCTGGACCCAGTTTGACTTTTTCGGTCAACCGTCTCCAACTTCGACTATGAATTTGTTAGGAAATTTGTTAGATATTTTGTTAGAAATATCTGTTTAGATTTTGATCAGCAACATGATGACTTATCTTAGTCTCAGAAAGGTGATTAGTACTCTTGGTTCACTTGAACATTGTAAAAGAGGAAACCCACTAAGTATGATAGTCTAGCTAATCTTGTATAGGATGTTAGGTTTCAAAATGTAATGTTTACTTTATGAAGAGAAGACCAAGAAGAAGACATCCAAGCAGAACAAGTTCAACGACATTGAAGATTTGAAGAAACTGCACAAGATTACTGAAATAGTTTTGCAGATACCTTGGTCAGATATCTTGAAGACACGAATAGTTTTAAATAAGCTGTGTCACAAGAGATATCTGAGAACTAGAAGGTTTTCTGAAAACCAGGAAAGTGCCCACATATATCTACTCTCAGATACCTTAAGCCTTAACCACATTTCTGAAAAAGAAATATATTGCAACAAAGTTGTTTCAATAAAGTGGTATCTGAAGATTAAAGATAAGGACGTGCAAAGAATCAGATAATACTAGTCTCTGATACTGAGCATAGTTCTGTTGGCACTACAGGACAAAAAGTAGAGTACAATGCATTTAATGCACGGACAGAGATGTCTGAATAAAAGCAACGGTACCTTCTGAAGAAGAAGACAAACCTACTGCAGTACTATACACAGATATCAATAGTTTGAATTTGATTTAAGCCTAACGGATACTATTCAACGGCATTCAAATTCATCTATAGATATCAATACTTAGACTACTTGAGAAAACACCTTGAACTCCATAAACACGCTGAACAATATATTCTCTCAAGCAAACTACTTATCCTCAAAGCTTTCTGTTGCGACCAAAGCTCCTGATCTTAAGTAGCACTAAAGTTCTAAGTGTCCTGATCCTAAACAAGCAATCGCTATCGTGAAAGAGTTGAATTGAAAGATCAAGTATCCGAGATTCATTCTCTTGAACATTTATCTAAGACTTGGTCAAGAAAAACAAGATACCATACATTGAAAAGTGTATTAAGTATACTTGATTCACAGAGCTATCTGATTAACTGAAAAGTTATTAAAGAAGCTCATCTGACAACTCAAACCAAAACCAACACCATAACTGGCGTGGAGTACAGGAAGTACTTAGTTTGAGAAACTAAGGAATAACTCCAAGGTTATTGAGCACAGGAAGTACTTAGCTTGGGAAGCTAGGGAACAGCTCAAAAAGGTTTCTGAGTATAGAAAGTACTTGGCTGAGAAAGCCGGGGAACAACTCAGGGGGAAACATTTGGTTGGGAACCATTTGTTTAACGAATCTTAGAATAGGATTTTTGTAAGGTGACCTCAATTATCTGTTCTAGTGAATTCTAGGTCTTTGGAAGACCGAAGTGGATTAGTTGGAGGATTACGCCACCTCCAGATACCACTATACTTGCTGTGTTATTTACTTCAGATTACTTTTTTCACCAACACACACACACACACACTTTAACTGCTTCGAACTTATCTATCTTAAGTCTTCCGCTGAATCTAAGTTTGAGATATCTACATGTATATCGAGAAATAGTTTTATCGACAAAGTTTTAAAAGACTATTCACCCCCTCTAGTCTTTTACTTTGCTTATCCGACCAACAAGTGGTATCAAAGCAGAGGTTCACAAGCCTTCAGATCAACCCAGATCCCCAGATAGGTGAAGGAACTTTGTCCATTTACGAGGACTATTTAATTTGTGTGTTAAGTGTGCAGAATGTCTCGAGTGATGCACCCATTCTCAAACCAGAGAACTACGAAATGGAAAAATAACATGATGCTCCACCTGAAGCCATAAGTGACGAAATGGTCAAGTAATAAAAATGGCCCAATAGTCATTCAACAACTTAAACAAGTCATGGAGGTTTCTAATGGTAGAGACAGAGATCAAAGCGAAGGATCTTCACAAACCGATGCGCCAACAAGTGGGAGATCTACTAGTCAAGTTATTTATTTAACCAAAGCCAGAGAACTCTGGACATCGGAAGATGCTAAGAGAAATCGTCTGATGGTCAAGCTCGTAATATCATCATCGATCTACACTGAGCACATACAAGGTAAATCAAAAGTGCTAAACGCTAAAATTGCTCGAACCGATTGAAGAAATCTGCTTTAACCGAGAATACCAAAGAAAACAAGTTCGAAGTTCAAGTTGAAATTTCAAAATTTCAAACAAGGACCCATCAAACTCTGGAAGAACTAGATTTGATTCACCACTCTCATGAGTGATATGGCAAAGATTGGGAAAGCAACATATACTCTCAGTCAGAAAAGATTAAGACTATTGTCAGAAGTCTTAACCACAACTGGGAGCATACTAAATTCTATTATTTTAATCAAGGTATGCCAAATATCACTCCAGTGGAACTCTTCTCACATCTTGCTACGGTTGATTATGAGACAACACAAAGAGAACAAACAACTGAAAAGTTGTATATTGCTCTAGTTGCTCAAGGAACTTCTGAAAAGAAGAAAAGCAAGGAAGAGACTGAGGATGCTCTTGCTGCAAAGCAAATGAGCAAATATGTTAGTCGAGAAATTGAGAGAAGAAAAGCCAAAGAGAAGCTGAAAAAGCGTCTAGGCTCAAACTATCACCAGTACAAAAATATGCAAAGCTCACTGAACAAGCCACTCGTAAAGCATCATGTAATCGAGGAAGTAGAAATTGGAAACGATATCCGCTTCTATTGTCGTAAACTGGTCACTTCAAGAAGGATTGTCCCGCTTCAACAAACTAAGGACGGTGACAAGAAAGATAGAAGAATCTTCAAGAAGCCGTAAAGCCTTATTAATCAAGAAAGAAAGAAAATCCAAACTCAATCGGATGCTCTAGACTATGAAATGATTCGAAGATGACAATTCAGATGACTCAATCTTACCATCACCGTAATTATGGAGTTACTCATGATATAATCGACTTCGCCTCAAGAAGAATGAAATGTGGAGTTCTTTGAGATTGATGTCCGCACATCTCTAACATAGAAATCTGTCTTATGGTTGATGAGGTAACACATACTTCTTGTTATACTTATGAAAGTGATGAAGAAGAAATAAAAGATCTAGAAAATCTCAGGAAAGATCTTGACATCTATGAAAGGGAATTTCTAATGATCCGAGCTAGAGCCAAAAATCTTGAAGAAGAAAAGAATTCTCTTGCAAAGGAAAATTCTCAATTAGTTAAGATATCTGAGAAAAAGGATGCTGAAAATGCATTTCTCAAAGCTCAGATATCTGAGACTGAAAAGTCACATAAAGAAGCAATGGCTGAATTACGAAAGAAATATGAATATCTTCTTTCTGAGAACAAGGAACTCAAAAAGAAAGAATTATCTTTTCAATCTGATGCCAAAGCTAGTGACACTCTTACTGAAGTACAATCTTACTTAAGAGATCCTTCAGAAAAGAAAGGACTTGGGCTGAATACACAGACAGAGTGTTCTATCACTTTGAATAAGAGTGATAAAAGAAGAACATTTGTAAGTACTCAGCAAGATCGTTCCCATGCAATCTATTATATCGGTCAGAAGACGAAGATTGTTGACAAAGGAAAAGCATTTGCGACTAAACCTTTGTGGGAAGAACAAGTCAAAAATAAAACTGATGGGCACGTCTCTGAAAAGAACACAACACTGAAAAGTGTAAACACCCACAGTGCTATGTCTCACAAAAGGGTAAAATTGCAGGAGCTGGCAATTTTTGGAAAGAAATTGGATCAACCAGAGACTAGCAAAGTCTTTGAGAAAAGATCTCGATAGCTTCAAGTGCTCAAACGGTATTGCTATAAAGGCATCGGAAACAACTTGCTCATGAATAGAAACAAGAGCAAGAACGATGGCTAAAGGCTAGAATTGCTCAAAGCAATTATCGGCGTGGAAGTTGAATCAAGCCATCGAAAATCAATGCTGTCTAGAAGAAATCGCAAGGAAAGCTAAGTTTGTGAAAAGCAAACTCAAAACTGACAGTATCTGAAAGCACCAAATGGAGCACCTAGGAACACACCAAGGAAGAAAATAATTCTTAATAATGATAATCATTCAATCAGAATTCCTCCTTATGTTCCTATCAGACAAAAGAATGTTCCAAGGAAATTCATTCAAATATGGATTCCTACTGGAAGATTGTTTAGTCTTGATGGTTCCAACTGTAAATTGAGAACCTAATCTCTGTTTCTCGTTATGTGCGTAATGCTTCCGGACTAAAGCACAATGGTCATTTGATAGTGGATGTGGAAAGCACATGACAGAGACAAAGCAAATCAGTCGACACAAAGCTTGCAAGACAGATGATATCGATTCTTGGAGGAGAATTAAATCCCTCTCTGGGATTTGGCAACGTCAAATTGGGAACATTAACAATCACTGATGTATTACATGTTAAGGATTTGAAATACAATCTATTTAGCATGAGCCAGTTTGCAGATAAAGGTTTTACTATAAAATTCAAAGCAAAATACTGCAAACTAATTGACAATGAGTCAAAGTAGACAGTCTTGGTTGCTCGGCGGAAAGGCAGTCTTTATGTTACCGATTGGGCATCTGCCACAACTGAAGAATGTCTCATGGTGAGTCAATCTGGTCACACAGAAGAGCACTGGTTATGGCACAAAAGAATGAGTCACTTGAACTTCAAAACTCTGAACAAACTTTCCAAGAAAGAGTTAGTGGTTGGCCTTCCCAAAACGTCTTTCAAAAAGGATGATATCTGTTCTGCATGTCAGATGGGGAAACAATCCAAAATCTCTTTCAAGTCCAAAACTAGACACTCTAGTGTTAGACCACTGCAACTACTACATATGGATCTTTTTGAATCATCTGTAACTAGTTATGCAGGAAAGAAGTATGGTCTGGTTGTTGTAGATGACTTCTCAAGATTCACTTGGGTTGTATTTCAAACACAACCGACGCCAGGTGGAGATACCAAACTTGTCAAAAAGCTTGAAGTCATGAAAATGACAAGGTATCTCGAATCGTAGCAGACCATGGTACCGAGTTTGTCAACCAAGACATAAAGGAGTTTTGTACTGCAAAGGTATACAACACCAACTTTCCTCTCAGAAGAACACCTCAACAAAATGGTATTGCGTAAAGGAAAACAGAACCCTTAAAGAAGCCGCAAGGACGATGCTAATGACATCGAAATAAGTGAAATTTATGTTGAAGTCAGAAAACAATACTGCTACACTCGTAATGTATGTTTGATAAACAAACACCATGGCAAGACCCCTTATGAAATCTTGGTTGGTAGACCCCCTAATATCAAACATCTGAGAGTATTTGGTTGTAGATGTTTTGTTCTAAACAATGGAAAAGATTATCTGAGAACATTTCAACCAAAGGCAGATGAAAGTGTATTTCGCTATTCCACGAATAGCAAAGCCTCTGAATTTACAACAAAAGAACAAAGAAAATTGAAGAATCAGTTCATGTTGTATTCTATGAAGGAAGCAAGAAAACACCTCCTAATGATGAACTCTCAGAAAGGTTCAAAGAACTAATGTTGAGGGATCCTGAACAAGAATCCTCAGAAAGGAGAAACATCATTACGGAAAGTGAGGATGACTCTGACGTAGAAAAGCATGAAGTGCCTAGTAACAACAAGATGACTCACAAACATGATGAAGAATTTCCTATGAAACTTCCAGAAATGGAAACTGAAGATGTTCATCATGAAGCTATCTCTAGAAATAATCTCTCTGAAAGACATGTTCCAGATAGCTCAAACGCTGAACAAGTGTCAGACATTAATTGCCCTTCTGAGGAGCGAAATGTCTTAGATACTGAAAAAGTATCAAATCAAAATCCCAGTGATTCTCATTCAAATCATTTGGATATTGATCCTACTAGCACTAAATCTATGATGAGATGGATCAAGGATCATCCTGCAAAAGATGTGATTGGACCAATTAATCAAGGTGTTAGGACTAGGAGAGCAATAGCTGAAAATGCTAATTCTCTCTTTGGATGTTTCATCTCAAATATTGAACCCAAAAATATAGAAGAAGCATTAGGAGACCAAGACTGGATATCTGCAATGCAAGAAGAGCTGGATCAATTTGAGAGAAACAAAGTCTGGAAATTAGTTCCATTCATGGAAGGAATATCTGTGGAACTAAATGGGTTTTCAGAAACAAAATGAATGAATCTGGTGAAATAAACAGAAACAAAGCAAGATTGGTTGCCAAGGGATTTACCCAGACTGAAGGCTTAGATTTTGATGAGTCATATGCACCAGTTGCCAGATTGGATGCAATAAGACTCTTTCTAGCCTTTGCAGCTCATAAAAATTTTAAAGTTTATCAGATGGATGTCAAAAGTGCATTCTTGAACGATGAACTTGCAGAAGAAGTTTATGTTGAGCAACCACCTGGCTTTGAAGTTTCCTCAGAAAGTAGAATGGTCTATAAACCATGTAAAGCTCAGATGGATCAACAGCTCCAAGAGCATGGTATGACACTTTGGCCAAATACCTTCTGGAAAGTGGTTTCAAGAAAGGTGAAGTTGATAAAACTTTATTTACCTGCTCTTAGTTCAAGTATATGTTGATGACATCATATTTGGATCTAAGGACAAGCAACTTTATAATGACTTTGCAAATCTCATGAAAAGTAAGTTTGAGATGAGCATGATGGGAGAAATGAATTATTTTCTAGGATTGCAAGTCAAGCAACTCAATGATGGAATATTCATTAGTCAAACAAAGTATGCAAAAGATATGCTCACAAAATTCAATCTTAAGCCTTCTGAAAAGAATGCTAAGATACCTATGAGCATTGGAACCAAAATGACCTATACTGAATCGGACAAGAGTGTTGAAGAACATAAGTATAGGAAATTGATAGGTTCACTACTTTACCTCACTGCAAGTAGACCTGATATTCAATACGCCGTTGGAGTGTGTGCTAGATTTCAGACAAATCCGATGCAAACACACTACAACATTGCTATGAAAATATTAAGGTATGTAAAAGGTACAGTAGATGTAGGATTGTGGTATCCTAAAGAAAGCGGATTGAGTTTAGCTGGGTACTCAGACGCTGATTATGCTGGATCACTGCTTGATAGGAAAAGCACCTCAGGAACTTGTCAGTTTCTGGGTACTAGACTTATCTCATGGTTTAGCAAGAAGCAAAACTCAATTGCAACTTCTACCACAGAGGCTGAATATATTGCTGCTGGTTGTTGTGCAACACAAATTCTGTGGATACAACAACAACTTAAAGACTATGGACTCATTGAAGAGAAAACTCCCATTTTCTGTGACAACACAAGTGCTATTGCAATTACACAGAATCCTAAATTTCATGCCAGAACAAAGCATATTGATGTTAGACATCACTTCATCAGAGACCATGTTGAAAGAGGCAATATAGAGATACTCAAGATTGGCACTGAAGACCAACTTGCAGATATCTTCACTAAGCCACTACAAGAAAGTAGATTCTTAGCCTTAAGACATAGTCTTGGACTAAGGAACTACCAATGAACTGAAAGAGTTCAGAACTGAACGGCATCCAGAGAAGAGGTATCTGGAACGGGCATCCAGAGAAGAGAAAAGAGAAATCTGGAACGGGTATCCAGAAGTCAAAAAGGCTAAAGAACAAAAAGACAGCTTAAGATTTCTGAAACGGGAACTCAGATATCTGAATCACTCTATAAACGGTGAACACAAAGGAGAATAGTACAACTATCTGCAGTCAACTACTCTCTTTAAATTCGCATTATTTCTATCTTGATGAAAAACTTGGAAAAATCCTAGGTATAAGACAGATTCAGATGCAAACAGTGTTCTTGGTCATACACAAACATGATTCAGATAGCTAATAGCCAAAATTCATTAAATGGGCACAATTACACTTATTGATTGTGATCATTGCTGAAGAAGCAATGGTACGGTGGAAATTAATTCACAGTAAATAGTGGACTGTAAAAATTCTGACAAAGCCCACTTTGCATTTAATGCCGAACTAGCTTTTGCTCACGACTTGCAAATCACAGATACGTACACACAAAATCAATTTGTATGTATTTGTCTGTTGAGATTCTATTGCTATATATATAGGATTTTGGCAAAAGAAATCACTTTCGCCTAATCCAAAATTCAGACTTGCACAAAAATAGCAAAACCTTCTCTTGATTCTCTGCAAATCTTCTACAATCTCTGCAAATCAAGATTAAGTTTTTCTGCAAAGAATTACTAAATCAAATCTCTTTCAAACACCAATCCAAATCTACACT
Organism: Plantago major; assembly: GCA_026545765.1. Lineage (NCBI taxonomy): Eukaryota > Viridiplantae > Streptophyta > Magnoliopsida > Lamiales > Plantaginaceae > Plantago > Plantago major. The sequence goes on along the minus strand of CM048843.1, from coordinate 37,283,736 downwards.
ATATAAAGAGATGGCCCCAAAGAATTCTTCTACACTAAAATCTCAATCCTCCACTGGTACTGCTGAAAAGCAAGCACCAGAGTTGGTTATTGTGAGCAACTGACTGGTAGGAGATTTTAATCCTGACCATTGGACTTCAAATCACAGAATGATTTGGGGTGGTGCCATGGTTGAGGAATACCTCACGGCTGCAATTGAAAACCAAACCGACAGAAAACTGATTCTTGACATGCTTGAAAAGGCACAAATCAAGGGTTTTCTATCTCGCCCTAAGTGGAATTTCATCACCGATGTTGGAATTCTACAACAACTCGAGATAATTTCGTGTTTCAAGGCACCGCAATAGTGTCACAAACCTCACCCAAGGAAAGGAAATCCTTCGGACTTAACAACTTCAGAAGTTGTTTGAGTTTCAAAATCTTGGAAAGGATTTTGAAATAAACACCAAGGACGATGATCTCCTTGAAGGTGTTAAAGAACTGTACAGTGACGTGTGTGATCTTGAAAAATCAGATACACCCACTGAATTCAAGCTTGCTGACATCCGAACCAGACATCTGATGGTTCACTGGGATGTATTGGCTTGCATTCTTCACATATGCTTTGATGGTCTACAAGGAGGTGCTGACCAGATAAGCCAAGAATGATGGATCATGATGTTCTTGCTGAATCAACAAGAAAAACGGTTGGAAAACCCTTTTAACTGGGGAAAGTACGCCTTCATGAAGTTTGTGAAGAAGATTCAAGGCTTCGAGCCTAAAATCGCCAAAGGACTAGCTGAGCCAAAGGCCATGAGCTATGGTCGAAGATATGCTACTTCTTTGGAGAAGCTTGCATTGAGCTCAGAGAGACCAATGAATAGCCAACAGTAACCTACTCTACAAATATGAGTATTCAAACTTGTTGAAAAAGGTTACTGGGTCTCAGAAAGGTTCTAAGAAGCGAAAGTCTGAAAAGGTATCTGAAGAAAAGGTTGCGACCAAGAAGCCCAGAACTTCAAGAAAGAAGTCTGCTGGCAAATCAGAAGACATACCCATTGAGGTTGTCGATTCTCAGATATCTGCAGGCATTGTCGATGAACTGATAAAGGCAGATGAACTCATCAATGCTGCAAAAGAGTTATCAACTACTGAACAAGTAGACTCAGCAAGAGAAAGTGCTTTCAGAAATGTGAAGACTATTGCAGAAAGCCTTGCTGATGAACTCATAAATGCTGCCAAAAGTGGTGAAAAACACCAAGCCCTATCTGCAGAAACCGCAGGAGTAATGGACCAATTAGTTCCTAATACTGATGAGAGCTCTGGCGATGAAGATGAGAAGTTAGTCATCTCTCAAGTCCTAGAAAGAACAAAAAGGGCTAAGGTTACTAAAATAGTAACTGGTGAAAAGGTTTCTGAAGAAGAACCTACACCTCAAAGTTCGAACAACAAGCACCTATAGCAAAGGTTGTTGGTGCAAACACATCATCAGGGAACGTTTCTTACGCACAACTTCAAAAACCCTGATGAGTGGTATTTTAGTGCTGGCAGATGCTGATGGAAACGCCACATCTAAAAATCTGGAAGAACACTCTACTGACCAATCTTCTGCTTCCAGACAACCACAACAACCACAACAACAACAGCCACAAGTGGTTGATGAAATGGTAAATGAACTCCATTTTGAATTACCAGCAATGTTGTATGCTGAAGATAATCCTGCAAAAGAGCAGGTTCCCCAACTCAATGAGAGGGATCAAACTGAGATCTACTCAGAATGATCAACCAGGGGAGGCAACTGAGTTGCACACTCAGGAAAGGTGTGAAGTACCTGAAACTTCAAACAAAGAAGTGTTACTGGAACAAGAAGACCAAAGTATAGAAGGGTCACGAGTTTCAGAGACCAATCAGCCTGACATGGATCAGGTAGCTGAATGGTTTAACTCTCATCTTGTGAAACTTTACGCTTATATATATATATATATATATATATATATATATATATATATATATATATATATATCTTGTTACTTATAAAATTTCTTTGTTATAGGCTGAGTTAGAAACACGGAAACAAGAGGAAGCTGGGAAGCTTGCCTTAAACGAGAAGGAGGTTCCCCAACCTCACCTCTTAAGAAATCTGAGCATGCCACAAATTGATAAATTGATTCTTAAGATAACACTTTTAGTCATATGTTCATGTGCTTAAAGTAAATGTTTCTAACAGCTAAATCGAGAAAGAGGAAGATAAAGTAAATGCTGAGAAAGAACCTTAAACCAACAAGGTTTCTGAAGAACACATCATTGAGCCTTCCCATATGAAGGTGTGTGTATATATATATATATATATATATATATATATATATATATATATATATATATATATATGTGTGTGTGTGTGTGTGTGTGTGTGTGTGTGTGTGTGTGTGTGTGTGTGTGTGTGTGTGTGTGAAAATCAGTGATAAAACTTCTTCACCTTGGGTTATCTCAAACTTCTTCTAAATTACTCAATACTTTCTACTCACAGGCTCACTCAGAAGTAGAAGTGTAAGGGGACAGAGTTGCGACATCCCCTGCACCTATGGAAATTGATGAGGCATCAAGGCCTTCATCACAAGAAAAGATTCCAGAGACTGCACAAGTCTCTGAGAGACAAGTATCTGAGCCTCCCATGGAGGTAATTGACCTCTCAGATATCTGATTTGTCACTTAAAGTTTTCTTGATAAAATTTCCTAAGTATTGTGATAATTTTAATTATCAGATTCAAGAAAGAAAGGTTGATGAGGACCAGACTTCCAAGTCTCCGCCTCACAATAAGATATCTGAGACACCAATTGTCTCAGTAGCACAAGTCTCTGAGCCTGAAGTACTTACTCAGGTAACTCAGAAACTAAACTACACTTCTACTCAGATATCTATAAAAGTTTTGAAGCTCACTCAAAACTTTTTCTATCAGGCTCAAACAAGTGCAAAGCAGGCTCCCAATGATGAGAAAAGGGACCTACTTCCCTTCTTCAAAGCTCAAACCATGCCAAAGCATATACAATGCTTCAAGAAATGGCAAAGGTTAAGGTGCTCTGATCTCTCTGAAATATTGAGAATCACAGATCAACCAACCAGACGAGCACGAGCTCTTGACTTGGAGACATATATCCATGCAATGTTCCCCATCAATAAAGATTACCATGATCAGATTGTATAAGGATTTCTCAGAGAAGTGGCGTCTGATTTGATACAAGCCTTTGAGCAGTGCAGATGGTCGACAAGATTACAGGATGGCATTCAAGCCGATTCGCAGACTACGCAATTTATACCTTCTGAACAAGAAGAGGTTAATGGGCAGAAGATCACTATTCCTGAAGTGATCAATCTTGTATCTGAAGATGATGAGGAGGAAGAGATAAACGAAAATGACTTCGATGAACCTCCCACTGATCATCACCAAAAGGATGACATGACAAAAGGATGATGATGATGCCTCGCACTGTGGACCGGAGGAATTTCACAAAGAAATCATGCCTCAACTGCTAAAAAGCAAACTGAGAGGAAAGCACAGAAATCTCCGTCTCCATCTCCTCAAAAGTCAACTCATCCATCTTCCCAACAAAAGGTTAATACTGAACAAGTAGTTGAGGATTCGAGGAAATCACTCGAAATTGTTGAATACTCAATGAATCGCTCAACTCGCATAATTGTTGGAAGAAGAACAATGACTCCATCTTCAATCGGAAGACCAGATAGCCAAATCCAGACAAGCTTGACCAACTACAAGATCAATATCCGCAAGAGATGATTGCTTACTCGAGGTTAAAGAGCTACAAGATGTCAGAAATGCCATCACCAAAGAACTCGACATCAAGAAGTATCTGAAATTAAGCATGATGCTAAGGCTGCATCATCTTCAAAAGAAGTACCATTCTCCTCCCAAAAAGGGAAGAAACCAATCTCTGAGATGGTTGCTGGACTCGACGAAATCGATGAGAATGTCCAAGAGGATGAAGATCACTTTGACATTTCGGAGATGATGAAGAAGACAAGACTTTGGCAGAACATCGCAATGAACATCTAACTGTTTCACACTTGAAAAGGAAACTGATTGCTCCTGAAACTTTCAGCAAACTGCCAAATGTCCACTCCCATGAATACATGAACAGATACCAAGTACTGGCTCATCTGAAAAAGGAGATGTCTTCACAGAACAAGGAAGTAATTGCCTCTGTCCCCTCTGAAATGAAAAAGTTCACTGAGCTCGTTACTCAGAGAACAACTAGCATAGTCATTGCTCAGAAAGATCTGGGAATGATAAGGGACGATGATGCGTCTTTAGCTGAAAAAGCTTTCCAAGAGGCAAGTTACACTGCTGGAAAAGCAGATGCCATCCTAGGCCCATTGGCAGAGCTCACTGATAAGGACAATGGACTTATCAAGCAAAATCAGGAGCTCAAAGCCGAACTTCAGAAGTTGGTCACTGCCTAAAATTATTTACAAGGGCATTTTAACTCTCTCTTAGATTCTTTTATGAGACTGAGTTAGCCAACAATGACTAAGGGGGAAAGAGTACAAATCTGGACCTCAAAGTCAGGGGGAATGGGAAGAAGGAGAAGAAAACAAGAAGAAATCTGGAGCTGGTGTGGCTCAGAGAGGAGGAAGAAACATGAAAACTTCCCAGCCACCACTCAGAATCAACGAACCCTCCTCAAGCCAAGCTGCTTTGCAAATAGTAGTTGCTTCCCAGAAACCTACTGAAGGAACTACAATGATAACAAGGGCCATGGCACAGAAACCTCCAAGGAGTACCAAGGCTCCAAGGAGAAGACAAGTTAAAGGGATTGATGAATCTTCTGAAGAAGAAGAAGGTCAAATCAAGTCCTTGGGCAATGAAGAAGGCTGTAAAACTCTCACAAGATCTAATCTTGATGATGATGAGGAAACTGATGAAGATGAAGCTCCTCTTCACAAAAAAGGAAAAATTGAAAGCCAAACTGAGCCCATAGCTGCAAAGCCCCTAGCAGCTAAAACACCCTCTGGAAATACCAAGTCTATCTAGGGTGGTTCTTCAAGCAACAAACCCAAAGAGAATTCAAGACAAAGAAGGAACAGACTGAGAGCTGAGCAAAGACAAAGTCAACTTCCACTCAGGCCAGAAGAAGCCAAAATAGAGTATGTGAAGAATGACAATGATTCCTCTGTCTACAGGTGCATCAATCAGAAAAATGGCTATTGGATTCTGGAACTTAAGCATCTACTGGTAAATTCAAAATTTTCAGAACCAATCCATAAACAACTTATGGCATGGAGAAAAGATAAGCCAACCTTGATCAACACCAATCACATTAAATCCTGGTTGGATTTTGAAGTTGTCAAGAGAACTGAAGCCATGAGAAAGGACCTCTCTGATGAATGTCCATATGGAAAGCCAGATGATGTGCGAATGCAATATCACCGAACAGACAAGAGCAAGACTCGCTGTGGAACCCTATGAGTCGTTCTATCTAACTGAAGATCAATACAAGGGTGACATCAGATATCTGAGGATTATCTACGAATACTTCAAGCTTTCAGATATCAGAATAGAGCATGCCTGGAAGTGGGGAAAGTATCTGTGGGTCAAACATTTTGTCAAGAAAAATCCCACCAAAACCTACAAAGAGGTCTGTGGATTTGCCAGAGACACTGAGATGCTCGTCAGAACACTTCTCTATGATTATTCTGATGACATCAAAAGGTTTGGAGATAGGAAATTTGCAGACTGATCCATAGAACAACTGTTGAAGACTAGTCTATTAGGATGTTTACTTGGAGCTTGGTTACTCCTGTTGTCCTAATTTACTATGTATTTTTGTTGTATTTTTGCTGACTGAGCTAAACTTGTTTTATGTACTAAAGTTATCTGTAATCTTTCTTTGTAACTTATCTGAAGAACTTACTCTCAGATTGTATTCTATAAAAGATAACTCGTCAGCAAATATCACACCTTGTGATTTGGTTGATGTCTACTTTCTGCACTTAATTGAATGATTTGAAAAATCTTAAGAAATGATTAAGTGTTGGATTGTTCACTCATCCAGATTTGCAATAGGTCAGATAGTCATCGTTGACTGATCAAAAAGGGGGAAATTTGTTAGGAAATTTGTTAGATATTTTGTTAGAAATATCTGTTTAGATTTTGATTAGCAACATGATAACTTATCTTAGTCTCAGAAAGGTGATTAGTACTCTTGGTTCACTTGAACATTGTAAAAGAGGAAACCCACTAAGTATGATAGTCTAGCTAATCTTGTATAGGATGTTAGGTTTCAAAATGTAATTTTTATTTTATGAAGAGAAGACCAAGAAGAAGACATCCAAGCAGAACAAGTTCAACGACATTGAAGATTTGAAGAAACTGCACAAGATTACTGAAATAGTTTTGCAGATACCTTGGTCAGATATCTTGAAGACACGAATAGTTTTAAATAAGCTGTGTCACAAGAGATATCTGAGAACTAGAAGGTTTTCTGAAAACCAGGAAAGTGCCCACAGATATCTACTCTCAGATACCTTGAGCCTTAACCACATTTATGAAAAAGAAATATATTGCAACAAAGTTGTTTCAATAAAGTGGTATCTGAAGATTAAAGATAAGGACGTGCAAAGAATCAGATAATACTAGTCCGACATCGAGCATAGTTCCGTTGGCACTACAGGACAAAAAGTACAGTACAATGCATTTAATGCACGAACAGAGATGTCTGAATAAAAGCAACGGTACCTTCTGAAGAAGAAGACAAACCTACTGCAGTACTATACACAGATATCAATAGTTTGAATTTAATTTAAGCCTAACGGATACTATTCAACGGCATTCAAATTCATCTATAAATATCAATACTTAGACTACTTGAGAAAACACCTTGAACTCCATAAACACGCTGAACAACATATTCTCTCAAGCAAACTACTTATCCTCAAAGCTTTCTGTTGCGACCAAAGCTCCTGATCTTAAGTAGCACTAAAGTTCTAAGTGTCCTGATCCTAAACAAGCACTGCTATCTGTGAAAGAGTTAAATTGAAAGATCAAGTATCTGGGATTCATTCTCTTGAACATTTATCTAAGACTTGGGTCAGTATAAAGAACAAGATACCATACATTGAAAAGTGTATTAAGTATACTTGATTCACAGAGCTATCTGATTAACTGAAAAGTTATTAAAGAAGCTCATCTGACAACTCAAACCAAAACCAACACTATCACTGGCGTGGAGTACAGGAAGTACTTAGTTTGAGAAACTAAGGAATAACTCCAAGGTTATTCAGCACAGGAAGTACTTAGCTTGGGAAGCTATGGAATAGCTCAAAAAGGTTTCTGAGTACAGGAAGTACTTGGCTGTGAAAGCCGGGGAACAACTCAGGGGAAACATTTGGTTGGGAACCATTTGTTTAAGGAATCTTAGAATAGGATTTTTGTAAGGTGACCTCAATTATCTATTCTAGTGAATTCTAGGTCTTTGAAAGACCGAAATGGATTAGTTGGAGGATTACGCCACCTCCAGATACCACTATACTTGCTGTGTTATTTACTTCTTTGTACTTACTTTTCACCAACACACACACACACACACACACTTTAACTGTTTCTGCACTTATCTATCTTAAGTCTTCCGCGCTCTGAATCTAAGTTTCAGATATCTACACAGATATCTGAGAAATAGTTTTTATCGACAAAAGTTTTAAAAGACTATTCACCCCCCTCTTTTTACTTTCCGTTATCTCGGACAGTAATTAATCTTAAATCAGAAATGTAAAATGTTCAATTAATTTATATAATGTATAAATTCATTGAACATTTTACATTTACGGTATAAGATTAATTTATAGTTGAAGTTGGAGACGGTTGGCCGAAAAAGTCAAACTGGGTCCAGATTCACAGGACGGAGAGAGTAATTATTTAGAGTATTATAATTATCATATCTAATTTCGAGTATTATAACTATTTTATGATAATAGGAAAAAATAATTATATTAAATGAAATGGTGGGTGGGTGGGTGTGGGTTATGGATAAACTTGATTTTTGTTGTGGTGGTGGGTGTGTGGAATGGTGGGTATGTGGATGAAAGAGAAATTAATTGTTTATTAAAATAGTGAAAGGTTGGGTCTGCTCATTGGTTATGGATATTCCTAGTCTAAATTAAATGTGCCAAGTTCTTTCGGGACTGGCTGTAATGTGCCCCTTGTTCAAAACCAAGCCCAATTGGAGAGAGATTTATTTCCATTAAATGTAAAAATACTGAAATTTAAGATAATTCTAAAAACTAAAAATTGCATATGGACCCCTCTTAGATTTTCTCATTACATAGGGTACCCGTTAGACAAACAATAACATCTAAGTCCAATCCGATAAAAATCAATTACATTTGAGTCCACGAATTTGACTTTTAGCGAATTAAAATCTGTAAAAATCATGTCTACCCCTGTTCAACATCAGCTTTTAAAAATAGCCAAAACAGAATTTTCAAAAGGCAAATCATTCAAGTTTCTGGTTTTCAGAATATCAACCTTTAACTTTCTAATTTTCAGAATATCACCCTTCAACTTTCTAAAATTACAATTCAATCCCTATAACGTTTTTAATTTTGCAATTAGGTCTGTCAAATTCTCAATTGTAAGGGTTTCTAGTTTCCATAACTTTCATTTGAGTCCGTACAACAATGAAAAAAGAATTCAAACAAGAATCAAACTTAACCAAGTTGTTCTGAGTTGAAAATATTGCAAATCTCGTGGTTAACCAAGTTTATCGATACAAATTGGTTTAATTACTGATCAGATTTATGGACCCAAAGGACGTACGGGAAAACATATACAAAATCATAAAGAACGGAGAAAAAGAAGATGATACATCGGAGAAGAAGAAGACAGATCAGAGAAGTAGAAAGATCGACAAATAAGAACACAGATCGGAGGATAGCTCGACGAAGACGAAGAAAGATCGACGAAGAAGATGAAAGATCGACGAATAAGAACACAGATCAGAGGAGAGATCGACGAGGAGGAGAGGATCAGAGAAGAAGAAGAAGAAGAAGATAAGAACGAAGAAGGAGAAGATTGGAGAAGAAAAAAGGAACGGAGAAGAAGGATGGGACTTTGATATATAATCAATTTTCTGAAAATGGGATAATGGCCAGTTTGGTTTTGAGCTTAGCAATTTAGTTGGTCAACATAATTTCAGTTTAAAGAGCCAGATGTAATTATTTGTCTCATGTTATCCAGATACAAGATGAGCATCTAACATGGGGTATATGTAATTGATCCTTCTAAAAATATTATTTTTACTTATTAAAATTTTAGCACAAAGTCTCATAAGAAACGGTCTTTAGTTAAAATAACTAGAAACGAGATTGATTTGCAATTTACCATTAAACATGTGTTTTTAACCTATTTTCGCGGATCCTCTCGTGGATCCGGGTCAGTACCGTTTTCATCGCGGATCAGGTATATAAGACTCTTTTCTTTATTCCTTTAAGCAGGTTTCTTCGCTTGTCACTGTTCTCTCCCATTTTCTCTTATGTAACTACTCTTTAGGATGAGATCTTGCTATTCTCCTGCTCAAATATGTTAGAAACTTGTTTGAGAGTGTTTTGTTATAGCTATCGTTGTGTGATTTTGTCTGTTTTCCAATTTTCTGTGTTCTAGGGTTTTGTTCGAGTTTTTTGTTTTTGCGATTTTTTGTTGTATGGGGCGTAATCATGCTTGCATATGAATTGAACAATGTTTTCATTCAAAATCCAAACTCAATCATCAACTCAGATCTGAAAAAATAAGGTATACACCGTTTTTAATTTCTTTCGTATATAGCTATGTTCTCAACAATATTGTCCATGTTCTCTAGATAATGTCCTATGTTTTCATTCATAACCTGACAGTCATTTATGCTCTGTTTTTTTTTTTAAATATTACCTTGCGTTCTGTTTTTACTGTATTTTCCTATGTTCTTACATATATGCACTATCTTCTAACCAATATACAATATGTTCTCAGCAATATCCACTATGTTTACGTACATGAACAATATCTTCTTTTTTTTTTTTTTTTTGCAGTGTGATCCATGTTCTCTACCACTTAGCCTATATGGCTATGAATATGAAATTCTTTTTTGTTAAAATCTGATTTTTCTGTGTTATATTCTTATAATATTTTGATGAGAAAATATTTAAATTGTCTGGTAACATGAGATATATGATTGAGAACATAGAATAATAGGATTGGTAACATAGGTTTCTTTTCTTGGTGTCAATATAATCTTGTGTTTTGGTATCATGGATCAGTATGTTGAAAACATGGATGTAATAGTTGGGAACATATCTAAGTATCTAAGCAACATAGAACATGGTTGTAAATGTATAGAACATGGATGAATATGCTGAGATCATTAATAAATATGTTGAGATCATGGATTAATAAATAACAATGAAATAACATGCCTTTGAAATATTCAAACTCCATGTAGAGAACATGTAATATACTGTATATAAGATTTTCATGTTGACAAAGCAATTACTACACGAATCATAGGGTATGAACATAGGTGATTTGGTTGATAGCATAGATGATTTTGTTGAGAATATATGTGATTTGATAAACAATATTAGTCCATGTTCTCAACATAATCGTCATGTTATCAACATATTCACCCATGAACTCAACAATATTCAAAGACCCTGAACTCAACAGATTCAAAAACCATAAAAATGATCTGAAAAACAAGATTATATTCAAACGTAACCTAGATCATTCACAACATATAAAATCATGATTAAAAAAACAAGATTCTATTCAAAACGGAACCTATATCATTCAATTACATGTTGTACTACTGTTTATACATCTGCCAAAAAAAAAACAATATATATATATATATATATATATATATATATATATATATATATATATATATATACATGGCTATGAATTGGGGGTTTGATTTTATCAAAACCAAACTGTTCGCACCAGCTTCCCAATTCTTTTCTACTTACCATATTTTGTTTCTTTAACTGGGATTTTAATTTTAAATCATTACAAATTTGTAATCCAGTCAGATTTATTTGGTTTATAATTTCTCCGTAAGGCATTGTTTCTATATTCCCATTAATGTTTTTAATCTTTTCTCTTATTTTTCCGCAAATAACTTTGGTAACCCTGAAATAAATTTTTCTTTCCAATAATAATTATTCGGATCATCCCTCTCATAAATTTTCGTAAGAAAAACATCTTTGTACCATTTGAAATCCTGAAGCTTTCTACATTTTAGATTTTGTAAAATTTCAGTATTTCTTTCACTATACCAATTAGGATCCCCAACAAAATGAAGTAATATAGTGTAAATGAGAGAAGTAACTGCTACTGAAATTTGTCTATTATTATCATCTAAAATTGGTATTCCATTGTCATCTTGTTTAATACTATCTAATATTACATTTTGTTCTAATGGTGTAAGGGAGTTATCCCACCATCCTTTTAATTGTCCATTAAATCCTAAAATTAAAGTTTTTGCACAATCAACTTGGTCCATTCTATTTCCGTATATGTTTGATATGACTACCATCTCTTGACAAATTTTTATAATCTGGTATTCTGCTAACCCATCTATATTCCACTCATAAACTGTTGATCCATTAAAAGTCCTTTGGGTATGTGTTTCTTCTAATTGGATGTCTGGGGGAGTGGGTATAGGATAGAAATTTTTGTGTTCTACAGGGAAAATATGATTACCATCTTCAGACTCATCACCTGAATGGACAGTTTCTAATGATTTTTTTAAAGTATTTAATTTTCTAAATTCAAATCTCCTAACTTAGAATTTATTTTCTCAAGAATCTCATCTCTGTTAACTTAGGTTTATACTCATTGATTTTAAAAGGAAATCTGTGTATCTGCTTATCTGATGAAGTATGTTCTTTACTTGAGGATGCTAAATTTGTCTCAACTGGAGATTGGCTACCTAATTTCTTTTCTATACTATCTTCTATTCTTTCTAATTGTTTTCTCAGACAATGTAAACTTATATTAGTGTAATTTCTTTGTTTCATTCTCGACTCATCTTCTTTGTTGTCAAGAAGAATCGTACAATCTATGACATCTGTTAAAACCTTTGTTCTTACTGTGCTCTAAAGGTGGAAATTCATGTAAGATACTTGAGCCATCTTTCTTTGTAAAATAAGATTTTGTTTTGGTTAAAAGCGAAAGTTTATCATACTTTTGAAAAAATAAGTAAAAATGGTATATGATTTTGTATAGTAACCATAAATTCATACCAACTGTTTCTTATGACATTCCTTTGTTTTTCAGAGAATGTTTCCATGAACCATTTTCTTTCTTGTTTGTTTTCGTCACTCATAAAATCTTTTTTTATCAAATTCTTATCTATACAAAATTCTTTTGTCAAAACATATATGCTTGAAAGATTTGGTGAAGTTGGTTTATCCTCTTCTTGTTGTTCTAAATCATTTGTGCTATCACTAAAGCCTTGTGAAGTATAAACTGGTTGGGCAACATTTTTATGTGTTCTAACTCCTTGAAAATTATGTCTATCATTTTCAAAAATACAAAAAGAATTTCTATGGGAATTACTCCGAGATAAATATTCACTATTTCTCTGTGAGCTATAATCTCTAAATGACATAGAACTTTGTCTGTTAAATCTTATACTAACCCCTCCATCTGGGTGGTCTACTATATTTTCTATTTCAGTATTTTCTATTGGTTGGGATCTTGGTATTGTTCCAGAAGGAAGCAACCAAGCTTCAGGAAGATTAACATTTTTCCATTCTATAGTCTTAGGGACTGTAAGATTAGACTTTGACTTATTAATTTCCCAAAAGATAGTTTGTCCAGAAGGTTTTTCATAATGTACTGCTTTGACATTTAAACCCGTATTCATAACTTTGTAATGTATCCTATAAAATACTTCATATATATGAGAACCATGCTTCATTTTGTAATTATGAGTTTTTACATTTAAAGTAAGAATATCTAAAATATGTGGGTCAGTCAGGGATATGGTAAAATTCGGATAACAATTAAAATAAATTGGTCCATTACAAAGACTTGTTTCAATTAATCCTAAAACGGAATCTTGAAAATCAAAATGTCTAGCATCTCTGAGTGCAACAAAAATGCTAGTATCTAATCCTTCTCTTGTTAAAGGTTTAATAGCAATTTGTACAAGACCTATATGTAAGAATTTGTATCCACTGGCTATATGATTTCTAATTGACTTTTTAGTGAATAAATGTAAAGTTTGTTGATCACTTACTAAAGGAAGGACTTGTTCTTCTGTTTTTATAGTATAAGCTGATCTAAAGTCTAATATGCTTTGTTTATATATTGTACTCTTATCTACATTTGGTGGTTTCCAATTGAACAAATATTTATCTTCCCAAGTATTTTCAATAGTAGATACTACATTTTCATTAGTATCTGGTACAGATGATGAGGTAGAAGCCATATTGTTCCTAAAAAGCTTATTCATTAATCTTACTGGCTTGATTTCGTAAAAGCTAATTCAGACATCGTCTTACACACCTATCCAAGGAATTATATGTGTGTCTATCAGAATCAAAACTTACTACTAAATCAAGTCTGTTTAATTAATTAATACTCTCCCCGGGGACTTTATGGCTCTGATACCATTTGTATCAGGTAGCATAGCGGAAATATAGGTATACATACTGATGAAATGATTGACAAGATTATAATTAATCAAAATTACTGTAGCAATGAAGAAAATAACCAGAATTATACCTGAGATAACTCTGAATTTAACTCTGACTTGAAATTTGATCGGATTACAACTCTGACTTTAACTTTGAAACTTGATCAGATTACAGGAATCTGAATATTGCTAAGCTAATATTTTTGGGTGAAATTTTTACAAATACATAAAAGAATCTGGAGGAATACAATACAAAGAAAAAACTATCTGAATACATTTTTTGCTCTGGGATTTCCTTTCTTCTGTCTGTTTTTTCTTCTGATTTTCTTCCTTCTGATTGAAGCCTATTTAAAGGAATGTCAGGCTTCTGTGCGGACTTGAAAAGCTTCAATTCACATCCGAATTTTGTTACTTTGTGCTGATTTTTCTCTGATTGAATAGTCTGTCGGGAATCTTGCTTTGTGCTGATTTTTCTCTGATTGAACAGTCTGTCGGGAATAGTCAGTCGTGATTTTGTCTTTCACTTTATCTTTCTTTTCTTTAATTGAGCAGTTTGTCGGGAATCTATCTTGTCACTTTCTCTTGTTTTTACCTCTTTGTATGGGAGTAAAAATCCCATAACAATCATCTTCATTGTCTTGTTCAAAATTGACTGAGGAACTTGATTCTTCATCTTCACTTGCAGTTTGTAGAATTGCTTTCATCTCATCCAATGAGCTTGCTTGTGCTAATCTTGTTTGAATGGTATTTTTCATCATCATGAATTCTTCATTTTGTTGAACCTTTTCTGGGGAGACAATTTGTTTGCTAAACTTTGGATGAAGTTTGAACCATTCCGATATCTTTGTCCATTCAATGGATGGTGTCCAGTTAGTTCCACCAGTTAACTAAAGCGTCTTTTGTTAACCAATATAAATTGGTATTTTCATCATACCAAACATTTTGTAGGATTCTCAAAATCCAAGTTAAATTGAATTCTTTGTAAAATTTGATCATCAGGGGGTATTTGTGAGAACAACTTTGTTTTTTGTACCTATCCGTAAAGTACTCAAATGATTTTTGAACTTTGTGGGGGAACATTTCTGGTAATGGTCCAAAATCATGCCACCATGCAAGAAACCAGTTAGGAAGTTCTTCTGGAGGTGGTAGAGTTTTTCCCATTAAAAAGAAATATGACATGGAGTTGACTGCATTTTGTTTGTAGAGGAATTTTGTCCAAGCTTGTATGTAATCAAAATAATTACAAATAAGATGGGGTCTTATCTCTCTCAGAGTATAAGGGTTTCCCCAATCAGCTAAACTAATAACTTTGTTGATGAAAATTTTTCGATAACCAATGGCTGATGAGGTATCTGGATGGTTTTTTGGAACTTTGTTTTGAATATGAAGAGAATTTGTTTGGACTAAGATGTCCTCATAATATTGTTGTGGTTTCTGATGATTTTCATAGATCCTGCAAAATTTGTCGTCTAAGATAAATTGTGAAATGATAGCACCTTGTTCTGCAAATTGTGAGGCATTATCATTATCTAATTGTTTTGGAAAATTTTCTGGAAACCAGTCATCTTCAATGACACATTCTTTGTGAAAGTGTCCTGTGCTTAAATAGGGACAATCTGGCTGGTCATCTCTATTTGAAATTTGGGACTTGGTTTGTGTCAAAGTTTGTTGGGACTTAGTTTGTGTCAAAGTTTGTTTGTAGGTAGGTAATGTGGCTAATTTTGAATGCAGAGGTGGAAATTGTTCAGTTTTGGGATATGGTGTTAATGCTACTTTGTTAAGAGGTTGAAATTTGTTGGCAATCTGCAGAGATGTCTGTTGCCTTGTTTGTGGGCTATTTTGTAAGGTTTTGGTGACAAAGTTTGTTCAGGCTTACTTTGTGCATATTGTGCTAAATTTACCATTGGTCTTTTCCCGGAACTTGTGCTCGCTGTTGCCAATGGCACTAATCTTCTTTCTTCCATCCCTGGAGAAATTCTCTTGTCAAATAATCTGGAATACAATTGTCAGTTCCTTTTATGAATTCTATATCAAAATAAAAAAAATGGATAAGATAGCTTGCCATCTAGCAAATATTTGTTTTGATGCCAAATTTTGTACATCTTTTGTCAAAACTTCTTTTGCTGCTTTACAATCAATTTTAAGTAAAAACTTTTGGTTTAATAAATCATCTTGAACAGTCTGTCGGGAACAGTCAGTCGTGATTTTGTCTTTCACTTTATCTTTCTTTTCTTTAATTGAGCAGTTTGTCGGGAATCTATCTTGTCACTTTCTCTTATTTTTACCTCTTTGTATGGGAGTAAAAATCCCATAACAATCATCTTCATTGTCTTGTTCAAAATTGACTGAGGAACTTGATTCTTCAACTTCACTTGCAGTTTGTAGAATTGCTTTCATCTCATCCAATGAGCTTGCTTGTGCTAATCTTGTTTGAATGGTATTTTTCATCATCATGAATTCTTCATTTTGTTGAACCTTTTCTGGGGAGACAATTTGTTTGCTAAACATATATATATATATATATATATATATATATATATATATATATATATATATATATATATATATATATATATATATGTATCTTTCCAAACCTCTTCTTGATCTCTATCTACATAATTTCAGGTTCATCATCTCTTTTTGCTCATCTGTTGCATTTAACTCAACATTCCTCTTCTTCTTCTTCGCCAATGCTCTTGCTCTTCTTCTTCTTACTCTTCTTCTTCTTCAAGTTGATGAATTTAGTAGCCTGATCCTTATGAAAACATGATTACACTTTCTGAATGCATAAACAACATCAATCAGCAACTATTTCATATCAAACATAGTAGATATTGTTGAGAACATAGGGTATATTGGTGAGAAGATAGTATATACGTAAAAACATAGGAAATACAGTAAATAACAAAATTCAACATAATATTGTCGAAAAACATATCACAAAACGACTGTCGGGTTTTAAATGGAAACATAGGACATGTTCTAGAGAACATAGGTAATATTCTTGAGAACATAACACATACATGAAAGAACATAGAAATGTTGTATACACAAAACGACTGTCAGGTTTTGAATGGAAACATATGACATGTTACAGAGAACATAGGTAATATTCTTAAGAACATAGCACATACATGAAAGAATATAGAAACGATGTATACCTTTTTCTCAGATCTGAGTTGATGATTGAGGTCAGATCTTGAATGAAAACGCCGTCTGATCCTTATGCAAGCATAATTACACCTTGTAAATGCATAAACAACAACAACATCAATGATCAACTATTTTTATAGCAAACATATAAGATATTATTTAGAACATAGGGTATATTGGTGAGAAGATAGTCCATATACGTAAAAACATAGATTATACAGTAAAAAACAGAATTCAAAATAATATGCCGAAAAACGGAGTACAAAACGATTGTCAGGTTTTGAATGGAAACATAGGACATATTCCATAGAACATAAGTAATATTATTGAGAACATAGCATATACATGAATGAACATAGAAGCGTTGTATACCTTTTTTTAGATCTGATTTTGTGAGACCTCTCGGAAAAAAAAAATCCTTAGGAACTCAGTTAGAAGAGTAAGGTAAACGTTTGAATAAAGAGACAAAATATCTTATATTAATTTATAAATTAGTCGTTTATGAACATTTAATGGAATTACAACTAACGTAATGGCATGCCCGAAGGAGAGCACCATGAAGAGTCGAAGTAACCTCGGGTCGAGGTAATACAAATACGTCCCTTCTCAACCATCTTATGTTTAACCGAGTGATTTCAAAACTAAGTGACGATTTCAAGGAATCGAAATGACTAAATCCAAAAACGTAAAGAAACAAAAATCCATTTAAATCAAGTTTTCAAATCAACACTCGAATCGAACATTATAATGGTCAAATGTATAACGATTTTAGACCACAAGCCACAACAAAATAATCAACTAGTAGATGGTCATGTAACACATGACAAGTTGACTATAGTCAACCCATAAAATTGGTTGCTCTCTATATACACATAGTATAGACATACTTGTATACATACAAGTATTTACCACAACCTACTCCATTATACACCATAAATAGGTGGGCACCATCTTCTTCGTCCTTCACTCTCTCCTTCTTCAACCTCCATTAACAAACCTCCATATAGCCAAACTCCTTCAAGCTTCACATCTCTACTTATCCTTCACCATTTCTCACATGCAAATACATATGCCTTATCCTCTCAACTTGAGAAAGCTAATGACACATCTCAATTCATGATCAAGCTACAACAACAAGTTAGAAGGTAATAAAATCATACCCATTCCTTTCCCTTGTTCTTCTATTTCATCCTTTTCATTCTTTTCACTCTCTAACACATCTAAGTCCATTCAACATCTGCTAGGAGTTCGATTTGTCAATCTAATTTCGAAGTGGAGAATGAATTGATTCAAAACTCTTTGAAGAAAAGTGAAAAGGTGGGTTTAGCAGATGTTGAATGGACTTAGATGTGTTAGAGAGTGAAAAGAATGAAAAGGATGAAATAGAAGAACAAGGGAAAGGAATGGGTATGATTTTATTACCTTCTAACTTGTTCTTCTCACTAGTTTTTAAATCTTGATGCATGCATATTTTCTTGATGAAATCTTGATGATTATCACTTACAAACTAAAGTAAATGAGTAATATAGCCTCATTATCAATTGGGTAAGTCAATTAATGAAGTGCATGTTGATTTTGAAGTAGTAGAAACTCAAATCTTGAAAATTCCCAAATCCCGTAAGCAATCTTTCCTATTTTTGTAAAATGAAAATTAAATACTATCCTTCATTTTTTGATGTTTATAATTTAATTAGACATGTAAAACATTATTATTTATCTCTGAGATTTTGAATTTGGTTAAAATGAGTTTTAATAAATTAACTAAAATTCGCGAAAGATTCAACATTTACAATGTTGACAAAACAGGGTACTGTTAGTAAAACAACTATAATCCTTCTTAAAAATGATCAAATTGTCTTTAATCTATGAAAAATTAAAGATCCATGAGATGTTGATATTTCCCAGTAAGAATTATGATATTTGGAGTTGTATAAAATATTTGGTGAATATTTCTCCGTCATTGCTCACTGCATGAGCAGTTTAGGTAGAAAATTCCTAGGTGATAGTATATAAAGGTGTTTTAGACTCAAAAGTATGTTCTGAATAGAAAGCACAGTAATCTAGCATAAAAAAATTAGAAACATGAGAATTGAGAACGTTTGACCACTGAAATATATTTTATAATGAAGGACTAGCAAACTGCCAGAATCGGGATTTTATGAACCGAACCTAAATTTAATGAGATCACACCAAAAAGGGAAACTAAATCGAGATGGAAGAAGATGTCTTGGACGTACTGTTATTTATTGCTAGCTTGATCTTTTGGGCAAGAAAGCTTATACATAGTTGGTCTTACATTCATTGGGGACATTTGTATGTACTTGAACTCGAAGGTGTTGTGTATTTTATCCTTTGTGAGTCTCCTAATGAGTCATATAATTAGGTTGTTAGATATGTGCTTGGTGACATGTTAATGTTTGCCTTCTTTAAGTGTTCTGTTAGTAATCCAATTTGTATCATTGTCTGATGTCATTGCATAAATTGCCAGCCTTGGTGCTCTGTTATTGTATTTCTGTGTTCAGACTTGTGAAGCATATAATGTTATATTTAAATAATTGTGTGTTCTTGTCCAGTTAGTCAGATTATATGCATAATTGTGTGATTAGTGATAAATATACGTTACTGCTTATCTTTATAATTGTTAACGATAAATTGTTAAATTATCATGTAATTATATGCCTAGTTGATTCTACTGGCTTATGCTCGTTTGTGGAGGTTAAAGGGTATCGATAAGTGTTTTTGCGTAATGTTAAGTAGTGTTACCTTTTATCAGGATTTGCGGGTTGCTATTTAGCAAGGTCATCTAAGGTGAGTGTTCTACCCAAAAAGTATATGTATAGTTTGCGAAACTACAAGAAGCTATTTTAATATTATATATATAGTACTGCATCTCAAATATTGTGAAACTCATGAAATCAAGTTCTGAAAACTGCATCAAATCTTTTTCTCATGCTTCCGCTCTAAAAAGATATATATGTATATGATTTATTATGATCTTCGTTTGATTTGATTGATTGATTCGCTTCGACCGATATGTGTGCAATTGTAGTGGGGGTTTCTGAGTGGACATACTTGGGCAGTTGTGTCTGTCGAGTTGTTCATGAAGTACCTCTACTTACTATCCCTAGACGCGAGACAGAAGTCGCCAAGGTCTTTGGGAGTAGTAGTGTTCCACCCCTGTACCATGGCAGGGTCTTCGTCTTCGTCTTCATTTGACAGTGGTAGTACCCTGTCTGGAGTGATAAGGGCTTGGATTGGGGTTATAAGGTTGACTGCACCAACGATAATTTATTCGCTTCGTTATATGTTTTCTTCGATTATTTTTATATTATGATTCGTTTGATTTTAAAAACCATACTTCGTTATTACGTAATTCGTTGTTCACATAGCACAGAACCTCACTGAATTTTATCTCACACTTGATTTGTTACCTTCTTATAGATTTTGACGCCTTGGAGTCCTAGACGTTCAGCAACGGAGAGTGGGGTTTTCTTTATAAGTTTGGGATTGTCGGAAAAATTATTTTGAACCCTTCAATTTTTTTTTTTTTAGCACTAGCGGCTGCTTACAACTTTGTATAGATTTGTGTAAAACTTTTTGTGTCTTTTCTAGACTTTTCAATTAAAGAAGTTTATTTTTGTTACGTAAATTTTTGGGTCGTTACAGATTTGATGACTGAGGTCGGATCTTGATTAAAAACACTTCCCGAACCTTATGTAAGAATGATTACACCTTGTGCATGCATAAACAACAACAACATCAATGACCAACTATTTCATAGCAAACATATTATATATTGTTGAGAACATAGGGTATATTGGTGAGAAGATAGTACATATACGTAAAAACGTAGGAAAATTCAGTAAAAAACAGAATAAAAAAAAATATGTCAAAAAACAGAGCACAAAATGACTGTCAGGTTTTTAATGAAAACATAAGACATATTCCAGAAAACATAGGTAATATTCTTGAGAACATAGCACATACATGAATGAACATAGAAACGTTGTACACCTTATTTTTCCAGATCTGAGTTGATGATTGAGGTCAGATCTTCATTAAAAACACTGTCCGATCCTTATGCAAGCATGATTACACCTTGTGAATGTATAAACAACAACAACATTAATGAGTTACCATCAAAACACGAAAATATAGATGAATAGTTCTAGATCTACAATTTTTCGAACTTGATTTTTTCAGATCTATGTGGATTCGAAGCTATCTTATCATTCGAAAAATGAATCATCTATGTAGCAGTCTGTAATCAATCATAATATCAACTATATAGTTTGATTTTTCGATCAAATCGGTTGAAAACGTTGAAAAAAATAAAAATTCTTTCGAATCATGTCTAACCTTTTTTGTCGTTCGTTTTTTTTGCAGATTCCTGAAGAAATAGCAGCTAACGTTGTTGACCGATCGAGTTGTTGCATTTTTCCAGTGAATTAATGGTTGAATCGAGCTTTTTCTTTGGAGAATTTTAGAGAGAGAAAGTAGTGAGAGAAAGAAGCAGAGAAATAAATGGCGAATTGTGGTTTTTTCTGCTGGTTTTTAGCTTATATATATACCGACCTGTATCATAGACAGTCCGACCCGCTATCTTGCCCTTGGGCTAGGGTGTTTTTGAAATGTGGATTTTTATTGGGATTAATATGTAATAAATAGAAACTATGTTTCTATGTCTCTATTTATAGTGTGTTTCTTAGGAAACTTATTCAAATTTTAGAGGGTAAATTTAGATTATTTTGATTAATGTTTGTATTTTTTTAAATTTAAATATGTATGGATGAAAGTGTGATTACTAGGCGATAGGACGACTAACTTGCCATCTTTGACGATTTAATAAGTACTGTTAGATTAAATATCTAATAGTGTATAGTCAATTTTCTGTTTTCAGCCAGTACGAGGTTGATTTAACCGTAGAAAGAGTCCAAGTTTGTTTGTACAATTAGTTGTTGGATTAGTGAATGGAATTGTAAAATCCCGAAAATTTTATTGGACCGTCGATTTGAAAGGAGGCAGTCTTACGATTTAATCAGACGTGAATTGGAGTAATGGTTTGTAAAGCCCAAGTTGGGCCCAGGATGAGCCCAACAAGCAAACCCTGAGTTAAAACCCTAGTCTTCTTCTTCCTCCTCTCTACACTTCCTTAGGCAGCCTCCAAATCCACCACCAAGCTCCGCCCGTTTATCCCCCTCCACGTCACCGACCTTCCTTCTTCCTTCCGATGCGAATGAAATCGAGTAGTGTTGTGATTATCGAACTGAGATTGGTGTGTATCGCGACATGGAAACAAGAGGACGAATTCGCGATTCGATTTGGACTGATTCGTGTTGTTTTGGGACTGTTACACATCGATTTGAATGGAGGGATTGATGGTTATTCGATTGCTGTAACCTTGGCCTTGATTCGGAGTCGATTGGTCCGATTCAGGAAGTTTTGGATTGTAGCAGGGACTAGTTTGAGGTTTTCTGAAAGTTAAAACCCTTGCTTTTGGGAATTTGAAGGAGCTAGGGACCTCCTATGCAATTTGACGAGTTTTAGCTTATTCCAGTTTAGCCCCAGATCCGTAGAATGCCTATTTTGCCCCTGAGATCGCACCAATTCACAGAAGCTGCCATCACTGAGTTATAATTAGTTTTCTGCGAGTTATAGAGTAAAGTTCTTGCTAGCTCAGTTGGTTGGCTATGGTGATGCCTTGCTGGAGGTTGATGGTTCAAGCCTTGGTGGAGACAGTTTTTGTATCTTTTTATTTCCAGACCTATTTGTGTCCAGAAAATTACCGTTTTGCCCTTGTTACCCTATTTCCTCAATATCGACCTATAAAACTGTAGTAGAGGCGAGATGGAGTTTGTGATTGGTTCTTTGGATGAATCGTGGTTTAAGTTAACTTTTGGAGATTCGATATGCAAGCTATTGGAGGATGTTGCGGTTATGTAAGCTTGACTGGATTCGTATCAACCTTGAGGTAAGGGGTTTCCTTGACACTTTTGCTTCTATTTTATTGTTATCGTATATATATATATATATATATATATATATATATATATATATATATATATATATATATATATATATATATATATATATGTATGTATGTTTTATGATTTGACAAACTACTTATGGTTATTATATCAAGGAATGGGACTTCGTATAATAATCTATTCGAAAAGGATCAAGTATGTGCACCCATAAATGTTTTATCGTGATTGTGAATTGTGAAAAGTGTTTCGTTCAAAAGCATGGATTGAAAATATGTTTTATGCTCATCGATATGCCTATGAATTGTTTGGGCCCTTTCGAGGGAATGTCGTGCTTTTGGAGATCTCCCATTGTTATGTTATTTGGTAGGACATTGTTATTGTTATGTAAAAGCCGACCTGTGTGTCACCACTGTTCGTGTGGCCATAGTGTATTGTATGATTGAGCTAAATATGAATTGACATTGTTTTGTAAAGTGTTCCATGCAAATTATTTTGGATATATAAACGTATTGATATATATATATGTATGTTTGAAATACTCTGCTTAATCCGGTAAAAGTGTCATTGAGGCTCACCTTACACCCCCTTTCAGATATTTAGTAAGTGATTGGACGAAGATACTCTGGAGTTGAGACGGTAGACATATGGTGGATTTGTGAAGACTTTTTAGTAGTGGTTGCGTACTCTGAGGTTTATAGATTAGTGATGACTCGTACTGTTGGGATTGTTGTTTTGTATTCAGGACTTGTAATTATTGTCGTAAATGATATTAATAGACGCTCTGTTGTATCACTCTGAGATTATTTCATGTATTTGAGGTTTTAAGTAAGGCTTCGTCTTGGCGTGAACCCATCTCACGATAGACGGCCGGTCGCAGCAAAGTGATTTGGTTTTGGGGCGTGACATGAATTGTATGGGTTAAAGGCATTACACTACAAAAAAAATCAGGTTTAGGGACGGATTTATCCGTCCCTAAACCCTTCCCGATTCGTCCCTAATCCGTTAGGGACGGATAGGGACGCCCGTCCTTAAAACGGGCGTCTCTAACCGTTTAGGGACGGATATATTATCCGTCCCTAACCAGATCCGTCCCTAATGGTCAAACACCATTAGAGACGGATAATATCCGTCTCTAATGTCTGTGACCATTAGGGACGGAGGGACGGATAAATCCGTCCCTAATCCGTCTCTACGGTTAGGGACGGATAAATCCGTCCCTAATCAACGGGATGGTTTAGGGACGGATAATATCCGTCCCTAAACTGTTTTTTGTTTTATGTTTTTTACATTTCACCTGTTTTACAATGTAGTCGTAGATAATATACCCGAAAGTGATAAAATTGCATTAATTAAAATAGAGATTCGATAAAATATCCGAACAAAAGTCTATATATCCGAATAAGTTGAATAGTGTGAAAAGTATGTATCTAGAACAACGTAAGTACATGAGCATCTAAGAACCGGGAGGAGGCGGTGGTTGTTGGTTCGCAGCGAACATCTGTTGTGCCATCTCATCCATCCGACGAGTGATATGAGCTTGCTGCTCTAGAAGTTGATCGATCATTTGCTTGAGAGGATTCATCAGCTCATTCACCTGCTCTTGAGTGTAGAAATTTTCACGTGATGAGGATGCCTGCTGCGACACGGAGAAGCTACCACCGGGTGTCAATGAAGGGCCCAAACTGCCGAGCCCATACACTCGACCCTTAGCGTCCATCGGATTAACTTGGAAGAATATTTGGTCCTGCTCTCGAATTGTGAGTTCATGACCATCGATCATCCTCTCCTCCATAATTCGCTCCACCTCAGTCTGCAATAGTGTAGTGCATACGAAATGAGATACAGTTTTAGGAAGATACGCTCGAGCAAAAATATACACAAATACAAATGTGAACCTTAACAAAGAAACATACCGATTTGCTCGGCCTAGGATCACCACATGCCATTCTTCATTTTGCCTTCTTAAAGTGGTGAAAAGTAGTGGGCTCCCGGCATGGAGTCAAGAACATGCAAACAAGTAGAAAGTTGTTAGAAATGAAAGCAAAAACATAAGTACAAATCATATTGCAAGTCGAAAATATATATATACTAACCGACATCCGGATGCAGTAACAACGACCGCGACCCATAATGATGCTGAGGTGCTGTACCATCTCGCGCCTCGGTCGGATTCGCTCTTCGCCGCCATGTCCATGACAAGTGGATCTCTCCAGTAAACCTGCCAAAGTGCCCACTCTTCATCCCCCATCCACTGCAGCTTTACCCCAGATGCTTTCACGTTGCAAACCATCCTCTTATAACACTCTGACCCAACAGTCTCGAAAACAGGCCACAGTTGGGGAATGAGGGCATTGGGAATGAAGTAGAGTTTCTACAACATTTCCATAAGTAGCAAGCCCAAATAGATTAATGAAAGCTGGAATTTAAAGTAAACACAAGTACAGTGGCTAACATCACTACAAGAATTCTGCTGTAACGGGACGGAAAGGGGCGACGGATTATCCGTCGCCTCAGCAGGACGGATCGTAAGCAGGCGGCGGATTCTATCCGTCGCCCCGTTTGGCGACGGCTAAAACTTATCCGTCGCTACAGAGCGACGGATAAGTTTATCCGTCGCTACAGAGAGTTGACCCAGATCTAAAAAAAAAAAAAAAAAAATTTTAGCGACGGATAGATCTATCCGTCGCTATAGCCGGAAAATTAAAAAAAAAAAAAAAAGTTAGCGACGGATAGATCTAGATCTATCCGTCGCTAAAAGCCTAAAAAAAAAAACCATATATCTTCTCCACCACCTCCTTTCCTCCACCACTTCTCCTCTCCTCCTCCTCCCACCACCACCTTTCTCCTTCCACCACCACCATCCACCACCATCCTCCACCACCACCTCCTCCACCACCATCTCCACCACCACCACCTCTCTCCTCCCACCATCCACCACCTTTCCTCCACCACCTTTCTCCTCCACCATCCACCACCATCCTCCACCACCACCACCTCTCTCCTCCCACCACCACCGCACCACCACCACCACCACCACCGCACCACCACCATCTCCACCACCACCACCACCACCTCTCTCCTCCCACCACCACCGCACCACCACCATCTCCACCACCACCACCACCACCACCTCTCTCCTC
Source organism: Plantago major (assembly GCA_026545765.1). Lineage (NCBI taxonomy): Eukaryota > Viridiplantae > Streptophyta > Magnoliopsida > Lamiales > Plantaginaceae > Plantago > Plantago major. The sequence goes on along the minus strand of CM048843.1, from coordinate 37,257,789 downwards.
CCACCACCACCGCACCACCACCATCTCCACCACCACCTCTCTCCTCCCACCACCACCGCACCACCACCATCTCCACCACCACCACCACCACCTCTCTCCTCCCACCACCACCCTGCCACCACCACCATCTCCTCCACCACCACCACCTTTCCTCCTCCCACCACCACCGCACCACCACCACCCTGCCACCACCACCACACTGTACGAATACAAATTGGATACGAATATAAAAATTCGAATACAAATTAATCCGTATACGAATACAAATCAATATCTCGTATACGAATACAAATTGGATACGAATTAATCCGTATACGAATATAAAAATTCGAATACGGATTTTAATTTTTTAAAAAAAAATAGAAATGGGGCGACGGATAGATCTATCGGTCGCCCCATTATCAATTTAAAAAAAAAAATGATCAATCGGTTGTCCAATCCGTCGCGAATTGGACGACGGATTGTTATCCGTCGCCAGTAAGGCGGATTTTCTATCCGTCGCCGGTAGGCGACGGATAGATAACATGTGACGGATCTATCCGTCGCTACGAACAATTTTGTAGTGCATACCACGAAATCAGCACAACAAGTTCAGACTCAAATTGTCCTAAAATTTACTAACACAACGGTGACTAACATATCACCCAAGTACAGTGGCTAATATACCACTCAATCAGCACAACAAGTCAAAGAACATGGATAAAGCTTTGTAACATTTAATCTTACCCGCATCTCATCAAAATAATGATGCTTCATCCTGTCCGGGAGCGTAGACCACTTCTCCCCTCCTTCACCCGGCTTCTCCCTCCGAAGTCTTATAATCTTACCAAGATTTTCGGAGGCACCCGGTACAAAGCTTCATACAAATGAGATAGACATGAAACAAACATTATTAGTATATTCACCGACATTTAGTAATTATCTGAAGTTATGTTCTACAAATGCATAATACTTACTTCTTCCGTTGGGAACAAAACCGCTTCCCATTCCAACTAGCACCGGTGTCGAGCGGTGTAGGGACACCGTCGGAGGATAAGTCAAAACATTGGTGGCGTCCCCACGCCGAGCGATGGGAGTCTCAGGAACATGTGACTGTGAACTCCCTCCAATGTCATAGCCCCCCGAAGGGCTACCCGCATCAGGACCACCACTAGTAGCACTAATGGCCGGTGGACAGTATGTGGACCTCCTTTGCCTCGGCATCTGCAAATTCATAAAACAAGTGTTAGTAAGAAAGACGAAATGAATTGACATGTAAAACATATATAATAGACACTTAATAAAGCATATATAACAAGTTGTAGTAAGAAAGATAAGTTGAATTGGCATGCATGTAAAACATATACATTTAATACGTCAAGAAGACTAAAAAGTCGAGACGGATTATGGAGGAGAGGATGATCGATGGTCATGAACTCACAATTCGAGAGCAGGACCAAATATTCTTCCAAGTTAATCTGATGGACGCTAAGGGACGCTAAGGGAGCAGGACCAAATATTCTTCATTGACACCCGGTGGTAGCTTCTCCGTGTCGCAGCAGGCATCCTCATCACGTGAAAATTTCTACACTCAAGAGCAGGTGAATGAGCTGATGAATCCTCTCAAGCAAACGATCGATCAACTTCTAGAGCAGCAAGCTCATATCACTCGGAATGGTTCCTTCATGCACTCACCGGGGGGCAGGTGCTCGACTACCGTTCTAGGAGGCAAAAATTGTCTATTCCTACATTTGTTCGCATTGCAAGGGCACTTCATCATCCCCGACTCAAACAATTAGTATGTGTAAGTGCAAAAGCAATGAAGGATTCAACCCCTTCCACAAAACTAGATTCAATTATGCCATTAACAGTGCGACGGTACATCCATGAACGATCGGGATTCATAATTCAACAATTAACCTGCGTCTCAATTTATTAGATTTATAACATGTATAACATTACGTATTTAGTTTCATTACAATTACAATTACATTTTTAATTATGATACGGTAACAATTGGTAATGAATTACATGCATTTTACGATTACAATTCAATCCCACTGGTAGTTATAACATTTATACCATTACGCATTTAGTTTCATTACAATTACAATTACATTTTTAATTATGATACGGTAACAATTGGTAATGAATTACATGCATTTTACGATTACAATTCAATTTTATAGTAGTTAAACTTCCATATATCTATTAACATTACAAATTGTAGATGAAAATATTATTGATTGTTTTTATGTTAATACTCCAAAATTATATTAAAATCACCAAAATCACCAAATTGTCTCCAAACACACAATTAAATCTTCATAATCCTAGTATTATCTGAAAATAGCTAAGTAAATACCCTACACACTTACAATCATAGTAACATCATACTAGCAATCCAATTTCACAATAAATATATCAATTGCACATCTCAAAGCTAACCCAATACGTAATATAAGCTAAATTATCTACTACATACTTCCTATAAACATACAATTGATCAAACTAGTCGAAATTCATAAAATTCCCAAAAATTTAAAAGGGTTTTAGCCAAAATACCTTCAATTTCGGGAAAATAGCGGATGAAAGTTGAAATTGATGCACAATCCAAGCTCCTTGTCCGACGAGCTTCGAAACGAGACCAAGATTGGCCGGAATCGTCGAGATTTGGCCGGAAAATGCTTGGGACGAATTGGGAGAAAGGAAGGAAGAAGGAATGAAATGGAAATAGAAATGATTCTGCTTCCCGTGTTCTGTTTAGAACACTGAGCTTTAGGGACGGATTTTTTATCCGTCCCTAAGCCGTCTCTACCATTAGGGACGGATATCTATCCGTCCCTAAAAAATGTTTTTTTTTTTTTCTCGGGTCAACAGTTTTAGGGACGGATATTTTATCCGTCCCTAAAACAGGGACGGATTAGGGACGGATAGGCCTATCCGTCCCTAAAACAGGGACGGATAGGCCTATCCGTCCCTAATCCGTCCCTAAAAGTGCCGATTCGTCCCTAAATTAGGGACGGATAATATCCGTCCCTAATTTCCGTCCCTAAAACCGAACTTTCTTGTAGTGTTAGGATGTGTAAATATCAGTCAGGCAAGCTAATTGGTGTTGCTTGTGCATATATGGTGTTTTCAAGATACGTAGTTGTTAGTACTAGTTTTGCTTACTTTGACCTTTTACATGATCAAATGAAGTGCAGTACGAACAAATGTTCTTTATTAATGTTTCACCTTTCAGTACTATGATGTTGAATGAAGTACATGTCCAAAATATCTACTCCATCCATCCGGACAACTTCATACATTATAGTTAGTGCACAGTTTTATGTGAAAAGTTAACTTAATAATATAATATAAAAAAATGTAGAGAAAAATGTAATTTTAGTGGCAAAATGTGTGATTTGAATGTAAATTTGAGATTGTTTATTATTTTTCGGTGTGAGACAAATTCCTTTTTGGTAATGTATGAAATTTTATGTAACGATTAAAAATAACAAATGTATAAAATTCTGCGGGACGGAGGCTGTATAATGTTTCACCTTTCAGTACTTTGATGTTGAATAAGGTACATGTTGTCCTAAATATGTATGATATAAGTGTACTCCCTCCGTATCAGTTTCAACTTCATGTGGGTTCGGACAAATATTTTAAGAGAAAAGTGAATAAAATATGAGAGATGGTGATAAAGTAGGAAAAAGAGTGAATAAAGTATAAGAGACAGTGAATAAAGTTGGAGAGATAGTAAATAAAGTAACAGAAAAAATTTCCATTTAAGGTAAGGAAAGTTGAAATTGAAACGTCCCAAAATAAAATGTGGAAAGTTGAAATCGGGACGGACGGAGTATATGTTATCACGTGATTTGATGTTTATGCACAAACAATTTAGAGAATGCATTCATGAGTTGAGTCTAATAGCATGCATTCACGTTAATAATATTCAATAAAGAATGATTTCAAGTTAAGTTCGAGAATGGACTAATAAGGTCTGCCAACCAATTCGTCGCCAACCAAGTTAAGTGGTCACTATCGGCTAGACTACAAACAAATCGTGACCATCAATGTTAAACAGTCACCATAAGAACTAGCAAATCGTGGGTATTCATGTTAAACGGTCACCATCGGCTAAGGTACACAAGTTAATTTTTGTATTGACAAAATTTAGTTATACTAGACCACGATCAAAATATACCGGCCCAATCCATTAATATTATTCGAAAGCAAATGAACAATAAAAATATTTGTCCCATTTAGGGTGTTCACCAAAGAGACCAAAATTCACATTGGATTGGCTAGAGGCAACTCACCATTTGGAGGCGCTTCATTATTTTAGACGTAACTCACAACCACTTTGAGGCAACTCACTACTTAAGAGGTAACCCAAGAACTACATTGAATATACCTTACTACTTTAGACTAAGCCGACAACCAAACAAGAAACGGTGGCATGAGCACAATGGAAGCCGAGTCCATGAAGAGAAAAAGTGTTTTTATTGGAGAATTGGGCTAACCCAAAGTCCAAGCCAAACGCAGTGTAAATGATTTCACAATGGATGTGGCATTCATGATAACTAACTAAAAGACCCATTTGACAGCATCTTCTTCAGTGTCTCGTATGTCATGAAAGCAATTCCTACACTTGGAACAACCTTGTAGTATTCCGGCATAATCCCTCTATACAAGCGACGGAAGCCTTCAGTATGCACAATGTGCCTAAATGTTCCAAACAACCCTGTATTATACACAGGAGCTCGGCCACCAGCACCTTCCAATTGCATTCTTCTCCTCATCAGGTCCAGAGGGAATGTTGCTGCACAAACATTGATGTAGACAAGTTAGGAACACATCTAGATTCATATTTACACGACAAGATGGAATTTCTTTTTATTCTACTAAAATTATTACAAAATTAAGTTGACTACTATTATAAACACTCACCACTTGACGACGCAATACCAGAAAGACTGCCACAAGCAAGGCTGACCAATGTGACAGAATCATTGGGCCTAATGAGAATAAGGAGGAAATGTTATTATTCAAACCAGATAAAAGTAATCGGATAATTTTCATGAACTGGACATATTTATTTTTATCACCTTTTAGATTGCCAATAGGACCTCAAACTCTCATAAACACAAAAGCTTATCGCTAGACTTGGACCAACACCCTGACATCCATAACAAAATTACATGAGATGAATAGTATTTAAGTGAAACACTTGAGCTACCATTAAGGATTATGTAAGAAATCAATCAAGAAAATACCAATAATGTCGCCCCCATCCCTTTATAGAGGCCAAGAAAACCTTCATCTTTGCAGATGGTACAAAGTGCATGCCTTATGCCCTGATAGTATATTGCATTTCTCTGCAAATGTCTGAACTAAGAGAAAGAAGTACTAACAAAGAAAATGAAATCAAGCAAACAAAGCACAAATCAAACATGTACTGAACCTTAATGATTGTGAAAGAAACTAATTGATTTTCTGCTTTATCATTGCCCATACTGACTAGTCGAAGACTTGAGGGAATTCTTTATTGTTATTCCATATATACCTTACCTTCTCTTGTTTTGATTTCATTTAGAAAAGTAATTTGTATGCATAAATTGACTTAAACTGCACTGCATTTCCATGGCAAAGTTTTACTATTAGTTATGGCAGACAAACTACATCTTGCCACTCTCGTTATCCAAATGGAGGAGTAACCGAGTAATGTTTCTTCAATAACATGAAGCAAACATGAAGCATGATTCTATATATCAGTTTAAGCAATCTTTACCTGTGCGGCAAGCCTTGTCCTAACAAGATCCAACGGGTATGTAGCAGCAGAAGAAGTTATTCCAGAAAGGCCACCACTTATAAAATGCACGAAAGCATCTGCATACACATTCGTACCACGTCCATCAAGGCCAGGAATCGTTTTTAAAATCTGAAAAAAGTACAACTTTTCGACGTGAGAAAGAGTTCAATACCCATTCTTGAACTCCACTGAAAGCATGATATTAATAGTACAAATACTTACGCGCTTGTAGTGTTCGTATGAATAAAAGTTTACTGCAGAACATGGGATTCGGTGAACAATGGTAACAAAATTCCCTTTCCAGAAAGCTCTAGGACCTTCTTCATTCACTATGCGCACTGCCTCACGCCATATACTAGGCCTACTGAGTATTGCAACATCCGAGTGCATGCCTTGTATCTATAACATCATCACAGCTATTACGGTGGATAAAAACAAAGTGAGCCAAATACACCTGCAGCCACTAAAATAGTGCCCATAGAAACTTGGACCAAACTGTTCATTTCGAATTCAAATTTGGGATCAGAAACAAAACTGGGAATCAAGTTTGGGACTAGAAACAAAAATGCTGGAGCGGGAGCGTATTAGAGCGACTATTAAATATGTAACTAGTATTTACTTATATTATAAATACAAACATGATAGTAATTCAAATAATATCATAGCAAGATAAATGTATCGAACGTATAATTGAAAATCAAAATACCATCATCCGTGGTGTTTCCAGATCAGCAGATCTTTCTTCTCATTGTAACATTTTCCAAATTTCAATGGCTGAAAATTTCATCATCTCAGTTGGCTTCTCTCTTGGTTGATTTTCAGCTTCGTCAACCATAACCATGTCCTTTTTGTTTGATGTAATAACAATTTTTACAATTATTTACATACATATCTTCCACCAAAATTTGCATTTTATTCCCTAAACGCTTTCGAAATGAACTAAAAAATAAAGCTTAAGTCGCAAATGTGCGGCCAAAACCCAGTTGATCAGAGACTTTATCAGAAATTTCAGAAAGCCAAACTATCAGCACCCTGTTTTCAAAGTAAACTAGAATAGCAAAATAAGACAGCTAGAACTTACTCACTCAGTAACTACACTCGTGAAGAATGCAACGATTAAATCACATCGAATCCAATTCCTATAGAAGTAATGGCCTAATTGGTATGGTGAATTGTGAAACTATTTAATGGTTGACCGCACATCTCAGGGTCATTGGTACGGTGCGTTTCAGGTTTAGAAGTGCAATTCAAAGGAATCCAGATGCATTTGGAAACGTAAAAGAATACTCTACTCTAGTATTGTTGAAAATGGTAGTAGTATATAATACAGTATGTGAAAATGAAGAAGAAATAAAACCTGGAAGAGAATAGTGAGGCGAGCGAGAGGGGCAGTACAGGTCTTGCTGAAAGCACCGGAAATACCACCGGCGAGGAGCTGAGGAAGAGTAGCAATTTGGGAGTGATTATTATGTGAGTGGTGGTGAAGCTTGGTAGAAGTAGAACCACCACCGTTAATCCCAACTCTGGCTTCCATTGAATCGCCTACCACAAAGTAAGTGTGGGAGAATTACAACTCATGCCGCCCATTGTCTTTCAGGTTTTTGAGAGGGAATGAATATATACGATCGCGGTCAAAAACCCTAATTCAGGGTTTAAGCCAGCCTTGTTGGGTGACGGCCGGTATTTTCTTTTACCATTAACTAGTACTCTTCTTATTTTTATAGGGGAAAAAAAATCCACAAATGGTATCCAAGTTGTACAATTTCATGTTTTGTTACCTTTGTTTGACGTCGTACAGTTTTTATACCTTTCATTAACATGTCGTCCAATTTTACTACTTTGTTAATCAAAATTAATGACTCCGTTAATTTTGATCGAACTAAGGCGAATTATAACGGATTCGTCCAATTTTTCGTCAAAAGAGGAGGGTGAAGAACACGCGCCTAGAATAAAATTTTTTTTAAAAATGAATTATGTTTATTTTGAATGTTTTAAAAAATGAAAAATGAAAAAAAAACATTAGAAAAGGGGTATTAACACCTTTAAATCACTCTCTCTCAATTAAATTCACCCAAATCGGAAGAACCCTAGGTCTGAAGAAAAAAGCAATTTGGTTTAATGGCATCCTCAGCAAGTGAATCAAGTGGTAAGTGGTGTAACTTCGAGATCAAATCGCAAATGTCGGTGCGGAAAGATTCCTCGCCAATATTGTTCATGGAAGCCACAACAACTGTTGGCCGTCGATTCTTTGGATGTCCTGATTATAACGTAAGTTTCCTCTTTCTGGAATGTTTTGGTTTTTTGTATGGGTAATTTTCCCCGTTTATTGTATATATGTAGTGAAATGTATGTTTACTGTTTATGCAGAAGGTTGAAAAACGTGGATGTAAGTATTTCGATTGGGTTGATTAGCCTTTTGATAGTAGACTGAGTGGTGTGTTGAGTTTCATGGTTAATAGTAAAACTATAGCAGAGGAGATGGTTGTAAGACTTGATGCTAAGTGAAAGAGTTGAGCACTGATTTTGAAGAGTATGATTGTTGCAAATGACAATTTATTTGTCTCACACCAAATGCTGGAGGAGAAGGTTAAGATGCTGGAGATTGAGAAGGAAGCAGCTGATAAGAAGATTAAGCTACTGGTGAAGGCTATTGGACTGCTTTGTGTGGTGATCATTTGGCTTGTGATGTTTTATGTTATGTAGAATGGGTATTAGGCTAATAAGAAGATGTAATCTATATTATAACTTGTCATTTGGTGTAGAATTAGCCGGGGGAGTAGTGCAAGATGTAATCTATGTTGATCTTGCAATTTTGGCTATGTGATTTTGGCATTGGAATCCCTTGAAGTTGTATTTGTGTTGTCATTTTGGCAGTATGGCAGTATGTATTCAACTTAAGAAACAATTGTAGCATGTAATTTGATATCTCATTTTGGCAGATTTGTGTAGCATGTTATCCTTGATATCTCAATGTACCTGAACAATGAAATACACTACCAAACAAATAATAAACTGGGAAACATGGCTTCTGATTTCATAGAGCAAATTATGCAAATGGTTTCTCAAATTCTGGGATCAAATTCAAGTACATGATCAAATTAAAGTAGTTCCATCCAAAATGTCAATATCAAAGTATTGCAAAAGTGTGCCAAATTCTGAATAACACTAGACAAAAAAAGGAGTAATTCAATCCAAATTCAAGTGACAAATTCAATTCTTCTTTGCTTGATCAACCTTCTCTTTCTTGACTTTCATTAGCTTTTGTTTTGCTTGTTCCACCTTCTCTTGCTTCACTTTAATCAATTGATCCCTTGTGATTAAATTACCTCCAGGAGTTTTAATATGTACTGTGCTCCCATCAATCTTAAGAGTCTTGGAGTAATTGGCCAAATCAAGTCCTCCTTTTTGAAGTGCATCAAATGCAATTGATCTTTTTTCTTTCTCAGCTTCCTTCAACTTGTTCAGTTCTTGAACTGTTGGTCCAGATAACAACAAAGGAAAAGACTTGGGGGGGGGGGGGGGGTTGAATAGTCTTTTACAACTTTTGTCGATAAACACAATTTCTCAGATATCTGATACTTAATTTTAGAAAGCGGAAGACTTTTCTGTGATAAGTGTACGTGCTCAGCAAGATATAATGTGTTTAAATACTTAGCAGGATAAAGAGAACGATAAGTAAATTGTTGAAAGTAAATAACACATCTTTTATAGTAGTATCTGAAGGTGGCGTAATCCTTCAACTAATCCACTTCGGCCTTTCTCAGACCTAGAATCCACTAAGACAGATAATTGACTTCAACTTACAAATATCTTCTCTCGATTCCTAAATACACTAGGTTCCCAACCAAGTGTTCCCCCTGAGTTATTCCCCGGCTCCTAGCCAAGTACTTCCTATACTCAGAAACCTTTGAGCTGTTCCTTAGTTTCCCAAACTAAGTACTTCCTATGCTTAGTAACCTTGGAGTTATTCCTTAGTTTCCCAAACTAAGTACTTCCTGTACTCCACGCCGTTTAAGGTGTTGGTTATGATGGTTTGTCAGGTGAGTAGTCTTAATAACTTTTCCATTATGTAGGAATACTTTATAGAACAAGGATCACTTAACACACTGCACAATGTGTGGTGATATGTTCTTTACTGACCCAAGTCTATGTTAAATGTTCTGGAGAATGAAACTCAGATACTCAATCTTTTGATTCAACTCCTTCACAGATACCAATGCTTGTTAAGGATCAGAACACTTAGAACTTTCGTGCTACTTAGAATTCAAGAACTTAGTCGCAACTGTAAGCTAAAGAGTAAGTACGTTGAAGGCTTGTATGCTTGAAGGAATAAGTTCGTTCTGTGTATAAGTTCAAGGTGTTCAGTGTGTCTTTCAAGCATTCTAAGGTGATATTTATAGTTGAATTTGAAGTCGTTTGAATAGTATCCGTTAGGCTCAATTCAAATTCAGACTATTGATATCTGTAAATAGTACTGCAGAAGATGTTGTCTATTTTCAAAGATTTCCTCTTTTCTCTGTCTGCGCATTTATTGCGCTTGTACTATTTTTGTCCTGCAATGCCAACGGAACTATGCACGCTTTCTGAAGCATTGCATGTCTCTTTCCAAAGACCTTCACATCTCCAGATACCTGTTGAAACATTGTTTCCCAGAAACATAGTTTAATCCAAGGTATCTGAGTGTAGGTTTCTGTGGGCACTTTTCCTCGTTCAGAAACCTTGTGTTCTCAGATATCTTTTGCAAAACTTGTTTCTTAAAAAACACTTGTTTCTTTAAGATATCTGGACATTGGTATCTGATGAGACCAATTTCCTTCGTCTTTAGCAATCTTGTGCAGTCTTCAAATTTTCAAATTTGTTGAACTCTCCTGCCGGATGCCTTCTTATTGGTCTTCTTCAAAAATATAAAAATTACATTCAGAGACCTAACATCCTATACAAAATTTGCTAGACTAACATACTTAGGGATTTTCCTATTTTACAGTGTTCAAGTGAACCAAGAGTACTAACCACCTTTCTGAGCTAAGATAAGTCATTAAGTTGCTGATCAAAATCTAAACAGATATTCCTAACAAATTTCTCCCTTTTTGATCAGTCAACGATGACTATATATCTTTAAAACCTATTACAACTTGGAAGAGGGAACAATTCAACACTTAATCTGTAAAATTCCGGAAATTTTTTTGAAGCGTCAATTTGAATTTGCTTTTGAGACGAGTAAATTATTGGACTTGAGTTGCTGTACGAGAAACTAATTGGGCTTGAGATGAATTACGGTTGATGAACGAGAGTAAAAGGTCCAATTACTAAAATCCCATGAGGTTTATTTATTGGGTTACCTTGGCTCATCTTTTTACGTCTCTTTCTTCATCTTTTTCTTTGGCCGTTCACTTCCTCTTCTTCTCGTTCCGCCACCATCGCCCACCAATCACCTCTCCACCTCACTCCTAACCCCTAAATTCCTCCAGTCGACCTTGGGATGCTGAAAACGAATTGAAACTGATATAAGTTTGGGTGTTATGGATAGCGAAACCGAAGCAGATCGAGTTTGTGAAGTTCTTGGATCGATTTGTGTTATTTTGGATTGTTTTTGGACCGATTTGGACGGAGGAAGTTGATGAGAATCGTTTGATGTTACCTTTGCTTGGATTTAGAGGAGTTTGGTTCGATTTTAGGAAGTTTGGAAAGTTTTAGAATTCGCAGGGACTTGATTGAAAGTTTGTAGAGACTTGAAGGACCTTCCTTTTGAGAATTTGAAGTCGCCAAATTTGGTTTGTAAATTAATTAGTAAACCAGAGAGTTTAACGATACAATGAATGATTGAGCAAAACAGTTATCAGTTGCGTGTATGGCTAAGTGGCAGAATGCTTAAGTTGGTTTTCAAGAGGTCTCAAGTTTGAATCCTTCTGTGCCCAATATTATTTTTAAGCCTCGTTTGTGCCCAGAAAATTACCGTATTACCCCTGATCGTTGCAGAATTACAATTATGACCTTCCACCATTTATCCCTATTTTTCCTAGCTCCAGAAATTACCGTTTTGCCCTTGTAGACTACATTTCCCTTTTTGACTTATTGAAACCGGAGTAGAGGCGTTTTGAAGTGTACAAGTGGTGCTTTGGAAGAATTGTGGTTCGAAGTGACTTTGTGTTGGTCCAGATAACGACAAAGTAAAAGACTAGAGGGAGGGGGGGGGTGAATAGTCTTTTTAAAACTTTTGTCGATAAGCACAGTTTCTCAGATATCTGTAAAGATAAAATTACCGTATTACCCCTGACCGTTGCAGAATTACAATTATGCCCTTCCACCATTTATCCCTATTTTTCCTAGCTCCAGAAATTACCGTTTTGCCCTTGTAGACTACATTTCCCTTTTTGACTTATTGAAACCGGAGTAGAGGCGTTTTGAAGTGTACAAGTGGTGCTTTGGAAGAATTGTGGTTCGAAGTGACTTTGTGTTGGTCCAGATAACGACAAAGTAAAAGATTAGAGGGAGGGGGGGGGGGTGAATAGTCTTTTTAAAACTTTTGTCGATAAGCACAGTTTCTCAGATATCTGTAAAGATATCTGATACGTAATTTCAGAGAGCGGAAGACTTCTGAGATAAGTGCACGTGTTCAGCAAATATAGTGGTATCTGAAGGTGGCGTAATCCTTCAACTAATCCACTTCGGTCTTTCTCAAACCTAGAATCCACTAAGATAAATTAGGTAACCTTACAAATATCTTTTCTTAGATTCCTAAAAGCACTAGGTTCCCAACCAAGTGTCCCCCTGAGTTATTCCCCGGCTTCCACAGCCAAGTACTTCCTGTACTCAGAAACCTTTTTGAGCTATTCCTTAGCTTCCCAAACTAAGTACTTCCTGTGCTCAGCAACCTTGGAGTTATTCCTTAGTTTCTCAAACTAAGTACTTCTTGTACTCCACGCCGTATATGGTGTTGGTTTTAGGTTTGTTTGTCTGGTGAGCTTCTTTAATAACTTGTTCAGTTATTCAGATAGCTCTGTGAATCAAGTTTACTTAATACACTTTGCAATGTATGGTATCTTGTTCTCTACTGACCCAAGTTTATGGTAAGTGTTCAAGAGAATGAAACTTAGATATGAAATCTTAGTTCAACTCTTTCATAGATAACAATGCTCGTTAGGGATCAGGACACTTAGAACTTTTGTGCTACTTAGAATCAAGAGCTTTGGTCGCAACAGAAAGCTTGAAGGTAAGTAGTTTGCTTGAGAGCGCTTGTGTGAGTATTCTTGAAGTTCAATGTGTTCTAAGGTGTGTTCTCAAGCAGTCTAAGTGTTGATATTTATAGATGAATTTGAGTGCCGTTTGAATAGTATCCGTTAGGATTAAATCAAATTCAAACTATTGATATCTGAATATAGTATTGTAGCAGGTTTGTCTTCTTCTTCAGAAGCTACCGTTTTTGTTCAGACATTTCTGTCTGTGCATTTAATGCACTGTACTATATTTTGTCCTGTAGTGCCAACGGAACTATGCATGGTATCAGAGATCTTTATACAATTAGAGTTTTCTGAAACTTTGCATGTTCTTTTCCAGAGTCCAGATACCACTTGTTTAAGCAACTTGTTATAATATGTTTTTTTCTCAGAAGCATATTTTATGTCCAAGGTATCTGAGTGTAGATATCTGTGGGCACTTTCCTCGTCTCAGAAACCTTTTATGCTCAGATATCTTTTGCACCTTGTGTGTTTCAAAACACTTGTTTCTTCAAGATATCCGGACATAGGTATCTGAAAAACCCTTGTCTTCAGCAATCTTGTGCAGTCTTCAAATCTTCAAATTCGTTGAACTTTTCCTGCTGGATACCTACTTCTTGGTCTTCTTCAGAAAATAAAAAATTACATTTCGAGACCTAACATCCTATACAAGATTTGCTAGAATATCATACTTAGTGAGTTTCCTCTTTTACAGTGTTCAAGTGAACTAAGAGTACTATTCACCTTTCTGAGCTAAGATAAGTCATTAGGTTGCTGATCAAAATTTAAACAGATATTCCTAACAAATTTCCCCCATTTTGATCAGTCAACGATGACTATCTGACCTATTACAAATCTGGATGAGGAAACAATCCACCACTTAATCATTTCTTATGATCTTTTAATTCATATAATTAAGAGCAGAAAGTAAACATCAACCAAATCACAAGGTGTGATCTTTGCTGACAAGTTATCTTTTTATATAAGAATGATATCTGGGAGTAAGATATGATACAGAGAAAGCTTAGAGATAACTTTTTCAAGATTTAACAGATAAGATCAATCAGCAAAATCACAGAAAACTACTTAGTCAAATAGAACAAAAGGAGTTACCAAGCTCCAAGTGAACATTCTAAATGACAAGTCTTCAAGTCTTCAAAAAAAATAAAAATCTTCAAGTCTTCAAAACAGTTCCATGGATCAGTCTGCAAATTTCCTATCACCAAACCTTTTTATGTCATCAGAGTAGTCATAGAGAAGAGTTCTGATAATCATTTTTGTGTCTCTGGCAAATCCACAGACTTCCTTGTAGGTTTTGGTGGGATTTCTCTTGACAAAATGCTTGACCCACAGATACTTTCCCCATTTCCAGGCATGCTCGATTATGATATCTGACAGCTTGAAGTATTCATAAATGATCTTCAGATATCTGATGTCACCCTTGTATTGATCTTCAGTTAAGTAGAAGGACTCATAGGGTTCCACAGCAAGTCTTGCTCTTGTGCCTGTTCCAGTAAGGTTGGGAATTCTGTGCACATCATCTGGTTTTCCATAAGGACATTCATCAGAGAGGTCCTTCTTCATGGCTTCAGTTCTCTTGATTACTTCAAAATTCAACCATGCTTTGATGTGGTTGTTGTTAATCAAGATTGGCTTATCTTTTCTCCATGCCATGAGCTGTTTATGGATTGGTTCTGGAAACCTTGAATTTACCAGTAAGTTCTTGAGTTCCAGAATCCAGTAGCCATTTTTCTAATTAATGCACCTGTAGATAGAGGAATTGTTGTCATTCTTCACATACTCAATTTTGGCTTCTTCTGGCCTGAGTGGAAGTAGACTTTTTCTTTGTTCAGCTCTCAGCCTGTTCCTTCTTTGTCTAGAATTCTCCTTTGGGGGATTGCTTGAAGAACCACCTTGGATTGACTTGGTATTTCCAGAGGGTGTTTTAGCTGCTAAAGGCTTTGCAGCTGTGGGCTCAGTTAGGCTATCAATTTTTCTTTTTCTGTGAAGAGGAGCTTCATCTTCATCAGTTTCTTCATCATCATCAAGATTAATTCTTGTGAGACTTTTGCAGCCTTCTTCATTGCCCTGGGATTTGATTTGACCTTCTTCTTCTTCTTCTTCAGAAGATTCATCAATCCCTCATACTTGTCTTCTCCTTGGAGCCTTAGTACTCCTTGGAGGTCTTTTTGCCATGGCCCTTGTTACCATTGTAGTTTCTTCAGTTGGCTGCTGGGAAGTAGCTACTATTTGCAAAGCAGCTTGATTTGGTGAGGGTTCATTTATTCTGAGTGGTGGCTGGGAAGTTTTTCTTGTTTCCTCTTCCTTTCTGAGCGGCACCAACTCTAGATTTCTTCTTTCCTTTCTCTTGATCAGATCCAAATTCTTCCCCCTTAGTCATAGTTGACTGACTAAGTACTACAAAAGAATCTGAGAGGGACTCAAAATTCTTTTGCAAGTAGTTGTAGGCAGTGACCAACTTCTGAAGTTTAGCCTTGAGCTCCTGATTTTGTTTGATAAGTCCATTTTCCTTATCAGTGAGCTCTTGATGGGCCTAGTATGGCATCTGCTTTTCCAGCAGTGTAACTTGCCTCATGAAAAGCTTTTTCAGCTAATGAAACATCATCGTCCCTTACCATTCCCAGATCCTTCTGAGCAATGATCATACTGGTTGTTCTCTGAGTGATGAGCTCAGTGAATTTTTGCATATTTGAGGGGACGGAGGCAATTACTTCTTTGTTTTGTGAAGACATCTCCCTTTTAAGATGAGCCAAAACTTGATATCTATTCATATATTCATGGGAGTGGACATTAGGCAGTTTGTTGAAAACTTCAGGAGCAATTAGCTTCCTTTTCAGATGAGAAACCGCCAAGTGTTCATTGCGGTGTTTTGCCAATGTCTTGCCTTCTTCATCATCTGAGTCCTCAGCCCAGTGATCTTCATCCTCTTGGACATTTTCAAGATTTTCCAGTCCAGCAACCATCTCAGAGATGGGCTTCTTTCTTTTTTGAGAGGAGGATGGTATGTCTTTTGTTGATGATGCAGCCTTAGCATCATGCTTTTCTTTAGATACTTCTTCAGTATCTAGCTCCTTAGCAATAGCATTTACAGCATCCTGGAGCTCTTTAACCTCAGAGTAAGCTACTGTCTCTTGTAAGTATTGATCTTGTAGTTGATTAAGCTTATCTCTGGATTTAACTAGCTCTTCTTCAAGTTGAAGATGGAGCTGTTGCTCTTCTTCCAACAGTTGTTTGAGTTGAGCAGTTCTGGCTTGAGTATTTAATATCTTCTGAGTTGTTTCCTCAGAGTGCTCAACTACATGTTCAGTAGTGTCTTTTTGTTGTTGGGAAGATGGATGGGTAGATTTCTGAGGTGATGGAGGAGGGGATTGCTGTGATGTCCTCTCAGTGTGCTTTTCAGCAGCTGATGCAATGTTTCCTTGTGGAATTCCACCTGTCCCTGGTGCAGGGGCATCATCATCATCCTCATCATTGTGATGGTCAGAAGGAAAATCTTCATAGTCATTTTCGTCAGTTTCCTTCTCTTCTTCATCTTCAGAGACCAGATTGATCACTTCTGGAATAGTGATCATTTGCCCATTTACTTCTTCTTTTTCAGAAGGAATAAATTGTAGTGTCTGGGGCAGGACTGGCTTGAATGCCATCTACAATCTGGTCTGACCATCTGCCTGTTTGAAGGCTTGCACCAATTTGTGTGCCACTTCCTTGGAAAAATCCTTACGCATTAAGGTCGCAACTTTGTATTGTTCAGTAGGGAACATTGCGTGGATGTAGTTTTCCAGATCAAGAGCTCGTGCTCATCTTGTTGTTTGATCTGTGATTCTCAGTATTTTAGAGAGATCAGAGCACCTTTACCTTTGCCATTTCTTGAAGCATTGAATATGCTTTGGCAAGGTATGAGTCTTGAAGAAGGGAAGAAGGTTTTCATAGTCATCATTTGACTCCTTCTTGGCACTACTTTGAACCTGAAAGAGAGAGTTTTGAATTAGTTTCAAAACTTGTGTAGATATCTGAGTTTTTAGAGTAGTCAAGTATCTGTGTTACCTGTGCAACAGCAACAGGTTCAGAAGGTTGGAATACTGAGGTTCCAGGTGCCTCAGATATCTGGATATGAGGAGGAGACTTGGAAGTCTGATCCTCAGCATCCTCTCTTTCTTTTTGAACCTGAAATTAGAAACATAACACTTAGGAAATTTTATCAAGAAAAAGTTCTATTTTCAGAATCAGATATCTGAGAGGTCAATTACCTCCACTATTGGAGGCTCAGATACTTGTTGCTCAGAGACTTGTGCAGTCTCTGGAAATTTTTCTTGTGATGAAGGTTTTGATGCCTCATCAATTTCCATTTGTTTTGGGGATTGAGCGGGCAATTCCCCAACAACTTCTACTTCTTTTTGAACCTATTTAAGTAGAAAGTGTTAGTTTGAGAAAAATGATCAGAGACTTGTCCTTTGAAGAATATAGATATCTGAATGAAATACCTTCTCTGCAGAAGGTTCAGATACTTGTTCCTCAGAGACCTTGGAAGTCTCTGGATTCTTCTCTGAAGAGATAGACTTTTCAGTCTCTTCATTTTTTCTTCTCAGTTGGAGCCTATTAGAAACAAACACTTAATAGTATTAGTCAAGTGTATAAAGCACACATCTGAGATGTTATATCTTAAGGAACTGTCTTCTACCTGTGAGACAGGCTCCTGTTCCTTAAGTGGTGAGGCTATGGAAGCCTCCTTCTCAGATTCTGAGGAAAGCTTTGCAGCTTCCTCTTGTTCTTTTGTTTGTAATTCAGCCTGTAACAAAGAATTTTTATTAGTTTAACAAGACAGAAAACACAAAGAAATTCACAAGTGCAAACCATTCAGCTACCTGAGCAATGTCAGGCTGAGTGGTCTCTGGAACTTGTGACCCTTCCATGAGTTGGTCTCGTTGTTCCAGTGTTGCTTCTTTGTTGGAAGTTTGAGGTACTTCAACCTTTTCCTGAGTAGCTAACTCAGTTGCCTCCCCTGGTTGATTATTCTGAGTAGGTGTCTCAGTTTGATCCCTCTCTTGGAGTTGGGGAACACCGCTCATTCTGATTTTCTTGACATGTTGCATTCTTTGGAATGTCGAAATGGAGTTCATTTACCATTTCATCAACCATTTGTGGCTGTTGTGGTTGTGCTTGTTGTGTTTGTCTGGAAGCAGAAGTTTGAGCTGTTGAGAGTTATTCCAGATTTTTAAGTGTGGTGTTGACATCAGCGTCTACCAACACTAGGTCACCACTCATCAGGGCTTCTTGAAGTTGTTTATATGTGACTTTCCGTGATGGTGTGTTGGCACCAACAACCTTTGCTATAGGTGCTTGTTCAACAACCTGTGAGCTGGTTACTTTCTCAGCAACCTTGGACCTTTTGTTCTTCCCCTTTGCCTTGGTTACTTTTTCAGCAACCTTGGGGGATGGGATCTTCTCCTCGTCCGATTCGTCATCGAAATCTGGAACAAAGTTATCAACAATCCCTGCTGCTTCTGCAGAAAGAGTTAGAAGTTTTTCAGCATTTATGAGTTCATCAGCAAGGCTTTCGGCAATAGTCTTGACATTTCTGAAAGCACTTTCTCTTGCTGAGTCTACTTGTTCAGTAGCTGATGCCTCTTTTGCAGCATTGATGAGTTCTTCATTGATGCTTGGGAACCTCCCGCTCTGATACCACTTGTTGGTCCAGATAACGGCAAAGTAAAAGACTAGAGGGGGGGGGGATGAATAGTCTTTTTAAAACTTTTGTCGATAAGCACAGTTTCTCAGATATCTGTAAAGATATCTGATACTTAATTTCAGAGAACGGAAGACTTCTGAGATAAGTGCACGTGTTCAGCAAGATAAGTGTAAGTACTTTGCAATATAAGTAAAACAAGTAATAAACTGCAGAAAGTAAATAACACGTCTTTTTATAGTGGTATCTGAAGGTGGCGTAATCCTTCAACTAATCCACTTCGGTCTTTCTCAGACCTAGAATCCACTAAGATAAATTAGGTAAGAGGCATATACCCAAGAAATTAACTACCTCACAGATATCTTTTCTTAGATTCCTAAAAGCACTAGGTTCCCAACCAAGTGTTCCTCCTGAGTTATTCATGCTTCCACCAAGTACTTCAGACTCGAAACCTTTTGAGCTATTCCTTAGCTTCCCAAGCTAAGTACTTCCTGTGCTCAGTAACATTGGATTTATTCCTTAGTTTCTCAAACTAAGTACTTCCTGTACTCCACGTCGTATATGGTGTTGGTTTTAGGTTTGTTTGTCAGGTGAGCTTCTTTAATAACTTGTTCAGTTATTCAGATAGCTCTGTGAATCAAGTATACTTAATACACTTTGCAATGTATGGTATCTTGTTCTCTACTGACCCAAGTCTATGGTAAGTGTTCAAGAGAATGAAACTTAGATATGAAATCTTAGTTCAACTGTTTCACAGATAACAATGCTCATTAAGGATTAGGACACTTAGAACTTTTGTGCTACATAGAATCAAGAGCTTTGGTTGCAACAGAAAGCTTGAAGGTAAGTAGTTTGCTTGAGAGCACTTGTGTGAGTATTCTTGAAGTTCAGTGTGTTCTTAGGTGTGTTCTCAAGCAGTCTAAGTGTTGATATTTATAGATGAATTTGAGTGCCGTTTGAATAGTATCCGTTAGGATTAAATCAAATTCAAACTATTGATATCTGAATATAGTACTGTAGCAGGTTTGTCTTCTTCTTCAAAAGCTACCGTTTTTGTTCAGATATTTCTGTCTGTGCATTTAATGCACTGTACTATATTTTGTCCTGTAGTGCCAACGGAACTTTGCATGGTATCAGAGATCTTTATACAATTAGAGTTTTCTGAAACTTTGCATGTTCTTTTCCAGAGATCATCATAGCTCCAGATACCACTTGTTTAAGCAACTTGTTATAATATGTTTCTTTCTCAGAAGCATATTTTATGTCCAAGGTATCTGAGTGTAGATATCTGTGGGCACTTTCCTCGTCTCAGAAACCTTTTATGCTCAGATATCTTTTGCACCTTGTGTGTTTCAAAACACTTGTTTCTTCAAGATATCTGGACATAGGTATCTGAAAAACCCTTGTCTTCAGCAATCTTGTGCAGTCTTCAAATCTTCAAATTCGTTGAACTTTTCCTGCTGGATACCTACTTCTTGGTCTTCTTCAGAAAATAAAAAATTACATTTCGAGACCTAACATCCTATACAAGATTTGCTAGACTATCATACTTAGTGAGTTTCCTCTTTTACAGTGTTCAAGTGAACTAAGAGTACTATTCACCTTTCTGAGCTAAGATAAGTCATTAGGTTGCTGATCAAAATCTAAACAGATATTCCTAACACTTTGGAGATTTGATGTGCAATCTATTGGAGGATCTTGCGGGTATTTAAGTTTGACTTGGAATTGTATCGACCTTGAGGTAAGGGGAACTCTTGACACTTTTACTTCTATTTTCCGTATTGTTATATATATGTATAGTTTTATGATTGACAAACAACTTATGGTTATTATATCAAGTAATAGGACTTGATATAATAGTCTATTCGAAAAAGGATTAAGTATATGTATCCCATAAAATGTCTTTGTTGTGTGTGCGATTTGTGAAAGTGATTTGATAAAGCATGGATTATGTGTACATTTAAGCTCATCGATATGCCTATGAAGTGTGTGGACCCTTTCGAGGGATTTTCGTGCTTTGGAGTACTCCCAGTGTTATGTGTGTGGACCCCTATTGTGTTAGGGGATATGTTATGTGAAAGCCGGCATGTGTGCCACCACGGTTTTTGTGGCCATAGTGTATATTTGATTCGAGCTAAATGTGAATAGTGTATCGTGACATGTGTTCCATGCAAAATGATTTTCGACTATGTTTGATATAAAACGGAGTGTATATATATGTAAACTTTTCATATGTACTTGATCCGGGTAAAAGTGCCAGGAGCTCACCCTTACACATTTTTTTTAGATATTTAGTAAGTGATTGGACGAGAATACTTTGGAGTTGAGATGGTAGTCAGATGGCGGATATGTGAAGGCTGTTTAGGAGGTGCTGCGACTCTGAGATTTGTATTGTATTGGTTTATTTGTACTGTTGAGATTGTCGTTTTGTATTCAGGACTTGTAATATTATTGTATATGGGATTTTTAGATGCTCTATTGTACCACTCTAAGATATTGTTATTGATTTGAGGATTAAAGGAAGGCTTCGTCTTGGCGTGAGCCCATCTCACGATAGACGGCCGGTCGCGCCAAAGTGATTTGGTTTTGGGGCGTGACATAATCATTTCTTATGATCTTTTCAATTCATTTTATTAAGTGCAGAAAGTAAACATCAATCAAATCACAAGGTGTGATCTTTGCTGACAAGTTATGTTTTATAGATTGATATCTGAGAGTAGGTTCATCAGATATATTACATGGAAAGTTCATAGATAACTTAATAAATAAAATACATTTCAGTACAGTCAGCAAGATACAAACTTACATAGTAAACTAGGACAACAGGAGTAACCAAGCTCCAAGTACACATCCTAATAAACTAGTATTCAAGTCTTCAATCAGCAAATCTATGGATCAATTAGCAAATTCCCTATCCCCAAACCTTTTGATATCATCTGAGTAGTCATAGAGCAAGGTCGTGATTATCATCTCAGTGTTTCTGGCAAATCTACAGACTTCCTTGTATGTTTTGGTGGGATTCTTATTGGCAAAGTGTTTGACCCACAGATACTTTCCCCATTTCCAGGCATGCTCAATTCTGATATCTGATAGCTTGAAGTATTCATATATGATCCTCAGATATCTTATGTCACCCTTGTATTGCTCTTAAGTCATGTAAAAAGACTCATAGGGTTCCACAACAAGTCTTGCTCTTGTGCCTGTTCCAGTGATGTTGGGAATTCTGTGCACATCATATGGCTTTCCATAAGGACATTCATCAGAGAGGTCCTTCTTTATGGCTTCTATTCTCTTGATTACTTCAAAATCCAACTAGGCTTTGATGTGGTTGGTGTTGATCAAGACTGACTTGTCTTTTCTCCATGCCATGAGTTGTTTATGGATTGGTTCTGGAAATTTTTCATTTACCAGTAAGTGCTTGAGTTCGTAATCCGAGCCATTCTTCCGATTAATGCACTGTGAGGAGTCATTGTTGGTCTTCACATACTCAATCTTGGCTTCTTCAGGCCTGAGTGGTAGTTGAAGTTTTCTTTGTTCAGCTCTCAGCCTGTTCCTCCTTTGTCTTGAATTCTCCCTTGGGGGATTGCTTGAAGAACCACCCCGGATTGACTTGGTATTTCCAGAGGGTGTTTTAGCTGCTATTGGCTTTGCAACTAAGGGCTCAATTAGGCTATCAACCCTTTTCTCTTTATGTGAAGAGGAGCTTCATCTTTATCCTCATCTTCATCATCATCTTCTAAATTTCTCTTGTTAGGTGATTTGCAGCCTTCTTCATTGCCCTGGGATTTGATTTGTCCTTCTTCTTCTTCTTCTTCTTCTTCTTCTTCTTCTTCTTCTTCTTCTTCTTCTTCTTCTTCTTCTTCTTCTTCTTCAGAAGACTCATCAACCCCTTTCACTTGTCTTCTCCTTAGAGCCTTGGTACCCCTTGGAGGTTTCTGTGCCCTGGCCCTTGTTGTCATTCATTTTTCAGGAATCTGGCTAGTTGTTGCTAATATTTGAGTAGCAGCTTGACTGAAGGAGGGCCAATTTATTCTGAGAGGTGGTTGTTCAGATTTTCTTTTGTTTCCTCTTTCTCTTCCTTTCTGAGCACCTTGAGATCCTTCCTCCTTAGTCATTGTTGACTGACTAAGAATCACAAAAGATTCTGAAAGGGAGTCAAAGTTGCCTTGAAGATAGTTGTAAGCAGCAACCAACTTTTCAGTGTGCTCCTGATTTTGTTTGATAAGACCATTGTCCTTATCAGTGAGCTCTGCTAGTGGACCTTGAATAGCATCTGCTTTTCTAGCAGCATAGCTGGCCTCTTCAAAGGCTTTTGCAGCCAAGTTTTGGTCATCATCCCTAACCATGCCTAGGTCTTTCTGAGCAATGACCAGACTGGTTGTTCTCTGAGTGATGAGCTCAGTGAATTTCTTCATCTCTGCAGGGACTGATGCAATGGCGGCTTTATCTTGAGAAGACAACTCCCTGTTCAATTTAGCCAGTACTTGATATCTGTTCAAGTATTCATTGGAGTTGACATTTGGTAGCTTGCTGAAGATTTCAGGAGCAATTAGCTTCCTTTTTCAAATGAGACACCACCAAGTGCTCATTTCGATGTTCTGTCAATTTCTTCTCTTCTTCATCATCTGAGTCATCAGCCCAGTGATCTTCATCCTCTTGGACATTTTCATCAATGTTTTCTAGTCTAGCAACCATCTCAGAGATGGGCTTCTTTACCTTTAGTGAGGAGGATGGTACATCTTTTGGTGATGCAGCCTTAGGATCATGCTTATCTTCAGATACTTGCTCAGTATCTAATTCTTCAGCAATTGCCTGAACAACAAGCTGGAGTTCTTTCATTTCAGCATACTTCCATTTCCTTGATGGTTTGATCTTCAATCTTTTGGAGCTTTGCTTTGGATTCAGCTATCTTCTCTTCCAGTTGAAGATTTAGCTGTTGTTATTCCTCCAACAACTGTTTGAGTTGAGCAACTCTGGCTTGTGCATCCAATATTTTCTGAGTGTTGTCCTCATAGTGCTCAACTACTTGTTTAATAGAGTCTTTTTGTTGGGGAGATGGATGGGTAGATTTCTGAGGAGATGGAGGAGGGGAATTCTGTGATGTCCTCTTAGTGTGCTTTTCAGCAGCTGAGGCATTAGTTCCTTGTGCAATCCCTCCTGTCCCTGGTGCAGGGGCATCATCATCATCCTTCTTATCATCCTCATCCTTGTGATGGTCAGAAGGAGGTTCTTCAAAATCATTCTCATCAGTCTCCTTCTCTTCTTCATCTTCAGAGACCAGATTGATCACTTCTGGAATCGTGACCATTTGCCCATTAACTTCCTCTTGCTCAGAGGGTATTAACTGTAGAGTTTGGGGCAAAATAGGCTTCAAGGCCATTTGCATTCTGGTCTGACCATCTGCTTGGTTAAAAGCTTGAATAAGCTTTCTGGCCACTTCCTTGATAAAGTCCTTATGCATCAATGTTCCAAAAGAATATTGTTCAGTGGGGAACATGGCATGGACATAGTTTTCCAAGTCAAGGGCTCGTGCTCTCCTTATGTGGTGATCAGTCACCTTTATGATATAGATAGATCGGAGCATCGAAGCTTTTGCCATCTCTTGAAGCATTTTAGGTGCTTTGGCAAAGTGTGTTCGCTGAAGAAGGGAAGCAGGTCCTTTTTCCCATCAACAGGGACCTTAGTGGCACTTGTTTGAGCCTGTATGACAGGCTCAGATGAGTTGACTACTGAGGTTCCAGGTGCCTCAGATATCTGGATATGAGGAGGAGACTGGGAAGTCTGATCCTCAGTGATCTTTCTTTCTGCTTGAACATGAGATTAGAAGCATAACACTTAGGAAATTTTATCAAGAAAAATACTATAGACAAATTCAGATATCTGAGAGGTCAATTACCTCCGCTATTGGAGACTCAGATACTTGTCTCTCAGAGACTTGTGCAGTCTCTGGAAGTTTTTCTTGTGATGAAAGCTTGGATGCCTCATCAATTTCCATTGGTTGCGGGGATTGAATGGGCAATTCCCCAGTAACTTCTACTTCTTTTTGAACCTGTAAGTAGAAAGTGTTAGTTTGAGAAAAATGGTCAGAGATTTGTCTTTGAAGATTATAGGTATCTGAATGAAATACCTTCTCTGCAGAAGGTTCAGATACTTGTTTCTCAGAGACCTTGGAAGTCTCTGGATTCTTCTCTGAAGAGATAGACTTTTCAGTCTCTCCATTTTTCTTCTTAGTTGGAGCTTATTAGAAACAAACACTTAAGAGTATTAGTCAAGTGTATAAAGCACATATCTGAGATGTTATATCTTAAGGAACTATCTATTACCTGTGAGATAGGCTCCTGTTCCTAAAGTGGTGAGGCTATGGAAGCCTCCTTCTCAGATTCTGAGGCAAGCTTTTCAACTTCCTCTTGTTTTTGTGTTTCTAATTCAGCCTGTAACAAAGAAATTTTATTAAATAACAAGATTAATAAACACATAGAGAGTTAAACCATTTAGCTACCTGAGTAGTGTCAGGCTAATTGGTCTCTGGAACTTGTGACCCTTCTATGCTTTGGTCTTGTTGTTCCATTACAGCTTCTTTGTTTGAACTTTCAGGTACTTCAGACCTTTCCTGAGTTTGCAACTCAGTTGCCTCCCCTGGTTGATCATTATGAGCAGATGCCTCAGTTTGATCCCTGTCATTGAGTTGGGGAACCTGCTCTTTTACATGATTTTCTTCATCAAGGAAAGATGCTGGTATCTCATGCTGTAACTCAAGTATTATCTCAGCAGCATCCACTATTGGTTGTTGTGGTTGGTGTGGTGATTATGATATGGATGAAGAAGGTGATGATGTATGGGGCCTATCCAGATCTGCTTGAGACATACTTTTAAGTGTTGAGGCAATGGCAGTATCCTCCAACACTAGGTTACCACTCATCAGAGCATCTTCAATATGTTTAAGTGTTACTTGCTCTAATGATGTGTTTTGTCCAGTGACCTTGGACACAATTTCTTCTTCAGCAACCTTTGAACTAGTTGCTTTCTCAGCAACCTCTACACTTGTTGCTTTTTCAGCAACCTTGGGGATTATTACTTCCCCCACATCTTCAAATTCCTCATCGAAATCTGGGACTGAATTATCAACAATCCCTGCTGCTTCTATAGAGAGTGTTTGAAGTCTCTCACTGCCTTTATCAACATTGATGAGTTCATTAGCAGTGGATTTAACAACATTGATGAGTTCGTCAGCTGTGGACTTAGCAGCATTGATGAGTTCATCAGCAATAGGTATGCATTCTAATTTCCCAGCAGACTTCTTTCGTGAAGTTCTGGGCTTTTTGGTCGCAACTGTACCCTCAGATACCTCATTAGTCTTTCGTTTCTTGGAACCTTTCTGAGATGCAGTAACCTTTTTCATCATGTTTGTATACTCATATTTGTAGAGCAGGTTACTGTTGGCTATGTCAGCCTTCTCTTTGAGCTCAATGCCAAGCTTCTCCAATAAGAAACATATCTTCAGTCCATAGCTTACTGTGGCTTTTGGCTCAGCAAGGCCCTTAACGATTTTAGGCTCAAAGCCTTGAATCTTCTTCACAAACTTCATAAAGGCGTACTTCCCCCAACTGAAAGGGTTTTCCAGCCTTTTGTTCTGTTGATTCAACAAGAACATCATCATCCAGCGTTCTTGGCTTATTTGGTCGGCACCTCCTCATAGACCATCAAAGAATCTGTGAAGAATGCATGCCAACACATCCCAGTGAACCAACAGATGTCTGGTTCTGATGTCAGCAAGTTTGAAGTCGATGGGTGTATTTGATTTTTCAAGATCACACACATCGCTGTAAAGTTTCTTTACACCTTCAAGGAGATCATCATCCTTGGTGTTTATTTCAAAATCATTTCCAAGATTTTGAAGTTCAAACAACTCACAGAAAGTTGTTAAGTTCAAAAGGATGTCCTTTCCTTGAACTTTTGATTTTACAGACACTATCTCAGTGCCTTCAGAAACACAGGAAATAATCCTTGAATGTTGTAGAATTCTAACACATCCAGTGAGGAAACTCCAATGGGAATAGCAGACAGGAAACCCTTGATTTGTGCCTTTTCAAGCATACCAAGAATCAATTACCTATCAGTCTGGTTTTCAATCGCAACAACAAGGTATTCCTCAATCATGGCACCACCCAAAATCATCCTGTGATTTGAAGTCCAATGGTCAGGATTGAAGTCTCCTATCAACCGATTGTTCTTTATAACCAACACTGGTGCTTGCTTTTTAGCAGTACCAGAGGTAGTTGCCTGGGATTTCTGGGTAAGAGCACGTTTTGGAGCCATCTCTTTAAATAGTGAAAGTTTTGAAAGTCAGAAAGAGATTAAGGTAGGAGATTAGTGATTCTTTGCAGAAAAACTAAGCGAAGAACAGAGATTTGCAGAAAACTTTGAAAGGTTTTTGCTATTTCTGTGTAAGTGTGAATGTTGGATTAGGCGAAAGTGATTTCTTTTGCCAAAATTCTATATATATAGCAACGCAAATCTCAACAGACATATACATACAAATTGATATATGTGTTCGCGCAGAAAGACGTGGGTGAAAACTGCTTTGCATTAAATGCTAGTGGGCCATAACTGTTTTTACAGTCCACTACCCTTTAGCGAGGTTAAATTTTGGCCGTTGAATCTGCAATGCCCATTTCATCAAGGGCTGAGATTGATTTTCCAGCAATTATCACAATCACTTCATGTAATCGTGCCCAATTAATGAACTTTGGCGAGTAGCTATCTGAATCACATTTCTTCTGTGTGACTAAGGGACAGTTTTGTTTTCTGAATTTATCTTCAAACAATACACCTGTTCATATATTTCACAAATATGGAAATAATACAAAACACGAGAGAGTAGTTGACTACAAATAGTTGTACTACTTTCTTCTTTTGTGTTCCCCCTCACTGAGTGATCTAGATATTTGAGTACCTGTAGAAATCTTCAAATAGCCATTTTACCCTTTAACCTTTAATATCTGAGTACCCGTCTCAGATATCTTTTTGCTATGTGTTTCACCTTTTGTCTTTGATATCCTGGATTCCCGTTCCAGATATCTTATCTCTTCTTTTCCCTTCTTAATCATACTGAGTTCCTGTTTCACTCACACTTTTAGCTCCTTTTTGGTATATGAGTTCCTGTCTCGGATACGTTTTTGGTAGGAGTTTTTACCTTTTGCCTTGGATATCTGGATACCTGTTCCAGATATCTTTTCTCCCTTCTGAGTTCGCGTCTCAAAGATTAGAACTTTTCAGTTCCTTTGGTAGCTCAATTAACCCAAGATTATGTCTTAAGCTTAAGAAAATGTTTTCTTGCAAAGGCTTTGTAAAGATATCTGCAAGTTGGTCTTCAGTACCAATCTTGAGTAACTCTATATTGCCTTTTTCCACATGATCTCTAATGAAGTTGTGTCTAACATCAATTTGCTTTGTTCTTGCATGAAACTTAGGATTCTAAGTTATGGCAATAACACTTGTGTTGTCACAGAAAATGGGAGTTTTCTCTTCATTGATCTCATAGTCTCTGAGTTGTTGCTGTATCCATAATATCTGTGAAGCACAACACCCAGCAACAATATATTCAGCCTCTGTGGTGGATGTGGCAATTGAGTTTTGTTTCTTGCTGAACCATGATATTAATCTGGCACCAAGAAATTGACAAGTTCCTGAAGTGCTTTTTCTATCAAGCAATGATCCAGCATAGTCAGCATCAGAATAGCCAACTAAACTCAATCCACTGTCTTTTGGATACCACAATCCAACTTCTACAGTACCCTTTACATACCTTAATATTTTCATAGCAATGTTGTAGTGTGATTGCATTGGATTTGTCTGAAATCTAGCACACACTCCAACTGCATATTGAATATCAGGTCTACTTCCAGTGAGGTAAAGTAGAGACCCAATCATTTTCCTATACTTGTGTTCTTCAACACTCTTATCAGATTCAATATAGGTCATTTTGGTTCCTATGCTCATAGGTATCTTAGCATTCTTTTCAGAAGGCTTTAGATTAAACTTGTTGAGCATATCTTTTGCATACTTTGTTTGACTAATGAATATTCCATCATTAAGTTGCTTGACTTGCAACTCTAGGAAATAGTTCAATTCTCCCATCATGCTCATCTCAAATTTATTTTTCATGAGCTCAGCAAAGTCTTAACAAAGTTGCTTGTCTTTAGATCCAAATATAATGTCATCCACATATACTTGAACCAAAAGTAGTTTCCCTTCATGGTTCAAAGTAAAGAGTGTTTTATCAACATCTCCTTTCCTGAATCCATTTTCCAGCAAGTATTTGGCTAAAGTATCATACCATGCTCTTGGAGCCTGTTTCAGTCCATACAGAGCTTTCTGAAGCTTATAAACCATTCTACTTTATGTGGAAACTTCAAAGCCTGGTGGTTGTTCAACATAGACTTCCTCAGCAAGTTCACCGTTTAAGAATGCACTTTTGACATCCATTTGATAAACTTTAAAGTCATTATGAGCTGCAAAGGCTATAAATAGTCTAATTGCATCCAATCTTGCAACTGGAGCATATGACTCATCAAAATCTAGTCGTTCAGTCTGGGTGAAGCCCTTGGCAAATGGTTATTTCACCAGACTCATTCATTTTGTTTCTGAAAACCCACTTGGTTCCAATTACAAATATTCCATCAAAAAATGGAACCAGTTTCCAGACTTTGTTTCTCTCAAATTGATCCAACTCTTCTTGCATTGCAGAGATCCAATCTTGATCCTTCAATGATTCTTCTATAGTTTTGGTTCAATATTTGAGATGAAACATCCATAAAGAGAGTCTGCATTTCCAGCAATTGCTCTCCTAGTTCTAACCTCTTGGTCTAAAGGACCAATCACATCCTTGGCAGGATGATTTCTTATCCATTTTATAATGGGTTTTGAACTAGTAGGATTAATATCATTTTGATCTGAATTTGAATCAATATGATCTTGACAGGATACTTGTTCAATATCTGAGATATTTGGCACACGGGAAATGCCATTGATATCTGACACTTTTTCAGTGTTAGAGATATCTGAGATTGAATTTTCAGCAATCTCATTCTCAGAAACCTCTTCATGATGAAGGTTCCCAGTAACCTGTTCCATTTTTGGAATTCTCATAGGAAATTCTTCATCATGTCTTAGAGTCATCTGGTTGTTACTAAGCAATGGTTGCTTTTCCTCGTCAGAATCATCCTCTAAGTGAATGACAGAGTTGTTTCCTTTTGAGGATTCTTCTTCAGAATCTTTAATCATTAGTTCTTTGCACCTATCTGAGAGTTCTTCATTCAAGGGTACTTTCTTGTTTCCTTCGTAGAAAACTACATGAACGGATTCTTCAATCTTTTGCGTTCTTTTGTTGTAGATTCTGTAGGCTTTGATATTCAGAGAATAACCAAGAAATACTCCTTCATCTGCTTTTGGTTGAAATGTTCTCAAGTATTCTTTTCCATTGTTAAGAACAAAACATCTGCAACCAAACACCCTTAAATGTTTGATACTAGGGGGTCTACCAATCAAAAGTTCATAAGGAGTTTTGTTATGGTGTTTGTTAATCAAACATCTATTTTGTGTGTAGCAGGCTGTATTAACAGCTTCAACCCAATAGATTTCACTTATTTCAGTGTCAGGAAGCACTGTTCTTGCTGCTTCTTTTAGGGTCCTATTCTTCCTTCAACAACACCATTTTGTTGTGGTGTCCTTACTGAAGATAGTTGATGTTGTATACCTTTGCAAGTAAAAAACTCTTTTATGTCTTTGGTTCACAAATTACCATGGTGCATTACGATTGAGACACCTTGTCATTTTTCATGACTTCAAGCTTATTCAGCAAGTTGGGAATGCCAACCCTTGCATCAGATTTTTGTTTGAGAAATACAACCCAAGTGAATCCTGAGTAATCATCAACAACAACTAGACCATACTTCTTTCTTGCATAGCTAGTTACAGAGGATTCAAAAAGATCCATATGTAACATTTGCAGTGGCCTTTCACTGGAGTGTCTAATTTTAGACTTGAAAGATATTTTGGATTGTTTCTCCATTTGGCAAGCTGAGCATATACCATCTTTTCTATATGCCATTTTGGGTAAACCAACCACCAATTCTTTCTTAGCTAGCTTGTTCAGAGTTTTGAAGTTCAAGTGACTCATTCTTTTATGCCATAACCAATTTTCTTCAGTGTGGCCAATTGACTCACCATGAGACATTCTTTAGTTGTGGCAGATGCCCAGTCAGCAACATAAAGATTTTCTTTCCGCCTAGCAACCAAGACTGTCTGCTTTGACTCATTGTCAATTAGTTTGTAGAATTTTGATTTGATCTTTACTGAGAACCCCTTGTCAGCAAATTGACTCATGCTTAGGAGATTATATTTTAGTCCCTTTACATGAAGTACACCAGAGATTGTAAGGGCTCCCAATTTCAGATCTCTAAATCCTACAGTTGGATTTATTTCTCCTCGAGCAAATCTGATATTTGGTCCAGTATTGCAAACTTTGTAATTGACCAGATTTGCTTTTTCTCCTATCATGTGCTTCCCACACCCACTATCAAAATGCCATGTTGGATTCTTCCTTGGAGTGTTCTCATCAACCATTAGGCAAGGCTCAATGTTGGAGCAATCTGGATAGATCTCCTCAACAACCCCACATAATTCCCTTTTCTTTTGACCAAAGTCAACCAATTCATGACTGATGCCACATAATTCTGGAGAAGGTAGTTTGGAGTCATCTGAGTATTCTTCCTCAGATCCTGACTCAATATCAAGAACATCCAGTTGGATTTGAATCTTTTTTCTTTCTTCAGTGAGCATAGCTCTCTAACCTCTCTTGAAGTTTCTTCTATCTTTCTTGTCACCTGTCTTTAGCTTATTGATAACAGGGCAATCTCTTTTAAAATGACCAGGTTTTTGAAAATAGAAACAAATATCATTTCCGATTTCTGCTTCCTCAGTACTGGATGCTTGCTGAGCCGACTTGTTCAGCGAGCTTTACAGCTACATATTTTTGTACTGGTGATAGTTTGAGCCTAGATGCTTTTTCAGCTTCTCTTTGGCTTTTCTTCTCTCAATATCTGATGAGACAATATTCTAACGTCTCATTTAGTCCTTTTTAGCGGTCTTTTGTTAGTCTTTGACCTTAGTTTTATAGTGTTTTTGTATGTTTTTATGCTTTGGTACTTTGTTTGTGTTTTGTAGGATTTTTTGTGTTATTTGGTCCCGAAGGTGAAAAATCGGAGTGAAGACATTGGTTATATATCTTTGAATGAAGAGTAATTGGGCGAAAACGGAAGTGGATTCGAAGTTCAGACGAAGATTTGAGAGCCGTTTTAGCAAAGCTTGCAAAAGTGAAGTTTTACGGAGCAGTCTAAGACATTTTGGCCATAACTCCCTCATTTGATGTCTGATTGACCTGAGCTTGGTGGCCACGGAAATATAATTCAAAGGGCTACAACTTTTGTTTTTGCAGCATGGCCATATTCTGTCTGTAGCAAAAGTTACAGAAGTTTTAAGATCGCCGCGACGAATGACATTCTTGCCACAGCGAGATTTTGCGAGAGCAATTTGGGAGCCTAAACAGTGTCTCGCTGCGGCGAGCTATTTTCCTCGCCACAGCGAGATTTGCGATAACTTCACAGATTTAGCAAAAAAACTCCTTTTTAGGTTAGAATTAGGTCTTCCTTTGCCATAACTTCTTATACTCGATTTTTACATATAAAAGCTCCTAGAACTAGGTTTTGACATTGATTGATTGATCTTTGGAGCTTGGTTTACCTCTTGTAAGAACCATCGGGATCTAATTCTTGGTAATCTATTGATAATTCTCTATTGTTTATCTTAAATTCATACTTTTCTTGTGTTTATCGAATTGAATGATTTTGCATGCGATTATCACTATGTTTATGCTTAGCGTAATCAGTACCTTGACGTCTTTCATCTTTGCTTCCATCATGAGTAGCTAAATCACTCCGAACACTGTAGTTATGTGATAGTATTGTATATTCGTTTCTAGGGTTTTGGATTCATTCATATAGGTTTGTCTAGTTTGAAATATTCGTAAAACCTTCAATCCAATAAGCTAGTTTTAAATCTTCAAAATCGTTTTCGGTTAAGGATCGTGGATTGACAACCCACGATTACTCTAGTTTGAAATATTCAAAGTACGATTGGTTAAATTGGATTGATTGATTTCTGTACACCGACCGCGTGACAAATATGAATGATTGCCCTGGAACGAATTAGCATTACTTGATCATTACTACTGTGTTCATCTTCTCTCATTGTCATCAACCGTTTATTTACTTTATCTGTTTTCTAGTTATTAGAAGTATTCAAACAAACCAATCAAATTGTTTTCACAAGTGACTATTTGCTTTCAACTGCTTGGTAGCTTAATTGGGTCCTTAGCGAACGATTCTGTGGTTAGCATTGTCTGTTTACAACAACTGCTTTCTACTTATTTTCTAAGTAGTAATTTGAGCACATCAATATCCCGACTGACATATTTTCTCATTTGCTTCACAGCAAGAGCATCTTCCTTAGTCATTTCTTTGGTATCCTTCTTTTCAGATGTACCTTGTGTTACTAAAGCAACATTGTGAACTTTCTCAGCAATCATTTGTTCTTTCTGAGTAGTTTCATAGTTGACAGTAGCTAAGTGAGAAAAGAGTTCTACTAGAGTGATATTTGACATTCCTTGGTTGAAATAAAAGTACTGAGTATGTTCCCAGTTTTGATTCAAGCTTCTGAAGATAGTCTTAACCTTTTCAGAGTTAGAGTATCTCTCACTTTCACCAAGTGCAGCCATTTCACTCATCAATGTTGTGAACCGAAAATCTAGTTCTTCAAGAGTCTCTGTGGGACCTTACTTAAAGTTTTGGAAGTTGAGCTTCAAAACTTCGAACTTATTTTCCTTTGTTTTCTCAGTGCCGGCACAGATTTCTTCAATTAGTTGCCAGGCCACTTTTGCCATTTTTGCACCCCCACAGTTTACACTGTATGTGCTCTGGAGTGGAACGTATGATGATATTGCGAGCCTGACCATCCAGTCGATTTCTCTTGGCATCTTCCGATGTCCAGAGTTCTCTGGGCTTTGGCTCATAAACAACTTGACCAGTAGGTCTTCCACTGGTTGACGCACCTGTTTTTGAGGAACCACCACTTGGTTCTTCATCAGTGGGAACTCTGTCTCTACCATTAGAAACTCAATGACCTGCTTGAGTTGTTGAATGACTATGGGGCCATTCTTTATTACGTCGATCATTTCATCACTGATGGCTTCTAGGTGGAGCATCATGTTGTTCTTCAATTTCTCATAGTTCTCTGGCTTGAGAATTGGAGCGTCACTTAAAGACATCCTGCATCAATCACACTAAACAAACAAATCAAGTGTAGGTGAAAAGCAGTTAGTGGGCACTTATCTGGGATCTAGGTTCAGTGTAGAAGGCTTGGGAACCTCCTTCTATGATACCACTTGTTGGTCCAGATAATGGCAAAGGAAAAGACTAGAGGGGGGGGGGGGGATGAATAGTCTTTTACAAATTTTGTCGATAAACACAATTTCTCAGATATATGTGAATATATCTGATACTTAATTTCAGAGAGTGGAAGACTTTTCTGTGATAAGTGCACGTGCTCAGCAAGATAAAATGTGTTTAAATACTTAGCAGGATAAAGAGAACGATAAGTAAATTTTCTGAAAGTAAATAACACGTTTTTTATAGTGGTATTTGAAGGTGGCGTAATCCTTCAGCTAATCCACTTCGGCCTTTCTCAGACCTAGAATCCACAAAGACAGATAATTGAGTTCACCTTACAAATATCTTTTCTCGATTCCTAAATACACTAGGCTCCCAACCAAGTGTCCCCCCTGAGTTATTCCCCGGCTCCCAGCCAAGTACTTCCTATACTCAGAAACCTTTGAGTTGTTCCTTAGTTTCCCAAACTAAGCCTTGGAGTTATTCCTTAGTTTTCCAAACTAAGTACTTCCTGTACTCCATGCCGTTTAAGGTGTTGGTTATGATGGTTTGTCAGGTGAGTAGTCTCAATAACTTTTCAGTTATGTAGGAATACTCTATAGAACAAGGATTACTTAACACACTTCACAATGTGTGGTGATATGTTCTTTACCGACCCAAGTCTATGTTAAATGTTCTGGAGAATGAAACTCAGATACTCGATCTTTTGATTCAACTCCTTCACAGAAAGCAGTATTTGTTAAGGATCAGGACACTTAGAACTTTCGTGCTACTTAGAATTCAAGAGCTTAGTCACAACTGTAAGCTAAAGAGTAAGTAGGTTGAAGGCTTGTATGCTTGAAGGAATAAGTTCATTCTGTGTATAAGTTCAAGGTGTTCAGTGTCTCTTTCAAGCATTCTAAGTGGTGATATTTATAGTTGAATTTGAAGTCGTTTGAATAGTATCCGTTAGGCTCAATTCAAATTCAAACTATTGATATCTGTAAATAGTACTGCAGAAGACGTTGTCTCTTTTAAGAGATTTCCTCTTTTCTCTGTCTGCGCATTTATTGCACTTGTACTATTTTTGTCCTGCAGTGCCAATGGAACTATGCACGCTTTCTGAAGCATTGCATGTCCCTTTCCAGAGACCTTCACATCTCCAGATACCTGTTGAAACATTGTTTCCCAGAAACATAGTTTTATCCAAGGTATCTGAGTGTAGGTTTCTGTGGGCACTTTTCCTCGTTCAGAAACCTTGTGTTCCCAGATATCTTTTGCACAACTTGTTTATTAAAAAACACTTGTTTCTTTAAGATATCTGGACATAGGTATCTGATGAGACCAATTTCCTTCGTCTTTAGCAATCTTGTGCAGTCTTCAAATCTTCAAATTTGTTGAACTCTCCTGCCAGATGCCTTCTTCTTGGTGTTCTTCAAAGATATAAAAATTACATTCAGAGACCTAACATCCTATACAAGATTTGCTAGACAAACATACTTAGTGATTTTCCTCTTTTACAGTGTTCAAGTGAACCAAGAGTACTAACCACCTTTCTGAGCTAAGATAAGTCATTAGGTTGCTGATCAAAATCTAAACAGATATTCCTAACATGAACAATGCTTGATGAACCAGCCTACATTATGAAAAAAGAGCAACTGATAAAAGAATCATTCTACATGTAAAAATGGTGCATTAAGGTAAAGTGTGTACATTTGATTTACTTGAACCAGCAACTCCCTCAAGTTCCTTGTGTACATTTGATTTGCTTGGTACAAGTTCCTTTTGTACCTCATTAGATCCATTCTTCACCTGTTGTAATAGCTAATTAGTTTCATAATACTTTAGACAATATATACAACATATATAAGAACCTTACACAGTATATACTTTGTCTTGAGCTTCCATTTCATCTATTGATTGCAGGTTTTTTCTGAAGATCACACCCCCTCTGATTATGGCCAGGTTCATGACATATCCACATTTCACAGTGTCTTGTTGCTTCTTCATTTGGTACTTGCTCTTTTTGGAGATAGTAGGTGGTCCACCTCCTCTTGGCCTTGACTTCCTTTTCACTTGATGTGTAGGCTCATCAGGCTCCCTTCTCCTAGCTTTTATTGGCCTGCCACTTGGTTTCACTTCAAATGGTGGTATAACTGGTACATCAAGGTTACACCATTCCTTTCTTCCATTAATATGCACCACAGCAGGCTAGTAAAACAAGCAAACAAATGTGAAAGAAAGTTACATATATTACTCCATAACCATATACATGTATACATATTAATAGTAGTTTACCTCATAGCATGCCTTGTATGTCTTAACATAGTATGCCTCATTTACAAATTCTTCTACATACCACTTGTTCTCAGCAATTGCAGAGCATGCATGTTTGCAAGGGATTCCAGTTAAATCCCATTTCCTACACCCACATGTCTTCTCTTTGAGATTCACACTATATTTCATGCCCTTAGTATCCTCAAATGTCCATAACCACTTGGCTGATGAGAAAGGAATACAATCCTGGTTCTTGTTCAGGTTTTCAGTTAGTAGAGCATTAATCTTAGGGCATAACGTACTACCTTTACACCTCTGACTACACAACTCTCTATTAGCTTGGAATCTTTTCATATATATTAAAAAATCCAATCACACATAACAACTATACCTAATTGCCTCCCTTCAAGAATAACACTATTAAAGCACTCACAAACATTATTGAGAAGGATATCACATTTACTGTGTGTAGGGAAGTGTGATCTACTCCATTGACTGGGATCTCTTTGTTATAGCCACAGGGCTGCCTTGGGATCAAGTTTCATCAATTCTTCTCTTTTTTCAACAAATTGCCTCATTGTAGTTGCAGTAGGCATGTTCCATAAGGCTTCATTGAGTGGAGTACCTGTTGCATACAAACAAGCAATTATCAGTTAACATGTATATATGACAAACAAGTAATGAGTAAAATTATAGGGCTATTACCAGTGTGTCCTGCAGATTTCATGTTACCATGTAGGTGTCTCACACAGAACCTATTATCAGCTTCATTGATGTTATGGCTCATTTCCTTGATCAAGCCCTTTTGCTTGTTACTCATGAAAGTCCATTTCTTTTGATCTTGCATCTCTAGATCAGTCTCAAGGGTAGACAAGAACCAGTCCCATGTCTCAAAGTCCTCTTGCTTCACTACTGCCCATGCAATTGGGAAAATGCTGTTGTTTGGGTCAACTCCTACTGCAGTAAGCAATACTCCCCCATATTTTCCTTTCAAGTGACAACCATCCAAGCCTATGATAGGTCTACAATGTCTAAAACCCTCCTTGCAAGAAGCCAATCTACATGCATCTTCTCAAACCTATCAGTTTCATTATTTGCAATAACAAACATGCAAGTTCCAGGGTTTTTTTTTTCCAAAACCTCAGCAATGTAGTCATACAAATCAGCATACTGCTCCTCCAATGTCCCATATAGGATCTCCAGTGCCAATTTTCTTGCTCTATGTACTTGTTGTCTTGAAATGGTTATCTTCAACTCAAGTCTGACCTCCCTTCTTATGGTTTTTGTTTTCCTCCTAGGATCAATGAGGAACTTAGCAAGGTAATATCTTGCCAATCAATTAAGCTAATTAATGTTAGTGATAGTCTGATCTTCTTGGCAGTTGTGCTTAGGCATATACGTATATGTATCCTATAACAATAACCCTCCCCCTTAGTTATGACTGCATTGATCCTAAACTTGCAGTTTCTCCCACCTGCACACTTTACATGCATCCTCCTATCATCATTAGGCTTGATCTTCAATGGTTTTGATGTTTTTATTGCATGAGAGTGCACTGCAGTTCTAGACATTACCTTGCTTGTAAAAAGTGTACCCAAGCTAAATTGTGTGTTAAACAAGTCTTTCTCTTGGAATACAATTTCTTTGATTGGTCTGCCCTTCTTCTTCCTGTGTCCATGCTTGCTGATAAAATCTCTCAACAACTGTCTATGGCTTTTCTGTCTAGTAGTACCCTCTTCTTCATCAGAAGAGCAACTAGTGAAGTCCACAATATCCAAACACACATCTTCCTCTCCACTATAAGGCAAATCACTATCACCCCCACTCTCATAAGGTGATTCAACTTTTGGACTTGAGTAATCCTCTTCCTTATCTTCAACTTTAGCCTTTCCTTTTGAATCCCTTTTCAGCCTTTCCTCCTCCTCCTCCTCCTCCTCCTCCTCATCTCCACTATTTGTTGAATCATCATCTTCATTCTCATCTCTTCCTTTTCTAGTGTCAGCCTTATCCTTGATCATGCCATCCTCAAAGTCATATATAGGAGCATAGAACTCATCTAAATTCAAGTCTTCATCTTGCCCATTTGACTTTTTCTTATCTTTCACCTTAGCTTTCACTTTAGCTTTTCCAGTCACTTTGTCTTTCCCTTTCACTGATCCACTTGCTGTTTTCTTAGGTATAAGTGGTTCACTATCCCCATCTTCCCAATCAGTCTCTAATCCTTCCACCATCAGTTTTAGCTGCAGGCTCACCAGATTTTACTCCACCCTGTGTTGGTGTTTGTGTATTACACACTTGAGAAACTGGTTCTTTTGTAGGGACTGTGTCATCTTCTAACTCTACCACAGTGTCACCTTCTAACTCTACCTCAGTCCAATCTGGCCATACTTTAGCATCCACATACAAATTCAACTCTCCTTTCTTAACTCCCTTCACTCATGT
The DNA here is from genome assembly GCA_026545765.1 of Plantago major. Taxonomy (NCBI): domain Eukaryota; kingdom Viridiplantae; phylum Streptophyta; class Magnoliopsida; order Lamiales; family Plantaginaceae; genus Plantago; species Plantago major. Next base: position 37,218,888 of record CM048843.1, on the reverse strand, counting down.
TGTCAACCACTGATTTGGTTTACTAAGCATAACAAACCCCCCATCAATAAGCTCATGAAACCCTTTAACACCAGAAATCCCAATAGTTTCACAAATCCCAATCATGGCTTCTACTCTAGCATGAGTTCCACCCATCTTAGGTATGTCAACACAGAATCCACCAACATAAGAACCCACTGGCACATGAAAAAATTTACCACCAAATCACAAAGACAGTTTGAACTCAAAGCCATTTGTGTCAACTGCAATTAACAAATGCAAGTATTAAGCTAGACTCATCAACATATATCAACATTAAACTAACTAGGGAATCCACACTAACCTTCTGAAGTTACTAAATAAATTACAAATTGTGTCATTAAGATAAACTAATTAAACTAATTGGTATTATGCTTAGAATAAAGCCACTACACACACTAATCCACAAATGCCTTTTATCAGTAAAAAAAAGAGCCCACACCACACAATTCGAATCTTTCATGCCAAAAAAGACAAATCAAAGAGATTTTTTTTTGAAACGGCAAAATTTATTATAACTTCTGAAAGTTTACAAGAGCATATGAAATGCAAGGCTAGAATGTGACTTTATTCTCTTGTGGTTTAGAAGTGTATGTAACCATGTACTGTTGAAGGGGGACCAAACTCAAAACCAATACATTCAATATTCTCAACAAACCAACACCCATCACCCATAAACACAACCACACACATAAATCACCCACCACCCATCAAACTCGGCAGTACCCATCATACTCAGTCAATTCAACACCAAAATAAAGAAAAAGAAAACAACAAACACTTACTGTTTCTCTTGTCCAATCCCGTAAAAACCTTCTTCGGACTCTTCATACCAGTCGTCTTCTCCGTTATAGATGACTTCACTGGAGATTTCACACCAGTCGTCTTTTCCTTATCAGGTGGCTTGCCCAGACTGTTCTCCGTTGCCTTCGAACTCCCTTTTCCAAGAGACTTCAGCGCAGTACTCATCAATTGCACCAATTCGTTTTTTGTGAGATGGCTGGCTAGGGTTCTTCACTGGGAATTGGGGATTTCTTTTCCCGTTTTTTATTTGATTAATGGTCAATTGTGTCATTTTGTCTTATTTATTTTGAGGGATATTATTTTAATTTGTTTTATGTTTTGTTTTAATATCAAACAAACATAAATCCTTTTAGGTCAAAAAATATTAAATTTAACCGGGCGCGTGTAACTCACGTGAAAAAATGATGTCATCCATGACGTTTTTCGACTCAAGTTATGGCTTGTGCACTTCACGCGTTTGCTCCGTTATGTTCGACTAACAGAGTAGTAAAATTGGACGATAGGTTAATGAAAGGTATACAAATTGTGCGGCGTCAAACAAAGGTACCAAAACGTGAAATGGTACAACTTAGGGTACTATTTGTGGATTTTTCCCTATTTTTAAAGGTTTACTTTTTGTCATTTCAGTATTTTTTTAAAAAGTTTAACGTTTCCTTTTTTGGAAACCCACTATCTCTACTTATTAATTTTTTAAACAGTTTCTTTCATACTTTTTCTATTCTTTCACTCACTTTTCCTATTCTTCATCTTAATTTTTACCATTAACGTAATATTTTATTCCATTTTCTTAAAATTTACACAAAACCAAAAGGTAAACCTTGTAAAAGAACGGAGGGAGTACTAGTTTCACTTTTTTCGGACACCCGTCTACAATTTCGACTATGAATTAATCTTAAATAGTAAATGTAAAATATTCAATTAATTTATATAATCAAAGTTTAGTACCTAAAGTTTCATTATATAATTTAATTGAATATTTTACATTTGTGGTTTAATATTAATTCGTAGTCAAAGCTGGAGACGATTGACCGAAAAAGTTAAACTAGGACTAGATTCATGGGACGGAGGGAGTATATGTTTTAAATGAACTGAATTTATCTGTAGTATAAAAAACCTATAAGCCAATCTGAACTTAACTGGAATTAATGGTTTTGAGATGAAGAGAAAAGAGCCTAAGACCATCTCAAATGGTTCCAACCGGGTATTATACCTTATACAGTTTATATACTCAACATTGTAACACTATAAAATTTATACCTTAAATTAACCATCTGTTTAAACATTATACTACAACCAGTTTTGTCATAAAAAAGGCGCGTATTGTTCAAACACCGACATTCAGCATGCGCTTGACATTTGTCGACGCATGTAGAATTCATCTAGAAAAGATAAAAATAGATAAATTATACTCCATGTTGTACCTTATATAGTTTCTATACTCAACATTGCCACAGTATAAAATTTACACCTTAAATCAACAACCCGTTTAAACATTATACTCCAGCAAGTTTTGTCATCAAAAAACGAAAAAATAAATTTATAACTACATAAAAATTTATAAAAAAATAATAGTCAAATTTAATAAAAATGAAAAAATATGTATATTCAAATAGGATCAATTACATATACCCCTGTTAGAAGCCTCGATTGCATATAAATCCCTGTTAGTTGAACAATTACATCTGGGTCCTTTCAGCTGATTTTAAGTTCACCAACTTATTTGCTATAGTAACTTATTGTGCAAACAAACAAGGACTTACCCATTCTTTCTAATACTCCCATTTTAATTTGCTAAATGATTGATTATTGAATGTTTAATTTTTTATTGTATCCACTGTTAACATATGACATACATAGTATGCATAGTAATTTTTTATTAATTATTAAATTATTAATTTTAACAAAAATGATTAATTTTCATAAAAATATTATTACTGTATATAAATATGTTTAATTCTTATACAAATGTTATAAATTGTTAATCGTATGGAATATGTTATATATGCATTAATGTCCAATTTAAATACCATATGACACTTGACAACTTATTTACGTGACACGTATCACTTTGAAAAAATACATAAATGCGTTGGACTAAAATGCAAATACGGTAGATATTTGCTAATTTCACATTGATCCTATTTTATTGAAAAAAATCAAAATTATCCATTAATTTCAAAACTAAAAAAAACATAATAAATAAAAAATTTAAAAGAAAAAAACAATCAAAAAAAGTTTTTAAAAAATAAGAAACAATTGCATTAATCCCATGGAGTTAATTCCATTTAAAAAACAAAAAAAAGAAAATGCATTTTTTTAAAAACCTTTATTATTATTTCTTTTTTACTTGTTTCATTTTAGTGAAATGGTGGTTTTAGAAATTATGTTGTAACAATGGGGTCCATTCATAATTATTCGAAACAATGTGGTTCAATTGAAATTGATTGAAAATAAAATTTTAATAATTTAAAAAAATAATTGTCAGATTTCAATTACATCTAAGAACCTAATAGTTGTACTTCAATTACATTTAAGTCCACACGTGACACCTATAAGTTGAGCCTGTTTGGTTACTTCTAAAAGCTGATAATTGGAGAGGGGTAAAAAAGTCTTTTCCAGGTTTTAATCCGCCAAAAGTCAAATTCGTGGACTTAGATGTAACTAAGTTGAATCTAATTGGACTTTCTTGTTATTGTTGAACTAACAGGGATCCATCTGTAATAAGAATATCTAGTAGGGGGTCCGGATGTAATTCGCCCATTCAAATAAATAAAATTTTAAAAACTTTTTAAGATAAAAGAGAGGAGTAGGAGACTAAGAGTAGAAGAAATAAGAAAATATAGAGATAATAGAATGGAGAGTTCATTCTTCTTTCATAATGGGAGTACATACTAGGTATTTATACAAGAGAACATGGATCTCAAAGGTCTAATAGTATATGAAGACACATAGGCACATCCACTAACACTTGTACAATCATAGCTCTTCATCCACTGACTAGTAAGCATTCATCTCTTCATCCACTAACAAGTATTCATTTATGTTTTCATCTACTAATTAGGTACAACTAATGTACATTTATCCACATCACTCACCTTAAATGGACAGGAGTCTGTGATGGTTGGTACGCAAGATGTGTACTACCTCATTAAAAACCTTGCTAAGAAAAACCATGTGGGATAAAAACTTAGTGAAGAGAAAAAGAGTCACTACAAAAAATCTGCTGTTTAGCGACGGATTTATCCATCGCTAAACAGCGACCGATCCGTCGCTAAATCCTTAGCGACGGATAAATAACTCGTCTCTAAATCTGTCATCAAAAACTATTTAGAGACGGATAATTAATTCGTCTCTAATTTAGCGACGATTAGTGACGGATAAATTCGTTGACCGAAGTTTCCCTTTTTAGTGACGGATAAGTATCCGTCGCTAATTACCGATGGATATGATTTTTTATTAAATAAAATCCCTGAATTAGAGACGGATAATTATCCGTCGCTAATGTTGCAGATTATTAATTTTTTTTGAATTTCGATGTCTGTTTTCAGATTTTGTCCTTCGAGACCGACCTTGGGGTTAACTTCACTGCACTACAAATTTTAGTAGTGTTGAGAATTAACTCTTGGCTAGTAAACAAATTTAAAACTCTGATTTGACAAATCATGTTTTTGGGGCCGTTGCCGGGGACTTAAATCCTTTGTTAGGTTTACGAATTCTAGTTTACAGTATTTTTATTTTCTGCATTTTTAAGTTATTATTTTTGTTCTAGTTAGTCTTGAAATATCTTCTTTCAGGTATTTTATGCAAGGAAGGAGGAACCTTGATTTTCCTATTGCACCCTTTATCGACGAAATCGGTAGATTCTGCAGCAAAAAGAAAGGTTTAGCGCCAAGAGAACAAGGGAGGATGATCCGATTCTGGATCAATCTGTAGCGGCCGTCGAGGTCAGGAGGTATGCGGACCTACCTGAAATTGAGCGGGTGGACCACGTATCCGAGCTATCATAAAATGGAGACGACATAGCCAAAGTTTTACAGATATAACAAGAAGGACCGTTACAACTCCGATACTCACCTTTTAAATAAAGCTCGGATAACGCACCCACCCGCTCAATTTCAGGCAGGTCCGCATACCTCCTGACCTCGATGGCCGCTACAGATTGATCCAGAATCGGATCATCCTCCCTTATTCTCTTGGCCTCATGATTGGGATCCGAGACAGCTGGCCTCTTTCCCAAGCAGATTTCCCTTCGGACATCGCTTTTCGGAACATCTCTATCCCGGGAAGAAGCACTCCTTGTGCCAGCTGGCGTAACACCGGTAGCCATACCCTTGTCCGGCACGGAAAGCTTCGGAAGTGTTTGACCAGCTGCGGTCCTTCGCTCTTCATCGGCCTTGAACAAGGCCGCATTCTTCGGATCATCCATGGGAAGAGCCGCGGGTGTGTTCATGATCTTATCACGAAGCCCAACTATCATCTATGATTCTTCCTCCTCCCGGTGCTGTTACTTTTTCAGACAGAGAGTCGACATTATGTACTCGAACCAAAAAGCTGCAAATAAGATGGAAAAGACCATCAACATACAATGCAGTTCGGCTTATACAAAAAGACTCGGAATTGTCAAACAAAGCAACGGAGAATAAAAGTTGACAAATACTATGAAATTGTCAAGCTTACAAAAATCATGCTGGTCCCTGTACGGAACCTCACTAGTTAAACCGGCCAAATAAGGTAAAGGCTGGCAAATCAAGCTATAAAAAGGATAGCGAGGAGGATTGTTTTTCCTATTCATGGCATCTATCCATGCCAGAACCAGCCCATGAGGAGGAGTAAGAGACGGAAGCTTCTCACGACAAAATCTCACGAGCAGGCCCCATTCCTCTCGCTCATCTTCGAATTGGCCAGGTTTTAAAGCCATCCGAACGAAGATAAACTTCTGCCACCACTTCACCCCCAATGACGATATCGGATCCTTTATGAAAGTATAAATCTGCTTCGGAACTAGCGAGCAGAAAAATGGGTTTCCACGACTGGATCTGACCCGGAACAAATGACAAAAGTTATCCACACTCACATCTGCACAGTGCAACTTTCGTATCATAACAAAGAAGATTAAATTACCAAGTGAATTCGGAATCACTTGGCTTGGACCAATTCCAAGAAAGTTCAATATATTCTTCAGTTCAGGGGCAATCGGAAGATGCCAACCACACTAAAGAGCTGCCTCATGAACGCATATATACCCTTCCGGAGGGTTATAAAATGCGTGTTTCGGATCCGGGATCATGATCTCCACGGATTCCGGAATCTCCCACTTCCGTCGCAGTTCCGGAATATCCGTGGCCACCAACATTGATCTACAAGTCGGCAACTGCCCGTCTCTATTTAGTTCACCATATGGATCCGGACATACGACTGCGGTCTCGGGGCCAGGATACTTGATCTTTAGAGCCTGCTCACCCCTTCTTTGTGTATCCCGACCTCTGGGAACATTTGACGTTTCGAACGATCGACCACCACTTGGTTCTCCTACCAACCCAATAGTTCGATGTGGAAACAAAAGAGGATGTTCCTCATCATCGCTATCGATGGTGACCAGGGTTGTTGAATGTAGCCGCACGGATGACGGAGCACCGGACCTAAAAGACATGACAGTCCTTACATTGTCCTCCACTCCGGGCTCGAAAATGGATACATCCGCTTGTTCTCGGCTAGTATCGGACATGCCTTCCGACATAGTATCTTGGGAGTCCGAAACATAGCGGATTAGCCCACAACATTGTCACTACTATAGCCTGAAAAGTCAAGAAGAAGTGAATACAGTACCGGAGTATCGGAAGAAGCGATCATTCCGATCACTCTCGTTTCGACATGGACACGTGGTTGCCGCTCGGGCAAATTCGACTCCGGAATGACCAATTTATAGGGAGAGGGCATCGGTGACACAACCATGTTCCTGACAAACGGGTCCGATAGGTCTACACAATCGTCGACATCGTATACTCCGACGGAGTTCATCTGTAACAAACCTAACGATGATAAGCTAGGTGCGGAACTTGTCGAGCCGACCACAACACTCGATTCAGATTCATAATCCCTACCAGTGTGATGGTTCAGACAATCGCTCTCGGACATCCTAGGACAACAAAAAAGGTAGCAACTTAGACTCCGGATTGTTGATTGTCCGAGAGTTAATTTAAGTATTTTATTAGAGCAAGAGACGTAAATCAAATGGCTTATCCCTACCTACAGGTTCGTACGGTCCGAACCAATGGATCTGTATGCACAGTCTACTTTTCAAGCTACGGACTCATTTTACTCGAGGTAAATTCCAAGTCACTGCAGTCCAAACCACTTATGTTCTCTACAGTCCGATATAAAGTTCCACTCCTATCCAAGTCCTACTACTACTACAAAGAGCAGAAATCACAAGTACAAACGGGAGCTAAAAACAACATGCAACATACATACAGCAAAAGAAAAGCCAAGAACTGGAAAGCAGTAATCAAAACGAGATCCGAAAATGAAAACTTACTTGGTAAGAAAGCTTGGATGGATTGAAAGCGACTGCAAGTGATAGAAGAAGCACTCGAATTGTCTTGATATGCTTCGGATTCAATTGCGAAATTTCTCTCTCTAGATGTTGCGCAAATGACGGTAAAAGTGGCTATATATAGGAATGCCAAATCAGGAAGCCGAACCCTCGCGTCGATCAGGATTTAATCTCGGTCGTTCATCGCGATTGAACCAATGGTCAGATTTTAATCACTTGGTGAAAAGATGTCTTGCCCCAATTTTTATCGAGTAAAAAACTCTTCCGTGGATGTTTTCACACTCCATGGGCCGCAAGTACTGTTTATGGCCCAACCCATCACGCAAGTGGAGGCCCAGTAGTCCCAAAACCCAGTGGACTACACTCCTGGGATACACATACTCCAACAATTTGTGCATTCAGACTTCAACACTTCTACAGTATACGACATTCGGATCATCATACTACAACAGTATCGGATCAGCAAAAGATCAACTTGATGCTAAAACCCAATCTCGTTTACAAATACCTCTTTTCCAATAGTCCGAGAAACTTTGTCTCGGACTGAAAGAAAAGAGGGAGGGGGGGGGGGGTGGGGAGAGATATGAGAAAAGCATCAAGTATTTTCCCATAAAGGGCACGGACCACAAGAATTTTTCTTTTCGAAGAAACGGATTGGACGAACATCACAAGAGCTCTCCCACACTTCAAATTTATAGTTCCACAACTATCTTCTACAAAGATACCTGGAAACTAAGGGGACATATGTTGATACGGAACAATGTCCAATCCGTTTAAGACGTTCTAAGACGAATCCTCAGGCGAATTAGTCTAACACTCACAGAGGAGCTCGACCAGTTGGTCCGACACCACTAGTCTGACTCTCTCTAAGAGTATCCAAACTTTGGTACTAAGCGGGAGTAGGTATGGACACACTATCCGACCTACCTCACCAATTGTACCGACCTTTATTGGTAAGAGAAGGACTAGCCTCGGATCGTACGACCTGAGGGTCGGACGTCTCGTCATCTAAATACCAAGTGTACTGAGCTAGAACAATTAGCTTAATCCGATCCGGACCGTAAAACATATCAGCAGGTCCGATCGCGACAATGAAATACCAATATTGCCCTTGCATGGCCCAACGAGACTTTGGGTTATATTTATCCTATGGGCTTTGAGCCAAAAAAGGCATTGGTGGCACATTGTGAAGCCTACACATGGCACGATCTTGTGAGGTCCTACATTCAAGGCACATATCTATAAATATGGCACAGATTCCCATGCTACAATAAGTTACTATTCCCCATAATCACATTAATACATAGACCTTCAATCTCTCTCAAGTAAAGTCTTAGTCCCGTTTGACCCTAAGCAAACCGGACATGCCTTTCTAACCCCCCAGTCGTTGTACAGGTCAAGAGCATGATCCGACGAAGAAGGTTAACCAGGCGGACTTGGGCTAGCTTTCAGGTTCAGGAAGAAGACTCGGAATACACTTAGTAGGTGTTGCGGATTTACTCCCAGAAAGTTACGCAAGAGGTGTCCTGCCTCATTAAAAACCTTGCTAAGAAAAACCATGTGGGATAAGAACTTAGTGAAGAGAAAAAGAGTCACTACAAAAAATTTGCTGTTTAGCGACGGATTTATCCATCGCTAAATGGCAACTGATCCGTCGCTAAATCCTTATCGACGGATAAAAAACTCGTGTCTAAATCTGTCGTCACAAACTTTTTAGAGACGGATAAATAATTCGTCTCTAATTTAGCGACGATTAGTGATGGATAAATTCGTTGACCGAAGTTGCCCTTTTAGTGACGGATAAGTATCCGTCACTAATTAGCGATGAATATGATTTTTTTAACTAAATAAAATCCCTGAATTACAGACGGATAATTATCCGTCGCTAATGTTGCAGATTATTATTATTTTTTTTAAAATTTCGATGTCTGTTTTCAGATTTCGTCCTTCGAGACCGACCTCGGGGTTAACTTCACTGCACTACAAGTTTTCGTAGTGTTGAGAATTAATTAACTCTTGGCTAGTAAACAAACTTAAAATTCTGATTTGACACATCAAGTTTTTGGCGCCGTTGCCGGGGACTTAACTCCTTTGTTAGGTTTACGAATTCTAGTTTACATTATTTTTGTTTTCTGCATTTTTAAGTTATTATTTTTGTTCTAGTTAGTCTTCACACATCTTCTTTCAGGTAGTTTATGAAAGGAAAGAGGAACCTTGATTTGCATATTGCACCCTTTATCGATGAAATCGGTAGATTCTGCAGCTAGACAAAAAGGTTTAGCGTCAAGAATTGTGAGAACAGTAGACACAGGAGCATTCGAGCAGTGTATTGAGATGGCAGAACAACCCACTATGGTTGTGCTCTTTGCACCAGGAACAGGAGCTCACCGTCCCAGCATTGTAATTCCAGCCTGCGTAAGGAATATGGAGATCAAAGGACATCTGGTAAAACAACTCCCGAAATTCTATGTGCAGAAGAACGAGGATGTGACGGGATTTGTTATGGAGATTGAACACTTCACGGGGGGTTGACTAAGGGGGAAAGCGTCACTGATAATGACTTGAGGATCAACATTTTCCCCATGTGCTTAGCTGATAAAGCACGAAAGTGGATGAATGGGCTGGAAGAAGGAATCCTAACCACCTAGCCCGAGGTCTATAATGCATTTATGCAGAAGTATTATCCTCAGTCTAAGATCACTTCTATCAGGCACCAAATCAACAACTTTAGCCAGTTGTACGACGAGTCTTTCTACGAGGCGTGGGATAGGTTCAAAGTTTTGCTATCACAATGTCCCCACACAGGTATTCACAGGCTGATCTGAATCAGTATTTCTATGATGGGTTGTATGAGAACCAGGAATCTATGGTGGATGTGGCATGTGGGGGTAGCATGATGGAACTTACTGCTGACGCTCTCGAGGAGAAGTTTGCTAAGTTGGCACATAACAACCAACACCGTATCCCAGGAGAAATGTTAGGGGTCAAAGGGAAGAAGCAAATGCTACCATTGAAGAAGAGCAGGGATCCGGCGCAGGTTATTCGGAGCTAGCAAATGATATCAGACAGCTACATTTGACTGGAGCAAGCAACAACACCGGTTTCTCTAATGAGATATGTGGAGTCTACAAGAATCCAGGGCTTGGAGCCAATATGTGCAGGTCTGAACTAGCTTCGAGCAAAAAGCAAACTGCGGAAGAAGAACCTCCGGAAGAGGCGTGCTGGGTCCAGAAGGGGCCAGGTGGAAAACCAATTTACTAGCAGAGGAAGACTAATTTCGGTGGAGAAGAAGGGGTGTATCAGAAACCACCTGCTCCCCAGTATTACCCACAGGGTTATAAATCCCTACTGAACTACAACAATGACAATTGTGAAAACCCATTACCGAAAGTTCAGGAGGTACAACCAGCGGGTGGATCTGGAGTAGTTTCTGAATTCAGAAGCTTTATGAGTGATTCGAAAGAATTTATCCACGAAGCAATGGTGCACCGACAGTCTACTGATGATTGTCTAGAAAAATTGGAAAGGAGCAACCACGAGATCAGAGGAACCCTTTAGCAGCTGGTAGAGAGAAGCCAAGCAAGAGAAAAGGGGAAATTTCCTAGTACTTCTGAAAGAGCAATGGCCATCAGGGTGATTATTGAGGTACTAATTGAGGTGACTGTTTCGGAAAATGAGACCCGTGTTGAGGTTTCAAAACAGGTTTGTTCAGCTTGCAGGTGTGCATCGATAGTTCCAACTGTTAGTGAGGTAGAAGTGGAAGAGATGAGAACTCCCGTTATTCCTGTTGAGGAGTTGGTTTCTACACAGGAGGAAGATCCTCCAGTTATATTGAGCACTCCAGAGATTGGGGTAGTTGAGGTTCCAGACCATGAAGAAGAAATCGCAGAGAGCGAGATAGAGCAGCCTCTCAGTAAGAAGAGCTTCAACATCACAGTCGAGATGGGAAGTTCAAAAGTCATCCAGACTTTAGATACAGGAGCCACAGTTAATTTGATCGCATACAGTCTAAAGGGATGTAGCCTTACAGGTTTACAAGAGATGTCCAAAGTTCTAATGGCGGATGGGTCGACTAGAAGACCAGTAGGATTGTCAAAGGTTGTCGCGGTTAAATTGAATGGTGAGACTGTTATCACCAATTTTATTGTTATGAAAGACATCCGTGAAGACCAGAAGAAAGGGCCCGATACGATCCTTCTTGGCTGGCCAATTTTATGCGCCTCTAAGATGAACATTAGCATTTTCAAACACGTAGCAACATATGAGGTGAACGGTAAGGTCGGAGAGGTGAAGGCATTAGATTTTTTTGCCTTCGAATTTTATCTACAAAGACTATGATGCGTGGTTTGTTGGACCCTTTATATTTCTTCAAATGTGCAGGCACAGGGAAATTCGAGCATGGGGAAGTCTAGTACCTATCGTCGTACTAACTTAAGTGCGAAAGTCAATCTAGAGACTTAAAATAAGCACTCCCCGGGAGGCAACCGGGATTTACTTACTTTTTAGATAACTTGCATTTGCATTCACATTTTTTCTCATTAATTAGTTGCATTCACGTTTATTTCTTCCTTTTTATTTAAAAAAAAAGAAGGGGAATTTCGACACCTGCCGAATTCCAGTGGGCACCTGGCGTACGCCAGATGTCTCGTAAAGTGTATGGCGTACACCAAAAGGCACCTGGCGTACGCCAGTATGCCAGCCTTCCTTTTCATTCCTCGTCGTCTCTTCTTCTTCATTACTTCTTCTTCTTCATTTTTTCTTCTTCTCTCTACCTCCATAGCCGAAAATACTCTCCAAAACTCCATTCTTCATCTTTTCTCCACCAAACTTCGAGTTCTACCGCTCATCGTGAAGCTTACATCATCTAGGACACGATTTTGGCATCAAAAACTACATTCATCCACTATTTTTCCGGATTCAAGGTAAAATCTCAAGAACCCTAACTTTTTGCATTTGGGGATTTTCAATTTTTGGCACTTGTTAAGCTTTCTTTTGATATTATTGATGAGTCGGTTTTATATCATCTCATCTTGTCTTTTTTGCCGTCTTTTTGTTATCCTTAAGTATAGTTTTAGTTGTTTTTCCTAGAGTCTTTTTACTTCTTTTGTTCTCTTTGACTTTTGTAGGTATTTGGCTACACCGTGCTAATTGAAGGCAAAAAGTATGTGATTTACATACATCTGGAAGATATGGAGTGTCGATGCTTCGTATGGTTGCTAGAAGTGAATCGGAAAAGCCGAAACGCCGAGATTTAAAGTTAAAAGGAGCAAAATCGAGCGAGAAGGATAAAAAGGGCAAAATTATCATTTGCCGGAAGAGTTAGCGAACGCCATTTTCAAGATTGGCGTCCGCCAAAACAAAACATGAAGTTTTGGCGGATGATGAGACAATATTCTAACGTCTCATTTGGTCCTTTTTAGAAGTCTTTGTGAGTCTTTGTCTTTAGTTTTATAGTCTCTTTAGTTCGTTTTTACGCTTTGGTGTTTTGTTTACTTTTGCAGAAATCGAACAAGTTGGTTAGCATGGCTTGCCGCGGCGAGGGATTCAATCCGCCGCGGCGAGATTTTGCGAATGGAGCCTCTGATTTGAAGATTGAAGCTCGCCGCGGCGGAGCACCTTGCTCGCCGCGGTGAGATTATGCGAAGGCTATATATATTGCGATAAAGAAGGCTCGCCGCGGCGAGATTTTGCGATTGGCTCCCCTGTTTTGAAGGAAGACGCTACGCATGGCGATTCAATCACTTGTGGCGAGAATTTGCGAGCTGGATATATAATCGACAAAAGGAAGCTCGCTGCGGCGAAGCAATTGGCCCGCCGCGGCGAGAGGCGCAAGTCCATAATTTGTTTTCGTTAATTAGATTAGATTTTTGATTCTTTCTTTCATACTTCTTTTAACCTAGTTTTGAAAAAAAAGCTCCTGGATTAACACATTGACATTGAGACATCTCTGGAGCTTGGTTACTCGATTGATTTTATTCATCAAGATTATTGGTATTGATTTCTCCATTGCTTTGTTCTTTACAATTCGTTCTTTATCTTATCGATGGAATTGTATGTTATTGCATGCGAGTTTATAATCTATGTTTCGTATGATTTTTACCATGAATCTCTGTATGCAATCATCCATTATGAGTATCTAAACACCTTTGAATACTGTAGTATGTGAAGATTATGCATATTCATTCTAGGGTTTATCAAATCACTCATATAGGTTAGTCTCGTATAAAATCTTCGTAAAAACCTTCAATTCGATAAATCCGTATTAAAGTCTCTAAATTGTTCATGTTTAAGGATCGTGAATTGACGACTCACGATTTCTCCAGTATAATATTTTCTAAAAACAATTGGTTGAATCAAATTGATTGATTTACTGTACAACGACCGTGTGACAAATATGAGTTTTATCCCTAGTTCAAATTAGCATAATTGGATCTTGCTACTGTATTCATCTTTCTCACATTGTTAATCGTAATCTTAGCTTTAGTTAAACTAGTTAGAAGTGTAACCAAACCATCAGTCAACCGTTACTCGCAAGTATCTGTTTACTCTCACTGCTACGTAGCTTAATTAATTCCCTAGAGAACGACTCTGTGGTTTAGCTTTGTCTGTCTATAACAACTACTCACTACTTGGTTTTCTAAGTATTAATTTGAGCATATCAAATTTGGCGCCGCTGCCGGGGAATTAATTCCTATTGTACCGCTGAGAGCCGGTGGTTACTTGTCGTGATTTCATTTTACTTGGACTAACAGAAACTAAGAATTTGTTGAGTTACTGTTGTTGAGATCCAGGAATGGAGTCATTTTCCAGCTACTACGCACCCTCTGCAAGGGTAGCTGGTCCTGCTATTGTGATCAACGAAGCATCAAAGAAATATGAACTGGAAGGTGATTTGAGGCATACATAACTTGTGTTTTTCGGAAACCCTGAGGAGGATTCCCTCCGGTTCATCCAACATTTTGAATATGCAGTCAGCAATTTATCTAAACAAGGGTTGGAGGAAGAACAGGTTAAGTGTGTGTTATTTCCCCTCGTGATGAAGGGTAATGCCAAGGATTGGTTATGGAGAATTGCCCCAAGATCACTTACTTCTTGGGAGGATATTCTCAAGGCCTTCTACAAAAAGGTTCTTCCTACACTCAAAGACAGTGAAGCTTCGAAAAGAAATATCTGAGTTTAGTCAGCAAAAAGGGGAACATTTTGATGTTGCATGGGAAAGATACCTTGGAATGATAAGATCATGCCCACACCATGGATTTTCTGAGCAGGTACTTATGAGCACCTTCTATGAAGGATAGAATGTAGAACACCAGACTGTGATAGAAGTGAGTGGTGATGGTATTTTGAACAAGACACCTGTGGAGATGAGGACGGTTTTTGAAGACATGGAAAACAGTGCATTAATCTTGGGAGATAAAAAGAATCCTATCGAGATCAAGGAGCCTGAACTGTTATATGCTGCAGATATTGATAGGATTACTAATGAATTGCGACAAAGTGCAGGGGGACCAGCTCCGGAAATGGTGAATAGTGCAAATATTTTTCCGGAGAGCAGCTCATTTAGCGAAAGCACATTGGTGGCTTTGTTTGCCCATGATGAAAAATTTATGCAAGTTGTTATGAAGGGGCAAGAGAGAACAGGACAGCAGATTAAAGGGATGATGAGCAGAATAGAGGACTTAGCAGATAGTTTAGCTAACTTCGTAGCTGGTCTAGAATTTGGGGATGAAGATGAATTTGAAGAGGAGATTCAAGCAACTACAGTACTGCGTAGTGGTAAGGTTGTTGAGAAGCCAGATATGATGACTAAACTGGAAACTCCACCTACACCAGCTATCGACGTTACTGAGGAGGAAGCTGAGGAGATTATTGAGGATCCAAGAAGCAGCACTGAGGTTCTACATAAATCTAATAACCCCTTCTGCCCCCCAGGACCACCAGTTCCCAAGCTATTACCATACCCTGGGAGAGTTAAGAAGCCAAAAGACGACAGTAAGTTCAAATCTATTCTGGCAATGCTTTCGAAAGTTAACGTGAACATGCCACTAATGGAGCTTATCGATAATGTCCCCTACTGTGCCATGTTCTTCAAGGACCTAAATGCTAATAAGAAGAAGCTTTTGTCTACTGAAAAGCTGATTCTTCCAGAAACAACAAATTCTGTGATCGGATTACCAGTGAATCAACAAGACCCAGGGAGTTTCGTGATTGATATACAAATGGAGAATGGGAAGGTAGCAAAAAGTATGCTCGACTTGGGAGCGAGCATTAATCTTATTACCCATGACCTTTATCAGGAGCTCGGTTTGGGGAAGTTGGAACCTGTGAATATGACTTTGCAGATGGCTTTGTAGTATCCAGCGACCACTTGGTATTATATGGGATGCTTTGGTCAAGGTTGACACATACTTGGTACCAGCAGATTTTGTAGTTCTACCTCCCAGCAATGCAGCAACCAGCAGCAGAAACCATGTGTTTTATTTCTGGGAAGGTCGTTCATGAAAACTGTCAAACTTCAAGTCGATGTTACAGAAGGGAAAATAGCGATGGATATCGGAGGCAATCGAAGCAGCAAGGACGCAGTCCGTCCTGCAAGTAACTCTAATGCCTATTCTGTTACAGATTGTGAAACTGAACATGAGATTGCCAAAGAATTTCATTGCATCATTGATGACTGTGTATATACTTCTTTGCTTGATGATATTGCTAGCGATAAGTTAGAGTCCGCTTTGACACTAGATCCTGATAAGGGAATTGTGAGTTAGGAAAGTCATGAGCTAATCTGTACTTTAGATTCAGCTGAAACTGAACCGGCAGGTGAACTTGATCCCCCTAGTGAACCATTAGGTGAATTTGACTCCCTCAGTAGCAATACTGGGGAAATCGAACCCCTTAGGCCTGACCTTAAGGAACTCCCATCCCACCTTAAGTATGCTTTGCTTGGTGAAAATCGGTCCAAACCTGTGATAATCTCTTCGAAATTGCAAAGGGAAGAAGAGAACCAACTTGTTGAGCTTCTTAAGGAGAATTCTGCGGCCATAGGATGGAGAATTGGAGACATTAAGAGCATTAGCGCAACCCATTGCACACACAGAATAAGTTTAGAAGATGATGCTAAACCTGTTAGGCAACCCCAGCGCAGGCTTAATCCTGTCATGCATGATGTAGTGAAAACTGAGATCCTTAAGATGCTTGAGCACGACATAATTTACCCCATAGTTGATAGTAGATGGGTGAGTCCTGTGCATGTAGTTCCTAAGAAGTCGGGGGTTACTGTCGAAACAAACGAGAAGGGCATAGAGGTCCCGGTAAGAAAAACCACTGGGTGGCGTGTGTGCATTGACTACAGGAAACTAAACACAGCCACTAAGAAAGACCACTTCCCTCTGCCATTCATTGATGAGATGCTTAACCGCCTTGCTGGGTGAGAGTTCTATTGTTTTTTGGATGGTCTTTCAGGTTTCTACCACATACCCATTGCTCAGGAGGATCAGGAGAAGACGACATTTACTTGTCCCTATGGGACTTTTGCCTATCGCCGAATGCCTTTCGAGCTGTGCAACGCTCCTGCTACTTTTAAAAGATGCATGCTTTATATATTTTCTGACATGGTGCAGGATTTTATAGAGGTCTTCATGGATGACTTCTCTCTTTTTGGAGATTCTTTTGCTGATTGCTTACATAAACTTGATAAAGTGCTTAAACGCTGCATTGAGTGTAACTTAACTCTTAGCTGGGAAAAAAGTCACTTTATGGTTAGAGAAGGAATTTTCTTAGGACATGTAGTCTCAAAACGTGGGATAGAAATTGATAGAGCAAAGCTTGATGTGATTGTTAAACTTCTCCCTCCCACTTGTGTGAAAGAGCTGCAATCTTTTCTTGGGCATGTTGGTTTTCATAGGAGATTCATTAAGGATTTTTCGAAAATTGCTAAGTGTTTGAGCAACTTGCTTATGAAAGATGTGCCTTTTGTTTTCAATGATGAATGCATGCAGGCTTTTAACATCTTGAAAGAGCAGCTTGTTTCCGCTCCCATTGTGGTTGCCCCTAACTGGTTCTTACCCTTTGAGATTATGTGCGATGCTTCTGATTTCACTTTAGGTGCTATTTTAGGACAAAGGATAAATGGACATTTTCGTGTGATTTACTATGCCAGCAAGACACTTAACCCTGCGCAGGTTAACTACACCACAACTGAGAAAGAATTCCTAGCTGTTCTTTTCGCATTGGATAAATTCCGTTCGTATCTGAAAAGGTTCAAAGTGATCATCCACACGGATCACGCTGCGATCTGCCACCTCATGGCCAAGAGTGATTCTAAGCCGCACCTCATTCGGTGTGTTTTGATGTTACAGGAGTTCGATTGCGAAATAGTTGATAAGTGTGGTAAAGATAATCTTGTTGCTGACCATTTATCTAGGCTTGTTCCTAAGAAAATCTCCCCTTCTCCACCTATTCCCGATGACCTACCTGATGAGCATCTATTCTCTGTTAGTTTAGAGCCTTGGTTTGCAAATATTGTGAATTTTTTTATTGCAGGTGTTTGCCCCGCTAACATGTCTTCGCAGAAAAGAAGGAACTTTGCGCTCCGAACCAATGGCTACTTTTGGGATGACCCCCACCTTTTCAAGGAGGGAGCTGATGGCATCCTACGGCGCTGCATTCCAGAGAGTGAAGTAGGCAGTGTTCTCACCTTTTGTCATACCATGTAGTGTGGAGGGCACTACAACGGGAAGAAAACCGCTTTGAAGGTTCTTCAATCAGGTTTCTTTTGGTCCTTTATGTTTAAAGATGCTCATTAGTTTTGTGCTAGTTGTGATTCATGTCAGCGTAGTGGTAACATTAGCAAGCGTAATGAGATGCCTTTGACCAGCAATCTTGTGGTAGAACCCTTTGATGTGTGGGGTATTGACTATATGGGACCCTTTCCTAAAAGTAATGGTAATGAATATATTCTTGTTGCTGTGGACTATGTGACTAAGTGGGTGGAGGCTATTGCCACCAGGACTAACGATTCCAAAGTTGTGCTCTCTTTCTTGTCCAAGAATAGTTTCAGCAGGTTTGGTACACCCAGAGCAATCATTAGCGATGGCGGATCTCATTTTATTAACCGTTCATTTGCGAACCTGATTGTGAAGTATGGAGTGCAACACTGTGTCGCAACTGCATACCACCCACAAACTTTTGGTCAAGCGGAAGTCAGCAATAGGCAAATCAAGAGCATTCTCACAAGGGTCGTAAAACCAAATCGTAAGGATTGGTCAACCAAGCTAGATGATGCACTGTGGGCTTACAGAACCTGTTACAAGACTGTTATTGGTACAACCCCCTACCGGTTGGTTTATGGCAAAGCTTGTCATCTTCTCGTGAAGTTGGAGCAAAAAGCGGCATGGGCCACCAAGGAGCTAAATCTCGATATGCAGGCAGCTGGGGAAGAACGATTGCTGCAAATCTCCGAGCTGGAAGAACTCCGCCACCTTGCCTTTGAGAATGCAAATATTTACAAGCAAAAGACAAAAGAGTATCATGACAAGGGGATAATCCGCAAGGACTTGCACCCAGGTATGAAAGTCTTGTTTTTTAACTCTCGTCTTAAATTGTTTCCAGGAAAGTTGCGTTCGCGTTGGGATGGACCGTACACGATAATTAATGTGGCACTGCATGGTGCTGTCGAACTCTTGAATTCCGCTGACGGTTCCACCTTCAAGGTCAATGGGCAGCGAGTTAAACCATACTTTCAAGGGTACATTGACCGACCGGAAGAAGTGGTCGAACTCTCCGAGTCCAGTACATGACTCTAAACTGTACATCACCGGCAAGTCACTGTTGACCCCATTCTTTTTTCTTCTTTCCTCTACGCTTTAGGACATGCTTGAGTTTAGGTTTGGGGAGGGGGAATGTGCTCTCTAGTGTCTTGTCTGCGTTTTCTCTATTTTCTGAGTCTCTAGAGTCTTTCGTCCTTTACTTTCTGTTTGTTTTGGTCATTTTTCTTTTCTTCTCTAGAGTCTTTCGTGAGTCATTCTTCCAAGTTACAAAAACTTCTATTATGATTGTTAAATCTGCTTGTTGCTTACGTTTTGCACGATGAATTTAACGCTTACAATGGTAGAGTTCGGTCATTTGGAAGATTGACTCGTTTGTGTGTTATTATATGTCATAGTCTAAGTCTAGTTTGTCTTTAATTTGTTTGTTTGCTCGGGGACGAGCAAAGGTTCGGTTTGGGGATTTTGATGAGACAATATTCTAACGTCTCATTTGGTCCTTTTTAGCAGTCTTTGTGAGTCTTTGTCTTTAGTTTTATAGTCTTTTTAGTTCGTTTTTACGCTTTGGGATTTTGTTTACTTTTTGCAGAAATCGAACAAGTTGGTTAGCATGGCTCGCCGCGGCGAGATTTTGCGAATGGAGCCTCTGATTTGAAGATCGAAGCTCGCAATGGCGGAGCACCTTGCTCGCCGCGGCGAGATTATGCGAAGGCTATATATATTGCGATAAAGAAGGCTCGCCGCGGCGAGATTTTGCGATTGGCTCCCCTGTTTTGAAGGAAGATGCTCACCGTGGCGAGGGATTCAATCCGCCGCGGCAAGAATTTGCGAGCTGGATATATAATCGACAAAAGGAAGCTCGCCGCGGCGAGACGCACAAGTCCAGAATTTGTTTTCCTTAATTTGATTAGATTTTTTTTTTGTTTCATACTTCTTTTAACATAGTTTTGAAAAAAAAATCTTCTGCATTCACACATTGACATTGAGACATCTTTGGAGCTTGGTTACTCAATCGATTTTATTCATCAAGATTATTGGTATTGATTTCTCCATTACTTTGTTCTTTACAATTCGTTCTTTATCTTATCGATTGAATTGTATGTTATTGCATGCGAGTTTATCATCTATGTTTCGTATGATTTTTACCATGAATCTTTGTATGCAATCATCCATTATGAGTAGCTAAACACCTTTGAATACAGTAGTATGTGAAGATTATGCATATTCGTTCTAGGGTTTATCAAATCACTCATATAGGTTAGTCTCGTATAAAATCTTCGTAAAAACCTTCAATTCGATAAATCCGTATTAAATCTCTAAATTGTTCATGTTTAAGGATCGTGAATTGACGACTCACGATTTGTCCAGTATCATATTTTCTAAGAACAATTGGTTGAATCGAATTGATTGATTTACTGTACAACGACCGTGTGACAAATATGAGTGTTATCCCTAGTTCGAATTGGCATAATTGGATCTTGCTACTGTATTCATCTTTCTCTCATTGTTAATCGTAATCTTAGCTTTAGTTAAACTAGTTACAAGTATAACCAAACCATCAGTCAACCGTTACTTGCAAGTATCTGTTTACTCTCACTACTACGTAGCTTAATTAATTCCCTAGAGAACGACTTTGTGGTTTAGCTTTGTCTGTCTATAACAACTTTACTACTTGGTTTTCTAATTATTAATTTGAGCATATCAGCGGACGCCAAAGTTGAACTTGGCGGACGCCATGGGTGGATTTTGGCGTCCGCCATTTTTAATTTTGGCGTCCGCTAACTTCCTTCCATGGCGGATGCCAAGTAGGACGCTAACTTTCTCTGTTTCGGCGTGAAAATCCCGATTCTTTCCTAATTAGTTTTTCTTCCGTTCTTTTTAGTTAAAAACAACATTATTACTTTTAGAATTCATTCTATTGTCAAGAACTCATACTTTGGTCTCAAGCTAGACCTAGTTTTCAAGGCAATTACCCGTTTTGAGGTAATTGAACCGATTTTCATCTTGTAATCCGACGATTAATTGATTGCCTTTTTATAAGTCTACCGCTGATTGTTATAGAGCTATGAAAAAGTCCCTTATGACTTAAATGATTGAGTACATTGCGTGAGGTATTTGAGGCATCTTTGTGACGCAAGTCACCTTCCTTATCTCTTTAAATTCTTGAGTGACTACCCCTACTGGACACTTCCAGGAGCGTGAGAGATTAGATGCATAGGATCCACTTGTGAGGGACTACCGTGTTACGCGTATTTGGGCTTATGCATGTGATTCTGTGAATGCCAATGTGAAGTCAAAACTTCTGCATTATTTGGGCTTATTATGTGCAATCGTAGACTCGGTAGCTTGGGAGTTAGACTTTGCTTTTGTGTCTATGTGTTTCTCATTTTTCTAGCTTTTTTAGAGAGTCTGTTGCTTGAGGACAAGCAAGGGTTCGGTTTGGGGAGTTTGATGAGTTGGTTTTATATCGTCTCATCTTGTCTTTTTTGCCGTCCTTCTGTTATCCTTAAGTATAGTTTTAGTTGTTTTTCCTAGAGTCTTTTTACTTGTTTTGTTCTCTTTGACTTTTGTAGGTATTTGGCTAAATCGTGCTAATTGAAGGCAAAAAGGATATGATTTACATACATATGGAAGATATGGAGTGCCGATGCTTCATATGATTGCTAGAAGTGAATCGGGGAAGCCGAAACGCCGAGATTTGAAGTTAGAAGGAGCAAAATCGAGCGAGAAGGAAAAAAAGGGAAAAATCGTCATTTGCCGGAAGAGTTAGCGAACGCCATTTTCAAGATTGGTATCCGCCAAAACAAAACAGGAAGTTTTGGCGACGCCAAAGTTGAACTTGGCGGAAGGCATTGGTGGATTTTGGCGTCCGCCAAGTTTAATCTTGGCGTCCGCCAACTACCTTCCATGGCGGATGGTAAGTGGAAAGTTGGCGTCCGCCAACTTTCTCTGTTTCGGCTTGAAAATCCCGATTCTTTCCTAATTAGTTTTTCTTACCTTCTTTTTAGTTAAAAACAACATTATTACTTTCAGAATTCATTCTATTGTCAAGAACTCATACTTTGCTCTCAAGCTAGACCTAGTTTTCAAGGCAATTACCCGTTTTGAGGTAATTGAACCGATTTTCATCTTGTAATCCGACGATTAATTGATTGGGAGCATAATCTACATACTTTCTTGCATCAACCGCTTTGGATTCTTCAGGTTCTACCTAGGGTTTGTGACAACGAAGGGTAAAACAGTATCAATCGATCGATTCCTCGTATTTAGTATTAGATTATGTGTGTTAGTCGTTTAATTGCTTATTTGATTATGTCTTCGCATAACATGAGTAGCTAAACACCCTGATTATGGGGTGGTGACGGATTCAAGCATGCTAGTTAGGGTTTATGCCTTTATGTATAATCAGGTCACGATTACTATGTGCTTTCTAGATTAAATCGCATATCCTGCTATTACGTTTGATGCGCAATCCGTCAATATCACTGTTAGATTAAGCATTTGATCCCTGGAAACCAAAACATTTTTCGTCTTGCTTCAATCTAACAGTTAGTTGCAAACGGTAATAGTAGAATTAGCTTTATTGATCGTAGCTTAGTGAAATTGACGCCTTCACTAATGCTATTCATTTTCTGAACCTAAGTAGTGACAACTTGAGGTAATCGTTTCCTGTGGATCGCATATTTCCTGCTAGCTAGCTTGTCTTCAAGACACCACTCCATAATTCTCCTCATTCATATATCAATCTCGTTAAGTGTCAATCATATCTAGTTTTGTCTGCCTAGTTGTTTACTGTTACGATAGTTAATCAATCTGCTGCCGAAGTAAACAAACTTTTACTGCTTTCCATATTGTTTCTATTTATTCGTAAAATCAAACTTAGCCTAGTTAAGTCCTTCGAGACTGACCTCGGGGTTAACTTCACTGCACTACAAGTTTTCGTAGTGTTGAGAATTAACTCTTAGCTCTTAAACAAATTTAAAACTCTGATTTGACACATCAATTATTTTAGTACTTATTGTTCATTGAGCATGTTCTAAGTAGTAATTGTTGCCAATTTTGTCAATTTCCATGTTATTTGCAATTGGTGAATTGGGTTTTAATAGTTGAATATTGGTTGGTTGATTGGAGTTGATTTTGAGTATTCTAGTAGTAATGTTCACTTATTCTAAGTGTTTTGAGCTGACTATGGAATCGTTTTGGTTAATGTTCCAATTACGTTGTACTAGCTAGACTACTATTTCTCTGCCTGTTGTGCTAATTTGATGAGTTGAGATATTCTGGCACTATGGTTTACACTCTTATCACATGTGCTAAGGCCTGAATTTGCTTGACTAACAAATAGTTCACTTACCAGTCGCTCTCTATGTTGTGTTCTTTCTGTTTTTCATTTTCAGATCACTATGTTTCGCACCAGAGGAAGCAAACGCCACGCATGGAGACTGGATCTTCATCCAGCCGACCGCATATTCTCCCAGTGAAGATGCTATTCGGTACAAGAGCGATTACAAGATAGCTACAAGAGGCTTTACAGCCGAACGCAGATTGAATGGGGGGCAAGATCCTGATCAGAATGCCAACATGTATTTATTGCACCGGCTGATGACAAAAAAGAAATGGTTTAAGGTGAACAGGAAGTACCAAGGGTACGACGGGGACTTGGTCCGTGAGTTCTTTGTCCACTTTGAAGATGTTGTCGAGGATCGATGCACGTTCAAGGAAAGCAGGTTTCTTTCAACCCGGCTGCTATTTTTGAATTCCTCCAGCTGCCTACTATAGGTTCTAAACCAGCAAACGTGTTTGAGCACATTACAGATCCCGGAAGGAAACGGGAAGATTGCTAGAGAAGACTTGTCAAAGGAAGCTAGGGTGGTCTGGAAGTGGATGGTCGATTTTGTTTACCCCAGTAGGAATAATGCATACTCTAGAGGTCAGGGAAGTCGAACTCTGCATGCCATCTTGGTCGGGAGGTTTGTCAACCTTGGAGCCATTCTCTACGATGAGTTCTTAGCACAACGGATGAACAAGACGGGGAGTCTGATTTTTCCTTGCATGATTACTGCTATGTGCAAGGCAGTAGGGATTACAGTGCGCATTATGGGCGGCATGGGCAACGTACTTAACGCCGACTCTATTAGGCAGACCATAAGCGCCCATGAGAAGAATTTTAAAGCTCTCCGTGACAAAACAGCTGGGCAAGCAACTCAACAGGCGCAACAACAACCAGCAGAGGGTGTTCATCCAGCTCCAGGGGATTCAGTGGGTACTTCACATGCAGCAGCAGGTACTTCGCAGGCCATTGATGTCTTTGATTTCCAGGGACTCCGTGGATATCTTAATGGTCGTTTTGCGACCTATGACTCCTAGTATTTTGGTTATCTAGACACTATAGCCTAGCAACAATGATCTATACGGGAGTCGTAGTATGCCTTGCAGCATCAGTACACCCAGCTCGCAGATACCCAGGCTGAGATTATGCATGCTCAGTCCTCTCTGTCGACCTATTATGATCAGTAGCAGACATTTTCACAGGGGTGGACTGCACAGTACGATGAGATACGTGGCTGGCACACTGATATGAGAGGATGGCTCCAGGACATGCATGTCTGGCGCCAGGATATGCAGGGTTGGATCCAGGATATGCAGGGATGGGCACCACATGCTGGACCTTCACACCAGCCAGGAGAGGAGGACGATGGAGACGAGTAGCTCTCTCATTTTCCGGGTAGTACCTTTTTTGCTTCTTTTTCTTTTTAGCCTATTCGCTGGAGACCATCTCTAGTATAGTTTGGGGAGGGGTTCACTTATTGTACTACCTTTTTCTTCTTTTTTCTGTATTTTGTACTATGTTTTGTATTATTAATTCAAGTCTGTTGAGTCTAAGTTTGTCTCCCAAGTCGAGCGTCTATTGCATGTACTAAACCTATTTAATGCTTGAGTTTTGATTGATCTCCAATTATTAGCAGTTGGCATGTTATAAATTTGTTAAGTTTGTTTCTCCTATAAATAGGAAGTTTGTTCTAGTTCTGTAGTCCAAAAGCCTGTGAGCAAACCCTAGCCGATGAAAAAATGAAAAATTATTATACCGGTAAATTTGTACTTGTGTGATTTTTTGAAAAGTGAAAACTCCCTTGTTTGCGCCTCATCATTCTCATGTGTACTCTGTGTAAGTTAAGTATGATGAACGACATATTTTTTCATTCCTTATTTGCTCAAGCCAAACCCGTTCAAAGAACATGTTTGGGGAGGAGGTTTATGTGCACCATATATGTATTAAACGACTGTGATTTGGCTTTTGTTCTCTCAAAAAATAAAAAAATAATTCTCGAAGTGGATCTGTGATACTCGTTACCACCATTAGTCGTGTTGGGCACGTTTCAGATACTACCTATAAACCGGCATGGCCTTTAAAAGCTATGTGACCGTGAGGGTTGATGGCGTGTATACCAAACCAGCATGCACAAAGGTGCAGACTTTCGGTAAAATGGACACTACCAGAATTAAGAGACAAAATAAGCATATGGGTCATTATAAAACTAAAAAAAAAGGAGTATGCAAAAAAGTATAAAAAATAAAAAAATTGAAAAAAGAGAGAATGATTGCCATTTTACAAGTCCGCAGCTGTTGGTTATAGAATTTCGATAAAAGTCCCTTCTGACTTAACTGATTGAGTACATTGCATATTTGAGGCAACTTTGTGACGTGAGTCACTTTCCTTTATCTTCTTATATTTCTTGAGTGATTACCCTCACTAGACACTTCCAGGAGTGCGAGAGATAGTTGCATAGGATTCACTTGTGAGGGATTACCGGGTTAGAATTAAGTTCTATTTACTCGGGAAACGAACTTCTTGGATTTGTGCTTGTGTTTCTGCAAACGTCAGTTTGATTTCAAACCTTTTGCATTTTTCGAACTTATACTTGCAATCGTAGACTCTGTAGCTAGGGATTAGACTTTACCTTTGTGTCTATGCATTTTTTATTTTTCTAGGTTTTTTAGAGAGTCTGTTGCTTGAGGACAATCAAGGGTTCGGTTTGGGGAGTTTGATGAGTCGGTTTTACACCGTTTCATTTGGTCTTTTTTACCGTCTTATTGTCGTCCTTAAGTATAATTTTTATTAGTCTTCCTAGAGTATTTTTACTTGTTTTGTTCTGTGTGTGTTTTGTAGGTATTTGGCCAAACTGCATCAATTGGAGGCAAAATGGTGCATTTTATATGCATCTACAGGATATGGAGTTCCAATGGCTCGAACGGATGCTAGAAGTGGAGCGGGAAGGCCAAAAATACCAAAGTTGGAGTTAAAGCGTGAATCGGGGCCTAGCAGGGTACCTGTGCCTCGTAAATGGCCTGGCTACGCCAGGTGCACAAATTGGCGACATCGATCGCTTTATCGCTACGCTTGAAGCGTGGCGTACCTGAGGTTTATGCCTGGCGTACGCCAATGTAGTTTCTCAGACACCACTTTTCTGATTATTTCCTAATTTGTTTCTTTTCGTTTCTATTAGTTAGGACAAAACACAATTAGATTCATATTCTCTTTTCCATCTTTTTGCTTTCAACCTAGAACTTTTCCAAGGCAATTACCTACCTATTACTGGAGGTAATTGAACCAATTTCTCTTGTAATTTGACGATTGATTATTGATTGGGAGCGTATTTACATACTTTTCACCGATTGAATTCAAGTTCTTCAATTTCTACCTAGGGTTTGTGACACGATTGTGTAAAATTGTATCAACTCTTGATTCTTGGTATTTAGTATTTGATTATGTCTATTATGTGTTCATATATGAAATTGATTATGTTTTCGCATATCATGAGTAGCTAAACACCGAATTACGGGGTGGTGATGGATTCAATGCATGCTAGTTAGGGTTCATGCAATTCAATATATGTAAGATGCAATTTACTCTGTGCCGTTTTGATTAAATGCATATATAGTTATGTGTATTGAGTTTTACCGCCAAAATCACAATGGATTAGGCAACTGATCTTTCATATAAAAACGTCTAGAGATTGCTAATTCATTGGTTTGTTGCAAACACAATAACTACATTAGCTTGTTAATTGTAGCTTAGTGAAATTGACACATTCACTAATGCTATATGTTTTCTAGAACAATTTCAGTTAGCTCATTGTCATAGTCCTTCGTACCTTATCTGATATAAGGTGTCTGCCTATAAAAGCCTAGACCAGTGTAATAATCGTTAGGATGTGTCCCAGTGATAACTAGAGTAAATCGACATCATTATTGCAGCATGTTTCCTGCTAGCTAGCTTATTTTCTGTCACCACACCCTAATTCCCTCTCACATATTCATCTTCACAAGTAATCTGTTTTCTATAGTTAGTCTGGTTAATGTTAGAGTATCATTCTGCTGCCGAAGCAAACCAACTTTTACTGCTTTCCATACTGTCATTACTATTTGTAAGCGCAACTCAGCCTAGTTAAGTCCTTCGAGACCGAACTCGGGGTTAACTTCATTGCACTACAAGTTTTCGTATTGTCGAGAATTAACTCTTAGCTAGTAAAGAAATTTAAAACTCTGATTTGACACATCATACATGCGAATCATCATATCACTATCGCATTCATGATGAATTTAGCTACTCTTGATCATGCAATTATCATTAACACTCATGTTTGAATAGATGATAGACATAAGATTGATGGAGATAAAATTATCAAGCATAACTGATCACAAGAAAGTGAATTGCGAAAGTAATATGAATAGATTAACAAATCTCTAACCTTCGAACGTAAATCGGTGAATAGTTTTGATTACACGATGAATAACTAAGCTCAAATCTCCCAAAATCAAGTCTAGGGTTCAAAGACCTTTTACAATGGATTGATATGAAAGTTGAATGGAATGAAAGAAGGAAAAAACATATAAGTACAAGGAATTTTGGAGCCTATCCTTATTGGGCTCGACAAGCCTTGTCGCGACCAGTCAAAAATCCTGTCGTGACAAGCTTGTCCGTAGATAACCATGTTTGCTTCGTAAATCCCTATCGCGACCAGAGAAAAATACTCCAGCTCTCTTTGCCTCTTGAATCCTTGTCGCGACAGAGCAAAAAGCTTGTCGCGACAGGGTGTGTTTTACGCCAAAACTTCAATTCTTCGGGAATCGATCTCGGGACTTTCTTTTTGGATTCTTGAGCTTTCAAACAAGAACATATCCTTGTAAATCGCAACATTTATCCCCTTGTTCATACCTAAAACCTTCAAATCACAACTAGACACAAAAACGTAAAACGAACAATAAGACTATAATAAAACGATAAAGACTAATAAAAGAACGATTAAAAGAATACGATGAACATCTAAATTACGGTCTCATCAGTAGGTATTGTGAAGGAATGCAAAAAGGGGGAGAATGAAAGTGCAAATATTAGCTAAGTGTTGGTGCAATACTAACCTGGCTTAGTATTGTCACTATACTAGTTTACTGTGCACTGGACATTCTATTTATGGATTTTGCATTACTTCAATTTGATATGGTTCCACAATTTTAGTTTAGTCTTAGCAAGTTTAATAGGTTTAGATATCTTATGGAGAAGAACATTTGGAGTTTGCATACAATAAGATATTGAAGAAGAAAAGGAATTAGAATCCTACTCGAAGAAGGACTCTACTTATAATCATTGAAGGATTCTCAATGCGTGGAAGACTGAGAAGTTTTAGGAGAAGAACAAGATGATTTGACCTGATCAAGATCTTCAATCAAGATAGAACTCTAGACTAGTTGAATTAATATTCACAACTATATATACTAGTCGAATAGTTCATAGATGAAATAACAAGCTTTTATGCATAAGATAGATATTCTCTAGCAGCTTGTTAAGCATCTCTTTTACTAAGTTTTTAGTTAGTAATCTCTCTCTTTGTTTGTGAGAGATCTAGCGTCGAAAAATCTGTTATTCTTTATAGTGGATATTTCACCTGTGGCTTGACAGATTATATATATAATCTGCTAGAAATATTTGTGTATTGTGTTCTTTACATTTCACTGTTTAGACTCTCAGATAGTTTAGATATTGGTTTTGCGTATTGCTACAATACATAGTTACAATATCCGTATTTGGTACTAAGTCCCGATTCATACAATTTCAGAGTTCCCTACCTATTCCTATGATGAAAGAGTGATAGACCTGTAAAGTGGAGGATAAGCGAAAGCTTTTAATGATCATTATACGTTAAATTGATAACATGGGGTATGACAGGATACTTTTAATGTGAGATCACCTATGTCGAGCATGAAGGGGCCGCTTCTATGAGATGATAGTTAGGGCTAAATCTCTAGAGCATTCGATGAAGGTTTCCAAGGCAGTCCAGGGCCAAAATGGACAACAACGAAAGTACCTACGTGGTGTAGAGGAAATCATTGTGTGTATATCCTTGTCTTCTTACACACAAAAAGCCTATAAGTTTAAGGAATCGCGTCCACTTGTTGACAAGTGTATCAGATGGTATTTCACCAGGTAAGGTTTAAGGCTAACAACCACCTTTCCCGATGCAACTTTTTTCTCGAAGAACTCTCGAACTTGCATTGATAGGCTGCATTTGCATTTACCAGCCAATTGTCTCATTCATGTGGGGGATTGTTGGTGAATTGGTTGCAAGAGGAGGCAACTAAGTGTGGTTGCAAGAGGCAACTAAGTGTGTTTGCAGGTGGGTGAACATTTTAACTAAAAATCCAAGCAAAGTAGGTGCAAATATGGTTCGCGTGTTTATCTTTTTACTACTATTTTCCATGGAACGTAACTGTTGGCCTTCTAGAAATTCTTTCAGATTTTTTCACTTAAATGTTAAGAGGTTTAATTTCAAAATTTGAAACCTCCCCACTAACAGACAGCTGTTATTTGAGATTAATGTAGCAGTTTCAATTTTGGCTACTAATGATTAGGTTTCCTGTTACATTTTGTTTCAACTATATATATCCCAAACCTTCACTTGTTTGAGCACACTAGAAATTCTATTCCTCTCTTCTCCTCTGTTTTTCTTTCTGCACTTTAGTAATCGAGAGTTTCTTTACCACTGAAGTTTGACGAACTTCAACTGCAGAGCTTCCGGTAGCTGCTGAGATTGGACGTTATACCTTGGGAGATAATTGTCCGATGGTGGCCTGAAGCTTAATAAGGCGGGAAAATTTAGCTTAAGGCGAAGTGGTCTCACCGCTGACTCGTCCAGAATTAAATCCGAACAATAGTAACTTTCTTGTTTCTTGTAATTTTCTATTGCAGTAAGTGAAATCCTTTATTTTTTCATATAAAGCTTCATACATATTGTTTCTGTCTTTTTTTTGCAGCTAAAGTGTTAACCGGAAACAACATGTATTACTGAAGTGCTCTGTTACTAGTTTATATCAATGGAAACCTGAATTAGCACATGAGTTAGCCTACAAATTAGTACTTAATTAATTACTAGGGTAGTTTTGTGAGACAAGTAACCATTGCTTGTTTAGTTATCTGTTAACATGTTAAGTTGTAGGTAATAATATTTCGTTCTCTTAGTAGTCTTTAATTTGAAAAATAGATTAATAGCTAAACCATTTGAACTTGTTTGTTTACAATCATTTTAGTGAAGCTACTCATGTTTTACGTACTACTTGGCAAATGTGGTTTGTTTGATTGGCATGCTATTGGTGAATTCTTATGATTTATGCTTGGGTGCCTTGATGTATTCGGTTCATGCTATATTAATATGATGTTGTAAACACCATTACATCATACATTTATGAGTTAGAGTATAGACCTATCCATTCACTTTAATAAAATACATGTCATAGGATTTCAAGTCAAATATCATGAAATAATTAACGGGCTCGTAGGAGATACTTGAGTACCACGTGGCCGAAGTGTTAGGAATATCTATTTAGATTTTGATCAATAATGACTTATCTTAACTCAGAAAGGTGACTAGTACTTTGTTCACTTGAACATTGTAAAAGAGGAAAGTTACTAGGTATGTTAGTCTAGCAAATCTTGTATAAGATGTTAGGTTTCTGAATGTGATTTTTATATCTTTGCAGAAGACCAAGAAGGAAGCATCTAGAGGAAGAACTCTTTCATTGAAGATCAGAAGACTTACATGATTGCTGAAGACTAAGGAAAATGTGTCCTCAGATACCTTGAAGAAATTAAGTGTCTGAGCGACAAACGTTTCAATAGGTTTCTGATGCACTAAAGGTCACTAAGAAAGGACTTGCAATGCCTCAGATAACTTGCATTATTCCGTTGACACTACAGGACAAAAGTTGGTACAGTTGATTTATTACGCAGACAGAGATGCCTGAGAAAAAGAGAAAATCTCTGAAAAGAGACAAAGCTCAATACCGTACTAACTTTAGATATCGTTAGTTTGAATTTCATTGAGCCTAACGGATACTAATTCAAACGGCCTGATTTTCAACTATAAATATCACCACTTAGAATGCTTGAACACACACCTTGAACTACATTGAACATATCTTTCACTCAAGCATACAAGCCTTCTGCATACTTACTCTCTATAGCTTACTATTGCGACTAAAGCTCTTGAATTCTAAGTAGCATGAAAGTTCTAAGTGTCCTGATCCTTAACAAGAATTGCATATTGTGAAGGAGTTGAATCCAGAAGATATAGTGACGACTTTTATCTGTGATTCATTCTCTTGAACAACATCAAGACTTGGGTCAGTAAAGAACAAGTTACCATACATTGAAAAGTGTATTAAGTAATCTTGATTCTACAGAGCACTCACACATAACTGTGAAAGAGATCAAGAGATAGAATTTTGTAAGGAGAACTCATCATCTTATCTTAGTGAATTCAAGTCCTGAGAAAGGGCGGGTGGATTAGTTGAGGGATTACGACACCCTCATATACCACTATAAAAGCTTTGTGTTATTTGCTTATTGCACTTACTTTCTGTATTATTATTACTTACTGAGTATTTACACACTTATATCTTGCTGAGCATGTGCACTTATCTGAAAAGACTTCCTCTCTTTGAGACTAAGTATCATATACCTTCACAAATATCTGAGAAATTGTTTTATCCTCAAAAGTTTGAAAAGAATATTCCCCCCCCCCCCCCCCCCCCAAGTCTTTGACTTTGTCGTTACCTAGACCAACATGTGGTATCAGAGCATGAGGTTTCCAAGCCTTCTGCACTGAACCTATATCCTAGATAAGTGCCCACTAACCGCTTATCCTCTGCACTTGATTTGTTTGTTTAGTGTGTTTATTGTAGGATGTCTTTAAGTGATGCTCCCGTTATTGTTTAGTGTGTTTATTGTAGGATGTCTTTAAGCGATGCTCCCGTTCTCAAGCCTTAGAACTATGAAAAATGGAAGAACAATATGATGCTTCACCTGGAAGCTATCAGTGACGAAATGATCGAAGTGATAAAGAATGGCCCCATAGTCATTCGACAAGATAAGCAAGTCATTGAAGTTTCAAGTGTTCGGGGCAAGGAACCTGCTGACAAAGATAGTGATGGTTCCTCATCTTCTATTGCAACAACAAGTGGAAGACCAACTGGTCAAATTGTCTATGAACCAAAGCCCAGACATCTCTGGACATCGGAAGATTCCAAGATAAATAGGCTAGATGGTCAAGCAAGAAACATCATCATTCATTCTACTCCAGACCACATACAGTGCAAACTGTGGTATGCAAAAACTGCAAAAGAGGTCTGGTCACTGGTTGAAGAAATTTGTGCCGGCACTGAGAAAACCAAGGAAAATAAGTTCGTTTTGAAGCTCAAATTCCAAAACATTAAACAAGGTCCCACTGAGACTCTTGAAGAACTTGATTTCAGGTTTACAACACTAATGAGTGAGATGGCTACACTTGGTAAGAGTGAGAGATATTCTAACTCTGAAAAGGTTAAGACTATCGTGAGAAGTCTAAATTAAAACTGGAAACACACTCAGTACTTCTATTTCAACCAAGGAATGCCAAACATCACTCCAGTGGAGCTTTTCTCACACTTGGCAACTGTCAACTATGAGACAAAGCAAATAGGACATATGGTTGCTGAAACATCGCAGAATGTCGCTCTAGTAACTCAAGGTACTTCTGAAAAGAAGGATACCAAAGAGGTGACTGAGGAAAATGCTCTTGCTGTAAAGCATATGAGACAGTACGTTAGTCAGGAGATTGAAAGAAGAAGGAACAAAGAGAAGCTAAAAAAGCATCTAGGTCTCAACTATCACCAGTGCAAAAGTATGCAATTAACTAGCTCGCTGAACAAGCCTGCTCAGCAAGCATCGAGTACTGAGGGAGCAGAAATTGGAAACGATATCTTTTTCTATTGTCAGAAACCTTGTCACTTTAAAAGAGACTGCCCAGCTTATAACAAGCTAAAGACAAGTGACAAGAAAGATAGGAGAAATTTCAAGAGAGGTCAGAGAGCTATGCTCACTAAAGAAAGGAAAAAGACTCAAATCCAACTGGATGCTCTTGATCTTGATTCTGAGTCGGAAGATGAAGATTCAGATGATTCTAAACTTCCTCCACCAGAGTTGTGTGCAATCACTCATGAATTGGTTGACTTTGGTCAAAAGAAGAAAGAAATGTGCGGAGTTGCTGAGGAGATCTATCCAGATTGCTCCAACATCGAGTCATGTCTAATGGCTGATGAGGTAACCACTATTTATCGATTTACAAACTATGAGAGTGATGAGGAAGGAATCAAAGATCTAGAACACCTCAGAAAGGAACTTGATCTTTATGAAAGAGAATTTATGGTTGTCCAAGCTAGAACCAAAATTCTTGAAGCTGAAAAGAAGTCTATTGAAAAAGAGTGCTCACAAGTGCAGAAGCTATCTGAGACAAAGGATGATGAGAATGCATTTCTAAAGGCACAGATGGCTGAGATAGGAAAGTTACACGAAGAGGCAATTGATATAATTTAAAGGAAGTTTGAAGATCTTCTTTCTGAGAATAATGAACTCAAAAAGAAAGAATTATCCTTCCAATCTTATGCCAAAGCATGTGACACTCTCACTGAAGTACACTCTTACCTAAGAGATCCTTCAGAGAAAGGAGGACTTGGGCTAAACGCACAAACAAATAGTTCTATCATTCTGAAC
Organism: Plantago major; assembly: GCA_026545765.1. Lineage (NCBI taxonomy): Eukaryota > Viridiplantae > Streptophyta > Magnoliopsida > Lamiales > Plantaginaceae > Plantago > Plantago major. The sequence continues at coordinate 37,184,669 of CM048843.1, read as the reverse complement.
AAGAATGATACAAGAATGACTTTTGTTAGTGGTCAGCAAGGTGATTCCCAAACAACCTATAACATTGGTCAGAAAGCTAAGGTTACTGACAAAGGAAAGGCAGTTGCGACCATGCCTTTGAGGGAAAAACAAGTCCCAAAGAAATCTGTATGGAAGGTTCATGTAAAGGGACAACACACTGAAAAGTGTAATCACCCACAGTGCTATGTCTCTCAGAAAGGGAAGATTGCTGGAGCTGGCAAATTCTCTAACGTCACATTTTCTGGAAAGAAAAATGACCTCGAGACTAGTAAGGCTGCTGAGAGAATATCTCAGTCGGCACCAGGTGCTTGAAATGACATTGGCTACAAAGCCATCGGAAAACAACTTGCTCATGAGTACAAACTAGAGCAAGAACGATGGATGAAAGCTAGGATTGCTCATAGCAATCATCAGAAGTGGAAGAAAGAACAAACCACAAGTAATCTGAATGTCAGGGCTAGAAGGAATCTGAGAAGGAAAGCTAAGTTCGCTAAAAAGCAGACTCAGCAACCTGACAGGTATCTGAAAGCAGCACGAGGAGCACCAAGTAACACACCAAGAAGGAAAATAGTTCTTGATAATAATCATATTAGTCATTTACCTAGAATTCCTCCTTATGTTCCTATCAGGCAAAAGAATGTCCCTAAGAAATTCATTCAAAAATGGATTCCTACTGGGAGATACTTTAGCCTGGATGGGAACCTAACTCCTTGTATCATGTTTTGTGCAGAACACTCTAAAGAAGAATCCAACGTGGCACTTTGACAGTGGATGTGGGAAGCACATGACAGGAGACAAAGAAAATCTGGTTAACTATAGAGTATGTGATACAGGACCAGATATCAGGTTTGCTGGAGGAGAAGTGAATCCAACCGTAGGATTTGGAGATCTGAAAATTAGAGCCCTTACAATAACTGGAGTATGACATGTAGAGTGATTGAAATATAATCTTCTCAGCATGAGTCAATTTGCTGACAAGGGGTTATCAGAGAAGATCAAATCTAAATTCTGCAAGTTGATTGACAATGAGATAAAGCAGGTTGTCTTGGTTGTTAGGCGGAAAGGAAGTCTCTATGTTGTTGACTGGGCATCTACCACAACTGAAGAATGCCTCATGGTGAGTCAATCTGACTACACTGAAGAAAATTGGCTATGGCACAAAAGAATGAGTCACTTGAATTTCAAAACTCTAAACAAGCTAGCCAAGAAAGAGTTGGTTGTTGGATTACCTAAAATGGCATACATAAAGGATGGTGTATATTCAACTTGCCAATTAGGGAAACAAGCCAAAACATCTTTCAAGCCTAAAACTAGACATACCAGTGTGAGGCCACTGCAACTGTTACATATGGATATGTTTGAGTCCTCAGTAACTAGTTATGTAGGAAAGAAGTATGGTCTGGTTGTAGTAGATGACTACTAAGGATTTACTTGGGTTTTTTTTCTCAAACAGAAATCTGACGCAAGGGTCGAGATACCAAGCCTGCTGAATAATCTTGAAGTCATGAAAAATGACAAGGTATCTGTGATCATATTAGACCATGGTACTGAGTTTGTAAACCAGTACATAAAAGAGTTTTGTACCTGCAAAGGTATATAACATCAACCATCTTTAGTAAGGACACCTCAACAAAATGGTGTAGCTAAAAGGAAGAATAGAACCCTAAAAAAGGCAGCAAGGACAATGCTTGCTGACGCTGAAATAAGTGAAATCTATTGGGTTATAGCTGTAAATACAACATGCTACACTCAAAATAGATGTTTGATCAACAAACACCATGACAAAACTCCCTTTGAGTTATTGATTGGTAGACCCCCTAGTATTAAACATTTAAGGGTGTTTGGTTGCAGATGTTTTGTTCATAACAATGGTAAAGAATATCAAAGAACATTTCAACCAAAGGCAGATGAAGGAGTATTTCTTGGTTATTCATTGAATGGCAAATCTTACAGAATCTACAACAAAACGACACAATAAATTGAAGAATCTGTCCACGTAGTATTCTATGAAGGAAACAAGAAAGTACCCTTAAATGAAGAACTCTCAGATAGGTTCAAGGAACTTATGATTAAAGATTTTGAACAAGAATCTCCAAGGGAAAATAATTCTGTCATTCACTTAGAGGATGAGTCTGACGAAGAAAGGCAACCATTGCTATGTAACAACCAGATGACTCTAAGGCATGATGAAGAATTTCCGATGAGAAATCCAAAAATGGATCAAGTCACTGAGAATCTTCATTATGAAGAGGTCTCTGAGCAGGAGGTTGTTGAGAAACCTGTCTCAGATACCCAAGACACTGAACAAGTGTCAGATATCCCGAGCACGTCTCATGTGCCAGATATCTTAGATACTAATCAAGTATCTTATCATGATCATAGTGATACAGGAATGAATCATAATGATAATGATCCTACTAGTTCTAAACCCATATAAAATGGATAAGAGATCATCATGCAAAGGATGTGATAGGTCCTTTAGACCAAGGGGTAAGATCTAGGAGAGCAATTGCTGAAAATGCAAATTCTCTCTATGGATGTTTCATCTCAGATATTAAACCAAAGACCATTGAAAAATCATTAAAAGACCAAGATTGGATCTTAGCAATGCAAGAGGAATTGGATCAATTCGAGAGAAACGAAGTCAGGAAACTAGTTCCCTACATTGTTGGAATATCTGTCATAGGACCTAAGTGGGTTTTCAAAAACAAGATGAATGAATCTGGTGAAATAACCAGAAACAAAGCAAGGTTGGTTGCTAAGGGATTCACCCAGTCTGAAGGACTAGATTTTGATGACTCATATGCACCAATTGCAAGATTGGATGCAATCAGAATATTTCTTGCCTTTGCAGCTCATAAGTACATTAACGTTTACCAAATGGATGTCAAGAGTGCATTCTTGAATGGTGAGCTTGCTAAGGAAGTCTATGTTTAGCAACCACCTGGTTTTGAGGTTCCTCAGAAAGCAAGATGGTCTATAAGCTTCAGAAAGCTCTATATGGACTTAAACAAGCTCCAAGAGTATGGTATGGCACATTGGCCAAGTACTTGTTGGGAAGTGGATTCAAGAAAGGAGAAGTTGACAAAACTCTCTTTACATTGAACCATGACAGGAAACTACTCTTAGTACAAGTTTATTTTGATGACATAATCTTTGGATCTAAGGACAAGCAACTTTTGTGAAGACTTTGCTGAGCTTATGAAAAGCAAATTTGAGATGAGCATGATGGGAGAATTGAATTACTTCCTAGGGCTGCAAGTCAAGCAACTTAATGATGGAATATGCACTAGTCAAACAAAGTATGCTAAATATATGCTCAATAAGTTTAATCTAAAGCCTTCTGAAAAGAGTGCCAAGATACCTATGAGCATTGGAACCTAGATGACCTATATTGAATCTGATAAGAGTGTTGAAGAACACAAGTATAGGAAATTAATTGGGTCTCTACTAAACCTTACTGCAAGCAGACTAGATATTCAATATGCAGTTGGTGTATGTGCAAGATTTCAGACAAATCCAATGCAATCATACTATAACACTGCTATGAAGATTCTAAGGTATGTTAAAGGTACAGTAGAAGTTGGATTGTGGTATCCAAAAGAGAGTGGATTGAGTTTAGTTGGCTATTCAGATGCTGACTATGCTGGATCAATGCTTGATAGAAAAAGTACCTCAGGAACATGTCAATTCCTTGGTGCTAGATTGAAATCATGGTTCAACAAGAAGCAAAACTCAATTGCCACATCAACCACAAAAGCAGAGTATATTGTTGCTGGGTGTTGTGCTTCACAAATATTGTGGATACAACAATAACTCAGAGACTATGAGATCAATGAAGAGAAAACTCCTATTTTTTGTGACAACACAAGTGCTATTGCTATAACTTAGAATCCTAAGTTTCATGCAAGTGTACATTGATATTAGATACCACTTCATTAGAGATCATGTTGAAAAAGGCAATATTGAGATACTCAAGATTGGTACAGAAGACCAACTTGTAGATATCTTCACAAAGCCTCTGCAAGAAAGTAGATTCCTAACTTTGAGACATAGTCTTGGATTGATGGAACTACCAAGATGCCAAATTGGTCACTAAGACGGGAACTCACTGAGTCAATAAGAGAGGAACAAGGCTTTCTGAGAAAGAAAGGCACAAAAAGAATGAAGGAGATATCTGAGACGGGTACTCATATATCAAGGCTAAAGGGTAAAAGTTTTTTTAAAAGGTATCTGAAACGGGTATTCAGATACTTGAGGCCACTGAGTTAGGGGGAACACAAAAGGAGAGAAGTTGACCAATAGTACAATATGTCAAAAGTCAACTATCTCTTGTGTTTTGAAAAATTTCCATTCTTGTGATAATTTTCAAACAACACTGGACGATTGATTAATAATCTCATAAACCAGTTTGTCTCCTAGTTATAGGTTACTGAGAGTCGAATGTGACTCAGATAGCTATTGCCAAATAACATTAATTGGGCACAATTACATGTGTTGATTGATATCATTGCTGAGAAATCAATCTAAACCATTGAAAAATGGCGCTTGTAATTCAATGGATCAGATGAGTCCATTTAGCCAACTAGCACAAAAACCGAGTAACTGGCCCCACGAGCATTTAATGAAAAACCGCTTTTTCACCCACGCCTGTGCATATTGCGAGATACGTACATACATAATTCATATGTATCGCCTGTACTTGTGTTTCTATATAAAGGTGATTTTGGCAAAGAAAAATACTTTTGTCTAATTCCACATTTCACTTAGTACAAAAACAACAAAAACCTTCACTCTTTTTCGGCTAATCTTCTCTGAATTCGTCTAAGATTCTGCTAAGTTTTTCTGAATTCGTTTGTAAAGAATTACTTAATCTATTTCGATTCTTAACCCTCTTTCAATCTCTCTTATCTACTTCACTATTTAAAGAGATGGCACCAAAGAAAGTTAGATCTCAGAAGTCTGAAGTTTCCGCATCTACTACTGCTGAAAAGCAAGCACCCGTGTTGCTTATCATAAATAATCGACTCCTTGGAGACTTTAACCCAGAACACTGGAATCCAAATCACAGATTGATTTGGGGAGGTGCTCTTGTTGACGAGTACATGATGGGTACTGCAAAAAATAAGACAGATATGAAGCAAATTCTTGATATGCTTGAAAAGGCAAAAATCAAAGAATTCTGCTCAGCTATTCCCAGGGGTGTATCACCTCTGGATGTATTGGAATTTTTTAACAATTCTAAGATTGTTTCAGTTAATGGCACTAAAGAAGTGGCCATCAAAACCAAAGTCCAAGGAACATAAATTTTCCTAGATTGTGTGGCTTTCTGTAGCATTTTTGGAGTCCCAAACAAGGGAAAGGACTTTGAGATCAACACCAGCGATGAAGTCCTTATAGAAGGAGTCAAGCTACTATACAGTGATGTTGTCTCTGGAGCGTTACCTGATTTTACTCTTACCAAAATCAGAAGAAACCATCTGGTGGAGCCCTAGAATATGTTGGCTCACATTCTCCACAGATGTTTTGCTGGTCTACAAGGAGGAGCTGACCAAATAAGTATGGAGAGATGGATGATAATGTTCCTCCTTAACACTAAAAATGATAGGCTGAAAAACCGATTCAATTGGGGTAAGTACGCCTTCATGAACTTGGTAGAAGAAGTTCAGAATTTTGAACCCACACTTGTCGAAGACCTTGATGAACCAAATGATACAGTGAGGTTTGGACTCAAGATCTACTACTTGCTGGAGAAGCTTGGAGTTACACTCAAAGAGGAAGGGCATATACCCAACAACAACTTACTCTGCAACTTTAAGTATACCAACCTGATGAAGAAAGCCACTGGAACTCAAAAGTCCAAGAGAAGTTCCAAGAAATGAAAGACAGAAGAGATATCTGAGGGGTCAGTTGCGACCAAGAAAACCAAGACTTCCAGAAAGAAGTCAACTGGCAAGAAAGAGGAAACTCCCATTGTGGAGGTAGACTCTCAGATATTTAAGTCTAGTGCTGATGAGGGCACCAAAGTCAATGCATCCTTACCACTTAGTGGTGAGAAACCACTTACACTCTCTGCTGAAGAAGTAGATGAGTTAAATTTTGACCTAATCTTGGAAGGGATTGAGGTTGCTGAGGAAGTCACAACTTCCAAGGTTGCTGAGCTAGAAACTCAGCAAGGGCCATCCACTTTTGAAGATATGCAGGAGGTCCTAAGGAGTACTGAGCTAGTACTAGAAGACAATGTCAATGTCTCATTACCTAAAAATACATCATCCAGATCAGGATCAGCACAACAACCACAATAGCCCCAGACTACTGAGGATGTTGTGGACATGATCCTGGAATTTCAAAGCTATGATGATGTACCAGCAAACCTTACTGCTGAAGAAATTCCTACAAGAGAGCAGGTTCCCCAACTCTCATCTGAGAGGGATCAACCTGATATTATAACTCAGGAAGATCAACCAGGGAAGGCAACTGAGACAAACTCTCAGGAAGGGCATGAAGTGCCAGAAACTTCAAACAAAGCTGAGGTCACTGAGCAACAAGACCAAGGCATGGAACCCAGACAAGTTTCATATACCAATCAGCCTAACATTGATCATGTTACTGAGTGTTTCTAATCTCTACTTGTTATAATTTCTATGTTTTATGTGTTTTGTTATTAATGTGATTACTCTTTGTTACAGGCTGATAAAGAAATTAAGGAAGGAGAGGAAGTTGAAAAACTTCCTCTACTCAAGAGGAAGGAGAGGAAGCTGGAAAGCTTCTCTCACAATCTGAGATGGAGGAATCTATACCCTCCATCAATAAGGAATTTGAGCCTGTCTCACAGGTTGATCAAGATTCTAGTTTGAATTCTCAGAATTCTCCCTCCAATGAACTTACTAAACCTTTCTTATATTTCTTAAAGGCCACAACTGAGAAGAAAGGTGATGTGGCTGAGAAGCCAAAGACATCAGGGGATATACCAGAAACCTCAATGGTTTCTGAGAAACACATATCTGAGCCTCCTGTCAGAAAGGTAGACAACTCAGATACTTTTATGTGTGAAATCCTACTAAATCTTTCTAAGTGTACTAACACTTTTTATTCTCAGGTTCAGAAAGAAATGGAAGTTGAAGAGGATAAGACGTCCAAGTCTCCTCCACCAACCAAGATATCTGAGGCACCTTCCACCTCACAAATTAAGACACCTGAGCCTATTATTGGGAAACAGGTAACTCGGAAACTTAATACTTTAGATACTCAGATATCTGAACAAGTTTTGACACTTACTCAAAACTCCATTCTCTTTCAGGCTCCTTCCAGCACCATCACGGTTCCTTCTACTGATGAGGAACTTCTGCAGTTCTTTACAGACTACACTGTCCCCAGACACCTTTCCTGCTTCAAACAATGGCAGAAGATGAGGAGTTCTCACTTAGATGAGATCATCAGAATCCTAATGATTCAACAAGATGGGCACAGGCACTTGATATGGAGAACCATGTGCAAAACATGTTCCCTTATGAACAATATTCTTTTTCCTACCTGATGGAAAAGAAGTTCAAAAAGGAAGTGGAGCGCAAGCTCACTGAAGCTTTTGAGCAAGCAGATAGCCAGACCAAAATGGAGATGGCTCTCAAGCCAGTTCTTCCCAAGACACTGCAGATTGCTCCTTCTGAGCAAGAAGAAGACAGTGGTCATCTGATAACCAATCCAAAGGTTATCCATCTGATATCTGAAGATGAAGAAGATGATGAGACTGGTGAGAATGATGATGAAAAACCCAAGTCTTCATCTCCATCTGCTCATAGGAAGGATGATGATGATAGTCCTGCACCAGGAACAAGAGGGATTACTAACACAATATATGCCTCAGCTACTGAGAAGAAACCTGAGAGGTCAACTCATAAATCCCCATCTCCTTCTAAATCATCAAGTCATCATACCCAACAGCAGGACTCTACTGAAATAGTAGGAGAGCTCTCTGAAGATACTCCTCATAACATCAAGGAAGCTGAGTATAGAGCAGCTCAACTCAAACCTCTATTGGAAGAAGAAACAAGAATGCATCTTGAGCTGGAAATCAAGATGGCAGAAAAAGAAGCCAACCTCAGAAAGGTTGAGGAACTAACTCGCAAGGCAGGAGTAGCCCTTGCTGAGCAAAAGCAAATCTAGCTTGTTGCACAAGCATTTGGTGAGGAACTGGATGCTGAAGAAACTCCAGAGGAAGAAACTCCAAAGGAAGATGTACTCTCTTCTAGAAAAGCAAAGGTTGCTGACCTAGATAATGAGGATGACTGGAGTAATGGAGATGAAGAACACAAGGCACCTACCCCTCAGAAAGTGAATGACAATAGTCAACCTCAGACTATTGAAAAGAAGACACTGGGTCCCCTTGTACACATCCAAGTTCCTGAAGAAGAAGCAGAGGTCTATGAAAGAAGATCTCAGATCATGCAAGACCAGTTCAAGGAGCTTGAAGATCAAAACAAAGAGTTTATTGTATCTGTGCCTCCAGCTTACCAGAAGCTTGCTGAATTGTTTGTTAGGAGGACTTCAAGCATAGCCATGGAACATCAAGATCTGGCTTTGCTTAGGAAATCAGATGAACAATTAATGCAATTTGTTGACATTAACTCTACACTGGCTATGACTACTATAAGCTAAGTAGTTACTGAAGTTGCAAAGCTCACAAATCAAGAGCATGGCTTTGCCCAGCTAAATGTTTTACTCAAAGAAGAATTGCAGGAATTATCCCAGGCCTACAATAGACTACAAGGGAGTTTTGAATCACTTTCAGAATCTTTTGTCAAGATGGTGGATAATTTTGATCAGTCTCCTATGACTAAGGGGGAAAGTTCTAGAAAAATCACTAAGGGAAGGGCAAACAAAAGATGATATCTGAAGCCCCACTCCAGCTTGAAACACCTAGTCAAACACAACTGGCTATTGTCACTGGAAAAAGGTCTCAGAAACCTCCTAAGGCTGCCAAGAGATCAATAAGGAGAAGATACAGAGACTATACAGATAATGAAGAAGAATTTAAAGATAGAGTTAAAAAATGGCTAGACTTTGAAATACAAGTCAGACAGGAAGCCAGAAAGAGAGACCTATCTGAAGAATGCCCTTATCATATACCAGAAGAAGTGCACACAGTGGTTGATGAGTTTGGGTCTAGAACAAAGCTGCAAGTTGAGCCTGATGGGTCATTCTATCTGACTAAGGATAAATATCTGGGAGACCTAAGATATCTAAAAGAGATATATGGTCATTACAAGCCCACTGAAGAGCAGCTGGTACATGTATGGAAATGGGGCAAATACCTCTGGATTAAAAGCATGGCCAAGAACCTATCCACCAAAACCTACAAGGAGATTTCTATTGCATCAAGAAGAACAGAAATGAAAGTAAGGACTTACATCCTTGAATATTCTGAAGATTGCATGAGATATGGGGATAGAGTTTATCAATGATGAAGAAGAAGACTTGAAGACCAACTAATAGGATGTCCACTTGGAACTTGGAACTTCCTGTTGTCCTATTTTAGTTGTGTATTGTTTTGATTTTTGTTGATTGTAATTTTACTGCTTTATCTTGTAAAAGTTATTTGTGCTATCACTTGTAATTTATCTGATGAACCTACTCTCAGATATTTATTCTAATGAAAAGATAATTTGTCGACAAAGATCACACCTTGTGTTAATGTTTATTTTCTGCACTTAAATAAAAGAAATGAAAGATCATAAGAAATGTTTAAGTGTTTGATTGTTTCCTCATCCAGTTCATACTAGGTTTTAAAGATAGTCATAGGTGACTGATCAAAAAGGGGGAAATTTGTTAAGAATATCTGATTAGATTTTGATCAGTAAACCATAATGACTTATCTTAGCTCAGAAAGGTAACTAGTACTCTTAGTTCACTTGAATATTGTAAAAGAGAAAAGTTACTGAGTATGTTAGTCTAGCAAATCTTGTATAGGATGTTAGGTCTCTGAATGTAATTTTTATATCTTTGAAGAAGTCCAAGAAGGAAGCATCTAACAGAAGAACTATTTTTTTGAAGATCAGAAGCTGCACAAGATTGCTGAAGACTAAGGAAAAATGTGTCCTCAGATACCTTGTCTCAGATACCTTGAAGAAACTAAGTGTCTGAGAGACAAACGTTACGATAGGTTTCTGATGCACTAAAGGTCACTGAGAAAGGAATTGCAATGCCTCAGATAGCTTGCATTGTTCCGTTGACACTACAGGACAAAAGTTGGTACAGTGCATTAATTACGCAGACATAGATGTCTGAGCAAAAGAGAAAATCTCTGAAAAGAGACAAAGCTCACTGCCGTACTAACTTCATATATCGTTAGTTTGAATTTCGTTGAGCTTAACGGATACTAATTCAAACGGCCTGATTTTCAACTATAAATATCACCACTTAGAATGCTTGAACACACACCTTGAACTACATAGAACATATCTTACACTCAAGCATACAAGCCTTCTGCCTACTTACTCTCTAGCTTGCTATTGCGACTAAAGCTCTTAAATTCTAAGTAGCACGAAAGTTCTAAGTGTCCTGATCCTGAACAAGAATTGCATATTGTGAAGGAGTTGAATCCAGAAGATATAGTTGTGACTTTAATCTATGATTCATTCTCTTGAACAACATCAAGACTTGGGTCAGTAAAGAACAAGTTACCATACATTGAAAAATGTATTAAGTAATTTTGATTCTACAGAGCACTCACACATAACTGTGAAAGTTATTAAGAGCCTGCTCACCTGACAAACTACCATAACCAAAACACCAACTGGCGTTGAGCATAGGAAGTACTTAGTTTGGGAAACTAAGTAATAGCTCAAAGGTTTCTGAGTAGAGGAAGTACTTGGTTGGAAAAACCAAGGAATAACTCAGGGGGAACACTTGGTTGGGAACCTAGTGTTAAAGGGATCAAGAGATAGGATTTTGTAAGGAGAACTCATCATCTTATCTTAGTGAATTCATGTCCTGAGAAAGGGCGAGTGGATTAGTTGAGGGATTACGCCACCCTCAGATACCACTATAAAAGCTTTGTGTTATTTACTTACTGCACTTACTTTCTATATTATTATTTCTTACTGAATATTTACACACTTATAGCTTGCTAAGCACGTGCATTTATCTGAAAAGACTTCCGCTCTCTGAGACTAGGTATCAAATACCTTCACAAGTATCTGAGAAACTGTTTTATCGTCAAAAGTTTGAAAAGACTATTCACCCCCCCCCCCCTCTAGTCTTTGACTTTGTCGTTATCTGGACCAACACGAAGTTAAGTATTCGTGTTATTCACGGCTAGAAGGGGTATTAGTTGTCCGACCGGTAATTCATGTCATCCCATGTATGGCTACAATAGACGACGGTGGAACCTATGATGTCAAGTGAGCTCATGAATTAAAAGATAAGAATCAGGTCAAGTTGATGCCAAGTCAAGTAAAATTAAAATTCAAGTCAAGTCAAGTTATGTTAATGGTCAGGTTATACGTTAAGTTGCATTGCATCAATTCAAGATTAAAATATTTAAAATACATGAAGACATAACATTATGTCATGGCATGTACATGGAATTTGCTCTGTGAGTGGTCACGACTGACCCCTTTCTTCAATATCATATTTTAGGTTTGAAGCCGAGCTAATTGGAGTGTAGCATTGCCGGAGCAGTGATCATTATCAAAAGCATCTTTATCATCTTCATATTCATAACTCTCGATACTTCATATTATTTCAAGAATTAGCTAGTTATAATTCTGCTTCATATTTTACTAGTTCACCAACTGTTTTCAAGAATATTCATATAAGTCTTTTGACGCGTGATACGTTTAGTAACGTTTTAAATTTTCATAAGTCAAGCTTGTCGAAGTTACAAGCTTACAAATTACTGCGAGTTAGATTTTTCTTAATTCGTTAATTAAAATTATGGGCACAATGGTAAAAATAGAACTTCGTGGAACTATTTTTCATGTTTTTAATTTCTGAGTTTAATTATGTTTTTAAAAATTTATCATGTTAATTAATTGTAAGCTGTAGCAAGATTGTTACTTAACCTGGTGTCTTTCGTGATGTCCGAGTTGTTTCACTTTCAAGACTGTGAGAGAAACAATACTACAAATGAGCTGATGTAGATGATGTACAAGTTCAAATGGAGTTTCTTGTCAGCTATAAGATGGCGACTTTTATTTTCTTTTTCTTTCTTTCCCTTTCAAAATGAATAGAAGATGTTGAATGAAAAAAAGCATATAAAAGGTAAGTTTCAGGACCTTTTTTAGTTCATCTTTGTGAATTTTATAAAAATTTGTGAAATTTATGAATCACATTAAATCAAATATACCGTAGTGAAACAAAGTGTTTCTAGCAATTGCACCACTCCATTTGATGTTGCTTTCGAATACTACTACAAGTTTAACTGTAGTTAAGGAACAATTTTCTTTTTCTTTCCTTTTTCCTTTTTATTTCTGGAACAAAAATATATCATATTTTGTAACGCTTGACTTTTCGATATTTATAAATTATAAGTAAGCGTGTGATTTATTTGTAATTCGACACATACTCGGGGGTGTTTGTGTAAATTTCCCTTGTTTTTGTACTGGTCCTGTTTTGGATGCACTCGAGGAATCTTGTCTGATTGTAGGAAAAATTCCCACCTTATGAATGGTTAGGAAGGTACAGGATCAATAACCTTATAGTAGTATATAATTGCCTCATATAATATGACACATCCAAGAATGATTATTCAAATGCCTGGTTGAAAGTCATAATTTTAAAACTGATGGGTTGGATCATCTTTCTGTATAAACACAGGATGTTGTGAGTTATCTCCAAATTCTTGGGTGAGGATTAGGTAATCTGCATCCTGAGGTTTGGATGAGTCTTCTCTCTCATATAAGGCCTCAAGCTGCAGATTACCCCATACTTACCACCAAGTACGAACCAAAACAAGAAACCTGCTTTGAGACGTAAGCCTGTTCTGTTTCTTAAGGTAACATGCTCTTTCTTGACTAGTAAATAGTAATGCAAACCAAGTTAGATTTATGTAATTCTGTTTCTACAAAGATTGTCTAAGCAAAGGTGTTTCGTCATACCAGTGAAAGGCGGAGCTATTGACGAGTCGATTTTTTAACGACTCATTTAGTGCCTTTTTTCGTATTTTGTTGCGTCTTTTAGCCTTTATTTTAGTGTTTTTTGTTCCGTGTCAAGTTTGGATTTTTTGTGTGTTTTTGTGCATTTTTAGGTGTCTTAGTATCATTGGCAAGGAAATGGAGGACCAAAGTGCAAAGAATACTTCAAAACCTTCTAGAAGCACCACAATGCCAAGTTAGTGGGCCACTACTCCAAAAGAGTGACATGGAGGTTGGAAAAGGGAGAGAAAAGTGGAGAAAATGGAAAAAATAGAGGAGTTCCCGGACACAAGGCTCACCGCGGTGAGCCCCACATCCAAATGGGCTCACCGTGGTACAACCAAGCAGAAAAGAAGGCAGAAAGGCCAGACCGCGGTGAGGAGGATTCCCCAAAGTACCTCACCGCAGTGACACCTGTTTTGACAGATTCAACCCACATTTTTCTAGCAGTTTTTCCCATGATTTCGAATTTCTTCTTTCTTGGTCTTATAAATAGACCACTTCTATGAGTCATTAGGACATATCTTTACATTCTCCTACTTTCATATTTTCAATTCCAAGCATTGTAAACACTTAGAGATTTTAATCTCTCTTTTAATTTGAAGAAGCATTATTGATCTTTCTGACGATCGCAGAGACCAATAGGTGCCCAGGTAATCAATAGTACTAGTTAGGTGGATGCCGTAATAACTTGTATTGTGGCATATTGTTATCTGGTCGTTGAACACATGCTTGTATCGTTGTGAACTTGCATCAGTCTTTACCTCTAATCAGTATATATTCGGATGAGGGCATAGCTAGTGACAAGCTTTTTGCCGTAACTCATACGTACTTATAATCTGTATCTGGTTCAATTTAGCAATAGCAAAGTTGTAGCATTCGCGGGGCAGTGTACCATTAGCTATATCGCGTCAGCACTTTTGAAAGATCAGCTTGCTTTGTTTTAATTGTATAAATTGCATGATCTAGGTATTACCTTGTCATGTAATTGAAATTTGTTGAAGGGTTTCAAAGTATCACTTTACCCACACTATATGTTTACAACTCACACCTTGAGCCTACAACTTAGAACTAGCTTAATCAATTCCTCGAGAGAACGACCCTGTGGTTTAAGCCTTGTTGTACTACGACAACCGCTTTACTACTTGTGTTATTTTACAAGTATTAATTTTGAGCGCATCAGCTATGCATATGAATAGCCCGTGGAGTCGATTCGAAAAAAAATACCTTCTATATATATATATATATATATATATATATATATATATATATATATATATATATATATATATATATATATATATTAATTTAACTTTTTACCGTTTAACACGGTCTATTTTTATACTAAAATGCTAAAAAAATATAATATTACCGCCCACGCAAATGTGCCTTGAGTGTGTTTAGAGTAATTTTTGCTAATATATTCGTAAATTAACGAATATTAGATACTTCGTACAGTTATTACAGATTAGAACGAATAATATGATCTGGCTTGGTTTTCTTACTTTCTGATATCGTAGTACAAAAAAACACTACACAAATCAGGTCTTTTAGAAGCGCATTTTATTTTATTTTATTTTGAGAAAGAAAGGATTTCACTAGAAATCAAACAGGAGCCATAGCTCAATACAAAGATTACAGTGATTCTAAAGAAAGGTCACTCTTACAAATCAGCCGTCAAAATTACAAAAGTTCATGAAACTCAAAAGGTAGAGATAGATAGCCATGTGAATACACTACAAAATGATGACAAAGCTGATTAGCAAGACGATTCGCTTCACGGCGTACATGTCGAACCTGAAAATCTGCAAATTTGCAAAGCATTTGATGAACCGCTGAGTAAACATTTCCATTAGTTGATCTAGGCCCAGAAACAGCTCGGAGATTATTTATGACCAACAACGCATCGCCCTCCAAAATAATTTTGTCATAACCCATTTCCTTTGCCAACGAAACCGCAAGGCGTGATGCAAGTAGTTCAGCCGGCTCTACATTATGATGACCATGGAGTTTCTTCCTGCTCCAGACTAGTACTAATCATGTACTATCTCTGGCAACTGCTGCAATACTTCCTGGACCATCACGTGGCACAGCAGCATCAAAATTTATTTTTACCCAGCCATTAGGTGGTACAGGCCAGGGGCCAAAAATAGTATGCTGTCCGAAAATAGTCCCGACCGGCTTGAACATGTTTGACTTGTAGAAGGAGGAGAAGTGTGTAACAAAATTAAAGGTATCCAAGGGAGTGTACCTTTTCTAATCGTGGATGAGTTTATTTCTATTATACCATAGGCTCCAGCAAGAGTAGAAAAAAAATCAAATTCTTGAGAATCTATCCTAGCTTTTACACCAGTTATCCAAGACCAGATATCTTCCGACTCAAAGTAAATCGACGAGACGGGGCAGTGGAAAATGGCCCAATATTCTCTTGCAAAATGACAATCACGCAAGAGATGAAGGATAGACTTGCAATCATGGCCTCACACTTCACAAGTCAGACTAGTACTGATATGGCGTCTTTCCAGTTCAGCACAAGTAGGAAGGGAGTTATGTAACACTCTCCAAATGAAGTGTTTCACCTTGTTGGGTACATTAAGCTGCCAAAGAAAGTTCCAATTATGCTGGACAGGACTGGAAGAAGAGCCATGTTGATTATCCAATTTGCGCTGCATCAAATGCATGGCTAGGTGATATCCAGACTTAAGCATCCATGTCTAGTATAATGCCATACTTGAACATCAGGAGCTTCTTTTCCAGCCAATGGTATCTTGAGAATTTCCTGGATGTCATCATTCCATAACAAAAAATTGAGGATTGGCAAATCCCAGTCAAAAAGCGTATGGTGGATTAGAAAAGAAACTTGTAGAGGGCCTTCACGATAAAGATCCGGGGTTTTTGGTTTCAAAGAAATATTCCCCGATATCCATTTATCTTGCCAAATATCAATAATTTCCCTGTTTCCAACCCTCCATCTAATCCCTTCATTGACTAATTCTAAAGCAGTGCAAATACTCTTCCAAGTAAAGGAAGAATCAGCCTTAAGGACAGCATTGAGGATAGTAGAGTTGGAGAAATATTTTACTTTAAAAACCCTGCTCAAAAGAGAGTTAGGAAATTTAATAATGCGCCAAATTTGTTTTCCAAGTAAAGTCAAAATAAAAGCATGCAAGTTTCTAAATCCTAAACCACCATCACGCTTACTTTTTGTCATGGTTTGCCAATTCACCCAACGCATCTTATGTTTGCCATCCTCATTCCACCAAAAGTTAACGATTAAAGATTCAAGATCACGGATGAGGTAATTAGGCAACTTAAAACAGCTCATAACATAGCTAGGAATGACTTGTAAAACAGATTTAATAAGAATCTCTTTTCCAGCTTTAGATAAAAAATTTCCTTCAAAAGATTGAGCCTTTTTCCAAAGTTTATCACGAAGCCACCCAAAAACATCTTTTTTTTATTTTTTTCCCATGGTGGTAGGTAGACCCAAGTATTTCTCATGTTTATCCACTATTTGGACATTAAGAGTGCGTTGGATATCATTTTTCTTTCTTTCATCAGTGTTTATACTAAAAAAATTAGTAGACTTTTCCAAATTGATTTGTTGACCAGATGCGAGGCTGTAAGTATGTAGGACTTTCATAATAGCATCAACAGCCTCAACAGTGACCTGACAAAAGTTCATGGTGTCATCGGCGAATAAGAGGTGAGAAATAGCCGGAGCACTAGAGGTCACCTTCACCCCTACCTGATCGCCTCTAACTACTGCCCCCTCGAGTAAACAACAAAGAACCTCAGTGCAAAAGAGAAAAAGATAGGGAGATAGGGGATCTCCTTGACGGATGCCCTTAGTTGGTTTAAAATTACCAAACTGGCCCCATTGAGAATAACAGAATAAGAAACAGAGCTGACGCAAAGCATGACAGTATTTATAAAAGAATCAGTGAAGCCTTATTTTTTCAAGACAGCAGACAAAAAGTGTCATTCTACTCTATCAAAGGCTTTGCTAAGGTCCAGCTTTAGAGCCGGATGACCTGATTTCCCCCTGGTTTTACGCTTAAGATAGTGATTAATCTTGTAAGGGACGAGCACATTATCTGTTATCAATCTACCAGGTATAAAAGCCGACTGATTTTCACTGATAATAGCATTCATTAATAAGGTCAGGACTCTTGCATTCGGTATCAAAACAATGTGAGTAAAATTAAGCTTTCCATCCATGACACCATTGTTTAACAGATTCAGGCAGCAAGTAGTAACAGACTAACCAACTAACTTCCAATATTTTTGAAAGAAAAGAACAGGAAAGCCGTCAGGGCCTGGGGATTTTAAAGGGAATTTTTTACCTCGTCTGGAGAATAGGCAGCACAGAGCTTCTGATTCATTTCTTCGCATACTCTGGGTACCAAATATTCCAAAGCCGTATCAATATGTGTAACGGTTGGGTTGATCGAACTGAAGCTACTAGTAAAATAATACACTGCGATTAACCCCATACTCTCCATATTAGTGTGCAGCACCCCATCTTTGTCTTTCAAGCCTCGAATCTCATTTTTCGAAGAACGCTGCGAAGCACGAGCATGAAAAAAGCTAGTATTTCGACCCCCCTCTTGCGCCCATTGCACCTTAGCACGTTGTTTCCACATAGAGTTTTCCTGTTCCAAAATTTCCTCCAATTCTTGCTTGACCCGTTTTTCTTCAGCTTGAGAGTCGATTGTCACTGTTCCTTCACGCAATTCTGTCAATCGATGCCTGAGCTTCCTTAATTGACCTTGGATACTCCCGAATTTCATCTTCCCCCAATTTAACAACCCAATTCGGCAAGAATCGATTGATGAGAGCAGATCGACACTTGAATCCCAATTTTCGGCAATTGTCTTCTCACAATCTTGATGACGGATCCACATCGATTCAAACCGGAATCCTTGCTATGTCTGTCGATGTGCTATGTGGCTACCTTCCAGAACCAGCTTTATTGGGTTGTGATCGGAGTATAGACATTTGAGATGGTGTACAGCGCCAAAAGGAAAGAGAGCACGCCAAGAGCTGTTAGCGATGGCTCTGTCCAGTCTGTGCGAATAGTATGGGGTTGGGCCCTTCTGTTGTATCAAGTGTAATTTTAACCATTAAAGCCCAAATCAGAAAGCCCAGCATATTGTAAGCTCTCTCTAAAATTACAAATTCGATAAGGACTAACAGTTAGACCTCCCAATTTTTCCGAATTAGAAAGGATTTCATTAAAATTGCCCATACACAACCATGCTCTATCTGACATATCACCCAAACATCGCAAAAGGTTCCATTTTTATTTACGTTTTCCTACATCCAGTTCACCATAAAAGCCCGTAAAATGCCAAATTGCATCATTATTGCTTAATTGAACAAATACATCAATATGTTGCTTTGAAAAGCTTTGAAGAGTAACTAAAGTTTTCTTAGACCAAAGAAGGGATAAACCACCCGATTTACCCTGTGACGCTACTGAAAAACCAAAAAGATTAAATCTTGACTTCAAATTGTACACCTCACGGTCCCCTAAGCGGGTTTCCATAAGAAAAACAAGGTGGGGGTGAGATTCCTTAATCAAATCCCCAAGTTCTTGAACTGTCCAAAGCCCCCCCCCCCACCTTGACAGTTCCAAGCTATGCAACTCATTGAAATAGGCGTGGTTGCGAAGCAACCGCCGCCTCTGGTAACATATCTCGAATCACTACACCTTGATTTGCTCGCTTGAGAGGTCTTTCCATACCCAAGTCGACATCACCACTAGTCTCCTTTTTCTTTGCAATGGTTACGATCTTTTTCCCTTTGTCAAGTGTCGATGGGCGACCCCGCTTCTTAGGTTGGGTATTGTTGGTCCAGATAACGGCAAAGTAAAAGACTAGAGGGGGGGGGTGAATAGTCTTTTAAAACTTTTGTCGATAAACACAGTTTCTCAGATATCTGATACTTAATTTCAGAGAGCGGAAGACTTTTCTGTGATAAGTGCACATGCTTAGCAAGATAAGTGTAAGTACTTTGCAAGATAAGTAAAGCAAGTAATAAACCGCAGAAAGTAAATAACACAAGTCTTTTTATAGTGGTATCTGAAGGTGGCGTAATCCTTCAACTAATCCACTTCGGCCTTTCTCAGACCTAGAATCCACTAAGACAGATAAATGATGTAACCTTACAAATATCTTCTCTTGATTCCTAAATACACTAGGTTCCCAACCAAGTGTTCCCCTGAGTTATTTGTCGGCTTTCACAGCCAAGTACTTCCTGTACTCAGAAACCTTTTGAGCTATTCCGTAGTTTCCCAAACTAAGTACTTCCTGTGCTCAATAACCTTGGAGTTATTCCTTATTTTCCCAAACTAAGTACTTCCTGTACTCCACGCCGATTAAGGTGTTGGTTAAGGTAAATTGTCAGGTGAGCTTCTTTAATAACTTGTTCAGTTATTCAGATAGCTCTATGAATCAAGTATACTTAATACACTTTGCAATGTATAGTATCTTGTTCTTTACTGACCCAAGTCTATGATAAGTGTTCAAGAGAATGAAACTCAGATATGAAATCTTAGTTCAACTCTTTCACAAATAACAATGCTTGTTAAGGATCAGGACACTTAGAACTTTTGTGCTACTTAGAATCAAGAGCTTTGGCCGCAATAGAAAGCTTGAAGGTAAGTAGTTTGCTTGAGAGAGCTTGTGAGAGTATTCAGTGTTCTTGGTGTAAGTTCAGTGTGTTCTAAGGTGTGTTCTCAAGCAGTATAAGTGTTGATATTTATAGATGAATTTGAGTGCCGTTTGAATAGTATCCGTTAGGCTTAAATCAAATTCAAACTATTGATATCTGAGTATAATCTTATGTGAGTTTGTCTTCTTTTTCAGAAGCTACCATTTTTGTTCAGACATTTCTGTCCGCGCATTTAATGCATTGTACTATATTTGTCCTGTAGTGCCAACGGAACTAAGCATGGAATCAGAGATCTTTATACTCTCAGATTTCTCTAATGTTGTGCACGTCCTTTTCAAGAGATTATCACAACTCCAGGTACCACTTGTTGAAATAACTTGTTATAATATGTTTCTTTTCAGAAACATAATTTATGTCCAAGGTATCTAAGTGTAGATATCTATGGGCACTTTCCTCGTCTCAGAAACCTTTTAAATTCTCAGATATCTCTTGTAACACTGTTTATTTAAAAATGCTTGTGTCTTCAAGATATCTGGTCATAGGTATCTGAAAAACCTTTGTTTTCAGCAATATTGTGCAATCTTCAAGTCTTCAAAAATGTTGAACTTTTCCTGCTGGATGTCTTCTTCAGAAAATAAAAATTACATTTCGAAACCTAACATCCTATACAAGATTTGCTAGACTATCATAGTTAGTGAGTTTCCTCTTTTACAGTGTTCAAGTGAACCAAGAGTACTAATCACCTTTCTGAGCTAAGATAAGTCATTAGGTTGCTGATCAAAATCTAAACAGATATTCCTAATAAATTTCCCCCGTTTTGATCAGTCAACGATGACTATCTGACCTATTACAAATCTGGATGAGGAAACAATCCACTACTTAATCATTTCTTATGATTTTTCAATTCAAATAATTAAGTGCAGAAAGTAAACATCAACCAAATCACAAGGTGTGATCTTTGCTGATAAGTTATCTTTTATAGAAAAAGATATATGAGAGTAGGTTCATCAGATATGTTACAAAGAAAGTTTATAGATAACTTTAGTACATAATACAATTCAGCTCAGTCAGCAAGATACAAAAATACCTAGTAAATTAGGACAACAGGAGTTGCCAAGCTCCAAGTAGACATCCTAATAAACTAGTCTTCAACACTTCAAGTCTTCAAAAGCAGTTCCATGGATCAATCTGCAAATTTCCTATCACCAAACCTTTTGATATCATCAGAGTAGTCATAAAGAAGAGTTCTGACAATCATCTCTGTGTCTCTGGCAAATCCACAGACTTCTTTGTAGGTTTTGGTAGGATTTTTCTTGACAAAATGCTTGACCTACAGATACTTTCCCCACTTCCAGGCATGCTCGATTCTGATATCTGATAGCTTGAAGTATTCATAAATGATTTTCAGATATCTGATGTCACCCTTGTATTGATCTTCAGTCAAGTAGAAGGACTCATAGGGTTCCACAGCAAGTCTTGCTCTTGTGCCTGTTCCAGTGATGTTGGGAATTTTGTGCACATCATCTGGCTTTCCATAAGGACATACATCAGAGAGGTCCTTCTTCATGGCTTCTATTATCTTGATTACTTCAAAATCCAACCAGGCTTTGATGTGGTTGGTGTTAATCAAGATTGGCTTGTCTTTTCTCCATGCCATGAGTTGTTTATGGATTTGTTCTTGAAATTTTGAGTTTACCAGTAGATGCTTAAGTTCCAGAATCCAGTAGCCATTCTTCTGATTAATGCACCTGTAGACAGAGGAGTCACTGTTGGTCTTCACATACTCTATCTTGGCTTCTTCAGGCCTGTGTGGTAGTTGAAGTTGTCTTTGTTCAGCTCTCAGCCTATTCCTCCTTTGTCTTGAATTCCCCTTGGGGTAATGCTTGAAGAACCACCCTGGATAGACTTGGTATTTCCAGAGGGTGTTTTAGCTGCCAAAGGCTTTGCAGCTATGGGCTCAGTTAGGCTATCAATTTTCCTTTTTCTATGAATAGGAGCTTCATCTTCATTAGTCTCTTCATCATCATCAATATCAATTCTTGTGAGACTTTTGCAGCCTTCTTCATTGCCCAGGGATTTGATTTGGCCTTCTTCTTCTTCTTCTTCTTCTTCTTCTTCTTCTTCTTCTTCTTCTTCTTCTTCTTCTTCTTCTTCTTCAGAAGATTCATCAATCCCTCTTCCTTGTCTTCTCCTTGGAGGTTTCTGTGCTCTGGCCCTTGTTGTCATTCCTTTTTCAGGAAGTTGAGTGGTGGCCACTATCTATAGAGCAGTCTGACTAGAGGAGGGCTCATTTATTCTGAGAGGTGGTTGTTCAGATTTTCTTTTGTTTCCTCTTCCTCTTCCTCTTCGAGCATCTTGATATTCTTCCCCCTTAGTCATTGTTGACTGACTAATAATCACAAATGATTCTGAAAGGGAGTTAAAGTTGCCTTGCATATAGTTGTAAGCAGCAACCAACTGTTCCAGAGTGGCCTTGAGCTCCTGATTTTGTTTGACAAGTCTAGTATCCTTATCAGTGAGCTCTGCCAGTGGGCCTTGAATAGCATCTGCTTTTCCAGCAGCATAGCTAGCCTCTTCAAAGGCTTTTGCAGCCAAGTTTTGGTCATCATCCCTAACCATGCCTAGATCTTTCTGAGCAACGACCAGACTAGTTGTTCTCTGAGTGATGAGCTCAGTGAATGACTTCATTTCTGCAGGAACTGATGCAATGGCGGCTTTATCTTGAGAAGATAACTCCTTTTTCAATTTAGCCAGTACTTGATATTTGTTCAGGTATTCATTGGAGTTGACATCTGGCAGCTTGCTGAATATTTCAGGAGCAATCAGCTTCCTTTTCAAATGAGAAACCGCTAAATGTTCATTGCGGTGCTCTACCAATGTCTTGTCTTCTTCATCATCTGAGTCATCAGCCCAGTGATCTTCATCCTCTTGGATATTTTCATCAATGTTTTCTAGTCCAGCAACCATCTCAGAGATGGGCTTCTTTCCTTTCAGTGAGGAGGATGGTACATCTTTTGGGAATGCAGTCTTAGCATCATGCTTGTCACTAGATACTTGCTCAAGATTCTAATTCCTCAAAGAATTGCACGAAAGAAGTCGAGTTCTTTCATTTCAGCATAAGCTTCCATTTGCTTGATTGTTTGATCTTCAATCTTTTGGAGCTTTGCTCTGGATTTAGCTATCTTTTCTTCCAGTTGAAGATGTATGTTGGTCCAGATAACGGCAAAGTAAAAGACTAGAGGGGGGGGGGGGGGGATGAATAGTCTTTTAAACTTTTGTCGATAAACACAGTTTCTCAGAAACCGGGGGGTTTCTGATACTTAGATTCAGAGCGCGGAAGACTTTAAGATAGGTAAGTGCAGAAATAATAAGTAAGTGTGTGTGCTTTGCTGAAAGATAAATACAGAAAGGTAAATAACACAGCAAGTATAGTGATATATGGAGGTGGCGTAATCCTCCAACTAATCCACTTCGGTCTTTCTAAGACCTAGAATTCACTAGAATAGATAATTGAGTTCACCTTACAATAATCCTATTCTAAGATTCCTAAACAAATGGTTCCCAACCAAATGTTCCCCCTGAGTTATTCCCCAGCTCCTAGAGCTAAGTACTTCCTCTACTCAGATAACCTTGGAGTTATTCCCTGATTTCCCAAATCAAGTACTTCCTCTACTCCACGCCTTGATGGTGTTGGTTATAAGGTTTGTCAGAGAGGCTTCTTGTATAACTTTTCAGTTATGTTTCCAGAGAGCCTAATAGAACAAGACTACTTAATACACTTGTTCAGTGTATGACAATCGCTTTCTTGACCCAAGTAATTGATGTCCGTTCTGGAGAATGAGCTTCAGAAAGGTTATCTGATAGTTCAACTCTTTCACGAATAACAATCTCTTGTTAAGGTTCAGGACAACTTAGAACTACTAGTGATTCTTCAAGCAACAGAAAGCTTTCAGAAAGGGTAGTAGAGTGCTTGAGAGAATACTTTGCTAGATTGTAAGTTTGCAAGTTAGATCGTTCTTTGGTCGTTGTATTTCTCAGCATCTAAGTGTGTGATATTTATAGATGAATTAGAGAGTCGTTGGGAAGTTATCCGTTAGACACAATTCAAATTCATTCTATACTTATCTTGAAATGAGTACTCAGAAGTCCTTATCTCATATCTCAGAGAGGACTGTGCTTTAGCGGCTTTTATGCCGATGCAATTAATGCACATGTACTATTTCTTGTCCTGTAGTCTTCAACGGATACATTAGCCTTTCTGATGGCTTGCATGCTCCATACTCATGCTGTCATATGTTCCAGAATCATATTTCAAAAGTAACTAAATGCACTTAAGAAAGGATTAAGGACATAGTCTTTCTGAGTGAGACTAAACCTTGGTGTCTTCATAAATCTTGTGCAATCTCCGGTCTTGTAATCTTCAGAAAAGCTCCATTGCTAGGATTGATCTTCATGGTCTTCTTGGAAATAAAAATTACATTCAGAGACCTATAATCCTAATACAAGATTTACTAGACTAATCATACTCAGTGATTTTCCTCTTTTACAATGTTCAAGTGAACTAAGAGTACTTAATCACCTTTCTGGCAAAGATAAGAACATGTGATGAATGATCAAAATACTAACAGATATTCCTAACAATGTAGCTGTTGTTCTTCCTCCAACAGTTGTTTGAGTTGAGCAACTCTGGCTTGTGCATCTGATATTTTCTGAGTTGTTCCCTCAAAGTGCTCAACTACTTGTTCAGTAGTATCTTTGTGTTGGGGAGTTGGATTATTAGATTTCTGAGGAGATGGAGGAGGGTATTGTTGTGATGTCCTCTCAGTGTGCTTTTCAGCAGCTGAGGCAATGTGTCCTTGTGGAATCCCTCCCGTCCCTGGTGCAGGGGCATCATCATCATCCTTCTTATCTTCATCCTTGTGATGGTCAGAAGGAGGATCTTCATAATTGTTTTCATCAGTTTCCTTCTCTTCCTCATCTTCAGAGACCAGGTTGATCACTTCTGGAATAGTGACCATTTGCCCATTAACTTCCTCTTGTTCAGAGGGTATATAATGTAGAGTTTGGGGCAAAGTAGGCTTGAATGCCATCTGTAGTCTGGTCTGACCATCCGCTTGGTTGAAAGCTTGCATCAGCTTTCTGGCCACTTCCTTGACAAACTCCTTATCCATCAATGTTCTGAAAGAATATTGTTTAGTGGGGAACATTGCATGGACGTAGTTTTACAAGTTAAGGGCTCGTGCTCTCCTTGTGTGGTGATCAGTCACCTTTAAGATCTCAGATAGATCGGAGCATCAGAGCTTTTGCCATTTCTTAAACATTTCAGATGCTTTGGCAAAGTGTGTTCCTTGAAGAAAGGAAGCAGGTCCTTTTTCTCATTATCAGGGACCTTAGTGGCACTTGTTTGAGCCTTAAAGAAAGAGTTTTGAGTTAGATTCAAAACTTGTGTAGATATCTGAGTACGAGTGTAGTTAGATTTCTGAGTTACCTGAATGAGTACATCAGGCTCAGAGACTTGTACTACTGAGACAGGGGGTGCCTCAGATATCTTGTTGTGAGGTGGAGACTTGGAAGTCTGGTCCTCACTTTCTGCTTGATCCTGAGAATTAAAATTATCACAATACTTAGGAAATTGTCATGAAAGAATTTATGCAATTAAGCTTCAATGATTTCTGAGTTTTCCACTTACTTCCTCAACAAGAGGCTAAGAATAATTTTTCGCAGAAACGTTCTCAGTTTCTGGTGTTCTTTCTGGTGATGTTGCCTTGGGGGCTTCATCAATTTTCGTGGGTGCAGGGGATGTCGCAACTCTTTCCCCTTGCACTTCTACTTCTGAATGAGCCTGTAAGTAGAAAGTATTGAGTAATTAGAGAAGAATTTACAGTAACCCATGATGAAGAATGTTTGTCACTGAGTTTTATATACCTTCTCACTAGAAGGCTCAATGATATTTTCTTGTAAACCTTGGCCTCTCGGGTCCTTTTCCGCATTTACGCTTATCGTCTTCTTTCTCAGTTGGAGCCTATTAGAAACATCCACTTAATTAGTTAAGTATATTAACATATAACTGAAAAGTAACATCTTAAGGAATTCTTTATCACCTGTGGCACAGGCTCAGATTCCTCAAGAGGTGAGGTTGTGGTGGCCTCTTTCCCAGTCTCTGAGGCAAGCTTTCGAGCTTCCTCTTGTTCTTGTGTTTCTAATTTAGCCTGTAACAAAGAAATTTTATTAACTCACAAGATTAATAAACACAAATTATCACAAGTAGAGAGTTAAACCATTCAGCTACCTGAGCAGTGTCAGGCTGATTGGTCTCTGGAACTTGTGACCCTTCAATGTTTTGGTCTTGTTGTTCCATTTCAGCTTCTTTGTTTGAAGTTTCAGGTACTTCAGACCTTTCCTGAGTATGAAACTCAGTTGCCTCCCCTGGTTGATCATTTTGAGTAGATGTCTCAGTTTGATCCCTCTCATTGAGTTGGGGAACCTGCTCTTTGCAGGATTTTCTTCAGTAATGAAAGATGCTGGTATCTGTAACTCAAGTACCATTTTAGCAGTATTCACATCTAGCTGTTGTGGTTGTTGTGCTTGAGACAGACTGTTGAGTGTTGAGGCAATGGCAGTATCCTCCAACACTAAGTTATCACTCATCAGAGCATCTTCAATATGCTTAAGTCTTTCTTGCTCTGATGGTGTAATTTGTCCAGTTACCTTGGACCTTTGTTTCTTCAAAGAACCTTTGAGTCAGTGTTCAAAGAACCTATGGTAGAGTTCTTCTTCGATACCTACACCGCCATTTTTCAGTAACCTTAGCCCTTTTTGATTTTTCTGGGACTTGAGAGATGACTAATTCATCATCTTCATCGTCAGATCTCTCATCAGCATTAGGAACTGATTGGTTCATAATTCCTGCGGTTTCTGCAGATAGGGCTTGGTATCTGTCACTACTTTCTTTAGCAGCATTGATAAGTTCATCAGCAAGGCTTTCGGCAATAGTCTTAACATTTCTGAAAGCACTTTCTCTTGTTGAGTCTACTTGTTCAGTAGTCGATACCTTTTTTGCAGCATTGATGAGTTCATCTGCATTGATGAGTTCATCAGCAGTGGCAGCAGGTATCTGGGAATCGACAACCTCAATGGGTGTGCCTTCTGATTTGCCAGTAGACTTCTTTCGTGAAGTTCTGGGCTTCTTGGTCGCAACTTTTCCCTCAGATACCTCTTCAGTCTTTCTCTTCTTGGAACCTTTCTGAGATCCAGTAACCTTTTTCATCATGTTCGCATACTCATATTTGTAGAGTAGGTTACTGTTGGCTATGTTAGCCTTCTCTCTGAGCTCAATGCCAAGATTTTCCAGCAAGTAGCATATCTTTAGACCATAGCTTACTGTGGGCTTTGGTTCAGCAAGTCCCTTAGCGATTTTAGGCTCAAAGCCTTGAATCTTCTTCACAAACTTTAAAAAGGCGTACTTTCCCCAATTGAAAGGGTTTTCCAGCCTTTTATCTTGTTGTTGCAATAAGAACATCATTATCCAGCGTTCTTGGCTTATCTGTTCAGCACCTCCTTGTAGACCATCAAAGCATCTGTGAAGAGTGCATGCCAACACATCCCAGTGAACCAGCAGATGTCTGATTCTGATGTCAGCAAGCTTGAAATCAGTGGGTGTATCTGATTTTTCAAGATCACACACATCACTGTACAGTTGTTTTACACCTTCAAGGAGATCATCATCCTTGGTGTCTATTTCAAAATCCTTTCCAAGATTTTGAAGGTCAAACAACTTGTAGAAGGTCGTTATGTCCAGAAGGATTTCCTTTCCTTGGACCTTTGTTTTTATAGACACTATTGCAGTGCCTTCAGAAACACAAGATATAATCCTGGAGTTGTTATAGAATTCTAACACATCTAGTGAAGAAATTCTACTGGGAAGAGCTGATAGAAAACCCTTGATTTTTGCCTTTTCAAGCATGTCAAGTATCAGCTTTCTATCGGCTTAATTTTCAATAGCAGCCGTGAGGTATTCCTCAATCATAGCACCACCCCAAATCATCCTGTTATTTGAAGTCCAATGATCGGGGTTAAAGTCTCTTACCAATCGATTGTTTACAACTACCAATTCTGGTGCTTGCTTTTCAGCAGTACCAGTGGTAGTATTTTGGGATTTCTGGGTAGAAGCACGTTTTGGAGCCATCTCTTTATATAGCGTAAGTTTTTCAAAGGTTTGTAAGAGATTAGGGTGAAAGATTAGTGATTCTTTGCAGAAAAACTAATTTGGTAGTAGAGATTTGCAGAGAAGTAGAAGAAAGAATTTTGCTATTCTTGTGCAAGTCTGAATGTTGGATTAGGCGAAAGTGAATTCTTTTGCCAAAATCCTATATATATAGCAATGTAATCTCAACAGACATATACATACAAATTAATTTTGTGTGTACGTATCTGTGTATTACAGATAGGCGTGGGTAAAAGCTTGTTCGTCATTAAATGCATAGTGGGCCCTGTTTGAATTTCAACAGTCCACTATTTTCAGAGAATTAATCTCTACCGTAAAGATCAATCACCCATTTCATCAAGGGTCACCATTGCTTCTTCAGCAATGATCACAATCAACAATTGTCATTGTGCCCATTTGATGAATTTTGGCTATTAGGTATCTGAATCACGTTTCTGTGTGAATGAGAACACTGTTTGTATCTGATTCTATCTTATACTTGTTGTCTTTTCAAAGTTTTTCACAAAGATACAAACAATTCAAATTTCAAGATAGTAGTTAATTGTAGACAGTTGTACTATTTTCTTTTGTGTTCCCCCTCACTGAGTGATCTACATATCTGAGTACCCGTCTCAGAAATCTTCAAATAGCCATTTTACCCTTTAGCCTTTGGTTTCTGGATACCCGTTCCAGATTCCTCTTTTCTGTATACCCATTCCAGATTTCTCTTCTCTCTCCTTTGATATCTTCTTCAGATATCTGAACTTTTTCAGTTATTTGGTAGCTCCATTAGTCCAAGACTGTATCTTAAGGCTAAGAATCTACTTTCTTGTAGTGGCTTAGTGAAGATATCTACAAGTTGGTCTTCAGTGCCAATCTTGAGTATCTCTATATTGCCTTTTTCAACATGGTCTCTGATGAAGTGGTGTCTGACATCAATGTGCTTTGTTCTAGCATGAAACTTAGGATTCTGAGTTATGGCAATAGCACTTGTGTTGTCACAGAAAATGGGAGTTTTCTCTTCATTGAGTCCATAGTCTCTGAGTTGTTGTTGTATCCACAATATCTGTGAAGCACAACACCCTGCAGCAATATATTCAGCCTCTGTGGTAGATGTGGCAATTGAATTTTGTTTCTTGATGAACCATGATATCAATCTAGCACCAAGAAATTAACATGTTCCTGAGGTGCTTTTTCTATCAAGCAGTGATCCAGCATAGTCGGCATCAGAATAGCCAACCAAACTCAATCCACTATCTTTTGGATACCACAATCCAACTTCTACAGTACCTTTTACATACCTCAATATTTTCATAGCAATGTTGTAGTGTGATTGCATTGGATTTGTCTGAAATCTAGCACACACTCCAACTGCATATTGAATATCAGGTCTACTTGCAGTGAGGTACAGTAGAAAGCCAATCAATTTCCTATACTTGTGTTCTTCAACACTCTTGTCAGATTCAGTATAGGTCATTTTGGATCCAATGCTCATTGGCATCTTAGCATTCTTTTCAGAAGGCTTTAGATTAAACTTGTTGAGCATGTCCTTTGCATACTTTGTTTGACTAATGAATATTCCATCATTGAGTTGCTTGACTTGCAGCCCTAGGAAGTAATTCAATTCTCCCATCATGCTCATCTCGAATTTACATTTCATGAGTTCAAAAAAGTCTTCACAAAGTTGCTTGTCTTTAGATCCAAATATAATGTCATCAACATACACTTAAACTAAAAGTAGTTTCCCATCATGGTTCAGTGTGAAGAGTGTTTTATCAACATCTCCTTTCTTGAAATCGCTTTTTAGTAGGTATTTGGCCAATGTATCATACCATGCTCTTGGAGCTTGTTTCAGCCCATACAGTGCTTTCTGAAGCTTATAGACCATCCTACTTTCTGAGGAAACTTCAAAACCTGGTGGTTGCTCAACATAGACTTCGTCAGCAAGTTCACCATTTAGGAATGCACTCTTGACATCCATTTGATAAACTGTAAAGTCATTATGAACTGCAAAGGCTAGAAAGAGTCTTATTGCATCCAATCTTGCAACTGGTGCATATGATTCATCAAAATCTAGTCCTTCAGTCTGGGTGAATCCCTTGGCAACCAACCTAGCTTTGTTTCTAGTTATTTCACCAGGCTCATTCATTTTGTTTCTGAAAACCCACTTGGTTCCGATTACAGATATTCCGTTAACAAATGGAACCAGTTTCCAGACTTTGTTTCTCTCAAATTGATCCAACTCTTCTTGCATTGCAGAGATCCAATCTTGATCCTTTAATGCTTCTTCTATAGTCTTTGGTTCAATATTTGAGAGAAAACATCCATAGAGACAATCTGTATTTTCAGAGATTGCTCTTCTAGTTCTAACTCCTTGGTCTATGGGACCAATCACATCCTTTGCAGGATGATTTCTTATCCATTTCATAATGGGTTTTGAACTAGTAGGATCATTTTGATTTGAATGTGAATCAATATGATCTTGATGAGATACTTCTGCAGTATCTGAGATATCTGACACATGGGAAATGCCATGGATATCTGACACTTTTTCAGTGTTAGAGATATCCGGAACATCCATTTCAGCAGTCTCATTTTTAGATACCTCTTCATGATGAAGGTTCTCAGTAACCTGTTCCATTTCTGGAATTCTCATAGGAAATTCTTCATCATGTCTTAGAGTCATCTGGTTGTTACTAAGCATAGGTTGCTTTTCATTGTCAGACTCATCCTCTATTTGAATGGTAGAATTATTTCCTTTTGAGGATCCTTTTTTCAGAGTCTTTAATCATTAGTTCTTTGAACCTATCTGAGAGATCATCATTCAAGAGTACTTTCTTGTTTCCTTCATAGAATACTACATGAACAGATTCCTCAATCTTTTGCGTTCTTTTGTTGTAGATTCTATAGGCTTTGCTATTCAGAGAATAACCAAGTAATACTCCTTCATCTGCCTTTGGTTGAAATGTTCTCAAGTATTCTTTTCCATTGTTAAGAACGAAACATCTGCAACCAAACACCCTTATATGTTTGATACTAGGGGGTCTACCAATGAAAAGCTCGTAAGGAGTTTTGTCATGGTGTTTGTTAATCAGACATCTATTTTGAGTGTAGCATCTTTGTGTTTGACTTCAACCTAATAGATTTCACTTATTTCAAATGTCGCAAGCATTGTTCTTCTTTGCTTCTTTCGTGGTCCTATTCTTTCTTTCAAAGAACACCATTTTGTTGTGGTGTCCTTCTGAAGATAGTTGATGTTGTATACCTTTGCGGTACAAAACTCTTTGATGTCTTTGGTTCACAAACTCGTACCATGGTCTGCTACGACATGAATCGTTGTCATTTTTCATGACTTCAAGCTTACACAGCAAATTAGGTATCTCAACCCTTGCATCAAATTTGTGTTTTAGAAAGACAACCCAAGTGAATCTTGAGTAATCATCAACAACAACCAGACCATACTTCTTTCCTGCATAACTGGTTACTGAGGATTCAAACAGATCCATATGTAACATTCAAAGGGCCTTTCACTGGAATGTCTAGTTTTAGACTTGAAAGATGTTTTGGATTGTTTTCCCATTTGGCAAGCTGAGCATACACCTTCTTTTCTATATGCCATTTTGGGTAAACCAACCACCAACTCTTTCTTGGCTAGCTTATTCAGAGTTTTGAAATTTAAGTGACTCATTCTTTTATGCCATAGCCAATTTTCTTCAGTGTGGCCAGATTGACTCACCATGAGACATTCTTCGGTTGTGGCGGATGCCCAATCAGCAACATAAAGATTTCCTTTACGCCTTGCAACCAAGTATGCCGCTTGACTCATTGTCAATCACTTTACATAGTTTTGACTTGATCTTGACAGTGTACCCTTTGTCTACTAGTTGACTCATGCTTAGGAGATTATATTTCAATCCCTTTACATGAAGTACTTCAGAGATTGTAAGGGCTCCAAACTTCAAATTGCCAAAACCTATGATTGGATTTTCATCTCCTCCAGCAAACCTGATAATTGGTCCATCTTTGCACTTCAGATTTTCTTTGTCTCCTGTCATGTGCTTCCCACATCCACTATCAAAATGCCACTTTGAATTAGTCTTTAGAGTGTTCTGCACAAAACAGGAAACTGAAGATTAGGTTCTCATACCAACAATGGAACCATCTGGACTAAAGAATCTTCCAGTAGGAATCCATTTCTGAATGAATTTCTTGGGAACATTCTTTTGTCTAACAGTAACATAAGGAGGAATTCTAGTTAAATGATTAGTATCATTGTTATCAAGAACTATTTTCTTCCTTGGTGTGTTCCTTGGTGATCCATTTGGTGCTTTCAGATACCTGTCAGGTTTCTGAGTCTACTTCTCAGCAAACTTAGCCTTCCTAGCCAGATTTCTTCTAGCCCTGGCATTCAGATTTTTCAGTGGCTTGATTCATCTTCTACTTCTGATAATTGTTGTGAGCAATTTTAGCCTTTAACCATCGTTCTTGCTCTTGTTTGTACTCACGAGCAAGTTGTTTCCCGATGGCTTTATAGCCAATACCATTCCGAGCACCTGGTGCTATCTGAGATCTCTTCTCAGCAGCTTCGCTAGTCTATGGATAATCTATTTTCTTTCCAGAAAATGTGACATAGGAGAATTTGTCAGCTCCTGCAATTTCTCCTTTTTGAGAGACATAGCACTGTGGGTGATTACACTTTTTAATGTTATGTTTCTTTCCAGAGACATTCCCAACAGTTTTCCTTTGGACTTGTTTTTCCCACAAAGGCTTGGTCGCAACTGCCTTTCCTTTGTCAACAATCTTAGATTTCTGACCGATACTGTAGATTGTTTGGGAATCACCTTACTGAGCACTGACAAATGTAAGTCCTTTATTACTCTTATTCAGAGTGGTGGAACTGTCTGTGTGTGTGTCTAGCCCAAGTCCTCTCTTTTCTGAAGGATCTCTTAAATAAGATTGTACTTCAGTAAGAGTGTCACTAGCTTTGGCATAAGATTGAAAAGATAGTTCTTTCTTTTTGAGTTCCTTATTCTCAGAAAGAAGATCTTCACATTTCTTTTGAAGATTGGCCATTGTTTCTTTATGTGACTTTTCGGTCTCATATATCTGAGCCTTGAGAAATGCATTTTCAGCATCCTTTTTCTCAGATATCTTGATTATTTGAGAATTTTCCTTTACAAGAGAATTCTTTTCTTCTTCAAGGTTTTCGGCTCTAGCTCGGACCATTAGAAATTCTCTTTCGTAGAGATCAAGTTCTCTTCTGAGATTTTCCAGATCTTTGATTCCTTCTTCATCACTTTAATAAGTATAACAGGAAGTATGCGTTACCTCATCAGCCATTAGACAAGGTTCAATGTTGGAGATATCTGGAAAGATTTCTTCAGCCATTCCACACACTTCTTTCTTATTTTGACCAAAGTCAATTACTTCATGAGAAACACAGCACATTTCTGGGGAAGGCAGTGTGGAATAATCTGAATCCTCATCCTCAGAATCAGACTCAATATCTAGAGCATCCAGTTGGATTTGAATCTTTTTCCTTTCTTCAGTGAGCATATCTCTCTGACTTCTTTTGAAGATTCTTACTTCAATTGCCGTTTTGTTGTTTAAGGTAGGGCTTCTAAATGAAAATGACTCCGATAGATACAATAGAAGAAACAGATTTTTTTTTCGCCTCAAGCCTTATGATTTTTTTTTTTTTATTGTTTGTTCAAATCTTTGCATATTTTTGTACTGGTGATAGTTTGAGCCTAGATGATTTTTCAGCTTCTCTTTGGCTTTTCTTCTCTCAATTTCTTGACTGACATATTTTCCCATTTGCTTTACAGCAAGAACATCCTCAGTCACCTCCTTGCCTTTCTTCTTTTCAGAAGTTACTTGAGCAACTAGAGCAACATTCTGCAACTTCTCGGTTGTTTGTTCTCTTTGAGTTATCTCATAGTCAACAGTGGCAAGGTGAGAGAAAAGTTCCACAGGAGTGATATCTGGCATTCCTTGGTTAAAGTAGAAAAAATTTGTGTGTTCCCAGTTATGATTTAGACTTCTCACAATAGTCTTAATCTTTTCTGATTGGGTATATCTATTACTCTCACCAAGTGCAGCCATGTCACTCATAAGTGTTGTAAACCGGAAATCTAGTTCTTCAAGAGTCTCTGTGGGACCTTGTTTAAAGTTTTGGAATTTGAGCTTCAAAACTTCGAACTTATTTTCCTTTGTTTTCTCGCTTGACGTGATTTCTTCAATCACCGCTGTGCCACTTTCGCTTTTGCACCTCACGCCATAATCGTATGTGCTCTGGAGTAGAATGTATGATGATATTACGAGCATGACCATCCAGTCGATTTCTCTTGTCATCTTCCGATGTCCAGAGTTCTCTGGGCTTTGGTTCATAAATAACTTGACTGGAAGGTCTCCCACTGGTTGACGCATATGTCTGTGAAGACCCATCGCTTTGTTCCCTGTCTCTACCATTAGAAACCTCTATGACTTGCTTGAGTTGTTGAATGACTGTTGGTCCAGATAACGGTAAAGTAAAAGACTGGGGGGGGGGGGAATAGTCTTTTAAAACTTTTGTCGATAAACACATTTCTCAGAAACCCGGGTTTCTGATACTTAAATTTAGAGCGCGGAAGACTTTAAGATAGGTAAGTGCAGAAACAATAAGTATGTGTTGTGTGCTTTGCTGAAATGTAAATACAGAAAGGTAAATGACACAGCAAATATAGTGGTATCTGGAGGTGGCGTAATCCTCCAACTAATCCACTTCG
The DNA here is from genome assembly GCA_026545765.1 of Plantago major. Lineage (NCBI taxonomy): Eukaryota > Viridiplantae > Streptophyta > Magnoliopsida > Lamiales > Plantaginaceae > Plantago > Plantago major. Next base: position 37,149,867 of record CM048843.1, on the reverse strand, counting down.
GTCCTTCTAAGACCTAGAATTCACTAGAACAAATAATTGAGTTCACCTTACAATAATCCTATTCTAAGATTCCTAAATAAATGGTTCCCAACCAAATGTTTCCCCTGAGTTATTCCCCAGCTCCTAGAGCTAAGTACTTCCTCTACTCAGATAACCTTGGAGTTATTCCCTGATTTCCCAAATCAAGTACTTCCTCTACTCCACGCCTTAATGGTGTTGGTTATAAGGTTTTGTCCTAGAGCCAAGTAACATCATCATCAGATCGACACCAGAGCACATACAGTGTAAACTGTGGGGTGCTAAAACGGCGAAAGTTGCCTGGCAACTGATTGAAGAAATCTGTGCCGGAACTGAGAAAACCAAGGAAAACAAGTTCGAAGTTCTAAAGTTGAAATTTCAAAATTTCAAACAAGGTCCCACTGAAACTCTGGAAGAACTTGATTTCAGGTTTACCACTCTCATGAGTGATATGGCAGCACTTGGGGAAAGCAACAGATACTCCCAGTCAGAGAAGATTAAGACTATTGTCAGAAGTCTTAACCACAACTGGGAGCATACTAAATTCTTTTATTTTAACCAAGGTTGCCAAATATCACTCCAGTAGAACTTTTCTCTCATCTTGCTACGGTTGATTATGAGACAACTCAGAGAGAACAAACAACTGAAAAGTTGCAGAATGTTGCTCTAGTAACTCAAGGAACTTCTGAAAAGAAGAAAAGCAAGGAGGAGACTGTGCATGCTCTTGATGCAAAGCAAATGAGCAAATTTGTCAGTCGAGAAATTGAGAGAAGAAAAGCCAAAGAGAAGCTGAAAAAGCATCTAGGCTCAAACTATCACCAGTACAAAAATATGCAAAGCTCGCTAAACAAGCCATTCGTAAAGCATCATGTCTCGAGGAAGGTAAATTGGAAACGATATCTGCTTTATAGTCGTAAACTGCCACTTCAAGAAGGATTGTCCTGCCTTCAACAAACTAAGGAAAGGTGACAAGAAAGATAGAAGAATCTTCAGAAGAAGCCAGAAAGCTTTGTTAACTGAAGAAAGAAAGAAAATCCCAATTCAACTGGATGCTCTAGACGTTGAGACAGATTCTGAAGATGACAATTCAGATGACTCAACCTTACCATCACCAGAATTATGTGGAGTTACTCATGATATAATCGACTTCGGCCTCAAGAAGAATGAAATGTGGAGTTCTTTGAAATTGACGGTCCAGACATCTCCAACATAGAAAACTGTCTTATGGGTGATGAGGTAACACATACTTCTTGTTATACTTATGAAAGTGATGAAGAGGAAATAAAAAATCTAGAAAATCTCAGAAAAGAACTTGACATCTATGAAAGAGAATTTCTAATGATCCGAGCTAGAGCCGAAAACCTTGAAGAAGAAAAGAATTCTCTTGAAAAGGAAAATTCTCAATTAGTTAAAGAATCTGAGAGAAAGGATGCTGAAAATGCATATCTCAAAGCTCAGATATCTGAGACTGAAAAGTCACATAAAGAAGCAATGGTCAATTATTTAAAGAATTATGAAGATCTTCTTCGAGAACAAAGAACTCAAGAAGAAAGAATTATCTTTTCAATCTTATGCCAAAGCTAGTGACACTCTTCAAGTACAATCTTACTTAAGAGATCCTTGAAAAGAAAGGACTCAATGAATACATGCAGATTGTTCTATCACTCTGAATAAGAGTAAGGAGAGAAGAACATTTGTAAGTACTCAGCAAGACGGTTCCCATGCAATCTATAACATAGGTGAGAAGACAAAGATTGTTGACAAAGGAAAGGCAGTTGCGACTAAACCTTTGTGGGAAAAACAAGTCAAAAACAAAACTTAGTATCGCCTTCGAAAAGAAACACAACACGAAAAGTGTAAACACCCACAGGTGCTATGTCTCAAAAGGTAGAATTGCAGAGCGGCAAATTCTCCCATGTCACTTTTTCTGGAAAGAAATTGGACCAACCAGAGACTAGCAAAGCTGCTGAGAAAAGATCTCAGATAGCTTCAAGTGCTCGAAATGGTATTGGCTACAAAGGCATCGGAAAACAACTTGCTCATGAGTACAAGGTGAGCAAGAACGATGGTGAAAGCTAGAATTTCTCAAAGCAATTATCAAGTGGAAGTTAAATGCCACCGAAAATCTGAATGCCGTGGCTAGAAGAAATCGCAAGGAAGGCTAAGTTTGTTGAAAGCAAACTCGTAAACTGACAGTATCCGAAAGCATCATATGGAGCACCTAGGAACACACCAAGGAAGAAAATAATTTACTAATGATAACATTCATTCAAATAGAATTCTCCTTACGTTCTGTCATACAAAAGCATATTTCAAAGAAATTCATACAAAATGGATTCCTCTTGGAAGAACTTTTAATTCGACGGTTCCATCAAAGATATGAGAACCTAATCTCCTGCTTCTGTTGTGCGTAATGCTTCTGGACTAAACCACAATGGCTATTTGATAGTGGATGCGAAAGCACATGACAGAGACAAAGCAAATCTGTTGATTACAAAGCTTGCAACACGTGATCGATATTAGATTTGGAGGAGAATTAAATCCCTCTCCGGGATTTGGCAACGTCAAATTGGGGACTTTAACAATCACCGACATATATTACATGTTGAAATATAATCTATTTAGCATGAGCCAGTTCGAACAAGGGTTTTACTATAAAATTCAAAGCTAAATATCGCAAACTAATTGACAATGAGTCAAAGCATACCTTAGTTGGTCGGAAAGGCGCTTTATGTTGCCGATTGGGCATCTGCCACAATCAAGAATGTCTCATGGTGAGTCAATCTGGTCACCTGTAAGAGCACCGGTTATGGCACAAAAAGAATGAGTAACTTGAACTTCTAAACTCGAATAGACTTGCAAGAAGGAGTAGGTGGTTGGCCTTCCCGAACATCTTCGTAAAGGATGGTATCATTGCTCGCTGTCGATGGGGAAACAATCTAAGATCTCTTTCAAGTCCAAAATCAAACACTCTAGTGTTAGACCAACGCAACTTTTACACATGGATCTTTTGAATCATCTCAGAACTAGTTATGCAGAAAGAAGAATGGTCGTTGTTGTAGATGACTTCTCAAGATTCACTTGGGTCATATTCTCAAACACAAATCGATGCCGTGTGGAGATACCAAACTTCTTTGAAAAAGCTTGAAGTCATGAAAATGACAAGGTATCTGCAATCAGAATAGACCATGGTACTGAGTTTGTTAACCAGTACATAAAGGAGTTTTGTACCTGCAAAGGTATACAACACTAACTTTCCTCTGGAAGAAGAACACCTCAACAAAATGGTGTTGCAGAAAGGAAAAACAGAACCCTTAAAGAAGCTGCAAGGACAATGCTAGCTGACACTGAAATAAGTGAAATTTATTGGGTTGAAGCTGTAAACACAGCTTGCTACACTCAGAACAGATGCTTGATAAACAAACACCATGACAAGACCCCCTATGAAATCTTGGTTGGTAGACCCCCTAATATCAAACATCTGAGAGTATTTGGTTGTAGATGTTTTGTTCTAAACAATGGGAAAGATTATCTGAGAACATTTTAACCAAAGGCAGATGAAGGTGTTTTTCTTGGCTATTCCACAAACAGCAAAGCCTACAGAGTTTACAACAAAAGAACAAAGAAAATTGAAGAATCAATTCATGTTGTATTCTATGAAGGAAATAAGAAAACACCTCCTATTGATGAACTCTCAGAAAGGTTCAAAGAACTATTACTGAGGGATTCTAAAGAAGAATCCTCAGAAAGGAGAAACATCATTATGGAAAGTGAGGATGACTCTGACGTAGAAAAGCTTGAAAAGCCTAGTAACAACAAGATGACTCACAGACATGATGAGGAATTTCCTATGAGTTTTCCAGAAATGGAACAGGTTACTGAGAACCTTCATCATGAAGAGGTATCTGAAAATAAGAATGTCAAATGCATGTTCCAGATATCTCTAACACTGAAAAAGTGTCAGATATCAATGACATTTCCCATATGTCAGATATCTCAGATACTGAAAAAGTATCAAATCAAAATCTTAGTGATTCACATTCAGATCACTTGGATATTGATCATACTAGCACTAAACCTATGATGAGATGGATCAAAGATCATCCTACAAAGGATATAATTGGACCAATTAATCAGGGTGTTAGGACTAGGAGAGCAATAGCTGAAACTGCTAACTCTCTCTTTGGATGTTTCATCTTGAATATTGAACCTAAAAATATAGAAGAAGCATTAGGAGACCAAGACTGGATCTCTGCAATGCAAGAAGAGTTGGATCAATTTGAGAGAAACAAAGTCTGGAAACTAGTTCCATTTACAGAAGGAATATCTGTGATTGGAACTAAATGGGTTTTCAGAAACAAGATGAATGAATCTGGTGAAATATCCAGAAACAAAGCAAGATTGGTTGCCAAGACTCTTTCTAGCCTTTGCAGCTCATAAAGATTTCAAAGTTTATCAGATGGATGTCAAAAGCGCATTCTTAAACGGTGAACTTGCAGAAGAAGTTTATGTTGAGCAACCACCAGGCTTTGAAGTTTCCTCAGAAAGTAGAATGGTCTATAAACTACAGAAAGCTCTGTATGGACTGAAACAGGCTCCAAGAGCATGGTATGACACTTTGGCCAAGTACCTTCTGGAAAGTGGTTTCAAGAAAGGTGAAGTTGATAAAACTTTATTTAACTTAAATTATGACGGGAAACTACTCTTAGTTCAAGTATATGTTGATGACATTATATTTGGATCTAAGGACAAGCAACTTTGTAATGACTTTGCAAATCTCATGAAAAGCAAGTTTGAGATGAGCATGATGGGAGAAATGAATTATTTCCTAGGATTGCAAGTCAAGCAACTCAATGATGGAATATTCATTAGTCAAACAAAGTATGCAAAAGATATGCTCACAAAATTCAATCTTAAGCCTTCTGAAAAGAATGCTAAGATACCTATGAGCATTGGAACCAAAATGACCTATACTGAATCAGATAAAAGTGTTGAAGAACATAAGTATAGGAAATTGATAGGTTCACTACTTTACCTCACTGCAAGTAGACCTGATATTCAATATGCCGTTGGTGTATGTGCTAGATTTCTGACAAATCCAATGCAAACACACTACAACATTGCTCTGAAAATATTAAGGTATGTAAAGGGTACAGTAGATGTAGGATTGTGGTATCCTAAAGAAAGTGGATTGAGTTTAGCTGGGTACTCAGACGCTGATTATGCTGGATCACTGCTTGATAGGAAAAGCACCTCAGGAACTTGCCAGTTTCTGGGTACTAGACTTATCTCATGGTTTAGCAAGAAGCAAAACTCAATTGCAACTTCTACCACAGATTTGAATATATTGTCTTGGTTGTTGCGCAACACAAATTCTGTGGATACAACAACAACTTAAAGACTACGGACTCGATGAGAAGAAAACTCCCATTTTCTGTGACAACACAAGTGCTATTGCGATTACACAGAATCCTAAATTTCATGCCAGAACAAAGCACATTGATGTTAGACATCACTTCATCAGAGACCATGTTGAAAAGGGCAATATAGAGATACTCAAGATTGGCACTGAAGACCAACTTGCAGATATCTTCACTAAGCCACTACAAGAAAGTAGATTCTTAGCCTTAAGACATAGTCTTGGACTAATGGAACTACCAATGAACCGAAAGAGTTCGTATCCGAACGGACACCAGAGAAGAGGTATCCGAACGGTATCGAAAAGAGAAAGAGAAAGCTGAACGGTATCCGTAAGTCAAAAGGCTAAAAGCAAAAGATAGCTTAAGATCTACGAGACGGAACTCGATATCCGAATCAATCTGCAAACGGAGAACACAAAGGAGAATAGTACAACTATCTGCAAATAACTCTCTTGAAATTGCATTGTTTCTATCTTGATGAAAAACTTGGAAAAATCCTAAGTATAAGACAGATTCAGATGCAAACAGTGTTCTTGGTCATACAAAGACGCGATTCAGATAGCTAATAGCCAAAATTCATTAAATGGGCACAATTATACTTGTTGATTGTGATCATTGCTGAAGAAGCAATGGTGACCCTTGATGAAATTAAGCGATTGATCATGCGGTGGAAATTAATTCACGATAAATAGTGGATCGTTGAAATTGACATGGCCCACTAAGCATTTAATGCCGAACTAGCTTATGCTCACGCTTGCAAATCACAGAATCGTACACACAAAATCAATTTGTATGTATTTGTGCATTGGGATTCAATGCTATATATATAGGATTTTGGCAAATGAAATCACTTTTGCCTAATCAAAATTCATCTTGCACAAAATAGCAAATCCTTCTCTTGATTCTCTGCAAACCTCTACAATCTACGCAATTCAAGATTAAGTTTTTCGAAAAGAATCACTGAATCAAATCTCTTTCAAACACCAATTTCAAATCCCTACACTATATAAAGAGATGGCCTCCAAGAACTCTTCAGCACTGAAATCTCAATCCTCCACTGGTACTGCTGAAAAGCAAGCACCAGAGTTGGTTGTTGCAAACAACCGACTGGTAGGAGATTTTAATCCTGATCATTGGACTTCAAGTCACAGAATGATTTGGGGTGGTGCCATGGTTGAGGAATACCTCACGGCTGGAATAGAGAAACCGCAATGTAAAGCTAATTCTTGACATGCTTGAAAAGGCACAAATCAAGGGCTTTCTATCCGCTGCCCTAGTGGAATTTCATCACTCGATGTGTTGGAATTCTACAACAACTCGTGATTATTTCTGTGTTTCAAGGCACCTTTGAAATAGTGTCATTAAAACCACGATCGAGAAAGGAAATCCTTCTGGACTTCACAACTTTCTGTAAGTTGTTTGAGTTTCAAAAACTTGGAAAGGATTTTGAAATAAACACCAAGGATGAAGAACTCCTTGAAGGTGTTAAAGAACTTTAAAGTGACGTGTGTGATCTTGAAAAATCAGATACACCCACTGAGTTCAAGCTTGCTGACCACCGAACCAGACATCAGTTGGTTCACTAGGATGTACTGGCTTGCATTCTTCACAGATGCTTTGATGGTCTACAAGGAGGTGCTGACCAGATAAGCCAAGAACGGTGGATGATAATGTTCTTGCTGAATCAACAAGACAAAAGGCTGGAAAACCCTTTTAGCGGGAAAATCGCCTTCAGAAGTTTGTGAAGAAGATTCAAGGCTTCGAGCCTAAGATTACCAAAGGACTAGATGAGCCAAAGGCCACTGTAGGATATGGTCTGAAGATATGCTACTTGCTGGAAAAGCTTGGCATTGAGCTCAGAGAGACGGCTGAAATAGCCAACAGTAACTTACTCTATAAATATGAGTATACAAATTTGATGAAAAAGGTTACTGGGTCTCAGAAAGGTTCTAAGAGAAAGTCTGAAAAGATATCTGAAGAAAAGGTTGCGACCAAGATGCCCAGAACTTCAAGAAAGAAGTCTGCTGTCAAATCAGAAGACACACCCAAAGAGGTTGTCGATTCTCAGATATCTGCAGGCATTGCCGATGAACTGATAAAGGCAGATGAACTCATCAATGCTGAAAAAGAGTTATCAACTACTGAACAAGTAGACTCAGCAAGAGAAAGTGCTTTCAAAAATGTTGCGACTAATGCAGAAAGCCTTGCTGATGAACTCATAAATGCTGCCAAAAGTGGTGAAAAACACCAAGCCCTAACTGCAGAAACCGCAGGAATAATGGACCAATCAGTTCCCAATGCTGATGAGAGCTCTGACGATGAAGATGATGAACTAGTCATCTCTCAAGTCCTAGAAAGAACAAAGAGGGCTAAGGTTATTGAAACAGTAACTGGTGATAAGGTATCTGAAGAAGAACCTACACCACAGGTTGCTAAACCTATTGCAAAGGTTGTTGGTGCAAACACATCATCAGGGAATGGTTCTCTTGCACAACTTCAGAAAGCCCTGATGAGTGGTATTTTAGTGCTGACAGATGCTAATGGAAATGCCACATCTAAAAATCTGGAAGAACATTCTACTGATCAATCTTCTGCTTCCAGATAACCAGAACAACCACAAACACAACAACCACAACAGCCATAAGTGGTTGATGAAATGGTAAATGAACTCCATTTCGAATTACCAAAGAATACAAGATATCAAGAAAATCCGCAAATGAGCGGGTTCCCAACTCATCGAGGGATCAAACTGAGACATCTACTCAGAATGATCAACTAGGGGAGGCAACTGAGTTGCATATTCAGGAAAGGTGTGAAGTACCAGAAACTTCAAACAAAGAAACTGCACAGGAACAAGATGACCAATGTATAGAAAGGTCACAAGTTCCAGAGACCAATCAGCCTGAAACTGCTCAGGTAAATGACTGGTTTAACTCTTACCTTGTGAAAAATTTTATACTAATAAATCTTGTTACCTCATAAGAATTTCTTTGTTATAGGCTGAGTTAGAAACGCAGAAACAAGAGGAAGTTGAGAAGCTTGCCTCAGATACTGAAAAAGAGGTCCCTTCAACCTCAACTCTTGAGAAATCTGAGCCTGTGCCACAGGTAAATGATTCTTAAAGAGAACTAATTTTTCAGTAAAAATGTTAATGTGCTCATTCATGTTAAAAAAATGTTTCTAACAGGCTCCAACTGAGATGGAAGAAGATAAGGCAGAAATGCCAGAGACAAACCCAGAGACCAACAAGGTTTCTGAAGAACACATCACTGAGCCTTCTAACATGAAGGTATATGACAATCAAATGACAAGTATTCTTCATCTTGGGTTATCTTTTATCTCTTCTAATATTCAATACTTTCTACTTACAGGCTATTTCAGAAGTAGAAATGCAAGGGGATAAAGTTGCGACTTCCCCTGCATCAATGGAAATTGATGAAGCCCCCAAGGCAACATCACCTGAAAGAAAACCAGAGACTGCGAAAATTTCTGAGAAAAATGACTCTGAGCTTCCTATTGAGGAAGTAAGTAACTCAGAACTCATTAAAGCATATATTTGCACAGTTTCTTTCAAACAATTTCCTAAGTATTGAATCATTTTATTTCTCAGGTTCAAGAAAGAAAGGTTGATGAGGACCAGACTTCCAAGTCTCCACCTCACAACAAGATATCTGAGACACCCATTGTCTCAGTGGTTCAAGTATATGAGCCTGATGTTCATACTCAGGTAACTCAGAAACTAAACTACACTTATACTCAAATATCTACAAAAGTTTTGAAACTCACTCAAAACTCTTTCTTTCAGGCTCAAACAGATGCAAAGCAGGTTCCCATTGAAGAGACAAGGGACCTACTTCACTTCTTCAAAGCTCACACCCTGCCAAAGCATATTCAATGCTTCAAGAAATGGCAGAAGTTAAGGTGCTCTGATCTCTCTGAAATATTGAGAATCACAGATCAACCAAACAGTCGAGCACGAGCTCTTGACTTGGAGACTTACATCCATGCAATGTTCCCTATCGAACAGTACACAGTTGCGACCTTATTGCATAAGGATTTCTCCAAAGAAGTGGCGCATAATTTGATACATGCCTTTGAACAGGTAGATGGTCAGACAAGATTACAGATGGCATTCAAGCCAGTCCTGCCCCAGACTCTGCAATTTATATCTTCTGAACAAGAAGAAGTTAATGGGCAGAAGATCACTATCCCTGAAGTGATCAATCTTGTATCTGAAGATGATGAGGAGGAATAAATGAATGAAAATTACTTTGACGAACCTCCCACTGACCATCACCAAAAGGATGATAATGACAAAAAGGATGATGATGATGCCCCTGCACCAGGGACCGGAGGAATTTCACAAAGAAACAATGCCTCAGCTGCTGAAAAGCAAACTGAGAAGACTTCACAGAAATCTCCGTCTCCATCTCCTCAGAAATCTACTCATCCATCTTCTAACCAACACGCAGTTACTACTGAACAAGTAGTTGAGCTTTCTGAAGAAACCAATCAGAAAATATTAAACACTCAAACCAGAAGTGCTCAACTCAGACAACTGTTGGAAGAAGAACAACAGCTCCATCTTCAACTGGAAGATCAAATAGCTAAATCCAGAGATAAGATTGATCAACTACAAGATCAATACGTACAAGAAATGATTGCTTACTCTGAGGTTAAAGAGCTAAGGGATGCTATGCATGAAATCGCCAAAGAATTCGATACTGAAGAAGTATCTGAAGTCAAGCATGATGCTAAGGCTGCATCATCTTCAAAAGAAGTACCATCCTCCTCCCATAAAGGAAAGAAACCAATCTCTGAGATGGTTGCTGGACTCGATACGATCGATGAAAATGTCCAAGAGGATGAAGATCACTGGGCTGATTACTCAGATGATGAAGAAGACAAGACTTTGGCAGAACACCGCAATGAACATTTAGCGGTTTCTCACTTGAAAAGGAAGCTGATTGCTCCTACAATATTCAGCAAACTGCTAAACGTCCACTCCCATGAATACATGAACAGGTGTCAAGTACTGACACAACTTAAAAAGGAGATGTCTTCACAGAACAAGGAAGTAATTGCCTCCGTCCCCTCTGAAATGAGGAAGTTCACTGAACTCATCACTCAGAGAACCACTAGCATAGTCATTGCTCAGAAAGACCTGGGAATGATAAGGGACGATGATGCGTCTTTAGCTGAAAAAGCTTTCCAAGAGGCAAGTTACATCTGAAAAGCAGATGCCATCCTAGGCACATTAAGCGTAGCTCACTGATAAGGACAATGGACTTATCAAGCAAAATCAGGAGCTCAAAGCCGAACTTCAGAAGTTGGTCACTGCCTATAATTATTTACAAGGGCACTTCAACTCTCTCTCAGATTCCTTTATGAGATTGAGTCAGCCAACAATGACTAAGGGGGAAAGAATGTACAAATCTGGACCTCAAAGTCAGGGGGAATGGGAAGAAGGAGAAGCAAACAAAAAGAGATCTGGAGTCAAAGTGCGGCTCGAAGGAAGAAGAAAACTTCCGGCCACCACTCGTAATCAATGAACCCTCCTCAAGCCAAGTGCTTTGCAAATAGTAGCCGCTTCCCGTAAAACCTCTTGAAGGAACCAAAATGATAACAAGGGCCATGTACGAAACCTCCAAGGAGTACCAAGGCTCCAAGGAGAAGACAAGTTAAAGGATTGATGAATCTTCAAGAAGAAGAAGAAGGTCAAATCAAGTCCTCAAGAATGAAGAAGGCTGCAAAACTATCACAAGATCTAATCTTGATGATGATGAGGAAACTGATGAAGATGAAGCTCCTCTTCACAGAAAAAGGAAAATTGAAAGCCTAACTGAGCCCATAGCTGCAAAGCCCCTAGCAGCTAAAACACCCTCTGGAAATACCAAGTCTATTCAGGGTGGTAGTTCTTCAAGCAACAACCCCAAAGAGAATTCAAGATAGAGAAGGAACAGACTGAGAGCTGAGCAAAGACAAAGTCAACTTCCACTCAGACCAGAAGAAGCCAAAATAGAGTATATGAAGTATGACAATGATTCCTCTGTCTACAGGTGCATCAATCAGAAAAATGGCTATTGGATTCTGGAACTTAAGCATCTATTGGTAAATTCAAGATTTCCAGAACCAATCCATAAACAACTTTTGGCATGGAGAAAAGATAAACCTACCTTGATCAACACCAATCACATCAAAGCATGGTTGGATTTTGAAGTTGTCAAGAGAACTGAAGCCATGAGAAAGGACCTCTCTGATGAATGTCCACATGGAAAGCCAGATGATGTGCACAGAATTCTGAACATTACTGGAACAGGCACAAGAGCAAGACTCGCTGTGGAACCCTATGAGTCGTTCTATCTGACAGAAGATCAATACAAGGGTGACATCAGATATCTATAGATTATCTATGAATACTTCAAGCTTTCAGATATCAGAATAGAGCATGCCTGGAAATGGGGAAAGTACCTATGGGTCAAGCATTTTGCCAAGAAAAATCCTACCAAAACCTACAAAGAGGTCTGTGGATTTGCCAGAGACACAGAGATGCTCGTCAGAACTCTTCTCTATGACTATTCTGATGATATCAAAAGGTTTGGAGATAGGAAATTTGCAGACTGATCCACAGAAACACTGTTGAAGACTTGAAGAGTTGAAGACTTGAAGACTAGTTTATTAGGATGTTAACTTGGAGCTTGGTCACTCCTGTTGTCCTAATTTACTATGTAGTTTTGTATTTTTGCTGGCTGAGCTTAACTGTATCATGTATTAAAGTTATCTGTAATCTTTAGTTGTAACTTATCTGAAGAACTTACTCTCAGATAGTATTCTATAAAAGATAACTTGTCAGCAAAGATCACACCTTGTGATTTGATTGATGTCTACTTTCTGCACTTAATTAAATAATTTGAAGATCTTAAGGAAAGATTAAGTGTTGGATTGTTCACTCATCCAGATTTGTAATAGGTAAAGATAGTCATCGTTGAATGATCAAAAAGGGGGAAATTTGTTGGGAAATTTGTTGAGAAATTTGTTAGGAAATTTGTTAGATATTTTGTTAGAAATATCTGTTTAGATTTTGATCAGCAACATGATGACTTATCTTAGTCTCAGAAAGGTGATTAGTACTCTTGGTTCACTTGAACATTGTAAAAGAGGAAACTCACTAAGTATGATTGTCTAGCTAATCTTGTATAGGATGTTAGGTCTCAAAATATAATTTTTATTTTATGAAGAGAAGACCAATAAGAAGACATCCAGGCAGAAAGCTCAACGACATTGAAGACTTGAAGAAAACAGCACAAGATTACTGAAACTATTTTTCAGATACCTTAGCCAGATATCTTGAAGACACGAATAGTTTTAAACAAACTGTGTCACAAGAGATATCTGAGAAATAAGAGACATATCTGAAAACAAGGAAAGTGTCCACAGATATCTATTCTCAGATACCTTGAGCTTTAACCATGAGTCTGAAAAAGAAACATATATATTGCAAACAAAGTTGTTTCAATAAATACAAGTGGTATCTGAAGATTGAAGATAAGGACGTGCAAAGAATCAGATAACACTAGTCTCTGATACAGAGCATAGTTCCGTTAACAATACAGGACAAAAAGTATAGTACAATGCATTTAATGCACGGACAGAGATGTCTGAATAAAAGCAACGGCAGCTTCTGAAGAAGAAGACAAAAACTGCTACAGTACTATACACAGATATCAATAGTTTGAATTTGAGCCTAACGGATACTATTCAAACGGCACTCAAAATCATCTATAAATATCAACACTTAGACTGCTTGAGAAGATACCTTAGACACACCTTGAGCTGCATAAAAACGCTGAACATCTTACTCAAAGCAACTTACTTACTCACAAAGCTTTCTGTTGCGACCAAAGCATTTGATCTTGAGTAACACTGAAGTTCTAAGTGTCCTGATCCTAAACAAGCAAAGCTATCTGTGAAGGAGTTGAATCAAAAGATCAACTATCTGAGATTCATTCTATTGAACAGATATCATAAGACTTGGGTCAGTAAAATCGAACAAGATACCATACGCTGTAAAGTGTATTAAGTACCTTGATTCATAGAGCTATCTGAATAACTGAGTAAGTTATTAAAGAAGCTCATCTGACAACTCAAACCAAAACCAACACCATAATCAAGTGGAGTACATGAAGTACTTAGTTTGAAAAATCAGGGAATAACTCCAAGGTTACCGGAGTATAGGAAGTACTTGATTTGGGAAACTAAGGAATAACTCCAAGGTTATTGAGTATAGGAAGTACTTAGCTTGGGAAGCTAGGGAATAACTCAAAGGTTTCTGAGTATAGGAAGTACTTGGCTGTGAAAGCCGGGGAACAACTCAGGGGGAACATTTGGTTGGGAACCAATTGTTAAGAATCTTAGAATAGGTTTATTGTAAGGTGAACTCAATTATCTGTTCTAGTGGATTCTAGGTCTCTGATAGACCAAAGTGGATTAGTTGGAGGATTACGCCACCTCCAGATACCACTATACTTGCTGTGTTATTTACCTTTCTGTATTTACATTTCAGCAACACACACACACACATTAATAAGCTTTACACTTATCTTTATTAAGTCTTCTGCACTCTGATTCTAAGTATTAGATATCTATTCAGATATCTGAGAAATAGTTTTTATCGATAAAAGTTTTAAAAGACTATTCACCCCCCCCCCCCTCCAGTCTCTTACTTTGCCGTTATCTGGACCAACAAAGTACTTCCTCTACTCCATGCCTTAATGGTGTTGGTTATAAGGTTTTGTCAGAAAGGCTTCTCGTATAACTTTTCAGTTATGTTTTCAGAGAGCCAAACAGAACGAGACTACTTAATACACTTGTTCAGTGGATGGCAGTCTGCTCTTTACTGACCCAAGTAATTGATGTTCGTTCTGGAGATCAGAAAGGGTATCTGATAGTTCAACTCTTTCACGAATAACAATGTCTTGTTAAGGTTCAGGACAACTTAGAACTACTAGTGATTCTTCAAGCAACAAAAAGCTTTCAGAAAGGGTAGTAGAGTGCTTGAGAGAATACTTTGCTTGATGGTAAGTTTACAAGATAGAGCGTTCTAAGGTATGTCCTTCAAGCATCTAAGTGTGTGATATATATAGATAAATTTGAGAGGCGTTTGAATTATATCCGTTGTGCTCTCCATCAAATTATATCCGTTTATATCTTGAACTATGTACTCAGAAGTCACTATCTCATTTTTCAGAGAGGATTGCTTTTTGCATCATTTCTGCCGATGCATTTAATGCATAGTACTGTTCATTGTCCTTTAGTCTCAACGGATACATGAGGCTTTCTGGAAGCTCACATGTCTCCCTTCTTTGATTAATATGTTCAAGACTTAGCATATGTGCAAATGTTACACTTATAACATGGTCCAGAGACATTTTAAATCGAATGAGACTTAACCTTGATATCTTCATAAATCTTGTGCAATCTTCAGTCTTCTAATCTTCAGAAAAACTCCATTGCTAGGATTGATCTTCATGGTCTTCTTGAAATAAAAAATTACACTCATAGACCTATAATCCTAATACAAGATTTACTAGACTAATCATACTCAGTGATTTCCTCTTTTACAATGTTCAAGTGAACCAAGAGTACTTAATCACCTTTCTGGCTAAGATAAGAACATGTGATGAGTGATCAAAATACTAATAGATATTCCTAACAAATTTCCCCCTTGTTGATCAGTCATCCATGACTATCTTTCGAGTCCTCTTACAAAATTGTAATCCTGGAAGAGAAAACAATCCACCACTTAATTATTTCAAATGATATTCAATTTTATTTGAATTAAGTGCAGAAAGTAAACATCAACCAAATCACAAGAAGTGATCTTTGCTGATAAGTTGTCATCTATTAAAATGTATCTGAGAGTATGATCTTCAGATAGGTACAGTTTATAGAAAAAGATGCAACTTTTACATATAGAGAATTTTAGAAACAGTCAGCAAGATTACAAAAAGTAATAAAACATACTAAGTAAATTAGAACAAAGGAGAGTCCAAGCTCCAAGAGAGTATTCTAATGTTACTAGTCTTCAAGTCTTCAGAAACGCAACTTGGGTTTAGATACCTCAAGTTCTTCAGCACCCTTTCTTGATCAGTTGACATGATCATCCACTTTTCTGCATTCTTGGACATAGTCATAAAGAATCCTTCTGACAGAGAGCTCTGTCTTTCTGGATAAGTCACATAATTCATGGTAACTCTTGCCAAGTTTGTGATTCTTCAACAGAAAGTGTTTGACCCAGAAGTACTTTCCCCAGACCCAGGCATGGTCTACTTGCAGCTGAGATAGGTTGAAATACTTGTATATTTCTTCCAGATATTGTATATCATCTAGGTATTCATCCAATGTCATATAGAATGACTCATAGGTTGAAACACCTAGTTTGTTCTTCCTGTTGTAGCTACCATCCAGTTTTCTTACCTTGTGTACATCATCAGGTTTTGGGTAAGGACAGGCAAAAGAAAGATCCATCTTTCTGGCTTCATTCCTCTTTTCTACTTCAAAGTTTAGCCAGGCATGAAGGTGCTCAGGTTTTAGCAATTCTGGCTTGCCTTCTCTCCATTTCAGGATCTGGTTGAGGATGGAAGTTGGAAACTTATCATTGACAAGTAGATGTTGTAGTTTCAGAATCCAATACCCTCTCTTGTTCAAAATGCACCTATATGAAGATTCTTCATTACTAGTCTTCATATACTCAACGTGGGCATCAGTTGGCCTTTCTTGATGTGTTTCATTGTTTACTCTGTCAAACTGGAAATCCCTTCTTGCTTTTCTGTTTGGTGGCCTTCTGTCAGGAGATCCTCTAACTCTTTCTTCCTGCCTGAAATTTGTCTTTGGTGGATGTTCCTTGTAATGACTTGGTATTTCGAAGGGTTCCGGGCTAAAGGTCTTGCTGCCAGAGGAGGTTGTGAAGTAGTTGCTTGTCTCCTTTTCTTGTGAAGTGGACGTTCATCTGTGTCAGATTCATCCTCATCATCATTGAAGTCCAAAATTGGAGACTTGCAGCTTTCTTGGCCTCTTACTTCTCCTTCTTCCTTTTCTTCTTCTTCAGAAGTCTTCTTCTCTTCTGAGATTCTAAGGGACTTGGCTCCCCTAGTTATCATACTTCTCAGCCTTCTGGCTGGTTGATCTGGAACAACTTCTTCAGCAAGGGTGTCTCCAGTGGTGTCCTTAATGACAAGTTGACTTGAGGAGGGAGGATTTGATTGTTTTCTTTTTCTTCCTCTATCTTTATGAGGCATCTCTTCTTCCCCCTTAGTCATGAATGAATGACTCATGATAGCATAAGCTTCAGAGAGTGATTCAAAGTTCTTTTGGAGATTGTTGTGCACCCTGACTAATTCTTGAAGTTCCTTCTTCAGCTCTTTGTTCTGTCTAACCAGTTCCTGCTCCTTTGTGTTGAGCTCTTCAAGCGGCCTTAGGATGGCGTTGGCTTGCAGGACAGCATGGCTGGCTTCATTCAATGCTGCATTAGCATTGTTACAATCCTCATCCGTGACCAACCCTAGGTCTTTCTGAGAGAGAGCTATGCTGGTTGCTCTATTGAGTAAAGCAGCAGCCAATGGCTTCATCTCTTCTGGGACGGATTTTAGCACTTCTGTGTCTTGGGCAACTAGTGTCTTTCTGAGCTTTAAAAAGACACTGTTCCTTGCACGGTGCTCTTCACTTCTTAAACTACTTGGTGCAGAGAATATATGAGGAGCAAGTAGGGCTCTTTTGTGCTGAGTGACAAGTCTCTCATCTTCTGCTTTAGTAAATCAAGTTGTGGGTTTCAGCATCACTATCATAATCCTTTTCTTGGATTGTTTGCAGATTGACAATCTTCTTTTGCTTTCCATCAAGTGTGCTGGCCTTCTGAGAAGATGTAGAAGGTCTTTATGATGCAGTCTCAGCATCATGCTCTTCATCATCATTGTCATCCATGGCATCTATCTCAGCAGCTGTGACAACAATGGCATTTTTCAAATTTCTGTGCTCATCTAGAGTGCCAATTCCTTGGCATTAGCTTCTTCGAGCTTCTTGATTTTGGCTTCCTTTTCATCAACAAGAGCTTGAGTCTCAATGTTGATTCTTTTCTCTTCTTCCAATACCTTTCTGAGTTGTTCAATCCTAAACTCAGCGGCTGAAATTTCTTCTATGGCATCATTGTGTTCAGCCTGTTAGGTATCTTGATGAGACTTGGGAGGTGATGATGATGGGGCTCTCGGAGCATTTGAAGGAGTAGCCTTTTCTCCACTTCCTTTGCTAGCTTTCTGAATCCCGCCTTGTCCAGGTTGGGGATCATCATTCTGATCATCTTCATCATCACTCTTGTTCTTTGCTTCTTGGTTTGTATGCTCAGAGGGAGGTTCTTGATAATCATTTTCGTCCGTCTCCTCGTCATCTTCTGAAACCAGGTTGATTACATTTGGGAATGTAATCATCCTCCCATTAACTTCTTCTTGTTCAGCAGGATAAGTAGTGAGCTTGCTGGGCAAGGCAGGATGGGTAACCATCTGCTCTTGGGTTTGAGCATCCGCAGACTTGAAATCTGCTATAAGTCTTTGTGCTACTTCATGAATGAAGTCTTCATGCATCAGAGTGGCAAATGAGTAGGACTCTGTTGGGAAGAATGCATGGATATAATCTTCCAGATTGAAGGCGATTGCTCTCTTTTCTGGGACGTCGATTACTCTGGCTAATTCTGAAAGGTCAGCCTTTCTGAGTTTCTGCCATTGTCTGAAGCACTTGAGATGTTTCTTTAAAGTGTGCTTCTGGAAAGCCTTGAGTAAATCAACTGGCACTAGACTTAGAGCCTGAAAGAAAGGGATCAAGTTAGTTTTGTTCAAACCACTTGAGTTAGTATCTGTGTGCAAAAGTAAGCTTTTTGAGCATACCTGTGTAGAAACACTAGGCTCATTATCCTGTACTTCTGCTTGCTTGGTCTCAGAGACCTCAGATACTTTGGTGTGAGGAGAAGTTTTATCCTCATCAACCTTTCTTTCTGCTTGAACCTGAGAATTAAAATCAAATATGTTTAGAAACTAATGAGAAAAGATAGGTGGAAAAGTGCTTTCTGAGACTTCACTTACTTCCAAGTGAGGAAGCTCAGTAGCATGGTCCTCAGAAACCTTGGGGGTTTCTGGCACCTTTTCTGCAGAATCTTGTTCGTTAGCTTTAGTTTCTTTTGGAGGAGATAAGACCACAGTCTTTCCTTCCAATTGTTCTTCTGACTGAGCCTGTAAGAACAAACATAAGAGATTTTAGTAGTGGGTTTTCCTGAGCATTCTTGCAGGATACTATTACTGATTACTTACCTTCTCAGCAGAAGGCTCAGTAAATACTTCCTCAAAAAGCTTTTCAGCCTCTGGAATCTCTAGGTTTTGGGGTGTTGGTTCCACCACCACTACTTCCTCAGTTGGAGCCTAAGAAGAGACATTAAGAATATTAGAACATAAGATAAGAGCATTTTTAGTTAGTTATTTCTTGTTCAGGGATAACTTCACTACCTGTGGGACAGGCTCTTCTTGATGTTCTGAGGTTGGAGGAACCTCTTCTTGATTCAAGGGGGTGGACAGGTTTTCTTTCCCCTGAAAGTGTGTCTCCATGTTGGCCTGTAACAAATACAGCTTATGAGTAACAAGTTAACATGCAATTATGTTGACATGTTAGATACAAACTATCTTTGTTACCTGAATAGGGTCAGGCTGATCATTAATCTCTTGGACTTGTGGTGATTCCACAGTCTCTCTGTGCTCATTATTGTTCTCCTCTGCAGTATCATTCTGAGTCTCCATCTCAGTTTGATCCCTTTCTGAGAGTTGAGCTCTCTCAGAAGGTTGAGGAACCTGTTCAAGAACAGGGTTTTCTTCAGCAATATTAAGTGCTGGCATAGTGAATGTGGAAGCAATGTCAGGATCTTCCAGCATTCTATCTTCCTCACCCAGGCCTTCTTCTTCCTGCTGGGTAGAGGGGCTCTTGTCTCTCTGAAGAGCTGAGCTTGATGCTCCTTCATGGGTCTCATACTTGAATCTTTTGAGTACTTTTGCAAGTACTTCATCATCCTCAGAATCACTATTCTGTGTTGGTGCAGACCTATCTATGATATTTCTATCATCTCTGGAGAGTTCTGGAGCATTCTGGAGTTGCCTTTCTGGGCGTCCAACATCTTCTGAGACCTTGTCTCCAGAAGGTTGTGCCTCTTGTATGCTTAGGGACTTGGAGGCTCTTTTGCTTTGAGTCCTCTTTCTCTTGGCAATTGGAGGTTTAGCTTGAGCTTGCTCAGAGAGCTCCTCACCTTGTTGGGCAGTTTCTTCTTCTTCTGCCTTTCTGAGTGCGTTCTCAGCAGCAAGTTTCTCCTTTTCTTCAAAAGCGTGTCTGAAAAGGGAGTTGGTGACTGGGATTTCTTGTTTCTCTCTGAGAGTGATTCCCATTGTTTCCAGAATGTAACAGATTCTGAGACCAAAGTGCATATTGCCCTTTGGCTCAGCAAGGAGCCATTGATGATTTTGGGCTCAAATTCCTCAATATGTCCAAGGAATTTGTTGAAGGCGTACTTCCCCCAATTGAAGTGGGTTTCCTGCCCTTCATGCTTCTTGTTCAGAAGATGCATCATCATCCATCTCTCCATGCTTATCTGGTCTACTCCTCCTTTGTTGCCATCAAAGCAACGAACCAGAATAAGAGCTAAAGTACTCCAGTGTTTCTGGAGATGACTAGTTCTGATGTCTTTCAGAACAAAGTCTCCTGGGCAGCCTTTTGCATTTTCTAACTGGATTGCTTCAAATAGCTCTTAGACGCCTTGAATCATGGAAGCATCCTTGATGTTAATGTCTTCAAATGTTCCTCGATTTTTCAATTGGAATATCTTGCAGAAAGTCTTGCAGTCTAGAACAATTTCTTGTCCTTGGACTTCAGTCTGCATGTATTTTTCTTCTTCATCATTCACAACCTTTGTGAAGATTTTGGAGTTTTTATAGAACTCCAGTACATCCAGTGTGGATAGTCCACTGGGTGTAGCAGATAGAAGCTTGTAGATATGGGAATTCTTCAGCATCCCTAATATCAGTTTCCTTTTTGGTCTTGAAGGTATAACTGCTGGTACATACCTCTTCACTAGAAAAGCTCCCCAATTCATTTTGTGGTTTGGATTCCAGTCAGATGGGGTGAACTTTCTCAGAAGGCGTTTATTCAACACCTTAAGTTCCTTTCCTCCTTGCTTTTCAGCAGGAGCAGATGATACGGCCTTAGGGTTCTTGGTGGTCATCTTCTTGGGTGCCATCTCTTATATAGAGTTTTGAATGAGTGTTTTTCAGATGAATTTTGCACAATTAATCGAGATTAGTCTATCTTTTCAGAAGACTAAGCACAAGAAGTTGAGTTTGCAGAGGGGGTTTTGCAGAAATCTTGAGAGATTTTGCTGTTTTGATGCAAGTTTGAAATTTCGGAATTGGTAAAAGTGTTTGTCTTTTGCCCAAATCCTATATATATAGCAGACAAAATGTACATAGATACAACATACATACAACTGAATGTGAATGCTTGCAGTAAGGTAAAGTAGTGAACCTATCAATTTCCTATACTTGTGTTCATCAACACTCTTATCTAATTTAGTATAGGTCATCTTGGTTCCTATGCTCATAGGTATCTTAGCATTCTTTTCAGAAGGCTTAAGATTGAACTTTGTGAGCATGTCTTTTGCATACTTTGTCTGACTAATGAATATTCCATCATTGAGTTGCTTGACTTGCATTCCTAGGAAATAGTTCAATTCTCCCATCATGCTCATCTCAAATTTACTTTTCATGAGATTTGCAAAGTCATCACAAAGTTGCTTGTCCTTAGATCCAAATATAATGTCATCAACATATACTTGAACTAAGAGTAGTTTCCCATCATGATTTAAAGTAAATAAAGTTTTATCAACTTTACCTTTCTTGAAACCACTTTCCAGAAGATATTTGGCCAAAGTATCATACCATGCTCTTGGAGCCTGTTTCAGTCCGTAAAGAGCTTTCTGTAGCTTATAGACCATTCTACTTTCTGAGGAAACTTCAAAGCCAGGTGGTTGTTCAACATAGACTTCCTCAGCAAGTTCACCATTCAAGAATGCACTCTTGACATCCATCTGATAAACTTTAAAGTCTTTATGAGCTGCAAAGGCGGAAAGAGTCTAATCGCATCAATCTGCAACCGGTGCATATGACTCATCAAAATCTAAACCTTGATGGGTGAATCCTGCAACCAACCTTGCTTTGTTTCTGGTTATTTCACCAGATTCATTCATCTTGTTTCTGAAAACCCACTTAGTTCCAATCACAGATATTCCTTCTACAAATGGAACTAGTTTCCAGACTTTGTTTCTCTCAAACTGATCCAACTCTTCTTGCATTGCAGAGATCCAGTCTTGGTCTCTTAATGCTTCTTGTATAGTTTTAGGTTCAATGTTTGAGATGAAACATCCAAAGAGAGAGTTAGCATTTTCAGCTATTGATTTCCTAGTCCTAACACCTTGATTGATTGGTCCAATCACATCTTTTGCAGGATGATCCTTGATCCATCTCATCAAGGGTTTAGGGCTAGTAGGGTCAACATCTATGTGATTTGAATGTGAATCACTATGATTATGACTTGATACTTCTTCAGTATCTGTGACATTTTGCACCTCAGAGGGGCGGTGAATGTCTGACACTTTTCGGTGTGAGAGCTTTCTGGGACATGCCTGTCAGAGAGGTCATTTCCAGAGTTAGCTCTCTGATGAACATCTTCAGTTTCCATTTCTGGAATTCTCATAGGAAATTCTTCATCATGTCTGAGAATCATCTGGTTGTTACTAGGCATTTCATGCTTTTCTTCGTCAGAGTCATCCTCTCTTTCCACAATGATGTTTTTCCTTTCTGAGGGTTCTTCTTCAGAATCCTTTATCATTAGTTCCTTGAACCTTTTTGAGAGTTCATCATCAAGGGTGTTTTCTTGTTTCCTTCATAGAATACAACATGAACTGATTCTTCAATCTTCTTTGTTCTTTTGTTGTAAACTCTGTATGCTTTGCTATTCATAGAATAACCAAGAAACACATCTTCATCTGCCTTTGGTTGAAATGTTCTTAGATACTCTTTTCCATTGTTAAGGACAAAACATCTATAACCAAACACTTTCAGATGTTTGATATTAGGGGGTCTACCAACCAAGAGTTCATATGGGGTCTTGTCATGGTGTTTGTTTATCAAACATACATTACGAGTGTAGCATCTTTGTGTTTACGACTTCAACCCAATAAACTTCACTTATTTCAGTCGCCTAGCATTGTCCTTGCTGCTTCTTTAAGGGTTCTATTTTTCCTTTCTGCAACACCATTTTGTTGTGGTGTTCTTACAGAGGAAAGTTGGTGTTGTATACCTTTGCTGGTACAAAACTCCTTTATGTACTGGTTAACAAACTCAGTATCATGGTCTGTTCTGATTGCAGATACTTTGCATATTTCATGACTTCAAGCTTATTCAGCAAGTTTGGTATCTCCATCCTAGCATCAGATTTGTGCTTTAGAAAGACAACCCAAGTGAATCTTGAGAAGTCATCTACAACAACCAGACCATACTTTTTTCCTGCATAACTAGTTAAAGATGATTCAAAAAGATCCATGTGTTATAGTTGCAGTGGTCTAACACTAGAGTGTCTGGTTTTGGACTTGAAAGAGATCTTGAATTGTTTCCCCATCTGACAGGCAGAACAGATACCATCCTTTCTGAAAGATGTTTTGGGAAGGCCAACCACTAACTCTTTCTTGGCAAGTTTGTTCAGAGTTTTGAAATTCAAGTGACTCATTCTTTTGTGCCATAACCAGTGCTCTTCTGTGTGACCTGATTGACTCACCATGAGACATTCTTCAGTTGTGGCAGTAGCCCATTCGGCAACATAAAGACTGCCTTTCCGCCGAGCAACCAAGACTGTCTGCTTTGACTCATTGTCAATAAGTTTTGCAATACTTTGCTTTGAATTTCACAGTGAATCCCTTGTCTGCAAACTGGCTCATGCTAAATAGATTATATTTCAAACCTTTAACATGTAATACGTTAGTGATTGTTAATGATCCCAATTTGACGTTGCCAAATCCCAGAGAGAGATTTAATTCTCCTCCAGCAAATTTGATGTCTGGTCCAGTGTTGCAAGCTTTCTAGTTTACCAGATTTGCTTTGTCTCCTGTCATGTGCTTTCCGCATCCACTATCAAATAGCCATTGAGCCTTAGTCCAAGAGGCGTTCTGCACAAAACAGGAAACAGGAGTTAGGTTCTTGCTTCAGAGATAGACCTATTTAGACTAAACATTCTTCCAGTAGGAATCCACATTTTAGTGAATTTCTTGGGAGTTTGTTTTTGTCTAACTTGATTAGAAGGAGATGTAGTAAAATCAGTAATTTTGATCTCAATCTTCCTTCTTGGGGTGTTTCTAGGTGTTCCTTTTGGTGCTTTCTGGACCCTGGGTTTCTGGGGTTGCTTTTCAGCAAACTTAGCCTTTCTGGCCAGGTTCCTTCTAGCTCTGGCATTCAGTTTTTCAGTGGCTTGAGGTTTCTTCCACTTCTGTCTATTAATACGTGCAATATCAGCCTTGCGCCATTGTTCTTGTCCTTCCTTATATTGTTGCAGAAGAACTTTTCCAATAGCACGATAGCCAATGCCATTTCGAACACCTTTGGCTTTCTAAATACGTTCTTCAGAAGCCTTACTAGTTTCTGCACCATCTTTATTTTCGTAAAATGGTACAGTAGAGAATTTTCCTATTCCAGCAATTCTTCCTTTCCTACTAATGTAGCAATGTGGATGGTTGCATGTTTGAGGGTTGTGTTTCTTTTCAGAAACCTTATCCACAAGTTTCTTGTGAACTTGTTGTTCTTTCAAAGGTTGGGTTGCTACTCCTTTTCCTTTATCAACTACCCTAGCTTTCTGACCAATGCTATAGGTGGTTGAAGAACCATTCTGTTGACTTTTTACAAAGGTCAACCTTTCATCACTCTTTTTCAGAGGAGATGAATTACTCGATTGTTCATCAAGTCCAAGTCCACCTTTCTCAGAGGGATCTCTCAGATAGGATTGAACCTCAGTGAGAGTGTCACTAGCCTTTGCATAAGATTGGAAGGATAGCTCTTTCTTTCTGAGTTCTTCATTCTCAGAAAGCAGCTTCATCATTTTCTTATTAAGTTCATCCAAGGCTAGTTTGTGAGAATTTTCATTCTTAGATATCTGAGCTTTCAGAAAGGCTATTTCAGCGTTCTTGTTCTCAGATACTCTGATTAGCTCAGAAACGTCTTTTTCAAGAGTTTCTTTGCTTTCCTCTAGAATTCTGTTTTTGGATTGTGCTTCCAGAAATTCTTTCTCATAACGATCCAATTCACTCTTAACCAACTCCAGATCCTCAATTCCATCATCCCTCTCATAGTACAGAAATTGTGAATTGTTAGTTACCTCATCAGCCATAAGACATATTTCAATGTTGGAGATGTCTGGACCAGCAATTCCACACATTTCGTTCTTCTTAAGGCCGAAGTCGATTACATCGTGGGTGATTCCACACAATTCTGGTGATGGTAGGTTTGAGTCATCTGAATCTCCATCTTCAGAATCTGTCTCAATGTCTAGAGCATCAAGTTGAATTTGAATCTTCTTCCTTTCTTCAGTCAGTAAGGCCCTTTGATTTCTCTTGAAATTTATTATGTCCTTCTTATCACCTATCTTGAGCTTGTTTAAAGCAGGACAATCTCTCTTGAAGTGACCAGGCTTTTAACAATAGAAGCAGATATCATTTCCTATTTCTGCAGCTTCAGTACTAACACCTTTCTGAATGGGGGTGTTCAGAGAGTTGTTCATTTGTATGTTCTTGTACTGATGATAGTTTGGGCCAAGATGCTTTTTCAGCTTTTCTTTAGCTTTTCTTCTCTCAATCTCTTGACTCACAAATTTCTTCATGTGTCTTACTGCAAGAGCATTTTCTTCAGATGCATCTTTGGTATCCTTCTTTTCAGAAGAACCTTGAGAAACTAGAGCAACACTTTGCAACTTTTCAGCTGTTTGTTCTCTCTGAGTTGTCTCATAGTCTACAGTAGCAAGATGAGAGAAGAGCTCTACTGGAGTAATATTTGGCATCCCTTGGTTAAAATAAAAGAACTTAGTGTATTCCCAGTTGTGATTGAGACTTCTGATAATAGTCTTAATCTTTTCTGACTGGGAGTATCTATTACTTTCACCAAGTGCAGCCAAATCACTCATAAGAGTAGTAAATCTGAAATCAAGTTCTTCCAAAGTTTCAGTGGGACCTTATTTGAAGTTTTGGAACTTCAATTTAAGGACTTCGAACTTGTTTTCCTTGATTTTCTCGATTAAAGCATTTCTTCAATCGGTTGCCAGCAATTTCGCTGCTTTTAGCACCCCACAGTTTACACTGTATGTGCTCAGGTGTCAATCTGATGATTATATTACGAGCTTGACCATCCAATCTGTGTCTCTTGGCATCTTCAGATGTCTAGAGCTCTCTTGGCTTGTCTTCATACATAATGCTTCCATGAGCAACAGGACCACTATCACTAGCAGTTGCATCCTCACTTCCATCTTCCTTGTCTGAGGCTTTTCTTCCATCAGACACCTCAGTAACTTGTTTGAGTTGTCTTATTTTGATAGACCCTTCATTGATGACATAGATCATCTCGTCACTAATGGCCTCGAGATGGAGCATCATGTTGTTCTTCC
The DNA here is from genome assembly GCA_026545765.1 of Plantago major. Taxonomy (NCBI): domain Eukaryota; kingdom Viridiplantae; phylum Streptophyta; class Magnoliopsida; order Lamiales; family Plantaginaceae; genus Plantago; species Plantago major. Next base: position 37,123,657 of record CM048843.1, on the reverse strand, counting down.
ATTTCTCGTAGTTTTCTGGCTTCAGAACGGCTGCGTCACTCAAACACATACCTGCACACTTAACACACAAATTATATAGTCCTCAGAAAGAGACAAAGTTCCTTCACCTATATGGGGATCTAGGTTCAGTGCAGAAGGCTTGTGAACCTCCTGCTCTGATACCAAATTGGTCCAGATAACGGCAAAGTAAAAGACTAGAGGGGGGGGGTGAATAGTCTTTTAAAACTTTTGTCGATAAACACTGTTTCTCAGAAACCCCCGGGTTTCTGATACTTAAATTCAGAGCGCGGAAGACTTTAAGATAGGTAAGTGCAGAAACAATAAGTATGTGTGTGTGTTTCTTTGAAATGTAAATCTGAAGGTAAATGACACAGCAAATATAGTGGTATCTGGAGGTGGCGTAATCCTCCAACTAATCCACTTCGGTCTTTCTGAGACCTAGAATTCACTAGAACAGATAATTGAGTTCACCTTACAATAATCCTATTCTAAGATTCCTAAACAAATGGTTCCCAACCAAATGTTCCCCCTGAGTTATTCCCCAGCTCCTAGAGCTAAGTACTTCCTCTACTCAGATAACCTTGGAGTTATTCCCTGATTTCCCAAATTGTACTTCCTCTACTCCACGCCTTGATGGTGTTGGTTATAAGGTTTTGTCAGAAAGGCTTCTCGTATAACTTTTTAGTTATGTTTTCAGAGAGCCAAACAGAACGAGACTACTTAATACACTTCTTCAGTGGATGGCAGTCTGCTCTTTACTGACCCAAGTAATTGATGTCCGTTCTGGAGAATGAGCTTCAGAAAGGGTATCTGATAGTTCAACTCTTTCACGAATAACAATCTCTTGTTAAGGTTCAGGACAACTTAGAACTACTAGTGATTCTTCAAGCAACAAAAAGCTTTCAGAAAGGGTAGTAGAGTGCTTGAGAGAATACTTTGCTTGATGGTAAGTTTGCAAGATAGAGCGTTCTAAGGTAGGTCCTTCAAGTATCTAAGTGTGTGATATATATAGATAAATTTGAGAGGCGTTTGAATTATATCCGTTGTGCTCTCCATCAAATTATATCCGTTTATATCTTGAACTATGTACTCAGAAGTCACTATCTCATTTTTCAGAGAGGATTGCTTTTTGCATCATTTCTGCCGATGCATTTAATGCATAGTACTGTTCATTGTCCTTTAGTCTCAACGGATACATGAGGCTTTCTGGAAGCTCACGTGTCTCCCTTCTTTGATTAATATGTTCAAGACTTAGCATATGTGCAAATGTTACACTTATAACATGGTCCAGAGACATTTTAAATCGAATGAGACTTAACCTTGATATCTTCATAAATCTTGTGCAATCTTCAGTCTTCTAATCTTCAGAAAAACTCCATTGCTAGGATTGATCTTCATGGTCTTCTTGAAATAAAAAATTACACTCATAGACCTATAATCCTAATACAAGATTTACTAGACTAATCATACTCAGTGATTTCCTCTTTTACAATGTTCAAGTGAACCAAGAGTACTTAATCACCTTTCTGGCTAAGATAAGAACATGTGATGAGTGATCAAAATACTAACAGATATTCCTAACAATGACTATTGGGCCATTCTTTATTACTTCGATCATTTCGTCACTGATGGCTTCTAGGTGGAGCATCAAGTTGTTCTTCCATTTTTCATAATTCTCTGGCTTGAGAATTAGGGCATCACTTAAAGACATCCTGCAGCAAACACACTAAACGAACAAATCAAGTGTAGGTGAAAAGCAGTTAGTGGGCACTTATCTGGGATCTAGGTTCAGTGCAGAAGGCTTGGGAACCTCCCGCTCTGATACCACTTGTTCGTCCGGATAACGGTAAAATAAAAGACTGGGCTTTTAAAACTTTTGTCGATAAACACAGTTTCTCAGATATCTGTGAAGATATCTGATACTTAATTTCAGAGAGCGGAAGACTTTTCTGTGATAAGTGCACGTGCTCAGCAAGATAAGTGTAAGTACTTTGCAAGATAAGTAAAGCAAGTAATAAACTGCAGAAAGCAAAAATAATACAAGTCTTTTTATAGTGGTATCTGAAGGTGGCGTAATCCTTCAACTAATCCACTTCGGCCTTTCTCAGACCTAGAATCCACTAAGATAGATAAATGATGTAACCTTACAAATTTCTTCTCTTGATTCCTAAATACACTAGGTTCCCAACCAAGTGTTCCCCCTGATTTATTCCCCGACTTTCACAGCCAAGTACTTCCTGTACTCGAAACCTTTTGAGCTATTCCTTAGTTTCCCAAACTAAGTACTTCCTGTGCTCAATAACCTTGGAGTTATTCCTTAGTTTTCCAAACTAAGTACTTTCTGTACTCCACGCCGATTAAGGTGTTGGTTAAGGTAAATTGTCAGGTGAGCTTCTTTAATAACTTGTTCAGTTATTCAGATAGCTCTATGAATCAAGTATACTTAATACACTTTGCAATGTATGGTATCTTGTTCTTTACTGACCCAAGTCTATGATAAGTTTTCAAGAGAATGAAACTCAGATATGAAATCTTAGTTCAACTCTTTCACAAATAACAATGCTTGTTAAGGATTAGGACACTTAGAACTTTTGTGCTACTTAGAATCAAGAGCTTTGGTCGCAACAGAAAGCTTGAAGGTAAGTAGTTTGCTTGAGAGAGCTTGTGAGAGTATTCAGTGTTCTTAGTGTAAGTTCAGTGTGTTCTAAGGTGTGTTCTCAAGCAGTCTAAGTGTTGATATTTATAGATGAATTTGAGTGCCGTTTGAATAGTATCCGTTAGGCTTAAATCAAATTCAAACTATTGATATCTGAGTATAGTACTGTAGCAGGTTTGTCTTCTTTTTCAGAAGCTACCGTTTTTGTTCTGACATTTCTGTCCGCGCATTTAATGCAATGTACTATACTTTGTCCTGTAGTGCCAACGGAACTACGCATGGTATCCGAGATCTTTATACTCTCAGATTTCTCTGATGTTGTGCACGTCCTTTTCAAGAGATTATCACAACTCCAGATACCAATTATGAAATAACTTGTTATAATATGTTTCTTTTCATAAACATAATTTATGTCCAAGGTATCTGAGTGTAGATATCTGTGGGCACTTTCCTCGTCTCAGAAACCTTTTAAATTCTCAGATATCTCTTGTAACACTGTTTATTTAAAAATGCTTGTGTCTTCAAGATATCTGGTCATAGGTATCTGAAAACCTTTGTCTTCAGCAATCTTCAAGTCTTCAAAAATGTTGAACTTTTCCTGCTTCTTGGTCTTCTTCAGAAAATAAAAATTATATTTCGAGACCTAACATCCTATACAAGATTTGCTAAACTATCATACTTAGTGAGTTTCCTCTTTTACAGTGTTCAAGTGAACCAAGAGTACTAATCACCTTTCTGAGCTAAGATAAGTCATTAGGTTGCTGATCAAAATCTAAACAGATATTCCTAATAGGTATTGGTGAGTTTTGGGCCTGGGGAATTATGTGAATGGGAGGGGGAATTTGCGGGTTTTCTTGTCCAATGGGTACGGGAATTGTAGTTGCGGTGTACTAGACCAAAGGTAGTTGGGCTAGGGAGTATATTGGGCTGAAAGGTGAGTAGAGGTTGAGGCTGAATATTTGTTTGATGTCTTTCCCAATCATCACCTATATTTTTGGTTTTTATTAATGACAATTAGCTAGCTGGTGTGTGTTATTTGGGATTGGAGGGTAGTTGGGCTGAGAATGGTAGCTTGTTATTGGGCTCGACGTAGTGGGCTTTGGAAGGAGTGGGCCTTTGGGGAAGTTTTCATGATGGTACAAGTTAAGTGCAACAGGGGTAATAATGGGGATTTCAAAATTGGAATTGGTTGAGGAATTGTCATTATGGGAGCTTTGATTGGGGATAAAAATAATCATCTTAATTATACCTAGCTTTATTACATATAATTATTGTCTAAGAAACTTAGACTGCAATCTGCACAAATATAGATTAACGACCAAAAATATCAGAACTCAATTATTGTGGCATTTGACTAATAAAACTTAAATGGGACATCAATATGTTGTTATTCCAGACTGGTTCATTGCTAGACTAATTGCAATACTACGTCGCACAATACCAAGTTAATACACCATTTAAAACATGACATATGGCATTATCAACAATTAAAAAATAATTTACAAAAACTTTAATAATTCAAATAATTAAAAATTAGAATACCATTTATTTAAAACTTATTATGTAATTAATTTTAATAAATTAATAATTAATAAATAATAACACAGCTTAAGGTACCTTTTTCGAAAATGACACAACTTAAGGTACCTTTTCCGGATTTTTTCCAATACTTACATAAATTCTTTTCGTGACCAAAGTACCCGTAAATCCACGTATTTGACTTGGTAAACTAGAATAATTACAGGAATTCTGTAATCATATTACATGATTTTTACCAATTAATTCTAACCTTATGTGTACGTGATATGTAATTTATGGTGCATGATTTTGGGTTGTATACAATTGTTAAAATTATTACTTACGTATTTGATCAATTGTGATACTTAATTTTTCGATAGTATATAATTGATTTCTTTATGAGGTAGTACATGATTTCTATTTTCTTCACGAGCACATTTGTAGAAGAAGAGCATTGCTACTTCGAATTAATGCTATACTCACAAGGATGTATGATTCTTAACCCAAAACCAAAATTTGATAATTGAGAAAGTTTAAGTTGGACATAAGGACTTTAGACAACTTTCCAAATGGTTTTCTTGGAGAAATTTGACACTCATTCACGGCTGCAAATTGTCAGATACATGTTAGTCTAATTACATAGTAGCGCATATGCATCATCTTTATGTGTTTTTGTGTCTATTTGCTTACTATGTGCCTTAGATATGATGTGCTTGGAATTTATACTTTTGCGTTTATATTTCAGCAACTGTTACAATTTCAAACCCAATTTTGGATGTTCTTGCTAATAACAAACTGAATGGTGCAAACTTAGCTAAATGGAAAAGTAACATGAACATTTCCCTCGATTGTGAAAACTTCAAGTTTGTGCTTGATGAGGAATGTTCTCCTGAGCCCATCCCTAACGCACCTAAGAATTATAGGGACATCTATGAAAGATGGGTGAATGCCAATGCTAAAGCAAGATGCTACATACTCGCTTGCATGAATGATGTGTTGGGTTTCCAACATGAGTCGATGGATAATGCCTTTGACATTATGGAGTCATTGACAAACATGTTTAGGAAGCCCTTTGATCACAGTAGGCATGAAGCCCTTCACGTGGTGATGAATGCTAAAATGAGGGCATGAACAAATGTGTGTGATCATGTGCTTATGATGATCAGTAAGTTGCATGAAGCGGAGACCAATGGTGCTACGGACCATTGATCAAGGAACGCAAATTGGCATGATACTTGAGTCTCTGCCTTCTGACTTTAACCAGATCAAGAGAAACTACATTACGGACAAGCTTTCTTACAATCAATCTGAGTTGCTCAATGAACTGTCAAACTTTCAAACTGTTCTCACAATTGGAACAGGTGAAGCTAATGTAGCTACAACTATTCCTAAAAAGAAGAACGAAAGGAAAGGTGTCAAGAATACTAGGACTTGTAAGCATAAAGGAAAGAAAAGGAAGAACAACACTTGTAAGAAATTCTTAGCAAAACCAAGGGGAAGTTGTTTCAATTGCAATGAACCAGGGCACTAGAAGAAAGATTGTATGAAATCACCGGCTGAGAAAAAGGACAAGGATAAAATGGCAATGGATCTTTACTATTTTTGGAATCCTATATCCCTAGATAATGATTTATCGCACTGGGGCATGGACTCGGGGGCAACTAATTATATCTGTTGTTCTTTATAGATGCTTGAGAAGCATTGAAAGCTTGCACAAGGGGACGTGACAATGCGAGTTGGGAATCGTTCACAAGTACAAGCTTCTGCAGTGGGAGTAGTTAAAATTTTGCTAGCGAATAATTTGGACGATGTTTATTTTATTAGTGGTTTTGCTCGCAATTGAATTTCTTTATCCAAATTTGTTAGCGATAGATTTTCTATCATGTTTGATGGAATAGAAGTTACTATTTCGTATAATGATAATTTGATTTATCGTGGCCAACAAAACCATGGTTTATGGATAATAAAGTCTAACACTCTCGAACTACTGAACTGTAAACCAAACAAGAATAACACAAGCTCAAAAGATTTGACTTCTTCAAATGAAATATACCTATGTCATCTAAGACTGAGACACATAATTGGGTCATGCAAGTAGGAGCACCATCCAAAGACCTAGATTACCAAAGTCGTTGCTTAACTGGTTATAAAATGGATGATCATTCAGGCCAATAATATAATCAAATATTATCCGAAAACCTTAGAGTTGATCTTTTGTGAATTGTGATATGGGTGAAGGTTCTGATTGTGCGATGCAACTGATTCATGGCGACGGATATTTTGACATGCCGTGTTTAGAGAATTTTGTCAGATCCGTGGATCTTCAAGGCCATGGCTCCTCGTACACCGCCGTTGCGATTATGGGACCCCAGAGCAGTGGTATATTATACTATATATATATATATTATGTTTTGCCCATTTTATTTTCTCTTGCTATTCGATTTTCATTTAGTTTATTCTGTACTTGCATGTGTTACACACCTCATACAATTGCGACCCATATATATTATGTGCGTAAATGTATATACTTTATGTATAGAAGATATATGCATCCGCCTACTAATATCTTAAGTAGATTTTCACCGTTTAAAATATGTAATTGTCGACTAATTTACAGTCGTAACTTTGCAAGTACATACATCTCTATTAATACTCCCTCCGTCCCAACAATCTGGACACATTTCATTTCGGCACTGTTTTTAAGAAAGCCGATTGTTTACTGTTTGTTGCTGGGGAGAGAAATGATAAAGAATGTAATAGGTATGGGAAATAAGATATATAATGATAAAGAATGGAAAAAGTAAGAGATATAGTTGAGTTAGTGTGAGTTAGTGATGTTCTTTTTTGCAATTTTTGTAATGGGACTAGATTCGTGAGACGTACATAAAAGGAATATGTGCCCATATTGTCGGGACAGAGGGAGTACTAATTAAAGTTTTGTTCTCTTCGTCGGAACTTAATGGAACTGAACTGAACTGAATTTATTTGTAATATTAAAAACAACTAACCAAGAATTGAACTGAATCGAACCGAATTGACTGAACTAAACTGAACTGAACTGAACTGATCTGAACTGAATTGAACTGAAATTAATATTTTTTCGGATGAAAAGAATAGAGCCTAAATGTTAGGAATATCTGTTAGTATTTTGATCACTCATCACATGTTCTTATCTTAGCCAGAAAGGTGATTAAGTACTCTTGGTTCACTTGAACATTGTAAAAGAGGAAATCACTGAGTATGATTAGTCTAGTAAATCTTGTATTAGGATTATAGGTCTCTAAGTGTAATTTTTATTTCCAGAAGACCATGAAGATCAATCCTAGCAATGGAGCTTTTCTGAAGATTAGAAGACTGAATATTGCACAAGATTTATTAAGACATCAAGGTTTAGTCTAACTCAGAAAGACTATGTCCTTAATCCTTTCTTAAGTGTATTTACTTACTTTTGAAATATGATTCTGGACATATGACATCATGAGTATGGAGCATGCAAGCCATCAGAAAGGCTCATGTATCCGTTGAACAGGACAAGAAATAGTACAAGTGCATTAATTGCATCGGCAGAAAAGTCATAAGCACGATCCTCTCTGAGACATGAGACAAGGACTTCTGAGTACTCATTTCAAGATAAGTATGGACTGAATTTGAATTGTGTCTAACGGATATCATTCCAACAACTCTCAAATTCATCTATATATATCACACACTTAGATGCTGAGAATACACCTTAGAACGCTCTATCTTGCAAACTTTCCATCAAGCAAAGTATTCTCTCAAGCACTCTACTACCCTTTCTGAAAGCTTTCCGTTGCTCGAAGAATCACTAGTAGTTCTAAGTTGTCCTGAACCTTAACAAGAGATTGTCATTCGTGAAAGAGTTGAACTATCAGATACCCTTTCTGAAGCTCATTCTCTAGAACGGACATCAATTACTAGGGTCAGTAAAGAGCAGACTGCCATCCACTGAACAACTGTATTAAGTAGAGGAAGTAAAGAGCAGACTGCCATCCACTGAAAACATAACTGAAAAGTTATACGAGAAGCCTCTTTGACAAACCTTATAACCAACACCATCAAGGCGTGGAGTAGAGGAAGTACTTGATTTGGGAAATCAAGGAATAACTCTAAGGTTATCTGAGTAGAGGAGGTAATTAGCTCTAGGAGCTGGGGAATAACTCAGGGGGAACAATTGGTTGGGAACCATTTGTTTAAGAATCTTAGAATAGGATTATTGTAATGTGAACTCAATTATCTGTTCTAGTGAATTCTAGCTCTCAGAAAGACCGAAGTGGATTAGTTGGAGGATTACGCCACCTCCAGATACCACTATACTTGCTGTGTCATTTACCTTTCTGTATTTACATTTCAGCAAAGCACACACACATACTTATTGTGTCTGCACTTACCTATCTTAAAGTCTTCCGCGCTCTGAATTTAAGTATCAGAAACCCCCAGGTTTCTGAGAAACTGTGTTTATCGACAAAAGTTTTAAAAGACTATTCACCCCCCCCCCCCCCCCCGCCCTCTAGTCTTTTACTTTGCCGTTATCTGGACCAACAAGTGGTATCAGAGCGGGAGGTTCACAAGCCTTCTGCCCGGAACCTAGATCCCCAGATAGGTGAAGGAACTTTGTCCCTTTCTGAGGACTACATAATTTGTGTGTTAAGCGTGCAGGTATGTCTCTGAGTGATGCACCCGTTCTGAAGCCAGAAAACTACGAGAAATGGAAGAACAACATGATGCTCCATCTGGAGGCCATTAGTGATGAGATGATCTGTGTCATCAATGAAGGGCCTATCAAAATCAGATAACTCAAACAAGTTACTGAGGTGTCTGATGGAAGAAAATCCTCAGACAAGGAAGATGGAAGCGAGGATGCGGCTGCTAGTGATAGTGGTCGTGTTGCTCGTGGAAGCGTTATGTATGAAGACAAGCCAAGAGAGCTCTGGGCATCTGAAGATGCCAAGAGACACATATTGGATGGTCAAGCTCGTAATATCATCATCAGATCGACACCTGAGCACATAGAGTGTAAACTGTGGGGTGCTAAAACGGCAAAAATTACCTGGCAATTGATTGAAGAAATCTGTGTTGGAACTGAGAAAACCAAGGAAAACAAGTTCGAAGTTCTTAAATTGAAGTTCCAAAACTTCAAACAAGGTCCCACTGAAACTCTGGAAGAACTTGATTTCAGGTTTACTACCCTTATGAGTGATATGGCCACACTTGGTGAAAGCAACAGATACTCCCAGCCAAAAAAGATTAAGACTATTGTCAGAAGTCTCAATCACAACTGGGAGCACACTAAGTTCTTTTATTTCAACCAAGGGATGCCAAATATTACTCCAGTAGAGCTCTTCTCTCATCTTGCCACTGTAGACTATGAGACAACTCAGAGAGAACAAACAGCTGAAAAGTTGCAAAGTGTTGCTCTAGTTTCTCAAGGTACTTCTGAAAAGAAGGATACCAAAGATGCATCTGAAGAAAATGCTCTTGCAGTAAGACACATGAAGAAATTTGTGTGTCAAGAGATTGAGAGAAGAAAAGCTAAAAAAAAAAGCTGAAAAAGCATCTTGGCCTAAACTATCATTAGTACAAGAACATACAAATGAACAACTCTCTGAACACTCCCATTCAGAAAGGTGTTAGTACTGAAGCTGCAGAAATAGGAAATGATATCTGCTTCTATTGTCAAAAGCCTGGTCACTTCAAGAGAGATTGTCCTGCTTTAAACAAGCTTAAGACAGGTGACAAGGACAAAAGAAATTTCAAGAGAAATCAAAGGGCCTTACTGACTGAAGAAAGGAAGAAGATTCAAATTCAACTGGATGCTCTAGACATTGAGACAGATTCTCAAGATGGAGATTCAGATGACTCAAACCTACCATCACCAGAATTGTGTGGAATCACCCACGATGTAATCGACTTCGACCTTAAGAAGAATGAAATGTGTGGAATTGCTGAGATTGCTGGTCCAGACATCTCCAACATTGAAATATGTCTGATGGCTGATGAGGTAACTTATAATTCACAATTTCTGTACTATGAGAGTGATGATGGAATTGAGGATCTGGAGTTGGTTAAGAGTGAATTGGATCATTATGAGAAAGAATTTCTGGAAGCACAATCCAAAACCAGAATTCTAGAGGAAAGCAAAGAAACTCTTGAAAAAGAGGTTTCTGAGCTAACCAGAGTATCTGAGCACAAGAACGCTGAAATAGCCTTTCTGAAACCTCAGATATCTGAGAATGAAAATTCTCACAAACTAGCCTTGGATGAACTTAATAAGAAAATGATGAAGCTCCTTTATGAGAATGAAGAACTCAGAAAGAAAGAGCTATCCTTCCAATCTTATGCAAAGACTAGTGACACTCTCACTGAGGTTCAATCCTATCTGAGAGATCCCTCTGAGAAAGGTGGACTTGGACTTGATGAACAATCAAGTAATTCATCTCCTCTGAAGAAGAGTGATGAAAGGTTGACCTTTGTAAAAAGTCAACAGAATGATTCTTCAACCACCTATAGCATTGGTCAGAAAGCTAGGGTAGTTGACAAAGGAAAAGGAGTTGCAACACATCCTTTGAAAGAACAACAAGTTCACAAGAAATATGTGGAGGAGGTTTCTGAAAAGAAACACAACCCTCAGACATGCAACCATCCACATTGCTGCATTACTAGGAAGGGAAGAATTGCTGGAATAGGCAAATTCTCTACCGTATCATTTTATGAAAATAAAGATGGTGCAGAAACTAGTAAGGCTTCTGAAGAGCACATTCAGAAAGCCAAAGGTGTTCGAAATAGCATTGGCTATCGTGCTATTAGAAAGGTCCTTCTGCAACAATATAAGGAAGGACAAGAACAATGGCGCAAGGCTGATATTGTATGAGTAACAGATGTAAGTGGAAGAAATCTCAAGCCACTGAAAAACTGAATGCCAGAGCTAGAAGGAACCTGGCCAGAAAGGCTAAGTTTGCTGAAAAGCAATCCCAAAAACCCAGGGTCCAGAAATCACCAAAGGGAACACCTAGAAACACCCCAAGAAGGAAGATTGAGATCAAAATTACTGATTTTATTGCATCTCCTTCAGATCAAGTTAGACAAAAACAAACTCCCAAGAAATTCACTAAAATGTGGATTCCTACTGGAAGAATGTTTAGTCTAAGTGGTTCTATCTCTGAGGCAAGAACCTAACTCCTGTTTCCTGTTTTATGCAGAACGCCTCTTGGACTAAGGCTCAATGGCTATTTGATAGTGGATGCGGAAAGCACATGACAGGAGACAAAGCAAATCTGGTCAACTACAAAGCTTGCAACACTGTACCAGACTCAGATTTGCTGGAGGAGAATTAAATCCCTCTCTGGGATCTGGCAACGTCAAATTGGGATCATTAACAATCACTGACGTATTACATGTTAAAGGTTTGAAATATAATCTATTTAGCATGAGCCAGTTTGCATAAGGGATTCATCGTGAAATTCAAAGCAAAGTATTGCAAACTTATTGACAATGAGTCAAAGCATACCTTGGTTGCTCGGCGGAAAGGTAGTCTTTATGTTGCCGATTGCATCCGACACAATCAAGAATGTCTCATGGTGAGTCAATCAGTCACATGTAAGAGCACCGGTTATGGCACAAAAGAATGAGTCACTTGAATTTCAAAACTCGAACAAACTTGCCAAGAAAGAGTTAGTGGTTGGCCTTCCCAAAACATCTTTCGAAAAGGATGGTATCATTACGCTTTGCCGATGGGGAAACAATTCAAGATCTCTTTCAAGTCCAAAACCGACACTCTAGTGTTAGACCAACTATTACACATGGATCTTTTTGAATCATCTGTAACTAGTTATGCAGGAAAGAAGTATGGTCTGGTTGTTGTAGATGACTTCTCAAGATTCACTTGGGTAATCTGATGCTAGGGTGCAGATACCAAACTTGCTGAAAAAGCTTGAAGTCATGAAAAATGACAAGGTATCTGCAATCAGAACAGACCATGGTACTGATTTTGTCAACCAGTACATAAAGGATTTTTGTACCAGCAAAGGTATACAACACCAACTTTCCTCTGTGAAAACACCACAACAAAATGGTGTTGCAGAAAGGAAAAATAGAACCCTGTTAGGAAATTTGTTAGATATTTTGTTAGAAATATCTGTTTAGATTTTGATCAGCAACATGATGACTTATCTTAGTCTCAGAAAGGTGATTAGTACTCATGGTTCACTTGAACATTGTAAAAGAGGAAACCCACTAAGTATGATAGTCTAGCTAATCTTGTATAGGATGATAGGTCTCAAAATTTAATTTTTATTTTATGAAGAGAAGACCAAGAAGAAGACATCCAAGCAGAACAAGTTCAACGACATTGAAGATTTGAAGACTGCACAAGATTATCAAAGCTTTTACAGATACCTTGGCCAGATATCTTGAAGACACGAATAGTTTTAAACAAACTGTGTCACAAGAGATATCTGAGAAATAAAAGGTCTATCTGAAAACAAGGAAAGTGTCCACAGATATCTATTCTCAGATACCTTGAGCTTTAACCACATTTCTGAAAAAGAAATATATATATATATTGCAAACAAAGTTGTTTCAATAAAAGTGGTATCTGAAGTTAAAGATAAGAACGTGCAAAGAATCAGAGAAATCTGATCAAGGTTGTCTCTGATACAAAGCATAGTTCTGTTGGCACTACAGGACAAAAGTATAGTACAATGCATTAAATGCATTGATAGAGATGTCTGAACAAAAGCAACGGTAGCTTCTGAAGAAGAAGACAAACCTACTACAGTACTATACACAGATATCAATAGTTTGAATTTGATTTAAGCCTAACGGATACTATTCATCTATAAATATCAACACTTAGACTGCTTGAGAACACACACTACACAACCTGAAGAACTTACACTGAACACATATCTTAATCTCTCAAGCAAACTACTTACTCTCAAAGATTTCTGTTGCGACCAAAGCTCTTGATCTTAAGTAGTACTAAAGTTCTAAGTGTCCTGATCCTAAACAAGCACAGCTATCTGTGAAAGAGTTGAATTGAAAGATCAAGTATCTGAGATTCATTCTCTAGAACATTTATCTAAGACTTGGGTCAGTAAAAAGAACAAGATACCATACATTGAAAAGTGTATTAAGTATACTTGATTCACAGAGCTAACTGATTAACTGAAAAGTTATTAAAGAAGCTCATCTGACAACTCAAACCAAAACCAACACCATCACTGGCGTGGAGTACAGGAAGTACTTAGTTTGAGAAACTAAGGAATAACTCCAAGGTTATTGAGCACAGGAAGTACTTAGCTTGGGAAGCTAGGGAATAGCTCAAAAAGGTTTCCGAGTACAGGAAGTACTTGGCTATGAAAGCCGGGGAACAACTCAGGGGGCTTGGTTAGGAACCATTTGTTTAAGGAATCTTAGAATAGGATTTTTGTAAGGTGACCTCAATTATCTATTCTAGTGAATTCTAGGTCTTTGGAAGACCGAAGTGGATTAGTCGGAGGATTACGCCACCTCCAGATACCACTATACTTGCTGTGTTATTTACTTTTTTGTACTTACATTTCAGCAACACACACACACACACACTTTAACTGTTTCTGCACTTATCTATCTTAATTCTTCCGCGCTCTGAATCTAAGTATCAGATATCTACCCAGATATCTGAGAAATAGTTTTTATCGACAAAAGTTTTAAAAGACTATTCACCCCCTCCCCCCCCCCCCCAGTCTTTTACTTTGCCGTTATCTGGACCAACAAGTGGTATCAGAGCAGGAGGTTCACAAGCCTTCTGCACTAAACCTAGATCCCCAGATAGGTGAAGGAACTTTGTCCATTTTCGAGGACTATTTAATTTGTGTGTTAAGTGTGCAGGAATTTCTCTGAGTGATGCACCCGTTCTCAAACCAGAGAACTACGAGAAATGGAAAAATAACATGATGCTCCACCTTGAAGCCATAAGTGACGAAATGATCGAAGTGATAAAGAATGGCCCAATAGTTATTCAACAACTTAAACAAGTCATGGAGGTTTCTAATGGTAGAGATAGAGATCAAAGCGAAGGATCTTCACAAACTGATGCGTCAACAAGTGGGAGATCTACTAGTCAAGTTATTTACGAACCAAAGCCCAGAGAACTCTGGACATCGGAAGATGCCAAGAGAAATCGTCTGGATGGTCAAGCTCGTAATATCATCATCAGATCAACACCTGAGCACATACAAAGGTAAACTGGGTGCTAAATGGCGAAAGTCACCGCAACCGATTGAAGAAATCAGGTTTAACCGAGAAAACCAAAGAAAACAAGTTCGAAGTTCTCAAGTTGAAATTTCAAAATTTCAAACAAGGACCCACTGAAACTCTGGAAGAACTTGATTTCAGATTTACCACTCTCATGAGTGATATGGCAGCACTTGGGGAAAGCAACAGATACTCCCAATCAGAAAAGATTAAGACTATTGTCAGAAGTCTTAACCACAACTGGGAGCATACTAAATTCTTTTATTTTAACCGAGGAATGCCAAATATCACTCCAGTGGAACTCTTCTCACATCTTGCTACGGTTGATTATGAGACAACACAAAGAGAACAAACAGCTAAAAAGTTGCAGAATATTGCTCTAGTTGCTCAAGGAACTTCTGAAAAGAAGAAAAGCAAGGAAGAGACTGAGGATGCTCTTGCTGCAAAGCAAATGAGTAAATATGTCAGTCGAGAAATTGAGAGAAGAAAAGCCAAAGAGAAGCTGAAAAAGCATCTAGGCTCAAACTATCACCAGTACAAAAATATGCAAAGCTCGCTGAACAAGCCAGCTCATAAAGCATCATGTACTGAGGCAGTAGAAATTGGAAACGATATCTGTTTCTATTGTAAAAAACCGGGTCACTTCAAGAAGGATTGTCCTGCCTTCAACAAACTAAGGACAGGTGACAAGAAAGATAGAAGAATCTTCAGAAGAAGCCAGAAAGCTTTATTAACTGAAGAAAGAAAGAAAATCCAAACTCAACTGGATGCTCTAGACTTTGAGATGATTCAAGATGACAATTCAGATGACTCAACCTTACCATCACCAGAATTATGTGGAGTTACTCATGATATAATCGACTTCGGCCTCAAGAAGAATGAAATGTGTGGAGTTGCTGAGATTGACGGTCCAGACATCTCTAACATAGAAATCTGTCTTATGGCTGATGAGGTAACACATACTTCTTGTTATACTTATGAAAGTGATGAAGAAGAAATAAAAGATCTAGAAAATCTCAGGAAAGATCTTGACATCTATGAAAGAGAATTTCTAATGATCCGAGCTAGAGCCGAAAATCTTGAAGAAGAAAAGAATTATCTTGCAAAGGAAAATTCTCAATTAGTTAAGATATCTGAGAAAAAGGATGCTGAAAATGCATTTCTCAAAGCTCAGATATCTGAGACTGAAAAGTCTCATAAAGAAGCAATGGCTGAATTACGAAAGAAATATGAAGATCTTCTTTCTGAGAACAAGGAACTCAAAAAGAAAGAATTATCTTTTCAATCATATGCCAAAGCTAGTGACACTCTTACTGAAGTACAATCTTACTTAAGAGATCCTTCAGAAAAGAAAGGATCATGAATACAGACAGAATGTTCTATCACTCTGAATAAGAGTGAGGAAAGAAGAACATTTGTAAGTACTCAGCAAGATGGTTCCCATGCAATCTATAGTATCGGTCAGAAGACGAAGATTGTTGACAAAGGAAAGGCAGTTGCGACTAAACCTTTGTGGGAAAAACAAGTCAAAAACAAAACTATTGGGCACGTCTCTGAAAACAAACACAACACTGAAAAGTGTAAACACCCACAATGCTATGTCTCTCAAAAGGGTAGAATTGCAGGAGCTGGCAAATTCTCTCATGTCACTTTTTCTGGAAAGAAATTGGATCAACCAGAGACTAGCAAAGCTGCTGAGAAAAGATCTCAGATAGCTTCAAGTGCTCGAAACGGTATTGGCTATAAAGGCATCGGGAAACAACTTGCTCATGAATACAAACAGGAGCAAGAACGATGGCTAAAGGCTAGAATTGCTCAAACCAATTATCAGAAGTGGAAGTTGAATCAAGCCACTGAAAATCTGAATGCTAGGGCTAGAAGAAATCTGGCAAGGAAAGCTAAGTTTGCTGAAAAGCAAACTCAGAAACCTGACAGGTATCTGAAAGCACCAAATGGAGCACCTAGGAACACACCAAGGAAGAAAATAATTCTTAATAATGATAATCATTCAATTAGAATTCCTCCTTATGTTCCTATAAGACAAAAGAATGTTCCAAGGAAATTCATTCAAAAATGAATTCCTACTGGAAGATTGTTTAGTCCTGATGGTTCCAATCAGAATTGAGAACCTAATCTCCTGCTCCTGTCAGTGTGCGTAATGCTTCTCGGACTAAAGCACAATGGCTATTTGATAGTGGATGCGGAAAGCACATGACAGGAGACAAAGCAAATCTGGTCGATTACAAAGCTTGCAACACAGGACCAGATATCAAATTTGCTGGAGGAGAATTAAATCCCTCTCTGGGATTTGGCAACGTCAAATTGGGAACACTAACAATCACTGACGTATTACATGTTAAGGATTTGAAATATAATCTATTTAGCATGAGCCAGTTTGTAGACAAAGGTTTTACTGTAAAATTCAAAGCAAAATACTGCAAACTAATTGACAATGAGTTAAAGCGCATACCTTGGTTGCTTTCGGCGGAAAGGCGCTTTTATGTTGCCGATTGGGCATCTGCCACAACTGAAGAATGTCTCATGGTGAGTCAATCTGGTCACACAAAAGAGCACTGGTTATGGCACAAAAGAATGAGTCACTTGAACTTCAAAACTCTGAACAAACTTGCCAAGAAAGAGTTAGTGGTTGGCCTTCCCAAAACATCTTTCAGAAAGGATGGTATCTGTTCTGCATGTCAGATGGGGAAACAATCCAAAATCTCCTTCAAGTCCAAAACTAGACACTCTAGTGTTAGACCACTGCAACTACTACATATGGATCTTTTTGAATCATATGTAACTAGTTATGCAGGAAAGAAATATGGTCTGGTTGTTGTAGATGACTTCTCAAGATTCACTTGGGTTGTATTTCTGAAACACAAATCTGATGCCAGGGTGGAGATACCAAACTTGCTGAAAAAGCTTGAAGTCATGAAAAATGACAAGGTAAGTGCAATCAGAATAGACCATGGTACTGAGTTTGTTAACCAGTACATAAAGGAGTTTTGTACCTGCAAAGGTATACAACACCAACTTTCCTCTGTAAGAACACCTCAACAAAATGGTGTTGCAGAAAGGAAAAACAGAACCCTTAAAGAAGCTACAAGGACGATGCTAGCTGACACTGAAATAAGTGAAGTTTATTGGGTTGAAGCTGTAAACATAGCCTGCTACACTCAGAACAGATGTTTGATAAACAAACACCATGACAAGACCCCTTACGAAATCTTGGTTGGTAGACCCCCTAATATCAAACATCTGAGAGTATTTGGTTGTAGATGTTTTGTTCTAAACAATGGAAAAGATTATCTGAAAACATTTCAACCAAAGGCAGATGAAGGTGTATTTCTTGGTTATTCCACGATTAACAAAGCCTACAGAATTTACAACAAAAGAACAAAGAAAATTGAAGAATCAGTTCATGTTGTATTCTATGAAGGAAGTAAGAAAACACCTCCTAATGATGAACTCTCAGAAAGGTTCAAAGAACTAATGTTGAGGGATTCTGAAGAAGAGTCCTCAGAAAGGAGAAACATCATTATGGAAAGTGAGGATGACTCTGACGTAGAAAAGCTTGATATGCCTAGTAACAACAAGATGACTCACAAACATGATGAAGAATTTCCTATGAAACTTCCAGAAATGGAAACTGAAGATATTCATCATGAAGCTATCTCTGGAAATAATCTCTCTGAAAGACATGTTCTAGATAGCTCAAACACTGAACAAGTGTCAGACATTAATTGCCCTTCTGAGGAGCAAAATGTCTTAGATACTGAAAAAGTATCAAATCAAAATCCCAGTGATTCACATTCAAATCATTTGGATATTGATCCTACTAGCACTAAACCTATGATGAGATGGATCAAGGATCATCCTGCAAAAGATGTGATTGGACCGATTAATCAAGATGTTAGGACTAGGAGAGCAATAGCTGAATATGCTAATTCTCTCTTTGGATGTTTCATCTAAAAAATTGAACCTAAAAATATAGAAGAAGCATTAGGAGACCAAGACTGGATCTCTGCAATGCAAGAAGAGTTGGATCAATTTGAGAGAAACAAAGTCTGGAAACTAGTTCCATTTGTGGAAGGAATATCTGTGATTGGAACTAAATGGGTTTTCAGAAATAAAATGAATGAATCTGGTGAAATAACCAGAAACTAAGCAAGATTGGTTGCCAAGGATTTACCTGCATCAAGGCTTAGATTTTGATGAGTCATATGCACCAGTTGCCAGATTGGATGCAATAAGACTCTTTCTAGCCTTTGCAGCTCATAAAGATTTTGAAGTTTATCAGATGGATGTCAAAAGTGCATTCTTGAACGGTGAACTTGCAGAAGAAGTTTATGTTGAGCAACCACCTGGCTTTGAAGTTTCCTCAGAAAGTAGATTCTTAGCCTTAAGACATAGTCTTGGACTAATGGAACTACCAATGAACTGAAAAAGTTCAGAAATCTGGAACGGGCATCCAGAGAAGAGGTATCTGGAACGGGCATCCAGAGAAGAGAAAAGAGAAATCTGGAACGGGTATCCAGAAGTCAAAAAGGCTAAAGAGCAAAACGACAGCTTAAGATATCTGAGACGGAAACTCAAATATCTGAATCACTCTATAAACGGGGAACACAAAGGAGAATAGTACAACTATCTGCAGTTAACTACTCTCTTGAAATTCGCATTATTTCTATCTTGATGAAAAACTTGGAAAAATCCCAAGTATAAGACAGATTCAGATGCAAACAGTGTTCTTGGTCATACAAAAACGTGATTCAGATAGCTAATAGCCAAAATTCATTAAATGGGCACAATTACACTTGTTGATTGTGATCATTGCTGAAGAAGCAATGGTGACCCTTGATAAAATTAAGCGTTTGATCTATACGGTGAAAATTAATTCACAGTAAATAGTGGACTGTAAAAATTCTGACAAAGCCCACTTTGCATTTAATGCCGAACTAGCTTTTGCTCACGCCTGCTTGCAAATCACAGATATGTACACACAAAATCAATTTGTATGTATTTGTCTGTTGAGATTCTATTGCTATATATATAGGATTTTGGCAAAAGAAATCACTTTCGCCTAATCCAAAATTCCAACTTACACAAAAATAGCAAAACCTTCTCTTGATTCTCTGCAAACCTTCTACAATCTCTGCAAATCAAGATTAAGTTTTTCTGCAAAGAATTACTGAATCAAATCTCTTTCAAACACCAAATTCCTACACTATATAAAGAGATGGCCCCAAAGAATTTTTCCACACAGAAATCTCAATCCTCCACTGGTACTACTGAAAAGCAAGCACCAGAGTTGGTTATTGTGAACAACCGACTGGTAGGAGATTTTAATCCTGACCATTGGACTTCAAATCACAGAATGATTTGGGGTGGTGCCATGGTTGAGGAATACCTCACGGCTGCAATAGAGAACCGCCGAAAAGTCGATTCTTGACATGCTTGAAAAGGCACAAATCAAGGGCTTTCTATCTGCTCGCCCTAGTGGAATTTCATCACTCGATGTGTTGGAATTCTACAACAACTCCAGGATTATTTCCTGTGTTTCTGAAGGCACTGAAATAGTGTCTGTTAAAACCTCAGTCCAAGGAAAGGAAATCCTTCTGGACTTAACAACTTTCTGTAAGTTGTTTGAGTTTCAAAATCTTGGAAAGGATTTCGAAATAAACACCAAGGATGATGATCTCCTTGAAGGTGTTAAACAATTGTACAGTGACGTGTGTGATCTTGAAAAATCAGATACACCCACTGAGTACAAGCTTGTTGACATCCGAACCAGACATCTGATGGTTCACTGGGATGTATTGGCTTGCATTCTTCACAGATGCTTTGATGGTCTACAAGGAGGTGCTGACCAGATAAGCCAGGAACGATGGATCATGATGTTCTTGATGAATCAACAAAACAAAAGGCTGGAAAACCCTTTTAACTAGGGAAAGTACGCCTTCATGAAGTTTGTGAAGAAGATTCAAGGCTTCGAGCCTAAGATCGCCAAAGGCCACAATAGGCTATGGTCTGAAGATATGCTACTTGCTGGAGAAGCTTGGCATTGAGCTCAGAGAGACGGCTGAAATAGCCAACAGTAACCTACTCTACAAATATGAGTATACAAACTTGATGAAAAAGGTTACTGGGTCTCAGAAAGGTTCTAAGAAGCGAAAGTCTGAAAAGGTTGCGACCAAGAAGCCCAGAACTTTAAGAAAGAAGTCTGATGGCAAATCAGAAGACACACCCATTGAGGTTGTCGATTCTCAGATATCTGCAGGCCTTGCCGATGAACTGATAAAGGCAGATCAACTCATCAATGCTGCAAAAGAGTTATCAACTACTGAACAAGTAGACTCAGCAAGAGAAAGTGCTTTCAGAAATGTGAAGACTATTACAGAAAGCTTTGCTGATGAACTCATAAATGCTGCCAAAACAGGTGAAAAGCACCAAGCCCCATCTGCAGAAATCGCAGGAGTAATGGACCAATCAGTTCCCAATGCTGATGAGAGCTCTGACGATGAAGATGATGAACTAATCATCTATCAAGTCCTAGAAAGAACAAAGAGGGCTAAGGTTACTGTAACAGTAACTGGTGATAAGGTTTCTGAAGAAGAATCTACACCTCAGGTTGCTGAACAAGCACCTATAGCAAAGGTTGTTGGTGCAAACACATCATCAGGTAATATTTCTTACGCACAACTTCAAAAAGCCCTGATGAGTGGTAATTTAGTGCTGGCAGATGCTGATGGAAATGCCACATCTAAAAATCTGGAAGAACACTCTACTGACCGATCTTCTGCTTCCAGACAACCACAACAACCACAAACACAACAACCACAATAGCCACAAGTGGTTGATGAAATGGTAAATGAACTCCATTTCGAATTACCAGCAATGCAGTATGCTGAAGAAAATCCTGCAAAAGAGCAGGTTCCCCAACTCAATGAGAGGGATCAAACTGAGACATCTACTCAGAATGATCAACCAGGGGAGGCAACTGAGTTGCACACTCAGGAAAGGTGTGAATTACCTAAAACTTCAAACAAAGAAGTTGTACTAGAACAAGAAGACCAAAGTATAAAAGGGTCACAAGTTCCAGAGACCAATCAGCCTGACAATGCTCAGGTAGCTGAATGGTTTAACTCCTACCTTGTGAAAAATTTTATGCTTGTATATCTTGTTACTTATATAAAAATTCTTTGTTACAGGCTGAGTTAGAAACACAGAAACAAGAGGAAGCTGGAAAGCTTGCCTCAGAAACTGAGAAGGAGGTTACCCCAACCTCGCCTCTTAAGAAATCTGAGCCTGTACCACAGGTGATAATTGATTCTTAAGATAACACTTTTCAGTCATTTGTCTATGTGCTTAATCATTTAAAGTAAATGTTTCTAACAGGCTCCAACTGAGAAAGAGGAAGATAAGGCAGAAATGTCAGAGACAAACCCTGAGACTGACAAGGTTTCTGAAGAACACACCATTGAGCCTTCTAGCATGAAGGTACATGAAAAATAAGTGATAAGTATTCTTCATCATGGGTTATCTTAAACTTCTTCTAAAATATTCAATACTTTCTACTTACAGGCTCATTCAGAAGTGGAAATGCAAAGGGAAAAAGTTGCGACATCCCCTGCATCAATGGAAATTGATGAAGCTCCCAAGGCAACATCACATGAAAGAATACCAGAAACTGAGAAAGTTTCTGAGAAAAATGACTCTGAGCTTCCTATTGAGGAAGTAAGTCCAAAACTCAGAACTCATTAAAGCATTTTTGCACAAATTCTTTCAAATAATTTCCTAAGTATTGTATTAATATTAATTCTCAGGTTCAAGAAAGAAAGGTTGATGAGGACCAGACTTCCAAGTCTCCACCTCACAACAAGATATCTGAGACACCAATTGTCTCAGTAGCACAAGTCTCGAGCTCAAGTACTTACTCGTGTAACTCGTAAACTAAACTACACTTCTACTCAGATATCTACAAAAGTTTTGAAGCTCACTCAAAACTCTTTCTTTCGAGCTCAAACGAAAGTAAATCAGGGCTCAATGATGAGAAAAGGGACCTACTTCCCTTCTTCAAAGCTCAAACCCTGCCAAAACATATTCAATGCTTCAAGAAATGGCAAAGGTTAAGGTGCTCTGATCTCTCTGAAATATTGAGACTCACAGATCAACCAACCAGACGAGCACGAGCTCTTGACTTGGAGACATATATCCATGCAATGTTCCCTACCGAACAGTACACAGTTGCGACATTGCATAAGAATTTCTCCAGAGAAGTAGCGCACAGTTTGATACAAGCCTTTGAACAGGCAGATGGTCAGACAAGATTACAGATGGCATTCAAGCCAGTTCTGCCCCAGACTCTGCAATTTATACCTTCTGAACAAGAAGAGGTTAATGGGCAGAAGATCACTATTCCTGAAGTGATCAATCTTGTATCTGAAGATGATGAGGAGGAAGAGATAAACGAAAACGACTTCGATGAACCTCCCACTGACCATCACCAAAAGGATGACACAGACAAAAAGGATGATGATGATGATGCCCCTGCACTAGGGACCGAAGGAATTTCACAAAGAAATCATGCCTCAACTGCTGAAAAGCAAACTGAGAGGAAAGCACAGAAATCTCCGTCTCCATCTCCTCAAAAGTCAACTCATCCATCTTCCCAACAAAAGGTTATTACTGAACAAGTAGTTGAGGATTCTGAGGAAATCGCTCAGAAATTGTTGAATACTCAATCCAGAACTGCTTAACTCAGACATGTTGGAAGAAGAACAACAGCTCCACCTTCAACTGGAAGACCAGATAGCTAAATCCAGAGACAAGCTTGACCAACTACAAGATCAATATCTGCAAGAGATGATTGCTTACTCTGAGGTTAAAGAGCTACAGGATGCTGTAAATGCCATCACCAAAGAACTCGACATCAAGAAGTATCGAAATTAAGCATGATGCTAAGGCATCATCTTCAAAAGAAGTACCATCCTCCTCCAAAAGGGAAGAAACCAATCTCGAGATGGTTCTTTGGACTACACAATCGATGAGAATGTCCAAGAGGATGAAGATCACCTGGTGATTACTCAGATGATGAAGAAGACAAGACTTTGGCAGAGCATCGCAATGAACATCTAGCTGTTTCACACTTGAAAAGGAAACTGATTGCTCCTGAAACTTTCAGCAAACTGCCAAATGTCCACTCCCATGAATACATGAACAGATACCAACTACTGGCTCATCTGAAAACGGAGATGTCTTCACAGAACAAGGAAGTAATTGCCTCCGTCCCCTGTGAAATGAAAAAGTTCACTGAGCTCGTCACTCAGAGAACAACTAGCATAGTCATTGCTCAGAAAGATCTGGGAATGATAAGGGAAGATGATGCGTCTTTAGCTGAAAAAGCTTTCCAAGAGGCAAGTTACACTGCTGGAAAAGCAGATGCCATCCTAGGCCCATTGGCAGAGCTCACTGATAAGGAAAATGGACTTATCAAGCAAAATCAGGAGCTCAAAGCCGAACTTCAGAAGTTGGTCACTACCTACAATTATTTGCAAGGGCATTTTAACTCTCTCTCAGATTCTTTATTACTACGAAAAACGAGCACAAGAGATGCCCAAACAAAAGTACAATCAACAAGTTAAGTTCTTGACCTCTTGAACTATCATTGCACCAATACAGAAGAAACTTATCCCAAACTCTACATATTACTACCAATCAAAAGCTCATCAAAGTATTTTTCTCTAACAAATAAACATCACCACTCACCATACAACCACCAAGACTTCAGTCTTCATGTTCCATGCATGCACAAAAACTAATAGAGCTTGGTCTTTTCTTCCATAACTTAGAAACTCCATGTATTATCACATCCAACACCACAGACCAAAACTTCTATGATTCTCTACCACTTTTGTCCACCAACAACCAACAACTATCAGTAAGCAATTTAAGATTGGTCATACACATCGTAACTGAAAAAAAAAACCAAAAATCATGAAAAAATTGGTAATTCAAAAACTATACTATTCAGACCCCTACACGGGCTATATGCTCAAGAGAGGATAAGTGACAAGAAATTTAAGATGGATTCATAAAGAACATCAAAAACATGCCCATAGTAACACCCCTCCATCCTATGCCTATAAAGATGCCTACAAAAAATCAAGTAACAAGTAATTTAAGGCATTGTTTTGACATTTATGATAAATCCAATATATTTATTACACCTCTCCACTCTATGCAACAAGATTGTAAATGACAAGCAATTTAAAGTTTGATTATAAAAATGAATAAACCAATTTTCATGAACTCCCCAAAAAATTACCTCAAGAATTTAACTTGTAATTAACCCATTTGATATCACACTTTCTATTTAGCAAACCCGGCCCAAATTAACTTGTAATATAAGCTATTATTTACTACTATCAATATATCCGATTAATATATTCGATTTTGTACATGATTATATAATTTTTTTCCTCTCCCCATAGTACATCCGAAGCCCCTCCCAAAAATTCTCATTTTGTAATTTTAGCATCCCAATAAAAGCTTCCAGATTTTCATTTTTTTGTCAATTGTTAGTCCTAATATAATATATTATTAATATGGACAATTTTCATTTGACACCCTTTTAAAATGGTCACTAAACGTTTTAATCCCTGATATTTGAAAAATTACATTGAACGTCAACGTCGCACTATTATTAATATATCCAGCTTTCACAAAATTTATTAAAAAAATTAAAGTGAACACACATGTCAACCCCGGACTATTAGTTTTATCAAAAGGTAATGTTACCTTATTTTTCCCACAAAAAATGAAATTGTAAGTTTCGGGCGGGATGGAGAAAGTACTACTTTATGTTCCAACATTTTCGATAATACTTTACACATATACATTTTTGATTAATAGATACTCGAAATGGTATGAATTGTAATGTATCATAATCTTTTGTAAGTTCTGTATCATTCGCAGTTGTTCCTTCCTGCATATAATAGCATGTTGGAGCATCTACATTCAAAAGCACTTACAAATTTCCAGACTGGATTAAAGAAAGATTCATCGGATGCTCGGGACAAATTTGCTGCATTTGAAAGGAAAAACCGCGAAGATGCTATGCAGATGTTTAATGAGGGATATTCAGGTATAATACATTGTAGCAAATTAACTATAGATATCCAAGTGCTAGTTAATTAATACTCACTCTGTTAGGCCGAACTTCTTACATTTGCAAGTTTTATCTGTATAGCAAAACCTCATAGTATATTACCAAATAAACAATAAAAAATCTTACATTGATATTAAGATTTTGCATTTTGTTATTAAAGTAGAAATTTTTCCCACATTTTCATATTTTATCATATATTTTAAATTTGTATTTAAAACTATGTATCAATGCTAATATATAAAGTTTTTTGGAAAGGAAGAAGTAACATATAGTAATATAGTAGTACATTATTTTGTTGTCTTATCATCCTAATTAATTTACCTTATATTGTATATGATTCACTTTTTTCCTGCTCACACTCTATATCATGTTATTTCCAGATGGTTGCTACTACTACTCGGATGCTTCTAAAATGCATAAAAAGCTTTGTGATGATGGCCTGTGCTTGTAAAATGCGTGAAAAGCTTTCTGATGATATAAAGGCCTTTGCTTCTCAAGTTCGTGACAAGAAGTTGACTGAAATAATAAATCAGCATAAGGTAGGGTACATCTTGGGGAGGAATATACATATGTAAAGTTTATTGTTATTAATTGAAATATATTTCACATGCAGATAAAACTTTCAATAGGCCTCCCTGAAAAACTGAGACACATTTTTAAAATGGATACGAACTTATGGGCTTCTGTAAGAGAAGAATGTGATAGTTATGTGAATTTCATAGACTTGCCGTTGGGTGTTGCGGGTTTTGAATTGGATAAGCAAAGAATTGAAGAAATGGTGTATCAACTCAAAGAACATGCAAGATACCTTGCCGAGGGAAAAGCTAGAGAAGTAGAACATGAAGATGGAAGTTCAAGTCCGAATGAAGGATAGGTTTGAATATATAATACTATTTCGTATATCAATCCTTTTGTCTTAGTCTTCCACGCAATTAAATGCTACTACATCTTGATCTTACAGATTTTTTACTGTTTTAAACTATGAGAGCTCGAAGAGAAGATTTTGGCCGAGAAAATTAGACATTGACGAAATTACAAAAGGGGCCTGTTTAGAGGTATATATAATATATATATGGATCATCGTAAAGTTCAGTTTTTCATGGTTTTAGTTTAACAAGGTATGCCTGCCATATACTTACTGACCAATTATATATATGTTTTACATGCAGTCTCTGAAAATCATATCCTCGCTTTCTGTATTGCGTTTATCTGATCACAATACTGATAATATCGAAAGTGTACTTTCCTCTACCCTTATGGGCACTTCAAACAACGGGGCTCTTTACTCAAGCGGAAGCAAATGGGAAGAGGTATTGATTAATGGTTAATAATATATATATACATACATATATATATATATATATATATATATATATATATATATATATATATATACTCTCTCTGTTTTTAACTTTTTGTAGTCAATAGAATCTAATATTGACCACAAATTAATCTCAAATCATAATGATAAAATTTTCAATTAAATTACATAATGGAACTTTAGATCCTAATTAAATTTTCATTATATAATTCATTTGTAGCTTTTACCATTACGGTTCGAGATTAATTTGTAGTCAAAGTTGGATTTTGTTAACTGTAAAAAGTTAAAACTGGACAACATCTCCAGGACAGAGGGGGAGTATATATATAAATAAGGGAAAGTTACAAAACTACCCATTAAATTTGCCTCTTTTCACCTTGGTACCTAGATTGACGACTATTACAGATTAATCCAAATTTTACAAAGACGGAATTTGAAAATTACATTCAAACCAAAAAGTTTACTTTTTCACCTAAGTATCATGAGAGATGGTCTCTAGCTACTTTATCTAGAGACGAACTATGTTTTTCAAAATCATCTATGTAATTAATCAAAACGTCTGTATTGTTAATGTAATAAGTCTTTGTTATAACATGACAAAAATACTAATGTTGAGAACATAGGAATGTTGATTAATAACATCGATGATTTTCTTGACAATATAGGTCCGAAAAATCTAAAGACCGTCTCTCAAAAGACTTACTATTTTATATTTTCTTTATAATTCCATAATTACATTAGTTTTGCTTCATTGCAAAATCACCCCCCACAGTTTAATTTTCTTATAAATAAACCCAAAACTTTTACTTATTAAAATTCTCGACCAAACATCAACCGTAACCGAAAATCGACGGAAACCGAACCGAATATGCGGTTACGGTTGGTCAACCGTAATTGGCGGTTGAAGGAATTCAACCGTAACCGTTGATTTTTTTCTAACTGTCTACTGTAGGGCTAACCGGCGGTTTCAACCGACGGTTAACCGTGAATAACTGCCAAACCGACGGTTAACCGCAGGTTGAAAGTAAAAAATATATAAATTTTTTTTCAATTCTTTGGACCAAGTAGATACTACCATTTATAATAAATGTTTTACACCTGTTTAATAATATAAACGGACCTTACACATTTCGTAAAAATTATTTGCAAATCCCCTTTAAACGTTTTAGTAGGTGTGTAAATCCCCTTTTCCTTTGTCAAAATCATTTAGCCAAATAATTATTAAGTAAGTGTCTGTAATAAATAAATTAACACATTTATTTTATTTTTTTAAACAAACTGGCGGTTCAAAACCGATTAACCAACGGTTCAAAATCGAAGGTTTGACGGTTATGAAACGTAAGGTTATTAACTTTCTATAAATTTGTACAGCTCATCGGAGCTGTAAATTTGTAAGTTGCAATTAGGTCCAATTAATATTCTTTTCCTTTTAAATTTTATTTGATCAACTCAAAATTTAAATTTTGAACTTGAATATAATTGTTATAAATTCGAAGTTAAATTTTGAAATTGGGCTCAATTAAGGGTAACTTAATTAATTCGTCCAAATTATAAATAAACACACACATATAACGTACAGGTGCGTCAAGAGATGACACTAATCACACCTGTGCAGTGCGTTAAGTTGTGGATGCAGTTTCTCGAACTACTTTTAAATGATCTGGAACGAGCTATTGACACACAGGTTCTGTTTCCCTAGTATTTTGAGATTCCAGTTGTATTTGAAAGTTTCTCCTCTAGTTATCTTAATTATTTTGTGGCTTTACTAGAATACTCAGAAGATTGCAACTGTTGAACCTTTTGGATGTCTGGGTGTAATTGTCAGAAAATTTATTGGGAGCACCAATCTGTCAGGATGTCTGGGTATAATAAATATTACTTAAACGTTTACACGAGCATAAGGGATGTTTGAAGGCTATAAAATTACATATATGAAACACGGGAAACAAACTCCCAAAACTTTTTGATGAGGCGTTTTTAGAACACCTCATCGGGTTCTTTTTACTTTATTTTTACTAACTTTTAGTTTAGTTTTTCCTTTATTTGTATATATTTTGTCTTTCGTTTGTGTTTTTTTTGTGTTTCCACCTTGATTCCAGGTTTTAACTGCTTTTCATGAAGAAAAGGAGTCAAAATGATGTATTTATATGCACTTTGTAGGAGATCATAAGCTCCAAGACTCCAAATAGATACCACGAAGGTCCCCGGGATGCCAAATGTGTCAAGGATTGACAAAAAAATCGCGGATCGAGCCCGAAAAGAAGCGGGGCGATTGCCCCAAGCTCTGGACGCAGCCACAAAGATGCTGCCTCCAGAGCCGGTCATGTGTACTTGAGAATTTGAATGCGTTGTAGTACATGTAATCCCCAATTGCAATCAAAGATTAAATTTATAATTGTCGGAAGCTCACAAACACACAACAAAAGTAGTAAGTTAGCTCGGGATGTCGTTCTCCACGGACACTTAGCATAGGAACAAACAAGTAAAATGTTAGGAATATCTGTTTAGATTTTAATCAGTAAACCATAATGACTTATCTTAGCCCAAAAAGGTAACTAGTACTCTTCTTAGTTCACTTGAACATTGTAAAAGAGGAAGCTTACTGAGTATGTTAGTCTAGCAAATCTTGTATAGGATGTTAGGTCTTTGAATGTAATTTTTATATCTTTAAAGATGACCAAGAAGGAAGTATCCAGCAGAAGAACTCAATTTTTGAAAATCAAAAAGTTGCACAAGATTGCTGAAGACTAGGGAGAAATTTCTCATCAGATACCTCTTTCTAGATACCTTAAAGAAACAAGTGTTTTCAAAGAACAAGTTTCCTTATAGATATTTGAGGAGTTGAGGTTACTAGGAAAGGATTGTGTCAAGGCTCAGATACCTTGCACCTATCCGTTGAGACAACATGAAAAAAAAAGTATAGTGCATTAATTACACAGACATATATGTCTGAACAAAAGAGGAAATCTCTGAAAAGAGACAAAACTCACTGCAGTACTATTTACAGATATCAATAATTTGAATTTCAAAGAAATTTAATGGGTACTATTCAAATGGCTTGAAATTCAACTATAAATATCACCACTTAGAATGCTTGAAGAGACACCTTGAACTTCACTGAACACAACTCATACTCAAGCATACAAGCCTTCAACCTACTTACTCTCTAGCTTATTGTTGCAACTAAAGCTCTTGAATTCTAAGTAGCACGGAAGTTCTAAGTGTACTGATCTTAACAAGCATTGTTCATTGTGAAAGAGTTGAATTAAAAGATTGAGTTGCGACTGATATCTGAAATTTATTCTCTTGAACATACAACAAAGACTTGGTCAGTAAAGAATAACTTACCATACATTGTAAAGTGTATGAAGTAAGATTGATTCTATAGAGCTATCTGGAACATAACTGTATAAGTTATAAAGAAAGCTTACCTGACAAACTACCATAACCAACACCAACAAGGGGTTGAGCATATGAAGTACTTAGTTTGGGAAACTAAGGAACATCTCAAAGGTTACTTAGTAGAGGAAGTACTTAGCTCAGATAGATAGGGAACAACTCAGAGTGAACACATGGTTGGGAACATAGTGCAAAAGGGATCAAGAGATACTACAACAAACATGGGATTTAATGACCATAGAAAGTGTTACTCATTGTTATTTTAGGTGACATATTAAACTTCAATCACATTACTTATGAAGTGTCACTTCAAGAGAGGTGGCTAATTCTATAATGTCACTAATTTATTGTACAATGACATCTTTTTTAATGTCACATTAGCTATTTAAACCAACACTTTAAATTGTTATTGTAATAGTTATTAGTTAACTTTGTGAGTGTCACTGCAAATAGTATTCCCTTCACTTATCTATCCCCCAACCTAGAGTAGCTAGATGGGGAAGTAAAATGAATCCTTGTTCATACATAGGCTTTTCGGGTACGAAATGAGCCACTTCAAATAGGTTCATTGCGCCGGCCCAGAATACAATTAATCCGGCATGGGCTACATGAGCACCTAGTAATTTACCGGATAAATTAATAAGTCGAGCATTTCCGGCCCACCAAGAAAAAACCAGTGGTTTCTTGGTCACGACCCACTACAGTTAAAGTTCCATTAAAGAGCGTTTCCACGTGGTAGAACATCCTCAGGGAATATAAGTTTTTAATGAGGCTGATGAATGTCACTGCATGTTCGTATCATTACACTAGAAAGTGTCACTGCCCATCAATACCGTGACACTCTCAAGAGCCATGTTTTCAACATTTGCTAACAATTTGAAATGTCATGGTAGACTTGTATTAGTGACATTTAACCATAACACACTATTTTCTCAATATAAAAGTGTTACTACGCTAAATACTACTCCCTTCGTCCCAGTTTCATTTACCCGTATTCCGTTTTGTTCCGTTCTAAATTCAATTACCCATTCCTTTAATGGAAAATATTTCTTACTTTACTATATCTCGTACTTTATTCACTATTTATCCTACTTTATTCAATCTATTTCCTAATTTATTACTATCTCTCATACATTACTTTTTTATTAAAACTTGTGTTCGGCCCGCGGGTAATTGAAACCGGGACGGAGGGAGTATTATATTTTGCTAATTAATTATTTAATGTAATTAATACTATTGTCATATACCTTAATAACGTTGCAATACCAATTCATACGCTTAGAGGAAATTCATTTATTAAAAAAAAAAAAACATTAATAAGATGTTTGCATTCCCAAAAATATGTAATGCATCACTCATGTGTTCTCTACAAAAAAACAGCTAACACATTGAAGACTGAATCTCCTATCCAATTTCTAATGAATTACTCTGAATTTAGCTCCTAATGAGTTACAAGATTTGAACTCTAGCTCCATCTCTTGATAAATTCACGTGAAACTAGATGCTGATCAATTCGAAATCCTGGTGAAACTTGCTTCTGATCAATTGAAAATTCTAGTTCTGATGAGTATCCCTTGCACAAAATAGAATT
Organism: Plantago major; assembly: GCA_026545765.1. Lineage (NCBI taxonomy): Eukaryota > Viridiplantae > Streptophyta > Magnoliopsida > Lamiales > Plantaginaceae > Plantago > Plantago major. The sequence continues at coordinate 37,091,751 of CM048843.1, read as the reverse complement.
CAATAATATAAATGAATTCGTATAAAAATTATGAGAAACAAGTACAATGCTTCAGAATATAAGCATAAGCACGTAGATCTTAACTACCAATAATTTCTTATAAAAATTAAGGAAAAATAGAACTGCATGCCTATAACGTAACTATAAGGGTTGAACATAACACCAAGTATACATGAAATTGAAATGAATTTATGGAAAAGAACAACTGACACTCATTTTCAAAGTTCCTTTTGGATGTAAGTTTTCACAACGTTATAATAATAGCTCAAAATGAAGTTTTCCCCCGACATTTTTACGCAGGCTACACAAATTAATGTTTGATAATTACACACTATATTAAACATAAGTACACTCATAACTTTTGGTCACAATATATACATCTTAATCGGGCTCTTCTACGGTCCATACCAAATTGCGATTGCTCTATCGCCCTTTCGTACTAATATTTAAATTAAAAAAATATAAATATTAATCAAAATACTCAAATTTACCCTCTAAAATTTAAAATAATATATAATAAATTTTTTTAGAATCAACTATTTTTTTAATTTAAGTATTTTTACATTTAATAATATAAACGTGTAAATATTTTATAGGATGTTTGTAGAAAAGCTCATCTTAGTTTAGTATATCGATTACTTATACAATACATGTTTTAACCGCAAAACAAGTACCATGAATTTCTGAATCTAATAGCAGCATCCAACTCAAGCTTCAAACAATCCAAATAAAACAAAGAAGTTGACAAATAATTAATCAGCTTGAAAGACAATGAGTTGCATTACCGTTGCAATGTTCAGAACAAGTGTGTCTGCATTGAACGCCTGAGTACTGACACCACCATGAACCCACGACATGAATGTCAGTGGAGATAGAATGAATTCAGGGAGAAGAAACTTGAATAAATGAAGGATTGTTGCAGCAACATTTACAGCAACATTGGTTCTGTTCTGTGTAAAGCTGCAGGGAGGAATAAAACGTAATAAGCTGGTTATAGCGTGTTTACACTTATTGCTGTGCGTTGCTGGCTTCTGATTGGCTGGAGCATCGTGGCATGACGTCATAAGGCGGAGGAGAGGAGTATAAATGGTTTTGCGCTTCTACTGTTCATCATTACGATTTCTCTTCATAACAGAAATAACTGCTCTTCTTCCTCTCGTTTCTGTTCTCAGATTTCTGTTTCACTGTAAATCGATATCAGTTGGAGTTTTATTGCATTGATTGTTGTAACATTGTAACGTTGATCAGTAAAAGAGTCTCTGGTTACTCCCGTGGATGTAGGCATATTTGCCGAACCACGTAAATCATCGTGTTTTGATTATTCTGAGTATTTGATCGATTCTTGTTCAATTGTTTGTTTGATTGTGAGTACAACTGTTGGTGTAACATTCATTGTTGATTATCTATGGATCGAGTTGATTGATCATTGTTGTTTGGTGATTGGTTTAAAGAACTATGCGCCATAATTGGCGCCGTCTGTGGGAAGTGTAATCAACTCAGAAAACGGTTATGGCTCCAATGGCGAAGTTTGATATTGAGAAGCTGACATAGAAGGTTGACTTCACTCTATGGAAAGTGAAAATGGAGGCACTTCTTGAGCAGCAAGGATTGAATCACGCATTGCTGGGAGATGATGGTTTTTCCAAGGATTATGATGATGCAGAGAAGAAACGCATCATTGGTAAAGCACGGAGCATAGTGATTCTTTCCTTGGGAGATAATGCTCTGAGAGAAGTTATTAAAGAGAAGACTGCAAAAGGAGTTTGGGACAAACTTGAGTGTCTTTATCATGTTAAAACATCTTCAAGCAAGATCTTTGCATATAGGATGAGATCTGATAGATCTGTTATTGAGCAACTTGATGATTTCAATAAGGTCTATTTGGAGCTTGAAGCATTGGATATTAAGGTGCCAGATGAGGATAAGACAGTTATCCTATTGAGCCCACTACCTAAGAGCTATAAGCATTTTATTGATGCTATTGTGATGACAAAGCTAGATGATTTGAAAGCTTCAGATGTGGAAAAGGCACTAAGGAATAAGCTTGATCAAAAGAATACTAGGACTCAATCTGACCATGTTGTTGATAGTTTGTTGGTTAAACAAGCCTGGAACAAAGCTCAATCTAGTAGAAGCAAAGTGAATGGGAAATTCAAAGCTCAGAAGGATTCCTTGAATGTACCAGGTGACAACACAGAGAAGAGGAAGTGTTAGACTGCAAGAAACCAGGGCATTTGAAGAAAAACTGTTTTCTTCTAAAGAGAGAAAAGAGAATGGGAAAAGCTCCTGAGCAAGGTGGAGCTAATGCAGCAGATTTGACATAATCACATGAAACTTATGATGATGCTGAGGTACTCTCTATTACTGAATCTAAATGTGGTTTACATTGGATATTAGATTCCGGGTGCTCTTTTCATATGTGTCCTATAAAAGAGTGGTTTGAAAATTTCGAATATGAGAATAGAGGTAATGTGCTTCTTGGTGATGATTATGCATGTGATGTTAAGGGATCTGGTAATATAAGATTGAAGATGCATGATGGTATTGTCAGAATCCTCACAAATGTCAGATATGTACCTGCATTGAAAAGAAACTTGATATCTCTAGGAACACTTGATAAAATGGTATACAAGTATGGTTCTACAAATGGTGTTATGCAAGTTATGAAAGGTAATACACCAGTTATCAAGGCTAATCTGGTTAGTGGTATGTATATCATGGAAGGTGTAGTGGTGTCTGGTATAGCCTCTGTTGTTTCAACTATTAGTACAACTGTTTCTGCAATAGCAGATAAGACACTACTATGGCATGAGAGACTAGCTCATATCAGTGCAAAAGGATTGAATGATCTGTCTAAGCAAAATCTGCTAGGAGATGATAAAATCACTAAGCTGAGTTTCTGTGAAAATTTTGTTTTGGGTAAGGCACATAAATCAAGCTATGAAACTGGCAAACACACCACTAGAGGGCCACTTGATTATGTACACTCTGACTTATGGGGGCCTGCAAGGACTGAGACTTTGAGTGGTGGCAAGTATTACATGTCTGTAATTGATGATTACTCAAGAAAGGTCTGGCTCATGGTGTTGAAATCCAAAGATGAATCATTCTCTAAGTTCAGAGATTGGTGATTGAGATTGAGAATCAAACTGGAAGAAAGTTGAAGTATCTAAGGACTGACAATGGCTTAGAGTATTTGTCAGGTGAATTCAATGATTTTTGCACACAAAAAGGAATCATCAGGCACATAACTATACCTGGCACGCCACAGCATAATGGTGTTCCAGAGAGATACAATAGGACTATTCTTGAGAGAATAAGGTGTATGCTCATCAGTTCTGGTTTGCCAAAAAGATTCTGGGGAGAACCCGCAAATACAGCTTGCTATCTGATCAATAGAAGCCCTACCTCTGCATTAAAGTTTAAAAACCAGAAGAAGTGTGGTCTGAACATGTTCCTAGATATGATCACTTGAAAGTATTTGGATGCTTAGGTCTTGTTCATACTAAACAAGATAAGTTGGATGCCAGAGCACTGAGGTGTGTATTCTTGGGATATCCTACAGGGGTTAAAAGATACAAATTGTGGAGCATTGATCAGAAGAAATGTATACTTAGCAGAGATGTTGTCTTCAATGAGAAAGTAATGCCTCTCAAATCTCAAACTACATCTGAATTTCAGCTACAGAGCTCTTCTAGTACTAATGATGATCTAGAGAGAATAAACTTTGAGGTGGAGCATGTATCTGACACTCAGGTACTTGACACTATTGTTCATGAAACTGGGGATTTATCAGGCACTGTTGATCCAACATTTGGTACAATAGTTGATCCAACAGTTGTAGACAGAACAAGGAGAACTGGGAGACAAGCACCTAACATGTATGATTTTGGGATAGTAGGAAAATCTTATATGGTCTCTTATGCTCTTAGTGTTGCAGAAGATGTCTGCTATACATAACCAAACAGCTACCTCAAAGCTGTCACTTGTCATGAGAAACATCTGTGGTTGAAAGCTATTCAAGAAGAGCTTGATTCTTTATATAAGAATGAAAATTGGGATATTGTCACTGTACCTAAGAATACTAAGTTGGTTGGTTGCAAGTGGATATTCAAGAAGAAGGATGAATCTGCAATAGGAGGACAAGTGAGATTAAAGCAAGATTGGTTGCTAAAGTTTTTACTCAAAGAGAGGGAATAGATTACACAAAATTCTTTCTCCTGTTGTTAAGCATACTTCAATCAGGATTCTATTATCTATTGTTACTCAGAATGGTTATTATCTACATCAAATGGATGTGAAGACTGCTTTCTTGCATGGGAATCTTGAAGAACTTGCACTCCAGTAGATCTATATCTTCCCCCCAATAGATCATGCACATATCCGAACAACAATCTATGGTTACCATAGGCAACCCCATCCCCCGTATCTTTTTCTTCGCTTGGTAAAAGTTGGTGGGAACTAGGTTTTCTTCAGGGCAACACTCCGATAACACTTGTAGGATACTATTGAAGCTCTCTTCAGATTGGCCACCCTCAGCCTTACAACTCATTAGCCGAGACAACAAAGACAACTCGGTGTGCTTCTTAGACCCCAGCCAAATCGGCCTTTTCGATGATTCCAACAAGTCAAAGAACACCTGATCCTCGGGATTCGGTGGCTCCTCCACATCACCCTCGGTTTTAGTTGTACTAGTGTCCATAAACTCTGGGCCCGTAGCATTAAACACAATTTCTTCGACCCGGTCATGAAAAGCATCAGATTTAGCCATACGTTGACCGCTAGAATTCTCATTTTGCTTCTTTCTTCGACTCTTCCTCGTATGCACATATGACGTGAATGTTGCTGTCTCACCATGATGATTCCATACCTCATACTAAGGCACGAACCCATTACGTTTCAAGTACTCGACTACCGTTGTAGGTGGAAAATATTGCTTGTTCCTACATTTGTGCAATTTGCAAGGGCACTTTATCATTCCCCTGCTTACACAAGCAGTCTGTGTCTGAGCAAAGTCGATGAAGGCTTCAACCCCTTCCACAAAACTAGACTGAACTCTGCAATTAACAGTACAACAGTACATCCATGAACGATTGGGATTCATTGGATGATTAACCTGACACATCGGAATTTATTAGATTTATAACTATACGCATTACGTATAGAATTTCATTACAATTCCAATTCCTAGTCTATAATTACATTGTTAAATATAATACGTTAAGATTTTTCTTATGAATTACATGCATTTTACGTTTAAAATTTATTTTTATAAATTTTAAATTTCCAGTTAATTATTAAAGTTATGAATTTATTAGATTAAAATAGTAGTAATTCTTTCTAAGTTAATACGAGCAAATTATACTACAAGCAACAAAATCACTAAATGGTATCCAAACACTCAACCAAATCTCACTAATCCTACTACATATACGAAAATATCAAATTAAATACCATACATACTTACAAACATTCTAACATGATACTAACAATTCAAATTGACCTAAATCTATCAATTGAACAACCTCAAGCTTAACCCACTATTTAATATAAGCTAAAATAGCTAGTAGAAACTTCTAAAAACATACAATTGCTCGAAATTAGCAAAAATTCCAAATTTAACAAAGTAAGAGTTTTAGACTAATACCTTCAATTACGGGAAAAATAGCAGAAGAAAGATGAAATTGAATGGCCACCCGAGTTCCTTGTTCAAGCAGATGATTGATTCGTGTTAGGAATATCTGTTTAGATTTTAATCAATAAACCATAATGACTTATCTTAGCTCAAAAAGGTAACTAGTACTCACTTGAACATTGTAAAAGAGGAAGCTTACTGAGTATGTTAGTCTAGCAAATATTGTATAGGATGTTAGGTCTCTGAATGTAATTTTTATATCTTTAAAGAAGACCAAGAAGGAAGTACGCAGCAGAAAAACTCTTTTATTGAAGATCAGAAGACTGCACTAGATTGCTGAAGACTAAGGAAAAATGTGTCCTCAGATACCATAAAGAAACTAAGTGTCTGAGATACGAACGTTCCAATAGGTTTCTGAAGCACTATAGGTCACTGAGAAAGGATTTGCAAAGCCTCAGATAGCTTGCATTGTTTCGTTGACACTACAAGACAAAAGTTGGTACAATGCATTAATTACGCAGACAGAGACGTCTGAGCAAAGGAGAAAATCTCTGAAAAGAGACAAAGCTCACTGTTGTACTAACTTCAGATATCGTTAGTTTGAATTTCATTGTGCCTAATTGATACAAATTCAAATGGCATGATTTTTAACTATAAATATCCCCACTTAGAATGCTTGAAGAGACACCAGAACTTACAAACCTTAAACTACATTGAACATATCTTACACTCAAGCATACAAGCCTTCAAACCTACTTACTCTCTAGAATTTTGTTGCGACTAAAGCTCTTGAATTCTAAGTAGCACGAAAGTTCTAAGTGTCCTGATCCTTAACAAGTATTGCATATTGTGAAAGAGTTGAATCTAGAAGATATAGTTGCGACTCATATCTGTGATTCATTCTCTTGGACAACATCAAGACTTGGGTCAGTAAAGAACATGTTACCATACATTGAAAAGTGTATTAAGTAATCTTGGTTCTATAGAGCACTCCTACATAACTATAAAAGTTATTAAGAGCCTGCTCACCTGACAAACTACCATAACCAACACCACACAGGCGTTGAGCATAGGAAGTACTTATTTTGGGAAACTAAGGAATAGCTCAAAGGTTACTGAGTAGAGGAAGTACTTGGTTAGGAAAACTAGGGAACAACTTAGGGTGAACACTTGGTTGGGAACCTCGTGTTAAAGGGATCAAGAGATAGGATTTTGTAAGGGGAACACATCATCTTATCTTAGTGAATTCAAGTCCTGAGAAAGGGCCAGTGGATTAGTTGAAAGGATTACGCCACCTTCAGATATCACTATAAATCTTTGTGTCATTTACTTACAGCACTTACTTCCTGTATTTAATATTAGTTGCTGAGTATTTACACACTTATAGATTGCTGAGCATGTGCACTTATCTGAAAAGACTTCTGCTCTCTGAGACTAAGTATCAGATACCTTCATAAGTATCTGAGAAATTGTTTTATCGTCAATAGTTTGAAAGGACTATTCACCCCCCTGTAGTCTTTTACTTTGTCGTTATCTGGACCAACAAGTGGTATCAGAGCAGGAGGTTCCCAAACCTTCTGCACTGAACCTAGATCCTAGATAAGTGCCCACTAACCGCTTACCCCCTGCACTTAATTTGTTTGTTTAGTGTGTTTACTGTAGAATGTCTTTAAGCGACGCTCCCGTTCTCAAGCTAGAGAACTATGAGAAATGGAAGAACAACATGATGCTTAACCTGGAAGCTATTAGTGACGAAATGATCGAAGTTATAAAGAATGGTCCCATTGTCATTCAACGAGAGAAGCAAGTCATTGAAGTTTCAAATGGTCGAGACAAGGAACCTACTGATGTTTCTGGTTCCTCCACATCTGGTGTAACTGCAAGTGGAAGACCATCTGGTGAAATTGTCTATGAACCAAAGCCCAGACATCTCTGGACATCGGAAGATTCCAAGAGAAACAGGCTAGATGTTCAAGCAAGAAACATCATTATTCGTTCTACTCCATACCACATACAGTGCAAACTGTGGTGTGCAAAAATGGCGAAAGAGGCCTGGTCACTAATTGAAGAAATCTGTGCCGGCACTGAGAAAACCAAGGAAAACAAGTTCGAAGTTTTGAAGCTCAAATTCCAAAACATTAAACAAGGTCCAACTGAGACACTTGAGGAACTTGATTTCAGGTTGATAACACTAATGAGTGAAATAGCTGCACTTGGTGAAAGTGAGAGATACTCTAACTCTGAAAAGGTTAAGACTATCGTAAGAAGCTTGAATGAAAACTGGGAACATACTCAGTACTTCTATTTCAACCAAAGAATGCCCAATATCACTCCAGTGGAGCTTTTCTCACACTTGGCAACTGTTAACTATGAGACAAAGCAGAGAGGACATATGGTTATTGAAATATCGCAGAATGTTGCTCTAGTAACTCAAGGTACTTTTGCAAAGAAGGATACCAAAGAGGGGATTGAGGAAAATGCTCTTGCTGTAAAACATATGAGAAAATACGTCAGTTAGGAGATTGAAAGAAGAAGGACCAAAGAGAAGCTGGAAAAGCATCTAGGTCCTAACTATCACCAGTACAAAAGTATGCAACTGACTAACTCGTTGAACAAGCCTGCTCAGCAAGCATCAAGTACTGAGGGAGAAAAAATCAGAACCGATATCTATTTCTATTGTCAGAAACCTGGTCACTTTAAAAGAGACTGCCTAGCTTATAACAAGTTAAAGACATGTGACAAGAAAGATGGGAGAAATTTCAAGAGAGGTCAGAGAGCTATTCTCACTAAAGAAAGGAAAAAGATTCAAACCCAACTAGATGATCTTGATCTTGACTCTGAGTCTGAGGATGACGACTCAGATGATTCTAAACTTCCATCACCAGAGTTGTGTGCCATCACTCATGAATTGGTTGACTTTGGTTAAAAGAAGAAGGAAATGTGCGGGGTTGCTAAGAAGATCAATCCAGATTGCTCCAACATTGAGCCATGTCTAATGGCTGATGAGAACACTCTAAAGAAGAATCCACCGTGGCACTTTGACAGTGGATGTGGGAAGCACATGACAGGAGACAAAGCAAATCTGGTTAACTACAGAGTGTGTGATACAAGACCAGATATTAGGTTTGTTGGAGGGGAAGTAAATCCAACTGTAGGATTTGGAGATCTGAAGTTGGGAGCCCTTAGAATCACTGGAGTACTACATGCAGAGGGATTGAAATATAATCTTCTCAGCATGAGTTAATTTGCTGGCAAAGGGTTCTCAGTGAAGATAAAATCAAATCTCTGCAAATTGATTGACAATTAGTCAAAGCAGGTCGTCTTGGTTGCTAGGCGGAAAGGAAGTATCTATGTTGTTAACTGGGCGTTTGCCACAACTGAAGAATGCCTCATGGTGAGTCAATCTGGCTACGCTAAAGAAAATTGGCTATGGCACAAAAGGATGAGTCACATGAATTTTAAAACTCTGAACAAACTAGCCAAGAAAGAATTAGTTGTTGGATTACCAAAAATGGCATACAGAAAAGATGGTGTATGTTCAGCTTGCCAATTAGGGAAACAAGCTAAAACATCTTTCAAGTCTAAAACTAGACATTCCAGTGTGAGGCCACTACAACTATTACATATGGATCTCTTTGAGTCCTCAGTAACTAGTTATGCAGGAAAGAAGTATGGCCTGGTTGTTGTAGATGACTACTCAAGATTCACTTGGGTTGTTTTTCTGAAACAGAAATCTAACGCAAGGGTCGAGATACCAAGTCTGCTGAATAAGCTTGAAGTCATGAAAAATGACAAGGTATCTGTGATTAGAACAGACGATGGTACTGAGTTTGTAAACCAGTATATAAAAGAGTTTTGTACCTGCAAAGGTATACAACATCAACTATCTTCAGTAAGAATACCTCAACAAAATGGTGTTGCTGAAAAGAAGAATAGGACCCTAAAAGAAGCAGCAAAAGCAATGCTTGCTGACACTGAAATAAGTGAAATCTATTGGGATGAAGCTGCGAACACAACATGCTACACTCATAATAGATGTTTATTCAACAAACACCATGACAAGACTCCCTATGAGTTATTGATTGGTAAAACCCTTAGTATCAAACATTTAAGGGTGTTTGGTTGCAAATGTTTTGTTCTTAACAATGGTAAAGAATATCTAACATTTCAACCAAAGGCTGATGAAGTAGTATGTCTTGGTTATTAAATGAATAGCAAAGCTTACAGAATCTACAACAAAAGGACACAAAAGATTGAAGAATCTATCCATGTAGTATTCTATGAAGGAAACAAGAAAGTACCCTTGAATGAAGAACTCTCAGATAGGTTCAAAGAACTTATGATCAAAGATTCTGAACGAGAATCTCCAAAGGTAAATGATTCTGTCATTCACTTAGAGGATGAGTCTGCAAAGAAAGACAACCATTGCCAAGTAACAACCAGATGACTAAGGCATGTTGAAGAATTTCCTATGAGAAATCCAGAAATGGATCAAGTCACTGAGAATCTTCATTATGAAGAGGTCTCTGAGCAAGAGGTTGCTGAGAATCCTGTCTCAGATACCCAAGACACTGAACAAGTGTCAGGTATCCCAAAAACTTCACATGTGCCTGATATCTTAGATACTGAACAAGTATCTTATCATCATCATAGTGATACAAAAATGAATAATATTGATAATGATCCTACTATTTATAAACCCATTATAAGAGATCATTGCCAAGTAAGAGATCATCCTGCAAAGGATGTGATAGGTCCTTTAGACCAAGGGGTAAGAACTAGGAGAGCAATTGTTGAAAATGCAGATTCTCTCTATGGATGTTTCATCTTAGATATTGAACCTAAGACCATTGAAGAAGCATTAAAAGACCAAGACTGAATCTTAGCAATGCAAGAAGAGTTAGATAAATTGGAGAGAAACAAAGTCTGGAAACTAGTTCCCTATATTGATGGATTATCTGTCATAGGAATAAGTGGGTTTTCAGAAACAAGATTAATGAATCTGGTGAAATAATCAAAAACAAAGCAAGGTTGGTTGGCAAGGGATTCACCTAGACTGAAGGACTAGATTTTAATGAGTCATATGCTCCAGTTGCAAGATTGGATGCAATCAGACTATTTCTAGCCTTTGCAGCTTATAATGACTTTAAAGTTTACTAAATGGATTTCAGGAGTGTATTCCTGAATGGTGAGCTTGCTGAGAAAGTCTATGTTGAGCAACCACCTCGTTTTGAAGTTTCCTCAGAAAGCAAGATGGTCTATAAGCTTCAGAAAGCTCAATATGGACTTAAACAAGCTCCAAGAGCATGACACTTTGGCCAATTACTTGCAGGGAAGTGGATTCAAGAAATGAAAAGTTGACAAAACTCTCTTTATATTGAACCATGATGGGAAACTAATCTTAGTACAAGTTTATGTTAATGACATAATCTTTGGATCTAAGGACAAGCAACTTTGTGAAGACTTTGCTGAGCTCATGAAAAGTAAATTTGAGATGAGCATGATGGGAGAATTGGATTATTTCCTAGAGTTGTAAGTCAAGCAACTTAATGATGGAATTCATTATTCAAACAAAGTATGCTAAGGATATGCTCAATAAGTTTAATCTAAAGCCTTCTGAAAAGAATGCTAAGATACCTATGAGCATTGGAACCAAGATGACCTATACTGAATCTGATAATATTGTTGAAGAACACAAGTATAGGAAATTAATTGGGTCTCTACTATACCTTACAACAAGCAGACCAGACAAGCAGACCAGATATTCAATATGCAGTTGGTGTATGTGTAAGATTTCAAACAAATCCAATGCAATCACACTATAATATTGCTATGAAGATTCAAAGGTATGTTAAAGGTACAGTAGAAGTTGGATTGTGGTATCCAAAAGAGAGTGGCTTGATTTATTTGGCTATTCAGATGCTGACTATGCTGGATCAATGCTTGATAGAAAAAGTACTTCAGCAACATGTCAATTCCTTGGTACAAGATTGATATCATGGTTTAGCAAGAAGAAAAACTCAATTGCTACATCAACACAAAAGCAGAGTATATTGTTGCTGGGTGTTGTGCTTCAAAAATCTTTTGGATACAACAACTTAGAGACTATGAGATCAATGGAGTGAAAACTCCCATTTTATGTGACAACAGAAGTGCTATTGCTATAACTCAGAATCCTAAGTTTCATGCAAGAACAAAGCACATTAATGTTAGACATCACTTCATTAGAGATCATGTTGAAAAAGGCAGATTGATGGAACTACCAAGGTGCTAAATTGGTCACTGAGACGGGAACTCAATGAGCCAATAAGAGAGGAATGAGGCTTTCTGAGAAAGAAAGGCACTTAAAGAATGAAGGAGATATTTGAGATGGGAACTCAGATATCAAGGCTAAAGTGTAAAAGTTGGTTAAAGAGGTATCTGAAACGGGTATTCAGATACTTGAGGCCACTAAGTAAGGAGGAACACAAAAGGAGAGAAGTTGACCAATAGTACAATATGTTAGAAGTCAACTATCTCTTCTGCTTTGAAAATTTTTCATTCTTGTGATAATTTTCAAACAACACTAGACAATTAATTAATAATCTCTGAAACCAGTTTGTCTACTAGTTATAGGTTTCTGAGAGTCGAAAATGACTCAGTAAGCTATTAGCCAAATAGCATTAATTGGGAACAATTACATGTGTTGATTGATATCATTGCTAAGAAATCAATCTAAACCATTGAAAAATGGTGCTTGTAATTCAACAAATCAGATGAGTCCATCTAGCCCACTCGCACAGAAACCAAGTAACTGGCCCCACTAGCATTTAATGAAAAACCACTTTTTCACCCACGCCTGTGCAGACTGCGAGATACATACATATAGAATTCATCTGTATCTTATGTACTTGTGTTACTATATAAAGGAGATTTTTGCAAAGAAAAACACTTTTGCCTAATCACACATTTCACTTAGCACAAAAACAGCAAAAAACTTCATCTCTTCTATGCTAATCTTCTCTGAAATCGTCTGAATTTCTGCTAAGTTTTTCTGCAAAGAATCACTTAATCGAATTCGACCTTAACCTCTTTCAATCTCTCTTCTCTACTTCTGCTATTTAAAGAGATGGCACCAAAAAGAGCTAGATCTCAGAAGTCCGAAGTCTCTACATCTGTTACTTCTGAAAAGCAAGCACCAATGTTGATTATCCTCAACAATCGAATTGCTGGAGAATTTAACCCAGATCATTGGTCTTCAAATCACAGAATCATTTGCAGAGGCGCTCTTGTTGATGAATACATGATGGGTGCTTCTAAAAACAAGACAGATATGAAGCAAATTCTTGATATGCTTGAAAAGGAAAAAATCAAAAAATTCTGCTTGGCTATTCCCTGGGGTGTATCTCCCTTGGATATCTTGGAATTCTATACAATTCCAAGATTGCTTCGGTTAATGGCACTGAAGAAGTGGCCATCCAAACCAAAGTCCAAGGAAAACCAATTTTCCTGGACTGTGTGGTTTCTGTAGCATGTTTGGACTCCCTAACAAGGGAAATGACTTTGAGATAGACACCACTGATGAAGCTCTTGTTGAGGGAGTCAAGTTACTCTATAAAGATGTATGTGACCTCACTGTATCTGGAGCTTTACCTGAATTTACTATTACCAAAATTAGAAGAAGACATCTAGTAGAGCACTGGGATATGATGGCTCACATACTCCACAGATGCTTTGCAGGTCTACAATGAGGAGCTGATCAAATAAGTATGGAGAGATGGATGATAATGCTCCTCCTCAACACTCAAGAAGAAAGGCTGGAAAACCCATTCAATTCAGGTAAGTACGCATTAATGAACATGGTTGAAGAAGTTCAAAACTTTTAACCCATGCTTGTCGAAAATCTTGCTGAACCAAATGACACTGTGAGGTTTGGACTCAAGATCTGCTACATGCTGGAGAAGCTTGGATTTACCCTCAGAGAGGAAGGTAAAATATCCAACAGCAACATACTCCGCAAGTTTGAGTACACAAACTTGATGAAGAAAGTCACTGGTACTCAAAAGACCAAGAAAGGTTCCAAGAAAAGAAAGTCAGAAGAGATATCTGAGGGGTCTGTTGCGACCAAGAAAACCAGGACTTCCAGAAAGAAGTCAACTGGCAAGAAAGACGTAAATCCCATTGTGGAGGAAGACTCTCAGATATCTGACTCTAGTGTTGATGAGGATACCAAAGTCAATACATCCCTAGCACTTGATCAGAAAATGGAAGAAGATAAGGAGATCTCATATAGATGAGATCATCAGAATACTTGATGACTCCATAAGAAGGGTAGAGGCACTTGATCTGGAGAACCATGTGCAGAATATGTTCCCTTATGAATAGTGTTCTTTTTCCCAGCTGATGGAAAAGAAGTTCAGAAAGGAAGTGTTCGCAAGCTCATTGAAGCTTTTGAGCAAGCAGATAGCCAGACCAAAATGGAGATGACTCTAAAGCCAGTTCTTCCAAAGACCCTGCAGATTGCTCCAACTGAGCAAGAAGAAGACAGTGGTCAGCTGATACTTCTTCTAGAAGTTATCAATCTGGTATCTGAAGATGAAGAAGATGATGAGACTGGTGAAAATGCTGATGAAAAACCAAAGTCTCCATCTCCATCTGCTCACAGGAAGGATGATGATCTCAAGGATGATGATGATGATGATAGTCCTGCACCTGGGACAGGAGGGGTTGCTGGAACACATACTGCCTTAGTTGCTGAAAAGCACTATGAGAAGAAAACTTAAAAATCCCCTTCTCTATCTCGTTCTAAGTCATCAAGTCATAATACCCAACAGCTAGACTCTACTGAAATAGTAGAAGAGCACTCTGAAGATACTCCACTAAAGATCAAGGATGCTGAGTACATAGTAGCTCAACTCAGAGCTCTGTTGGAAGAAGAAACAAGACTGCATCCATTCTTCCATGGCCATGACTACTATAAGTCAAGTAGTTACTGAAGTTGCCGAACTTACAGATGAAGAAAATGGCTTTGCCCAGTAGAAGGTTTTCCTCAGAGCAGAGTTGCAAGAACTATCTCAGGCCTACAATAGACTACAAGGGAGTTTTGAATCTCTTTCAGAATCCTTTGTCAAGATGGTGGATAGTTTTGATCAGTCTCCTATGATTAAGGGGGAAAGAACTAAACAAGTCACTAAGGGGAAAGGCAAACAAAAGTTGCTATCTGAAGTCCAACTCCAAAATGAAACCCCTAGTTAACAACAACTGGCTATTGTCACTAGAAAAAGATCTCAGAAACCTCCTAGAGTTGCCAAGAGCTCAAGAAGGAGAAGATATAGAGACTATGCAGAAGATGAAGAAGAGCATGAAGTAGAGCCATCTGAAAAGAGGAGAAAAGGCAACAATGATGGATCCAAAGCCTCAGTGCAACCTCATTAAGGAGACGATGATGATGAGGATGAAGAAGAAGATGATACACCTCTTATTCAGAGAAGAAGTGTGAGAAATCCATCTAAGTCGACCACTAATGCAATACCTAACCAGCAAGGTACAACAAGTGACAAGCTTTCAAGAAGAAAAGCTAAGGAAGCTGAAAGACAGAGGAAGATCAGAGAAAGAATTGAAGAATTCAGAGGAACTAATACTCTTAGCACTGAGGAAGCTAGAATTGAGTATCAACTAACTAATGTTGATCTAAACTCTGATATTTACAAGTGCAAGAATGGTTACTGGAATATGTTTGCAAGAGACCTGCTATTTAACACAAATGGTCTCCCAGTACCAGTCTTCCTTCAAATGATAACTTGGAGAAAGAACAAAGATGTTCTATTATCAGAAGAAAATTGAAGGATGCACTTGATTTTGAAATCTATTAGGAATATCTGTTTAGATTTTGATCAGCAACCTAATGACTTATCTTAGCTCAGAAAGGTGGTTAGTACTCTTGATTCACTTGAACACTGTAAAAGAAGAAAATCACTAAGTATGTTAGTCTAGCAAATCTTGTATAGGATGTTAGGTCTCTAAATGTAATTTTTATATATTTGAAGAAGACCAAGAAGAAGGCATCCGGCAGGAGAGTTCAACAAATTTGAAGATTTGAAGACTGCACAAAATTGCTAAAGACAAAGGAAATTGGTTTCATCAGATACCTATGTCCAGATATCTTAAAGAAACAAGTGTTTCTCAATAAACAAGTTTTGCAAAAGATATCTGAGAGCACAAGGTTTCTGAATGAGGAAAAGTGCCCACAGAAACCTACACTCAGGTACCCTGGATAAAACTATGTTTCTGGAAAACAATGTTTGAACAGGTATCTGGAGATATGAAGGTCTCTGGAAAGGGACATGCAATGCTTCAGAAAGCATGCATAGTTCTGTTGGCACTACATGACAAAAATAGTACAATGCAATAAATGCGCAGACAGAGACATCTGAACAAAAGAGGAAATCTCTGAAAAGAGACAATGTCTTCTACTGTACTATTTTCAGATATCAATACTTTGAATTTGAATTGAGCCTAACGGATACTATTTGTTGGTCCAGATAACGACAAAGGAAAAGACTAGAGGGGAGGAGGGGGAATAGTCTTTTACAACTTTTGTCGATAAACATAATTTCTCAGATATCTGATACTTAATTTCAGGAGCGGAAGACTTTTCTGTGATAATTGCATGTGCTCAGCAAGATATAATGTGTTTAAATACTTAGCAGGATAAAGAGAACGATAAGTAAATTGCTGAAAGTAAATAACACGTCTTTTATAGTGGTATCTGAAAGTGGCGTAATCCTTCAACTAATCAACTTCGGCCTTTCTCAGACCTGGAATCCACTAAGACAGATGATTGAGTTCACCTTATAAATATCTTCTCTCAATTCCTAAATACACTAGGTTCCCAACCAAGTGTTCCCCCTGAGTTATTCCCCGGCTCCCAGCCAGGTACTTCCTATACTCAGAAACATTTGAGCTGTTCCTTAGTCTCCCAAACTAAGTACTTCCTATGCTCAGTAACCTTGGAGTTATTCCTTAGTTTCCCAAATTAAGTACTTCCTGTACTCCACGCCGTTTAAGGTGTTGGTTATGATGGTTTGTCAGGTGAGTAGTCTTACTAACTTTTCAGTTATTTAGGAATACTCTATAGAACAAGAATCACTTAACACACTTCACAATGTGTGGTGATATGTTCTTTACTGACCCAAGTCTATGTTAAATGTTCTGGAGAACGAAACTCAGATACTTGATCTTTTGATTCAACTCCTTCACAGATAGGTCAGGACTTAGTCGCAACTATAAGCTAAAGAGTAAGTAGGTTGAAGGCTTGTATGCTTGAATGAATAAGTTCGTTCTGTGTGTAAGTTCAAGGTGTTCAATGTGTGTTTCAAGCATTCTAAGTGGTGATATTTATAGCTGAATTTGAAGCCGTTTGAATAGTATCCGTTAGGCTCAATTCAAAATTCAAACTATTGATATCTGAAAATAGTACTGCAGAGACATTGTCTCTTTTCAGAGATTTCCTCTTTTGTTCAGATGTTTCTGTCTGCACATTTATTGTATTGTACTATTTTTTGTGCTATAGTGCCAACGGAACTATGCACGCTTTCTGAAGCATTGCGTGTCCCTTTCCAGAGGCCTTCACATCTCCAGATACCTATTGAAACATTGTTTCCTAGAAATATAGTTTTATCCAAGGTATCTGAGTGTAGGTATTTGTGGGCACTTTTCCTCGATCAGAAACCTTGTGTTATCAGATATCTTTTGTGAAACCTGTTTATTGAAAAACACTTGTTTCTTCAATATATCTGGACATAGGTATCTGATGACCTTCGTCTTCAGCAATATTGTGCATTTTTCAAAGCTTAAAATGTGTTGAACTCTTCTGCCGGATGCCTTTTTCTTGGTCTTCTTCAAAGATATAAAAATTACATTCAGAGACCTAACATCCTATACAAGATTTTCTAGACTAACATACTTAGTGATTTTCCTCTTTTACAGTGTTGAAGTGAACCAAGAGTACTAACCACCTTTCTGAGCTAAGATAAGTCATTAGGTTGCTGATCAAAATCTGAACATATATTCCTAACAAATTTTTCCCTTTTTAATCAGTCAACGATGACTATCTTTAAAACCTATTACAACTTGGATGAGGGAACAATCCAACACTTAATCATTTCTTATGATCTTTTCAATTCATTTTAATTAAGTGCAGAAAGTAAACATCAACCAAATCACAAGGTGTGATCTTTGCTGACAAGTTATCTTTTTATAGATTGATATCTGAGAGTAGGTTCATCATATATATTACAAAGAAAGTTCACAGATAACTTAAATAAAATACATGACATCTCAGTCAGCAAGATACAAAACACTTAGCTAGTTGAAGTAGAACAACATGAGTGAATGTTCTCTCTAAAAGATCAAGAAAATAGATTATATATAGTGAAAAACCCTCAAAATCACGTTCCGGGACGGAAACGGGCCAAAAACAGCCCAAAAAGGCAACTGGGGACGCCAGTTACAGTCTCTTACAGAAACATTATGGCGGACGCCAGTTTACTTCTGGCGTCGCCAGTTGCCTCCTGCACCAGTTTTTTGCCTTTTTGGATATCTAACCGTCGTAATTTGGAAATGGTTCCTTCTTTAAAGTTGTAGCTCTCGGTCGTATCTACGCGTGGACACCAAGATCAGGTAAATCGGAGTTTATATGCAAAAGTTATGGCCAAAATGCCAAAGCTGCTCCATTGTAGTTCGAATTTCGCGCACTTTCACTTAAATGGCTCTAAAATCTTCGTCCGAACTCCGAATCCACTTCCGTTTTGACCGATCAACTCCTTTTTCAACAAAATTTCAGGTCTATAAACTTCCATGCTTTATTAGTGCTTTCAATGCACTGGTTTAACCCTTTTTTTAATGCGTTTTCACTAAACACCTACAAAACACAAAAAACACAAAAACGTAACAAAATTTAATAAAACAATAAGAACTATACTTGAGAATGGCAATAAGACGGTAAAAAAGACCGAATGAGACGATGTAAAATTGACTCATCAAACTCCCCAAACCGAACCCTTGCTTGTCCTCAAGCAACAGACTCTCTAAAAAACCTCGAAAAAACAAAAAACAAATAGACACAAAATAAAGTCTACCTGCCAAGCTCCCGAGTCTACGATTGCAGGTAACAAGCCCAAGAAAAGCAGAAGCTTTGACATCACACTGACATTCATAGGATAACATGCACAAGTTCAAAAAGTTCGTTTCCAAAGTAAATAGAACTTAAGTCTAAAACAGCAGTCCCTCACAAGTGGATCATATTCATATATTCTCTCACACTCCTAGAAGTGTCTAGTAGGGGCAATCACTCAAGAATATAAAGAGGTAAGGAAGGTGACTTGCGTCACAAAGATGCCTCAAATACCTCATGCAATGTACTCAATCAATTAAGTCGGAAGGGACTTTTTTATAGTTCTGTAAAAATCAGCAATAGACTCATAAAAAGGCAATCGTTCTCTCTTTCTTCAATATATATATTTTTTATTTTTTGCATACTCTTTTTTGCAGTCTTATATTTGACCCATATGATTATATATTTTTTCTGTCTCAATTTTTTAGTAGTGTATGTTTTACCGAAAGTCCGCACTTTTGTGCGTGCTGGTTTGGTGTACACGCCATCAACCCTCACGGACATATAGCTTTTAAAGGCCACGCCGATATATAGGTATTATCTGAAACGTGCCCAACACGACTAACGGTGGTAACTAGTACCATAGACCAACTCCGAGACTTATTTTATTATTATTTTTTTGAGAGAACGAAAAGCCTGAACATAATCTTTATCAATACAAGTGAGGCACATAAACCTCCTCCCCGAACCTGGACTCAGAACGGGTTTAGCATAAGCAAATAAGAATGTAAAACATGTCGTTCGTCATACTTAACTTACACAGAGTACACATGAGAATGATGAGGCGCAAACAAGGGAGTTTGCACTTCCCGAATTAAATCACACAAACGCCAGTACAATATTTTTTCATCGTCTACGGTTTACTCACAGGCTTTTTGGACTGCAGAATTAGAAAAAAACTTTCTATTTACAACAGAAACGAACTTAGCAAAACTTAAACATGCAAACTGCTAATAGTCAAGGATCAATCAAAGCAAAAGCTTTAAACAGGTTTAGTACATGCAATAGACGCTCGACTTGGGAGACAGACTTAGACTCAACAGACAGAATAAGAAATACAGAAAGAAACACATCCGAAAACATGCAAGTAAGAAGCCTAAAGCAGATCAAAACTCGAAACATCCCTCCCCAAACCTGAACTCATGCTCACCCTCGAGCAAACGAGTGAAAAGAGAAAAAGTAGAGAGTTAATAAGACAGAGGCTTCCCTGATTGAAGGTTCCCGAGATGTGTAGAGGACTGGTTGTGTTAATTTGCAATGGTGGGTACTAGACTTCCCCATGCTCGAATTTCTCTGCCCTTGCACCTGTGAATAGATATAAAGGGGTCCAACATACCCCGTAGAATAGTACTTGCAGATAAAATCCTTAGGCAAATAATCCAATGCCTTCACTATCCTGACCTTACCATTCACCTCATAAGTTGTTGTGCATCTAAATACGTTAATATCCATTCTGGAGGCGAATAAAAATGGCCAACCAAGGAGGATTGTATCGGGTCCTGTCTTCTGATCGTCACGGACATCCTTAAGAACAACAAAATGGGTGATAACAGTTTCACCATTCAGTTTAACCGCGACACCCTTTGCCAATCCAACTGGTCTTCTATGTGACCCATCCGCCATTAGGAGTCGAGCTTTCATTTCATCCAAACCTGTGAAGCCACATCCCTTAAACAGACTATATGGGATTGTATTACATGTAGCTCCTGTGTCTAAAGTCGCAATGACTTTTGAATTTCCCATCCGAACTACGATGTTAAAGTTCTTCTTACTGAGAGGATGCTGCTTCACATTTTCTGCTAACTCTTCTTCATTGGCAGGAACTTCAACTGCTCCAGTTTCCGGGGTGCTCACTATAACTGTAGAATCTTCCTCTTTTGCAGAACCCAATTCTTCAACGAAAATGGCTGGATCTTCCTTTTGTTTTGGGATCGACTCCTCAACAGAATTACCGGGGGTTATCACCTCTTCTACTGCTGTTTCACTAGCAATCGGGATCAAGGATGCACATCCACAAGCTGCGCAAATATGTTTTGAAAGCTCAACACGGGTCTCATTTTCTGAAATAGTCACCTCAACCGGTGTTTCTGTGATCACCTTAATAGCCATTGCCCTCTTGGGAGTACCAGGGAATTTCCCTTTTTTTCGCTCTTGGTCCTTCTCTAGTAGCTGCTGGAGAACACTTTGGATCTTTTCACTATCCTTTTCCAGTTTTTGAACTGTGGCTTCTAATGCATCCAACCTCTCAGCGGTAGATGCATGTATCATCGTTGTGTGTTGCATGGTGGTATGACAACTTTTCACAAAACCTCTCAGATCCTCCAAAAAACCTTCTGGAAGTTGTGACTCGGGAAGGAGGCGTTCTGGGCAATTAGAGCCACTAAGCTTACTCCTATGCTCTGAGCTTTTTGCTATCCTCTCGAACACAGCACTAAATCCGACAGGGGTGATCTCCCCCATCCATCCTCCACATGCCATATCAGCCATGACTTGTGAAGGCTCATCCACATAGGGTAGTATTTGGCCATAAAGGTCTGGAACGCTTCATTCCAGGTGGTGATGCTTCATTCGTCCAGGCCATTCATCCAAGTTCGTGCCTCACCAAAGACACACATAGGGAAGATCCGGAGCCTCAAATCGTCATCCTCAACCCCTTCGGGTTTCTCCATTCCAGAGATGCAGTGCTCGATTTCTCTGAGGAAACCCATGACGTCCTCATTCTGAACTCCGTAGAATCTCGGAAGTTGCTGGAGGAGATGCCTCTTAACCTCGAGTCCCCGCACATTAGATGGTGTGACTATGGTTGGGCGACAGGCACCCTGCACAGGTAGAAGGAGTGTGTACATTGAAGGTTGCTCCACTGTAGCCATATCTGCGACCCTGTGCTATAAGACAGACACAAAACCAGAACTACGCACACGTAAGCACCCGTTAGTTAAAACAAGCACTCAAGACGAAGAACAAAGAGGTAACAAAGGAAAAAGACTAATAAAAACAAAAACAAATCTAGATAAAGAAAAAGTAAAAACAAAAATACTGTAACTAAAATTCGTAAACTGTTAAATCCCCGGCAGCGGCGCCAAAAACTTGATGTGTCAAATCAAAGTTCTAAATTTGTTTTAAGCCAAGAGTTAATCCTCAACACTACGAAAACTTGTAGTGTACTGGAGTTAACCCAGAGGTCGGTCTCGAAGGACTTAACTATGCTGAGTCTTGTTTACGAATAGTAATTACAGTAAAGAAAGCAGTAAAAGGGTTGTTTGCTTCGGCAGCGAATTTGTTCTATATTATTTATCTACTTATGCAATCTAACTAGAAAACTGATTTATCTAAACGACAATGATATGATTAAGGAGAATTATGGAGCGGTAACGTGAAACAAGCCAGCTAGAGGATACATACGATTCACAGGATAGATTACGTAAGTTGTCCCAATCTTGAGTTAAAAAACGAATAGCACTAGTGGAGGCGTCAATTCCACTAGGCTACAATCAATCTCGCTAATCCTACTATTATTGTTTGCAACTAACTGTTAGATTGAAGCAAGATGAAAAACATTTGGGTGTGTTGATTAAATGCTTAATCTGACAGTGATATTGGCGGATTGCGCATCAAACGTAATAGCAAGATATGCGATTAATCTAAAAAGCACAAGTAATCTAAACCCGATGCACTTCCAATCTCATGAATCCTAGCTAGCATGCATTGAATCAGTCACCACACCATAATCGGGGTGTTTAGCTACTCATATTATGCAAAGACGTAATCAATATTGTATATAAACAGGCTCCAAACATAATCCAAAGCAAGAAACAAAGATTCGAATGAATTGATACAATTTACCCTTCGTTGTCACAAACCCTAGGTAGAATTGAAGAACTGAGACGAATCGATGCGAAAAGCTATGTAGATAATCTCCCAATCAATGATAATCGTCGGATTAAGAGATAAACGGTTCAATTACCCCCAATAATAGGTAGGTAATTGCCTTGGAAAGGTTCTAGGTTAAAAAACAATAAGAAGAGAAGAATAATAATGAATGTTCTGTCTAAAAGATCAAGAAAATAGGTTATATATAGTGAAAAATCCTCAAAATCACGTTCCGGGCCGAAAACGGCCCAAAAAGGCAACTGGCATCGCCAGTCACTTACAGAAACATTCTGGCGGATGCCAGTTTACTTCTGACGTCGCCAGTTTCCTCCTACACCGGGTTTTTACCTTTTTGAATATCTAAACGTCGGTATTTGGAAATGCTTCCTTCTTCAAAGTGGTATCTCTTGGTCTTATCTACACGTGGACAACAAGATTAGGTAAATCGGAGTTCATATACAAATGTTATGACCAAAATGCCAAAGCTGCTCCATTGTAGTTCGAATTTCGCGCGCTTTCACTTAAACGGCTCTAAAATCTTTGTCCGAACTCCGAATCCACTTCCGTTTCGACCGATCAACTCCTTTTTCTAAATCTTTTCAGGTACATAAACTTCCATGCTTCTATTAATGCATTAAATGCACTGCTTTATCCCTTGTTTTAATGCATTTTCACCAAACACCTACAAAACACAAAAAACACAAAAACGTAATGAATTACATAAGAACTATACTTGCGAATGGCAGTAAGACGGTAAAAAAAATACCGAATGAGACGATGTAAAATCGACTCATCATGGCGCAAGTTAAAAAACCTTGCTCATCCTACTAGAATCACATATTTGCCGGTACAAGATTTTTTCATCGGCTTTAAGGCTTCCCACCGACTTTTTGACTACTAAAACAGGAAGACTTTTTATTTACAAGTGAAACGAACTAGAGTGATTTACGGAAATTCCTTAGCACTCAGCCAGAGGCCATCTAAGATCACATTAGTAAAAAGGCTTAACTAAGGCAATAGATAACCAGACTTGTCAAAAGAACTCAAGACTCGACATAATTTTTTTTTGAAATAGGCCAAAAGACACGACTCAACTACAATCACATAAAAGTGGCTAACATACCACCCCAAATAATCGCAAAAACGAAAAGGAAAAGAAAAACACATATATACATATTTACAATGCAACAATAATCCGAGGCATGTAAGCATATGAGTACAACTTCCCTCCCCAAACTTCGATAGCTAGTCCCTAGCCTAGGGAATAAATAAAAAGAGGGAGTTATAGAGATACCGCCCGTAGTATGCCTCGGTCGGCATGATCACTAAGAGGAAGGCGGACCATGGGGTCCGGAAGATGAGCCTCCTCTTTGTTGCTGCCTGTCATCCGTCTGAGCTTTGCGCATTTGCTCCATATGCACTAGGTGCTCAATTGTCCGCGTGTCCGCTGCAGACATGTGCTGTGTGAGACTCGAATTGCATGAGTCCCACTGATCCAAGTGCGTAACAAACCACTGCGATACTCCGTGTATGCTCCTAAGATCTGCGACAAGTCCTTGGTAGCATCCCCCTAACTCTGAAAAATCGGAGGCTATCACACTTTTCCTCCCCTTAATGTGTTCGAACTGGGGCCCCCTTCTGCT
Source organism: Plantago major (assembly GCA_026545765.1). NCBI lineage: Eukaryota > Viridiplantae > Streptophyta > Magnoliopsida > Lamiales > Plantaginaceae > Plantago > Plantago major. The sequence goes on along the minus strand of CM048843.1, from coordinate 37,067,450 downwards.
TTTTGGACACACTCTTTGTTTTGGATGCCATGGTACCTGGATAGAAAATGTCAGCGCTACAACCATATCAAAATGTAGCTACACGAATGCCTAATCCTAACTCATAGTTACACGAAAACCATAGTGCATTCAAATGTGGCCACAACAATGTCTTCCCCAAACCAATTCTTGCAAGTAGTAACAACAATGCCTTATCCTACAACATAATCGTGCTTACCATAGTGCAAACATTTGTTACTACAAGGGATTTTCCCAATTGAAACAGTAGCAAGCTCAATCCTATCATCAAATATGCAGCACGAATACAGATTCTAAGATGAACAAGCTAGCACAATAATACCCTTCCACCAAAAACATCATAAATCACCAGAAAATCTAACTAAGCTAACTTGGATTATGACTTATCTAGACAATTTCATACCTCATAAGCACAACCACGTACTCAATAACAATCAATCAAGTATATAAATCTAAGTTTTCAAAATAAAGATAGTAGAAAGAAGTACCTCGATTCCAGAAGAATTAATGGATATAAACACAGATTGAAGTCTCCAAGTAGTGGAGAAACTCACTACCTTCGCAACGGTTTATTACCCAAGTTAAATTATGGAGAATTGGTGAAAATCTCAAAAATTGGGGGAAAAACAGGTAAGGAGGGTGATGGGGCACCTGGCTCTCTGTGGTCTCTGGTGGCGTGGAAACGCTCTCTAAAGACACCAGTGGGATGGGACTGATTTCTAAATCCGGAGTATTCACGCTTCCTTCGTCGAACTTCTCTTCTTCCTTTTGTTCGAAATTCGTAACGCGATCCTCCAAGCTCTTCGTCAAAGGGTACGGGAAGTATTTGCCATAGAATACTCTAATCACTTCCTCCCATGTCCTCAATGACTCTAGCTCTAGCGCATAAAGCCATTCTCTGGCTTGGGATCTAATGGCAAAAGGAAACAACCTCCTCCTCAGTTGGTCCTCACTCAATCCACTTGGTGGTAACTCTGTCACAAATTGTTCGAACTGACGAATAAATCCGAAAGCATCTTCCATCGGCCTTCCCCAGAAGTATGGATGTTAACACCCCCAATCATCATCTAAATCGTATTCCCTAACCTCAGGCTCAAGGAATATTGGTGGTTTTCTTACCACCAACTGAGGTATAAAATACTTTCCGTACGTAGCCATGCCCTTGCCATACACCTACAGAAAAATTTCTCTATACCAACAGAACTAAATGAATTGTTAGTTTCTGTTAGTACCAAAAAAGATAATCCACAAGAGTAAATTTTTTTTTTTTTGATTTTTTGAATTTTTTGAATTTTTTCTTTGGTTTTTTTGAATAAGATAATAATAAAGATATGCAACTACACACTGATCCTACTTATTGAAGAACGTAGGAATCAATTCCCCGGCAGCGGCGCCAAATTTTGGTGCGCTCAAAATTAATACTTGTAAAATAACACAAGTAGTAAAGCGGTTGTCGTAGTACAACAAGGCTTAAACCACATGGTCGTTCTCTCGAGGAATTGATTAAGCTAGTTCTAAGGTGTAGGCTCAAGGTGTGAGTTGTAAACAGATAGTGTGGGTAAGGTTGATACTTCAAAGCCCTACAACGAACTACAATTCCAAGACAAGGTAATACCTAGATCATGCAATTTTTACAATTAAAACGAAGCAAGCCGATCTTTCAAAAGTGCTGACGCTACATAGCTAATGGTACACTGCCCACGAATGCAACAACTTTGCTATTGCAAAATCGAACCAGATACAGATTATAAGTACGTATGAGTTCGGCAAAAAGCTTGTCACTAGCTATGCCCTCATCCGGATATATACCAATTAAAGGTAAAGACTGATGCAAGTTCACAACGATCAAGCATGCGTTCAACGATTCAGATACCAATATGTCACATACAAGTTAATATGGCATCCACCTAACCAGTACTATTGATTACCTAGGCGCCAATTGGTCTCTACGATCGTCAGAAAGATCAATAATGCTTCTTCGAATTAAAAGAGAGATTGAAATCTCTAAGTGTTTACAATGCTTGGAATTGAAAATATGAAAGTAGAAGTAAGTGAAGATATGTTAAAGACTGATACAAGGGGTCCTATTTATAGACCTAGGAAGATGAAATTTGAAATCATGGGAAAAAACTGCCAGAAATCGTGGGTTTGATTCTATCAAACAGAGCTCACCGCGGTGAGGGGACCTTGCCCGTTCCAGCTCATCGCGGTCTACCCTTTTTGCCTTCTTTTCTGCTTGGTTGTACCGTGGTGAGGATCCTCGTTGCAGGAGCTCACCGTGTTGAGCCATGTGCCCGAGAAAATCAGCATTTTCCCACTTTCTCCTATTTTCCCTCCCTATTCCAACCTCCATGTCACCTCTCTTGGAGTAGTGGCCTACTAACTTGGCCTCATGGTGCTTCTAGAAACTTTCCCAAGTCTTCATGCACCTTGGTCCTCCATTTTCCTTGCCAATTACAATAAAATACCTAAAGAAAGCACAAAAATACACAAAAAACCCAAACGTGAAACGGAACAAAAAATACTAAATAAAGGCTAAAAAATGCAACAAAACACGGAAAAAGGCACTAAATGAGTCGTTAAAATATCGACTCATCATTCATCATGTCTTAGATTCATCTGGTTGTTACTTGGCAATGGTTGCCTTTCTTCGTCAGACTCATCCTCTAAGAGAATGACAGAATTATTTCTTCTCTTGGATTCTTGTTTAGAATCCTTGATCATAAGTTCTTTGAACCTATCTAAAAGTTCTTCATTCAAGGGTACTTTCTTGTTTCCTTCATAAAATACTACATGGACAAATTCTTCAATCTTTTGTGTCCTTTTGTTGTAGATTTTTTAAGCTTTTCTATTCATAGAATAACCAAGAAACACTCCTTCATCTGCCATTGGTTGAAATGTTTTAGATATTCTTTACCATTGTTAAGAACAAAACATCTGCAACCAAACACCCTTAAATGTTTCATACTAGCGGGTCTACCAATTAATAACTCATAAGGAGTCTTATCATGGTGTTTGTTGATCAAACATCTATTTTGAGTGTAGCATGCTGTGCTTACAGCTTCAACCCTATAAATTTCACTTATTTCAGTGTCAGCAAGCATTCTCCTTGCTGCCTCTTTTAGGGTCCTATTCTTCCATTCAGCAACACCATATTGTTGTGGTGTCCTTACTGAAGATAGTTGATGTTGTATACCTTTGCAAGTACAAAACTCTTTTATGTACTGGTTCACAAACTCAGTACCATGGTCTGTTCTGATCACATATACCTTGTCATTTTTCATGACTTCAAGATTATTCAGCATGCTTCGTATCTTGACCTTTGCGTCAGATTTCTGTTTGAGGAAAACAACCCAAGTGAATCTTGAGTGGTCATCAACATCAACCAGACCATACTTCTTTCCTGCATAACTAGTTACTGAGGACTCAAAGGGATCCATATGTAACAGTTGCAGTGGCCTCACACTGGAATGTCTAGTTTTAGACTTGAAAGATGTTTTGGCTTGTTTCCCTAATTAGCAAGCTGAACATACACCATCTTTTATGTATGCCATCTTAGATAATCCAACAACCAATTCTTTCTTGGCTAGCTTATTTAGAATTTGGAAATTCAAGTGACTCATCCTTTTGTGCCAAAGCCAACTTTCTTCAGTTTAGCCACATTGACTCACCATGAGGCATTCTTCAGTTGTGGCAGATTCTAGTCGGCAACATAGAGACTTCCTTTCCGCCTAGCAACCAAGACTACCTGCTTTGACTCATTGTCAATTAATTTGCAGAGATTTGATTTGAACTTCACTGAGAACCCCTTGTCAGAAAATTGACTCATGCTAAGTAAATTATATTTCAATCTTGACCTCTTTTAGTTTGAAAGAATTAAAGGACCGTGACTTCTGTACTTCTGGCAACACTGTTAAGACCAATGTTAAGCTAACAGTATTGTGACTGTATCTAAACAAACTATCAAAACACAGCGGAATGTAAAGACAAAGACCAGAATAAATCTTAGCAGGTATATAAATATTATGTCGTGACTTAGGCGAAATATCCACTATCAATGAAAGAGGATTTACAAATCTATGTTTAAATTTCTACAAGTCTGAAAACTTAAACTGTAAAAACTAAACAGCAGAATAGCAAAACAACTACTCCAGTTATACTCACCTAGCTGATCACTAAGGTATCGAGGTTACACACTTGACGTATAGAATATAACTTACCCGTTGGATTTATTCAGGCTATTATTACTTAATGTTCATATGGCGAAGGCATAGTTTTCTTTTTTCTCTCAAATAAAAAACCTCATTGGCGCCGAGCGTGAGGGAATGCTTTATCTCCTGTCATGTGCTTCCCACATCCACTATCAAAATGCCATGTTGGATTCTTCTTCAGAGTGTTCTGCACAAAATAGGAAATAGGAGTTAGGTTCTCATTTCAAGAACGGAACCATCTAGACTAAAGTATCTTCCAGTAGGAATCCATTTTTGAATGTATTTCTTAAGAACATGCTTTTGTCTAATAGAAACATAAGGAGGAATTCTAGGTAAATGACTAGTATCATTATTATGAAGAACTATTTTCCTTCTGGGTGTGTTCCTTGGTGCTCCTCATGGTGCTCTCAGATACCTGTTAGGTTGCTGAGTCTACTTTCCAGCAAACTGAACTTCCTGTTCAGATTTCTTCTGGCCCTGGCATTCAGATTGCTTGTGGCTTGTTCTTTCTTCCACTTCTGATGATTGCTATGAGCAACCCTAACTTTCATCCTTCGTTCTTGCTCTAGTTTGTACTCATGAGCAAAAAACTTATCCATATGTTAGCTTGGCAGACTTGCATAGATATTTGATTTCTGCAAATGGTTTCCATATTTTATATTGGTGTTAATTAGATTCTAACTGCCTGAATTGTTCTGGTTGCAATATATGATCATGTTGGTGGCTACTTATTGGTGTTTGTTCTAATGTACTTGTTTTAAGATTCCTGTAATATGATTATTTTCAACATGTATGTATTGTTATGCACACACATAGATCATGCATTTATGAGTTCAGTCTAGGATCATGCATTCACTTTAAAAAGATGTTAAAAAGTTAAAGTAATGCAAGTTTTAAAGTTAAAGAAAAGTAAGGGCTCGTAAGGACACCACCCTAAGCATTTGTGGCAATTTCAAGAGTATCTACTAGAGTGTGATTAGTGCCTCTAGTCGTGTTTTAAGAGTTTTAAGAGGTCGCCATGGGCTGGGGTAGGACCTTGCGATGCCAAGTGAGCTCGCGATCATGTTAAGATTTTAAGACGTTTCAAGAAAATCAAGACAAGTTATAAGTTCAACTTAAAGAGTTTACAAGAAGAACAAGTTCAAGTGTTAAGAGTAAGGTCAAGTCAGGTCATAGGGTTGCATTGCATTAAGCAAGATTAAAAATTTTAAAAGAAATAAAAATAGAACTTTAAGGCCAAAGTCTTAGAAAATGTAAGATTTTCCTAAAAGATAGGAAAATCAATGTTTTTGTGTTTTTTCGCGGTTTTTGGGTGTTAGGAATATCTATTTAGATTTTGATCAGCAACCTAATGACTTATCTTAACTCAGAAAGGTGGTTAGTACTCTTGGTTCACTTGAACACTGTAAAAGAGGAAAATCACTAAGTATGATAGTCTAGCAAATCTTGTATAGGATGTTAGGTCTCTGAATGTAATTTTTATTTCTCTGAAGAAGACCAAGAAGAAGGCATCCGGCAGAAGAGCTCAACATTTTTGAAGATTTGAAGGCTGCACAAGATTGCTGAACACAAAAGTCATCAGATACCGATGTCCAAATATCTTGAAGAAACAAGTGTTTCAATAAACAAGTGTTGCAAAAGATATCTGAGAATACAAGGTTTCTGAACGAGAAAAAGTGCCCACAGATATCTACACTCAGATACCTTGGATAAAGGTTATGTTTCCGGGAAACAATATATTTTTAACATGTGATATCTGGAGTTGTGATAGTCTCTGGAAAAGGACGTGCAAAGCTTCAGAAAGCATGCATAGTTCCGTTGGCACTACAGGACAAAGTATAGTACAGTGCATTAAATGCGCGGACAGAAATATCTGAAAAAAAAACGGTAGTCTCTGAAGAAGAAGACAAACATGCAACAGTACTATACTCAGATATCAATAGTTTGTATTTGATTTAAGCCTAACGGATACAATTCAAACGGTACTCAAATTCATCTATAAATATCAACACTTAGAATGCCTGAGAACACACACAGAGAACTTACACCAAGAACACTGAATATTCACACAAGCTCTCTCAAGCATACTACTTACATTCAAGCTTTCTGTTGCGACCAAAGCTCTTGATTCTAAGTAGCACAAAAGTTCTAAGTGTCCTGATCCTTAACAAGCATTGTTATTTGTGAAGGAGTTGAATTAAGATTTCATATATGAGATTCATTCCCTTGAACACTTATCATAGACTTGGGTCAGTAAAGAACAAGATACCATACATTGAAAAGTGTATTAAGTATACTTGATTCATAGAGCTATCTACATACCTGAACAAGTTATTAAAGAAGCTCACCTGACAAACTACCTTAACCAATACCTTAATCGGTGTGGAGTACAGGAAGTACTTAGTTTGGAAAACTAAGGAATAACTTTAAGGTTACTGAGCATAGGAAGTACTTAGTTTTGAAAACTAAGGAATAGCTCAAAAGGTTTCTGAGTACATGAAGTACTTGGCTGAGAAAGCCGAGGAATAACTCATGGGGAACACTTGGTTGGGAACCTAGTGTATTTAGGAATCGAGAGAAGATACTTGTAAGGTTACCTTAATTATCTGTCTTAGTGGATTCTAGGTCTGAGAAAGGCCGAAGTGGATTAGGTGAAGGATTACGCCACCTTCAGATACCACTATAAAGACTTGTGTTATTTACTTTCTGCAATTTATTACTTGCTTTATTTACCTTGCTAAGTATTTACACATATCTTGCTGAGCACGTGCACTTATCACAAAAAGTCTCCCGCTCTCTGAAAATAAGTATCAGATATCTGAGAAATTGTGTTTATCGACAAAAGTTTGAAAATGACTATTCACCCCCCCACCCCCTAGTCTTTTACTTTGCCGTTATCTGGACCAACATTGGGTTTTAGTGGTGTGACCGGCCGAGTTTCTTAAAAAACCGCTGAAACACATATTTTTCGTTATGCTTTTAATAGATTATGTTTTGGTTTAAGTTATTAACAATGAAAGTTACAGTTTTAATGTATTTTGTTAATGTTTTAAGAGATGATGTGATGGTTTTAATGCGTCGGTATTCTATGATACAATTATGGTTTTAACCTCGTTTGTTAATTTGTTAAGATTTAGTGTAATGGTTTTAAGAGCCTAAATGATAGTTTTAAGTGACAATCTAATAGTATCATTAAACCACCGTTAAACAAGTCTAAAAGTTTCAGGGATGCCATTAAACCATCAATAAACAAGCTTAAAATAAGATACTTGATACATTCAATCATTACAATATTAAAATTCAGTCATCCAAAAGTTTTAAAACATCTATTCTCATAGTAAGAAACTTACAATAAACGTTAATTCGGTGTTTTTTTTTTTATGCAAATGAAATCTGAGTTGTTAAAATGGGATCTATTTCAATTAAACTTTTTGGTGAACTTCGGCATCCTGCCTTATTCTCATCAGCACCTGCTTAAAACATTCACTGACTGGGTTAAAACCATAACAACTCTCATAAAAACTATCACATTTGATACATACATATGAGTCCGCCCGCATCTCTTACCGAACCAAGATGACTTAATACGATCTATACATGAGCATCACTATGAGTCCGTCCACTAGAGCTGTGGTTCGGCACTGAAAACACTTCATGTTACCAAATTTCCAGAGTGAAATGGTGAGGTGGTCCGACCTCCCACATTCTTCACCACGGACGTTTCCGTTCTCCAGGGGAAAACTTCTGGATCAAGACAAACTTAAAAGGTGAGTCCGTCCATTCATTATGTCCGTCTGGAGCACATGGATGGACGGCTTCTGTTTTTTATCCTAAATATCAGCGTGTGTATAATGCGCCCCCTATCTCCGGGACCACGTGTCGACCTACCACTAAGCCCACCATGCTACGGGATGTCAGAGAGTTTGTCCCCAGAGCTCAATACTATAAATAGAGGGCATTTACTCCTCATTAAGGTACACAACAACTTCATAATAATCCACTCTCTAGGTTTTGAGGTCCGAGCCCCAGCTTGATCAACCTCCTAACCTGTTGAATCTTAGCCCGGACTGTCCAAGGCAGGCCGGCCCAAAAGGGTTTAATCCCTCCTATTCTTCTTTACAGGACAAGCATCCAAGTATCAATCTGACGGAAAATCACTCAGAAGCGATCTTATTGAATGGACGGACACATTGCTATTAGAGAACTATATCAACTACCTCCTATTTCCTGACGGACCATAACCCATGGACGGACTGGAACCTATGAAAAGGAATTCGAACTAAGGCTTGACGAATTAGAAAGCACCAGACATACGCTCTGCCGGAGCCCTCTACGAACTTGACCAAGACATTTGACTAATCCGGATTTACCCTACATCATATTGGTGCCGTTTGTGGGAATCCCTAAGTACAAAAAGCCATGGCACCATCCAAGAGATAGACAAAAAAGGCTACCTCTACCCGTCCCCGGTCTACAGCCTCCACCAACGGACCCTCTTCCCAACACCAACGACAGGCCTCTGGTGGCAACAGACGTTTCGGGGAAAATAGGGTTATTTATGCACACGACGAAAGAGACGGGAATGAGGCCCCCATCTCCAACTCCGAAAGAATGGTAGAACAAGCCCCACCCCCGCCACTAGATCCGCCTCAGGCACCAATCATACCAATCATAGCAAACGTAGCTCACGTAACCGTAGATGGAATACTAGTCGGGTTCAACGAAGCACAAATCCAATTCTTGCAGGCAGCTCTACAGCTAAGAACCAACCCACCTGATCCTAGGGGCATACCTTTAATCGAGGCCCCAATATATCCCATCCAGATTCAACCATAAGGACAAGCAGTGACAGACCATGTGGTCGAATCCAGAGGACCTCCGTATTCAAGAAATGCTGATCGATCTGAGAACATCAGAGCAACAAGCAGAAGAGCTCCGGAGGATCTTAGGAATATACTAGATAACCGGGCCCGCATTAATCAGGGGAGTAGGGGAAAACAGGGGAGTCGGGGGTAGGAACCCTCGTGACCCCACTCCTTCCCGGATCTCTACAAGAGGTCGACGCCCATGAAACTACGACAGAAGAGGTTAATACCATAATGAGCTGAGTGACCAGGAAACTCTCAGTGGATACCAAGGGAACACACTGCCATGCACCTATAGGCGAAACCACAGGGAAAACAGATCAGTTACTCCGGACGAGGTAAGAGAGGAAGAAGAACGCTATATGAGAAGGGGGAGAAGCCAGGAAAGACAAAGAGAAAGAACCCGGTCCAGATCTGAGAGAGGTCACCGACAGGAATCACCCCTGAACAAAACAGAATGAATTAAAGAACAAGTTCGAATTCATGAGGCAACCCTGGACCTAGAACGATCAAAATTAGAGTCACTCACTCAAGCCAGGGACATTATCAAATATGTGCGGAATGTAAATCCTCTGTGTTTAGCAATAAGAAGAACAGAACTACCTCTGGGATGAAACCCACCCACATCTAAAGAAACGTTCGATGGAAATTCTTGTCCCATCGATCACAGGATTCGTTTGAAGCCTCCCTAGGGGGTATGGGCGTACCTGACAATGTAAAGGCCCAATTATTCCCTAATACCTTCTTTGGACCAGCAATGACTTGGTGGAAACAACTCCGACTGGATTCCATCATGTCGTGGGACTACTTGCTAACGAAATTCAAACTAAAATTTGAAAATTTCCTGGAAACAGCTCGACCTGTTAGCTATCTAGCGGAAATCATACAGAAAGAACACGAAAGTCTGAGATCCTTCGTAAAGAGATTCGAGCAAGCCTCAGCCATGGTAGAGCAACACCCCATTAAAGAACGAGTTATCCACATGGCTGAAAATACCAATAATGCTTCGTTCCGTTACAAGCTTATTGATGCAGGCATAACCAACGAATGGGAACTCACTGACATGGTCAAAAAATTCCAACCACAAATGAGACTCTTGAAAAAATGGTGGTAAGGGCCGAGATCAAAAAAGCCAAGCCTGTACAAGATAATCCTAGGTTCGGAAATCAACACTTCGAGCAGAAAAGAAAGGGAGACAGAAGGGGATGTATTGAGGAAAGAAGAAGGTCCCCACGGAAGCTTTACATAAACTACTCAGACCTGAAGGCCCCCAAGGAACAAATCCTCACCATCATGCAAAGTAAAGGAGTCCCTTTCGAATGGCCGGCCAAACACAGAGAAACAAGGTTTACCAGAAATTCAAATGAGTATTGTCACTTTCATAGACAGGTAGGACACTCGACTGGGAAATGCACACACCTCAGACAAGAAATCTAGTGACTGATCGAAATGGGCTACCTACAAGAATACGTCATAAACTGAGCCGATGGAAGTGACCAACAGAATCTGGAACAAGGGAATACATCCCAAAATCAGCAAAACACAAGAGAGCGCAGGAATAATTCTCCCCACAAATCTGGTCCACATCAAGATAGGAACGACCAAAGACGCCCCGACAGACACCAATCACTAAGCCGTAGAAGGATCTCAGCCTTGCCTGGACCCCCAAGTCCAAAGAGACAACAAAAAACTAGGAGATCTCTCAGCCCCAGAATACAGCAAGAGAATTGGAGATCTCCCAGTTTAAACCAGGAAACAAGGAGGGTGGCCCACATAGGAACACAGCCAGCATAAGCAGAAGAAAACCCTGTCATTTATGGGAGAATACTTAGCATTGCAGGAGGTCCAACAGGAGGGGATAGCCAGAATGCTCGTGAGGAAACAACCCGATCACTTCAGAAATCAGATGAAAAATCTATGAACATGATAAAGCCTGGCACCAATGTCATTACCTTTGATGAATCTGAAGCACCACCCCCGTGCCGAGGCGAAGGATTGAACCACGACCCAGATGTCCCATTAGTAATAGAGGTAGACATTGCAGGATATGAAATGACCAATGTACTCATCGATACCGGAGCATCCTTTAATTTCCTCTTGATGAGCACGGTAAGAAAAATGGAAATGAGTTTGAGGGGAATTATTCCTGTAACGACAGACCTCGTAGGCTTCGGTGGATCAAGAGTTAGACCAAGAGGAGTTCTATATCTATCACTTTCCATTGGAAAAACACCATTCCGCGTCACCAAGCAGATACCCTTCGTCATCAGAGATGCAGACTGTGATTATAAGATCATCCTAGGAAGACCAGCACTAAATCAATTCAAAGTAGTGGTGTCAACCTTCCATCTCAAAATGAAGTTCCCAACCGAAGCAGGGATCGGAACCATTAGTGGAGATCGGCGACAAGGATGGGAATGTTACGCTCTCTCCACCCGAAGAGCTTCCCGACCCTACCAGAGGGAACAAGATATTAGAAGAGAAGAATCCAACATAAAGGCAAAGAGGCAATGTCTCTTCATACAAGACAGAGTCCGTAATCTAAGAAAGGAGAGACCCTTGGGATAATGGATAAATTGGCTAAAAATGGGCGTAGAGAAAAAGAAAAGTGCTGCCATCCCGAAAGAAGGGGATGACCAAACCGAGAAGTACAAAGTCATCCCATCAGAACCTCCAGGGGAAACCCCAACCAAAAGCTTCCTTCATGAAAACTGGATGGCACCTCGCGAAGAAGTCCTGGAAATCCCTATCGTAGAAGGAAGTCCATAAAAAACTGCAAAAATGGACTCGGAGATGGATGCTGAGACAACCCTCAAAAAGATGGCATTCCTTACAAAAAATGCCGATGTCTTCGCATGGAGCACGGAGGACTTAACCGGAATTGATCGCCGTGTCATGGTTCACGAACTCAACGTGGACCCCAATGTCAGGCCCATCCGTAAAAAAAAAAAGAGACCATGGCCCCATCCACAATAAAATCATTGCAGAAGAAGTTGAATGGCTTCTCAAAGCAGGACATATTCAGGAAGTTCACTACTCAGACTGGATATGCAATGTAGTCCAAGTTGAAAAAAGTCAGGGGAAGTGGAGGATGTTAGGAATATCTATTTAGATTTTGATCAGCAACCTAATGACTTATCTTAGCTCAGAAAGGTGGTTAGTACTCTTGGTTCACTTGAACACTGTAAAAGAGGAAACTCACTAAGTATGATAGTCTAGCAAATCTTGTATAGGATGTTAGGTCTCGAAATGTAATTTTTATTTTCTGAAGAAGACCAAGAAGAAGACATTCGGCAGGAAAAGTTAAACAATTTTGAAGACTTGAAGACTGCACAAGATTGCTGAAGACAAAGGTTCTTCAGATACCTATGACCAGATATCTTGAAGACACAAGCGTTTTTAAATGAACAGTGTTGCAAAAGATATCTGAGAAATAAAAGGTTTCTGAGACGAGGAAAAAGTGCCCACAGATATCTACACTCAGATACCTTGGATAAAGATTATGTTTCCGGGAAACAATATATTCTTAACAAGTGGTATCTGGAGTTTTGATAATCTCTGGAAAAGGACGTGCAAAGCTTCAGAAAGCGTGCATAGTTCCATTGGCACTACAGGACAAAGTATAGTACAGTGCATTAAATGCGCGGACAGAAATGTCTGAACAAAAACGGTAGCTTCTGAAAAAGAAGACAAACCTGCTACAGTACTATACTCAGATATCAATAGTTTGAATTTGATTTAAGCCTAACGGATACTATTCAAACGGCACTCAAATTCATCTATAAATATCAACACTTAGACTGCTTGAGAACACACACTGAACACCTTAGATCACTGAACTTATATTGAATATTCTCATAAGCTCTCTCAAGCAAACTACTTACCTTCAAGCTTTCTGTTGCGACCAAAGCTCTTGATTCTAAGTAGCACAAAAGTTCTAAGTGTCCTGATCCTTAACAAGCATTGTTATTTGTGAAAGAGTTGAACTAAGATTTCATATCTGAGTTTCATTCTCTTGAACACTTATCATAGACTTGGGTCAGTAAAGAACAAGATACCATACATTGCAAAGTGTATTAAGTATACTTGATTCATAGAGCTATCTGAATAACTGAACAAGTTATTAAAGAAGCTCACTTGACAATTTACCTTAACCAACACCTTAATCGGCGTGGAGTACAGGAAGTACTTAGTTTGGAAAACTAAGGAATAACTCCAAGGTTACTGAGTACAGGAAGTACTTAGTTTTGGAAACTAAGGAATAGCTCAAAAGGTTTCTGAGTACAGGAAGTACTTGGCTGTGAAAGCCGGAGAATAACTCAGGGGGAACACTTGGTTGGGAACCTAGTGTGTTTAGGAATCGAGAGAAGATACTTGTAAGGTCACCTCAATAATCTGTCTTAGTGGATTCTAGGTCTGAGAAAGGCCGAAGTGGATTAGTTGAAGGATTACGCCACCTTCAGATACCACTATAAAAACACTTGTATTATTTACTTTCTGCAGTTCATTACTTGCTTTATTTATCTTGCAAAGTATTTACACTTATCTTGCTGAGCACGTGCACTTATCACAGAAAAGTCTTCCGCTCTCTGAAATTAAGTATCAGATATCTTCACAGATATCTGAGAAACTGTGTTTATCGACAAAAGTTTTAAAAGACTATTCACCCTCCCCCTCTAGTCTTTTAACTTGCTGTTATCTGGACCAACAAGTGGTATTAGAGCAGGAGGTTCCCAAGCCTTCTGCACTGAACCTAGATCCCAGATAAGTGCCCACTAACTGCTTTTCACATACACTTGATTTGTTTGTTTAGTGTGTTTGCTGTAGGATGTCTTTAAGCGATGCCCCAATTATCAAGCCAGAGAATTATGAAAAATGGAAGAACAACATGATGCTCCACCTGGAAGCCATCAGTGACGAAATGATCGAAGTAATAAAGAGTGGCCCAATAGTCATTCAACAACTCAAGCAAGTCATAGAGGTTTCTAATGGTAGAGAAAGAGAATAAAGCGATGGGTCTTCACAGACAGATGCGTCAACCAGTGGGAGACCTGCCAGTCAAGTTATTTACGAACCAAAGCCCAGAGAGCTCTGGACATCGGAAGATGCCAAGAGAAATCGACTGGATGGTCAGGCTCGTAATATCATCATACGTTCTACTCCAGAGCACATACAGTGTAAATTGTGGGGTGCAAAAACGGCGAAAGTGGCCTGGCAACTGATTGAAGAAATCTGTGCCGGCACTGAGAAAACAAAGGAAAATAAGTTCGAAGTTTTGAAGCTCAAATTCCAAAACTTTAAACAAGGTCCCACAGAGACTCTTGAAGAACTAGATTTCCGGTTCACAACACTTATGAGTGACATGGCTGTACTTGGTGAGAGTAATAGATATACCCAGTGAGAAAACATTAAGACTATTATGAGAAGTCTAAATCATAACTGGGAACACACAAAGTTTTTCTACTTTAACCAAGGAATGCCATATATCACTCCTATGGAACTTTTCTCTCACCTTGCCACTATTGACTATGAGAAAACTCAAAGAGAACAAACAACTGAGAAGTTGCAGAATGTTGCTCTAGTTGCTCAAGGAACTTCTGAAAAGAAGAAAGGCAAGGAGGTGACTGAGGATGCTCTTGCTGTAAAGCAAATGGGAAAATATGTCTGTCAAGAAATTGAGAGAAGAAAAACCAAAGAGAAGCTGAAAAAGCATCTAGGCTCAAACTATCACCAGTACAAAAATATGTAAAGCTCGTTGAACAAGCCGGCTCAGAAAGCATCAAGTACGGAGGAAGCAGAAATCGAAAACGATATCTATTTCTATTGTCAGAAACCTGGTCATTTCAAGAAGGATTGCCCTGCCTTCAACAAACTAAAGACAGGTGACAAGAAAGACAGAAGAATCTTCAAAAGAAGTCAGAGAGCTATGCTCACTGAAGAAAGGAAAAAGATTCAAATCCAACTGGATGCTCATGAAGTAATTGACTTTGGTCAAAAGAAGAAAGAAGTGTGTGGAATGGCTGAAGAAATCTTTCCAAATATCTCCAACATTGAACCTTCTCTAATGGCTGATGAGGTAACACATACTTCCTGTTATACTTATGAAAGTGATGAAGAAGGAATCAAAGATCTGGAAAATCTCAGAAGAGAACTTGATCTCTACGAAAGAGAATTTCTAATGGTCCGAGCTAGAGCCGAAATTATTGAATAAGAAAGGAATTCTCCTGTAAAGGAAAATTCTCAAATACTCAAGATATCTGAGAAAAATGATGCTGAAAATGCATTTCTCAAGGCTCAGATATCTGAGACCGAAAAGTCACATAAAGAAGCAATGGCCAATCTTCAAAAGAAATGTGAAGATCTTCTTTCTGAGAATAAGGAACTCAAAAAGAAAGAACTATCTTTTCAATCTTATGCCAAAGCTAGTGACACTCTTACTGAAGTACAATCTTATTTAAGAGATCCTTCAGAAAAGAGAGGACTTGGGCTGGACACACACACAGACAGTTCAACCACTCTGAATAAGAGTGATGAAGGACGAACATTTTCGGTTTCTCAAAGAAGGTGATTCCCAAACAATCTCAGATGTTAAAGCTAAGATTGTTGACAAAGGAAAGGCAGTTGCGACCAAGCCTTTGTGGGAAAAACAAGTCCAAAGGAAAACTGTTGGGAATGTCTCTGAAAAGAAACATAACACTAAAAAGTGTAATCACCCACAGTGCTATGTCTCTCAAAAAGGAAAAATTACAGGAGCTGACAAATTCTCATGTGTCACGTTTTCTGAAAAGAAAATAGATTATCCAGAGACTAGCAAAGCTGCTGAGAAGAGATTTCAGATAGCACCAGGTGCTCATAATGGTATTGGCTATAAAGCCATCGGGAAACAACTTGCTCGTGAGTACAAACAAGAGCAAGAACGATGGTTAAAGGCTAGAATTGCTCACAGCAATTATCAGAAGTGGAAGATGAATCAAGCCACTGAAAATCTGAATGCCAGGGCTAGAAGAAATCTGGCTAGGAAAGCTAAGTTTGATGAGAAGCAGACTCAGAAACCTGACAGGTATATGAAAGCACCAAATGGAGCACCAAGGAACACACCAAGGAAGAAAATAGTTCTTAATATCAATGATACTAATCATTTAACTAGAATTCCTCCTTATGTTCCTGTTAGACAAAAGAATGTTCCTAATAAATTCATTCAAAAATGGATTCCTACTGGAAGATTCTTTAGTCCAGATGGTTCCATTGTTGGTATGAGAACCTAATCTCATGTTTCCGATTTTGTGCAGAACACTCTAAAGACTAATTCAAAGTGGCATTTTGATAGTGGATGTGGGAAGCACATGACAGGAGACAAAACAAATCTGATTGATTACAAAAAGTGCAATGATGGACCAATTATCAGGTTTGCTGGAGGAGATGAAAATCCAACCATAGGTTTTGGCAATTTGAAGTTTGGAGCCCTTACAATCTCTGAAGTACTTCATGTAAAGGGATTGAAATATAATCTCCTAAGCATGAGTCAACTAGTAGACAAAGGGTACACTGTCAAGATCAAGTCAAAACTATGTAAAGTGATTGACAATGAGTCAAAGTAGACAGTCTTGGTTGCAAGGCGTAAAGGAAATCTTTATGTTGTTGATTGGGCATCCGCCGCAACTAAAGAATGTCTCATGGCGAGTCAATCTGGCCACACTGAAGAAAATTGGCTATGGCATAAAAGAATGAGTCACTTGAATTTCAAAACTTTGAATAAGCTAGCCAAGAAAGAGTTGGTGGTTGGTTTACCCAAAATGGCATATAGAAAAGAAGGTGTATGCTCAGCTTGCCAAATGGGAAAACAATCCAAAACATCTTTCAAGTCTAAAACTAGACATTCCAGTGAAAGGCCACTGCAAATGTTACATATGGATCTTTTTGAATCCTCAGTAAGTAGTTATGCAGGAAAGAAGTATGGTCTGGTTGTTGTTGATGATTACTCAAGATTCACTTGGGTTGTCTTTCTCAAACACAAATCTGATGCAAGGGTTGAGATACCTAACTTGCTGAATAAGCTCGAAGTTATGAAAAATGACAAGGTATCTGTAATCAGAACAGACCAATGTACTGAGTTTGTGAACCAGTACATCAAAGAGTTTTGTACTTGCAAAGGTATACAACATCAACTATCTTCTATAAGGACACCACAACAAAATGGTGTTGCTGAAAGAAGGAATAGGACCCTGAAAGAAGCAGCAAAAATAATGCTTGCTGACACTGAAATAAGTGAAATCTATTGGGTTGAAGC
The DNA here is from genome assembly GCA_026545765.1 of Plantago major. Taxonomy (NCBI): domain Eukaryota; kingdom Viridiplantae; phylum Streptophyta; class Magnoliopsida; order Lamiales; family Plantaginaceae; genus Plantago; species Plantago major. Next base: position 37,050,069 of record CM048843.1, on the reverse strand, counting down.
TGTAAACACAGCATGCTACACTCAAAATAGATGTCTGATCAATAAACACCATGACAAAACTCCTTACGAGCTTTTCATTGGTAGAACCCCTAGTATCAAACATCTAAGGGTGTTTGGTTGCAGATGTTTCGTTCTTAACAATGGAAAAGAATACTTGAGAACATTTCAATCAAAGGCAGATGAAGGAGTATTTCTTGGTTATCCTCTGAATAGCAAAGCCTACAGAATCTACAACAAAAGAACGCAAAAGATCGAAGAATCTGTTCATGTAGTATTCTATAAAGGAAACAAGAAAGTACTCTTGAATGATGATCTCTCAGATAGGTTCAAAGAACTGTTGATTAAAGATTCTGAAAAAGGATCGTCAAAAGGAAACAATTCTACCATTCAAATAGAGGATGAGTCTGACGATGAAAAGCAACCTATGCTTAGTAACAACCAGATGACTCTAAGACATGATGAAGAATTTCCTATGAGAATTCCAGAAATGGAACAGGTTACTGAGAACCTTCATCATGAAGAGGTATCTGAAAATGAGACTGCTGAAATGCAAGTTCCAGATATCTATAACACTGAAAAAGTGTCAGATATCCATGGCATTTCCCATGTGTCAGATATCCCAGATACTGCACAAGTATCTCATCAAGATCATATTGATTCACATTCAAATCAAAATGATATTGATCCTACTAATTCAAAACCCATTATGAAATGGATAAGAAATCATCCTGCAAAGGATGTGATTGGTCCTATAGACCAAGGAGTTAGAACTAGAAGAGCAATCACTGAAAATGCAAATTGTCTCTATGGATGTTTCATCTCAAACATTGAACCAAATACTATAGAAGAAGCATTAAAGGATCAATTGGATCTCTGCAATGCAAGAAGAGTTGGATCAATTTGAGAGAAACAAAGTCTGGAAACTGGTTTCATTTGTTGACGGAATATCTGTAATCGGAACCAAGTGTGTTTTCAGAAACAAAATGAATGAGTCTGGTGAAATAACCAGAAACAAAGCTAGGTTGGTTGCCAAGGGATTCACCCAGACTGAAGGCCTAGATTTTGATGAATTTTATGCACCAGTTGCAAGATTGGATGCAATAAGACTCTTTCTAGCCTTTGCAGCTCATAATGACTTTGCAATTTATCAAATGGATGTCAAGAGTGCATTTCTAAATGGTGAACTTGCTGAGGAAGTCTATGTTGAGCAACCACCAGGTTTTGATGTTTCCTAAGAAAGTAGGATGGTCTATAAGCTTCAGAAAGCTCTGTATGGACTGAAACTAGCTCCAAGAGCATGGTATGATACATTGGCCAAATACCTACTAAAAAGCGGTTTCAAGAAAGGAGATGTTGATAAAACACTCTTCACATTGAACCATGATGGGAAACTACTTTTAGTTCAAGTATATGTTGATGACATTATATTTGGATCTAAAGACAAGCAACTTTGTGAAGACTTTGCTGAACTCATGAAATGTAAATTTGAGATGAGCATGATGGGAGAATTGAATTACTTCCTAGGGCTGCAAGTCAAGCAACTCAATGATGGAATATTCATTAGTCAAACAAAGTATGCAAAGGACATGCTCAACAAGTTTAATCTAAAGCCTTCTGAAAAGAATGCTAAGATACCAATGAGCATTGGAACCAAAATGACCTATACTAAATCTGATAAGAGTGTTGAAGAACACAAGTATAGGAAATTGATTGGATCTCTAATGTACCTCACTGCAAGTAGACCTGATATTCAATATGCAGTTGGACTGTGTGCTAGATTTCAGACAAATCCAATGCAATCAGACTACAACATTGCTATGAAAATATTGAGGTATGTAAAAGGTACTGTAGACGTTGGATTGTGGTATCCAAAAGATAGTGGATTGAGTTTAGATGGCTATTCAGGTGCCGACTATGCTGTATCACTGCTTGATAGAAAAAGCACCTCAGGAACTTGTCAATTTCTTGGTGCTAGATTGATATCATGGTTCAGCAAGAAACAAAATTCAATTGCCACATCTACCACAGAGGTTGAATATATTGCCGCGGGGTGTTTTGCTTCACAGATATTGTGGATACAACAACAACTCAGAGACTATGGACTCAATGAAGAGAAGACTTCCATTTTCTGTGACAACACAAGTGCTATTGCCATAACTCAGAATCCTAAGTTTCATGCTAGAACAAAGCACATTCATGTTAGACACCACTTCATCAGAGACCATGTTGAAAAAGGCAATATAGAGATACTCAAGAATGGCACTGAAGACCAACTTGTAAATATCTTCACTAAGCCACTACAAGAAAGTAGATTCTTAGCCTTAAGACACATTCTTGGACTAATGGAGCTACCCAAGAACTAAAAAAGGTTCAGATATCTGAAGAAGATATCAAAGGAGAGAGAAAAGGAATCTAGAAAGGGTATCCAGAGAAGAGAAATCTGGAACGGGTATCCAGAGAAGAGAAATCTGAAACGGGTATCCAGAAAAGAGGAATTTGGAACGGGTATCCAGAAACCAAAGGCTAAAGGGTAAAATAGCTATTTAAAGATCTCTGAGACGGGTACTCAAATATCTAGATCACTCGTCAGTGAGGGGGAACACAAAAGAGAATAGTACAACTGTCTACAATTAACTACTATCTTGAAATTTGAATCATTTCTATCTTTGTGAAAAACTTTGAAAAGACTACAAGTATAACATAGAATCAGATACAAACAGTGTTCTCATTCACACAGATACGTGATTCAGATAGCTAATAGCCAAAATTCATTAATTGGGCACAATTACAATTGTTGATTGTGATCATTGCTGAAGAAGCAATGGTGACCCTTGATGAAATGGGCGATTGATCTTTACGGCATAAACTAATTCTCTGTAAATAGTGGACTATTGAAATTCAGACAGGGCCCACTATGCATTTAATGCCGAACAAGATTTTACCCACGCCTGTCTGCAATACACAGATACTTACACAAAAAATTAATTTGTATGTATATGTCTGCTGAGATTACATTGATATATATATAGGATTTGGCAAAAGAATTCACTTTCTCCTAATCCAACATTCAGACTTGCACAAGAATAGCAAAATTCTTTCTTCTACTTCTCTGCAAATCTCTGCTCCCAAATTAGTTTTTCTACAAAGATTCACTAATCTTTCACCCTAATCTCTTACAGACCTTCGAAAAACTTATGCTATATAAAGAGATGGCTCCAAAACGTGCTTCTACCCAGAAATCCCAAAATACTACCACTGGTACTGCTGAAAAGCAAGCACCAGAATTGGTAGCTGTAAACAATCGATTGGTAGAGACTTCAATCCCGATCATTGGACTTCAAATCACATAATGATTGGGGTGGTGCCATGATTGAGGAATACCTCACGGCTGCTGTTGAAAATCAAGCCGATAGAAAGCCGATACTTTACATGCTTGAAAAGGCAAAAATCAAGGGTTTTCTATCAACTCTTCCCAGTAGAATTTCTTCACTAGATGTGTTAGAATTCTACAGCAACTCCAGGATTATATCCTGTGTTTCTAAAGGCACTGCAATAGTGTCTATAAAAACTTTAGTCCAAGGAAAGGAAATCCTTCTGGACTTAACAACTTTCTGCAAGTTGTTTGACCTTAAAAATCTTGGAAAGGATTTTGAAATAGACACCAAGGATGATGATCTCCTTGAAGGTGTAAAACAACTGTACAATGATGTGTGTGATCTTGAAAAATCAGATACACCCACTGATTTGAAGCTTGCTGACATTAGAACCAGACATCTGCTGGTTCACTGGGATGTGTTGGCATGCATTCTTCACAGATGCTTTGATGGTCTACAAGGAGGTGCTGACCAGATAAGCCAAGACCGTTGGATGATGATGTTCTTGTTGCAACAACAAGACAAAAGGCTGGAAAACCCTTTCAATTGGGGAAAGTACGTCTTTATGAAGTTTGTGAAGAAGATTCAAAGCTTTGAGCCTAAAATCGCTAAGGGACTTGCTAAACCAAAGACCACAGTAAGCTACGGTCTAAAGATATGCTACTTGCTGGAAAAGCTTGGCATTGAGCTCAGAGAGAAGGCTGACATAGCCAACAGTAACCTACTCTACAAATATGAGTATACGAACATGATGAAAAAGGTTATTGGATCTCAGAAAGGTTCCAAGAAGCGAAAGACTGAAGAGGTATCTGAGGGAAAGGTTGCGACCAAGAAGCCCAGAACTTCACGAAAGAAGTCTGCTGGCAAATCAGAAGGCACACCCATTGAGCTTGTCGATTCCCAGATACCTGCCGTCGCTGCAGATGAACTCATCAATGAAGATGAACTCATGAATGCTGCTAAAGAAAGTAGTGACAGATACCAAGCCCTATCTGCAGAAACCGCAGGAATTATGGACCAATCAGTTCCTAATGCTGATGAGATCTCTGACGATGAAGATGATGAATTAGTCATCTCTCAAGTCCTAGAAAAATCAAAAAGGGCTAAGGTTACTAAAAAAGTAACTGGTGTAGAGGTATCTGAAGAAGAACCTACACCACAAAGTTCTTGAACAAGCACTGCTTCAAAGGTTCTTGAAGAACAAGGTTCAAGGTAACTGGACAAATTACATCATCAGAGCAAGAAAGACTGACGCATTTTGAAGATGCTCTGGATGAGTGATAGCTTAGTGTTGGAGGATACTACCATTGCCTCAACACTCAACAGTCTGTCTCAAGCACAACAACCAGATGAGGATACTGCTGAAATGGTACTTAAGCTGCAGATACCAGCATCTTTCATTGCTGAAGAAAATCCTGCAAAAGAGTAAGTTCCCCAACTCAATGAGAGGGATCAAACTGAGACATCTACTCAGAATGATCAACCAGGGGAGGTAACTGAATTGCATAGTCAGGAAAGGTCTGAAGTACCTGAAACTTCAAACAAAGAAGCTGGAATGGAACAACAAGACCAAAACATAGAAGGGTCACAAGTTCCAGAGACCAATCAGCCTGACACTGCTCAAGTAGCTGAATGGTTTAACTCTCTACTTGTGATAATTTTTGTTTATTAATCTTCTTAGTTAATAAAATTTCTTTGTTACAGGCTGAATTAGAAACACAAGAACAAGAGGAAGCTGGAAAGCTTGCCTCAGAGACTGGGAAAGAGGCCACCACAACCTCACCTCTTGAGGAATCTGAGCATGTGCCACAGGTGATAAAGAGTTCCTTATGATGTTACTCTACAATTATATGTTAATACACTTGATTAATTAAGTGGATGTTTCTAATAGGTTCCAACTGAGAAAGAAGAAGATAAGGCAGAAATGCCAGAAAAGGACCCAGAGACCGTCAAGGTTTCTGAAGAAAATATCATTGAGCCTTCTAGTGTGAAGGTATACAAAACTCAGTGACAAACATTCTTCATCATGGGTTACTGTAAATTCTTCTCTAATTACTCAATAATTTCTACTTACAGGCTCATTCAGAAGTAGAAGTGCAAGGGGAAAGAATTGCGACATCCCCTGCACCCATGGAGATTGATGAAGCCCCCAAGGCAACATCACCAGAAAGAACACCAGAAACTGAGAAAGTTTCTGCGAAAAATGATTCTGAGCCTCCTGTTGAGGAAGTAAGTGGAAAACTCAGAAATCATTGAAGCTTAAATTGCATAAATTCTTTCATGACAATTTCCTAAGTATTGTGGTAATTTTAATTCTCAGGATCAAGCAGAAAGAAAGGTTGATGAGGACCAGACTTCCAAGTCTCCACCTCACAACAAGATATCTGAGGCACCCCCTGCCTCAGTAGTACAAGTCTCTGAGCCTGATGTACTCATTCAGGTAACTCAGAAACCTAACTACACTCGTACTCAGATATCTACACATGTTTTGAATCTAACTCAAAACTCTTTCTTTCAGGCTCAAACAAGTGCCACTAAGGTCCCTGTTGATGAGAAAGAGGACCTGCTTCCTTTCTTCAAGGAACACACATTGCCAAAGCATCTGAAATGCTTTAAGAAATGGCAAAAGCTCCGATGCTCCGATTTATCTGAGATCTTAAAGGTGACTGATCACCACACAAGGAGAGCACGAGCCCTTGACTTGGAAAACTACGTCCATACAATGTTCCCCACTGAACAATATTCTTTCGGAACATTGATGGATAAGGAGTTTGTCAAGGAAGTGGCCAGAAAGCTGATCCAAGCTTTCAATCAAGTTGATGGTCAGACCAGACTACATATGGCATTCAAGCCTACTTTGCCCCAGACTCTACAGTATATACCCTCTGAACAAGAGGAAGTTAATGGGCAAACGGTCACTATTCCAGAAGTGATCAACCTGGTCTCTAAAGATGAGGAAGAGAAGGAAACTGATGAAAACAATTATGAAGATCCTCCTTCTGACCATCACAAGGATGAGGATAAGAAGGATGATGATGATGCCCCTACACCAGGGACGGGAGTGATTCCATAAGGAAACATTGCTTCAGATGCTGAAAAGCACACTGAGAGGACATCACAGCAATCCCCTCCTCCATCTCCTCAGAAATCTACTAATCTAACTCCCCAACACAAAGATACTACTGAACAAGTAGTTGAGCACTTTGAAGGAACAACTTAGAAAATATCAGATGCACAAGCCAGAGTTGCTCAACTCAAATAATTATTGGAGGAAGAACAACAGTCACATCTTCAACTGGAAGAAAAGATAGCTGAATCCAGAGCAAAGCTCCAAAAGATTGAAGATCAAACAATCAAGGAAATGGAAGCTTATGCTGAAATGAAAAAACTCCACTTCTTGTTGCAGTGCTAAGGAATTAGATACTGAGCAAGTATCTAGTGACAAGCATGATGCTAAGGCTGCATTCCCAAAAGATGTACCATCCTCCTCACTGAAAGGAAAGAAGCCCATCTCTGAGATGGTTGCTGGACTAGAAAACATTGATGAAAATGTCCACGAGGATGAAGATCACTGGGCTGATGACTCAGATGATGAAGAAGACAAGGCATTGGCAGAACACCGCAATGAACATTTAGCGGTTTCTCATTTGAAAAGGAAGCTGATTGCCCCTGAAATATTCAGCAAGCTGCCAAATGTCAACTCCAATGAATACTTGAACAGATATCAAGTACTGGCTAAATTGAAAAAGGAGTTATCTTCTCAAGATAAAGCCGCCATTACATCAGTTCCTGCAGAATTTAAGCCATTCACTGAGCTCATCACTTAGAGAACAACCAGTCTGGTCGTTGCTCAGCAAGATCTAGGCATGGTTAGGGATGATGACCAAAACTTGGCTGCAAAAGCCTTTGAAGAGACTAGCTATGCTTCTGGAAAAACAAATGCTATTCAAGGCCCACTGACAGAGCTCACCGATAAGGATACTGGTCTTATCAAACAAAATCAGGAGCTCAAGGCCACTCTGGAATAGTTGGTTGCTGCTTACAACTATCTGCAAGGCAACTTTAACTCCCTTTCAGAATCATTTGTGATTCTTAGTCAGTCAACAATGACTAAGGGGGAAGAATATCAAGATGCTCAGAGAGGAAGAGGAAGAGGAAGAGGAAACAAAAGAAAATCTGAACAACCACCTCTCAGAATAAATGAGCCTTCCTCCAGTCAGACTGCTCTACAGATAGTGGCCACCACTCAACTTCCTGAAAAAGGAATGACAACAAGGGCCAGAGCACAGAAACCTGCAAGGAGTACCAAGGCTCCAAGGAGATGACAAGTAAGAGGAATTGATGAGTCTTCTGAAGAAGAAGAAGGAGAAGAAGAAGAAGACGAAGAAGAAGAAGAAGAAGAAGAAGAAGAAGAAGAAGAAGAAGGCTACAAATCAAGTCTCTGGGCAATGAAGAAGGCTACAAAACTCTCACAAGAATTAATCTTGATGATGATGATGATGAGACTGATGAAGATGAAGCTCCTCTTCACAGAAAAAGGAAAATTGATAGCCTAACTGAGCCATAGCTGCAAAGCCTTTGGCAGCTAAAACACCCTCTGGAAATACCAAGTCTATCCAGGGTGGTTCTTCAAGCATTACCCCAAGGGAGAATTCAAGACAAAGGATGAACAGGCTGAGAGCTGAACAAAGACAACTTCAACTACCACACAAGCCTGAAGAAGCCAAGATTGAGTATGTGAAGACCATCAGTGACTCCTCTGTCTACAGGTGCATTAATCAGAAGAATGGCTACTGGATTCTGGAACTTAAGCATCTACTGGTAAATTCAAAATTTCCAGAACCAATCCATAAACAGCTCATGGCCTGGAGAAAAGACAAGTCAATCTTGATTAACACCAACCACATCAAAGCCTGGTTGTATTTTGAAGTAATCAAGAGAATAGAAGCCATGAAGAAGGACCTCTCTGATGTATGTCCTTATGGAAAGCCAGATGATGTGCACATAATTCCCAACATCACTGGAACAGGCACAAGAGCAAGACTTGATGTGGAACCCTATGAGTCCTTCTACTTAACTGAAGATAAATACAAGGGTGACATCAGATATCTGAAGATCATTTATGAATACTTCAAGCTATCAGATATCAGAATCGAGCATGCCTGGAACTGGGGAATGTATATGTGGGTCAAGCATTTTGCCAAGAAAAATCCTACCAAAACCTACAAGGAAGGCTATGGATTTGCCAGAGACACAGAGATGATTGTCAGAACACTTCTCTGTGACTACTCTGATGATATCAAAAGGTTTGGTGATAGGAAATTTGCAGATTGATCCATGGAACTGCTTTTTGAAGACTTGAAGTGTTGAAGACTTGAAGACTAGTTTATTAGGATGTCTACTTGGAGCTTGGTTACTCCTGTTGTCCTAATTTACTATGTATTTTTGTATCTTGTTGACTGAGCTGAATTGTATTATGTACTAAAGTTATCTGTAAACTTTCTTTGTAACATATCTGATGAACCTACTCTCAGATATCATTTTCTATAAAAGATAGCTTGTCAGCAAAGATTACACCTTGTGATTTGGTTGATGTTTACTTTCTGCACTTAATTATATGAATTGAAAAATCATAAGAAATGATTAAGTAGTGGATTGTTTCCTCATCCAGATTTGTAATAGGTCAGATAGTCATCGTTGACTGATCAAAATGGGGGAAATTTGTTAGGAATATCTGTTTAGATTTTGATCAGCAACCTAATGACTTATCTTAGCTCAGAAAGGTGGTTAGTACTCTTGGTTCACTTGAACACTGTAAAAGAGGAAACTCACTAAGTATGATAGCCTAGCAAATCTTGTATAGGATGTTAGGTCTCGAAATGTAATTTATATTTTCTAAAGAAGACCAAGAAGAAGACATCCAGCAGGAAAAGTTCAACAATTTTGAAGACTTGAAAACTGCACAAGATTGATGAAGACAAAGGTTCTTCCGATACCTATGACCAGATATCTTGAAGACACAAGCGTTTTTAAATGAACAGTATTGCAAAAGATATCTGAGAAATAAAAGGTTTCTGAACCGAGGAAAAAGTGCCCACAGATATCTACACTCAGATATCTTGGATAAAGATTATGTTTCTGGGAAACAATATATTCTTAACAAGTGGTATCTGGAGTTTTGATAATCTCTGGAAAAGGACGTGCAAAGCTTCAGAAAGCGTGCATAGTTCCGTTGGCACTACACGACAAAGTATAGTACAGTGCATTAAATGCGCGAACAGAAATGTCTGAACAACAACGGTAGCTTCTGAAAAAGAAGACAAACCTGCTACAGTACTGTACTCAGATATCAATAGTTTGAATTTGATTTAAGCCTAACGGATACTATTCAAACGGCACTCAAATTCATCTATAAATATCAACACTTAGACTTCTTGAGAACACACACTGAACACCTTAGATCACTGAACTTATATTGAATATTCTCATAAGCTCTCTCAAGCAAACTACTTACCTTCAAACTTTCTGTTGCGACCAAAGCTCTTGATTCTAAGTAGCACTAAAGTTCTATGTATCCTGATCCTTAACAAGCATTGTTATTTGTGAAAGAGTTGAACTAAGATTTCATATCTGAGTTTCATTCTCTTGAACACTTATCATAGACTTGGGTCAGTAAAGAACAAGATACCATACATTACTAAGTGTATTAAGTATATTTGATTCATAGAGCTATCTGAAAAACTGAACAAGTTATTAAAGAAGCTCACTTGACAATTTACCTTAACCAACAACTTAATCGGCGTGGAGTACAGGAAGTACTTAGTTTGGGAAACTAAGGAATAACTCCAAGGTTACTGAGCACAGGAAGTACTTAGTTTGGGAAACTAAGGAATAGCTCAAAAGGTTTCTGAGTACAGGAAGTACTTGGCTGTGAAAGCCGGGGAATAAATCAGGGGGAACACTTGGTTGGGAACCTATTGTATTTAGGAATCGAGAGAAGATACTTGTAAGGTCACCTCAATTATCTGTCTTAGTGGATTCTAGGTCTGAGAAAGGCCGAAGTGGATTAGTTGAAGGATTACGCCACCTTCAGATACCACTATAAAAAGACTTGTGTTATTTACTTTCTGCAGTGCATTACTTGCTTTATTTATCTTGCAAAGTATTTACACTTATCTTGCTGAGTACGTGCACTTATCACAGAAAAGTCTTCCACTCTCTGAAATTAAGTATCAGATATCTTTACAGATATCTGAGAAACTGTGTTTATCGACAGATGTTTTAAAAGACTATTCACCCCCCCCCCCCAGTCTTTTACTTTGCCGTTATCTGGACCAACAGAGGATGTGTAACGACTTTACCAGCCTCAACCGCTTCTGTCCAAAAGACCTGTATCCTCTCCCAAGGATCGATCAACTAGTAGACTCCATTGCAGGATGTGCATTGCTGAGCTTTATGGATGCTTTCCAAGGATTCTACCAGATCAAGATGGCAGAACATGACATAGAAAAAATTGCCTTCATCACAGCAGGCGGAGTTTATTGTTTCAAAGTCATGCCATTCGTACTGCGCAACGCAGGAGCAACATATCAACGACTAATGAATCACATGTTCAGAGAAGAGTTGGGCAAATCAATGGAGGTTTACGTGGACGACATTTTGGTAAAAAGCAAAGAATCCACCAATCATATCCAACACCTGGAAAGATGTTTCTCCATAGTAAGAAAATATGGCATGAAGCTCAACCCGGCTAAATGCACGTTCGGCGTTACAGGAGGAAAATTCTTAGTGTACATGGTCACACAAAGAGGAATCGAGGCCAACCCAGAAATGATAAAAGCCATACTCGAACTCCCTCATCCGGAAAAACTCAGAGATGTCCAAAGACTTATAGGAAAAGTGATATCCCTTAGCTGATTCATTTCTAGGTCTGCTGAGAAGAATCTGCCATTCTTCAAAATCCTGAGAAAATCCGACCATTTTGAGTGGAACTCCGAGTGCATAGAGGCTTTCGAAAACCTGAAACACTACCTATCCTCCCCGCCCCTCCTTTCCAAACCCGAAGAAGGAGAACCGTTATATGTTTACCTCGCCGTTACTCCAGAAGTGGTAAGTTCTGTCCTAGTACGTATACAAAAGAATGAGCACCTACCAATATACTACCTAAGCAAAGTACTGGGAACAGCCGAAAAGAACTACACGGAGATTGAGAAATACGCCCACTGCTTAATGGAAGCTTCGAGAAAACTAAAGCCATACTTCCGATCGCACAAAATAGTAGTCCCCACCAATCAGCCACTGAAGCAGGTCTTGGGGGATGCATCCAAATCAGGAAGGTTAGCCAAATGGACAATAGAACTCGGAGAGATCATACAATCGAATATCTAGCTCCATCTGCCAAGAAGGCACAAGTCCTGGCCGGATACCCGGGAAGCACGGAGGCACAGGCAGCAGAAGATAACCAAACTCCAACCTCCATGGATGATCCACCCGCTAGTAAAGTTTTATGTTCGCTACAACCATAACAAAAACAGGGTCCGGAGAGCACCTTGAGACCGACCCTGTGGCAGAATGGATTCTAGCGGAGAAACAAAATCTCAACCTACCACCACCCCCCCGAGGGAGAACCGCCCGTGACCGTCCAAAAATATAAACTGACCCAACAAGTGGCCTTTACCCCAAAGGAGCTTGGTCCGAACGAGAAGGACATCTGGGAACTTTATGTGGATGGATCGTCGGCTGCTCATGCTGTAGGAACGAGACTCTTGCTTATCAGTCCTGAGAAAGCACAAATGGAATATGCCATACGCCTGACATTCCCAGTCACCAATAATGAAGCCGAATATGAAGCATTGATAGCAGGGATGAGAATGGCTAAATCAGTATTGGCCAGAAAACTCCACGCCTATTCAGACTCCCAACTAGTCATAGAACAATATTCAGGAAAATTCACAACCAAAAGTGCCTCAAGATAAAATACCTAAAGGTAGTAAAAGACTTGAAAAAGACATTTGACGTATTCTCTTTGGTCAAAATCGGGCGAACCAACAACATTATAGCAGATAGCCTGTCCGAATGGGCTACGGCCTCTGGAGCCATTGATACCCGTACGGTAGTCCTAATGACAGCCAATGAATTAGCCATCACCACCGTGAAAGAAATGGCTAACATAAGTACCACAAACAAATCCAACAACTGGATGAGCGATATCATACGATACCTGCAGGATGGGGCCTTACCCCCAGGACCAACCGAATCAAGAAGGTTACAATGAAGGGCACAACGTTACTTCCTCTCCGGAACTGACCTCTATCGAAAATCTTACGATGGAACTCACTTACGATGCCTTGACCCCTATGAGGCTAACATGGTAATGAAGGAAATCCACTTAGGAAGTTGCGAGAAGCATTCGGGAGGGAGAGCCCTGGCTCAGAAAATTCAGAGGAATGGGTACTACTGGCCAGAAATGCAGAAGGAAGCTAGCAAATTCTCCAGGTCCTGTCCAGAGTGCCAAAATTTTGCACGAATCCCACACTAACCAACTATTCCTATGATCCCATCCACAATCCCTTGCCCCTTTGACCAATGGGGTATCGACATAGTAGGACCCTTTCCTCGGGGACCAGGTGGGAAGAAGTTTCTGATTGTGGCGGTGGAATATTTTTCCAAATGGGTAGAAGCCGAGGCCACTGCCTAAATCACATAAAAGAAAGTCATGGACTTCTTATGGCGATTGTCTTGCCGATTCGGATTACCAAGAATCCTAATAGCCGACAATGGACGTCAATTTTCGGGCTACAAACTCAAAGATTGGTGCGAAGAAATGAAGATCGAGCAAATGTTCACTTCTGTCGGATATCCGCAAGCCAATGGACAAACTGAAGTAACCAATTGTACCATAGTGGATAACCTCCAGAAAAGACTTGGGGATGCAAAGCAAGATTGGGTAGATGAGTTAGAAGGAGTGCTCTGGGCATACCGCACCACCGCCAGAACAGCAACACAAAAGACTCCTTTTTGTATGGTCTATGGTTCTGAAGCCGTCATTCCAGCAGAAATAGCAGTTAACACTTTCCGCATTCAAGGATATAAACCATCTGATAATCACACTAAAAGAGTCTACGACTTAAACATGCTAGAAACCAAGAGAAGCACGGCATTGGCAAGAACCTTAGGATATCAAGCTACCATGGCAAGAGCATACAACAAACACATAAAAGGAAGAGACATCCAAGTAGGAGACCTCGTGTTACGAAAGGCTGAAATTCTAAAACCTACTGGGAAACTCGAGGCAAACTGGGAGGGACCCTACAAAATCACCAGTTCTAGCATCAATGGAAGTTACGGCCTGGAAGACATGAACGGGAGGCCACTCAAGCGCACCTGGAATGCTAGGAATCTCCAGAAATATTACCCTTGAAAAGGGATTGTAATAAGCTCAAAAATACGAACATCTTTTGTAAAATGTTCAGATAACATAAAACTTGAGGTTTCAGGTCCATGATTAAAGATAAGATTCGGTCAAGAAAAAATACCTCGGACCCAAAGTGTCCGAGCCCACTTCCATTGAAATTATTGAAAGCAATGTTTCGGACCCATAGAGTCCGACCCACCAGCTATGCTCAAAGTGTCTTGGACTTACAAAGTCCGACACTCCGTCATTTCAACTGTTATTGAAGAAATTATTGAAAGCAGTGTCTCGGACCCATAGAGTCCGACCCACCAGCTATGATCAAAATGTCTTGGACTTGCAAAGTCCGACACTCCGTCACTTCAACTGTTACTGAAGAAATTATTAAAAGCAGTTTTTCGGACCCATAGAGTCCGACCCACCAGCTATGCTCAAAGTGACTTGGACTTACAAAGTCCGATACTCCGTCTCTTCAACTGTTACTGAAGAAATTATTGAAAGCAGTGTCTCGAACACATAGAGTCCGACCCACCAGCTATGCTCAAAGTGTCTTGGACTTACAAAGTCCGACACTCCGTCACTTCAACTGTTATTGAAGAAATTATTAAAAGCAGTGTCTCGGACCCATAGAGTCCGACCCACCAGCTATGTTCAGAGTATCTTGGACTTACAAAGTCTGACACTAAGGCACTTGGTAAGAATTATCAAAGATGATGCCACGGAACTAAGGAGCCCGGAACAATAGTTAAAAGCAGAAGACAGGATGGAACGTAGTGATAAAAGAGAAATCCGTCAGATATATTAATGGACGGTCAACCAAGGATCTACAAAAATACATTTTCCTATCCGTTAAGATCGTTAGTTGACCGACATAAAAATTACAAACTCTGACAAACCCTCACAGACCGAGGGGTATTTAGTCCTACAGAAAGAAATACAGACAAAATTACACTTGGCACTTTCTTTCACAAAAAAAATCATAGGGACATACGCCCGAGCTACTATAGGCCGCTTGAGGAATGGACCTGCCTTCGCCCTCTGCTTCTCCACCATGGCTCGATCCCTCGGGCTGAGAAGAGACCGGTGGAACGATAGGGGGATCCTTTTTCTTCTTCCAGACCAAGCGGACGATCTTCTTCCCATCCACCTCCTCCTCCACTCGCTCCGACTCATAGCCATGAATAGGCCCCGAGAGATTCATCCAATCATTATTTGATTGGAAACATTTCCGACTCTCCAAAGTACCGGCATGCATGACCCCAGGAAACCAGTAAGGGAAGATGTGACGGACTTCTTGGGGCCTCCTATCAGGCAGAGCCACCAATGGCCAGAACTCATCCCTGGCTGGCTCTTCAAAAGACTTTAGCTTATCATCCTCCAGTGGATCACCATCTTGGTCAGCCGCAATGTTAATCCTAGGGCCCGATATACTGAACGAGGGCTCCAAGAGTCCGAGCCCCTAAAGCTGGCCAATACAGGCAAAAAAGGCCTCCATCCTAATGTCAACCTCCTCAATCTTCTTCAGATAATAGAAGGAGTTGGACCTTAGGAAATCATGGACCGAGTCCAGACGGGTAGTCCTGGCCGCATCTATAATGGCCTTTCCAAGACGAGCCCGGGCCGAGGCTGTCAACTTAAGCCCTCAGTCCGACCGGGCAAAGGCCGCCTCCTTGTCTTTTAGCTTCTTGGTCATCTCCGCCTTAAAAGCCCAGAGCTTATCAATTTTGGCCCGCTGCTCGGAGATCTTTGCATCCGCCAACTCCAGCTCCTTGGTCAGGCGGACCTTATCGCCCTCGGACAAATCGCTGAAAGCCTCAGCATGAGCACTCACCTACAAAAGAAGAATAGCCAAAATTAAAACTTCAAATAGAGAAGACCGGCAGATACAAAGATTTTTTTTTTTAACAAACTTACGGCGTCCAAGTGAACCTGCATGGTATCAGACAGCGCCCTCAGTCTGTTCGCCAGATCCTCTAGAGAGAGAGACCGTAGGGTGGAAGGATCCGCCGCCCTACTCATCTCGGCACCCCAGCTCTTCTTAGCAGGGGGCCTATCCACCGGACCCTTGTCCTTCCTCTTAGCGGCATCCGGCCTCACCCCCCTAGAGGTATTGGCCAGTACCTCCCGGCCCTGTTCCTGCAACTAACTCCTGGTTAGTTGAGTAGGAGAGGACACGTGAACCCTCGAACCATAAATATTGGCCGAGTATCCATGCCTCATAAATTTAATATGAGGGGGGAGGTTCGGACCAATTACCTGGTCTTGGGTGGAATTACCCTTAGAAGCCCCGGACTTATCAGCTGGCGGGGGCTGCAGAACTGTGGCCACATTTTCCGGACCGTCGGTATGGATTTTAGCGGCCCCCGGAGTAAATTTTTTGGCCTTACTCTTGCCCTCCTTTAATTTCTGCATATCGCGGATTTTGTCCGCGGCCCTCTGCTCCAACATACTCTTAGAGGCCTCCATTATCCAATATCCTACACAAGATAACAAGAAGAAGGCTCAGATAAAACTAACCAATGAAATATGAAAGACTGGCACTCATAAAATAAAGACTCACTCAAATCCTCCTTGTTATTACAATAAACAGGAGTATTTGTGAGACCGGCCAGCTAGAGCTGGGGTTGGACCGCCAAAGCGTAGGGATAAAAAAGCGTCAGTTCCCCCCCATCTACGCCTAACTCGGCCATCCTCTCCAACTCTAGCCCCGGATCAGGATCGTAATCCAGAGTAATGGTTGCCCTGGTTCTGATAGCATCAACCAGCACTTCTTCTTCATCAGATCCGTCCTCGTCAGCATCGGACTTTGGCAACAAGACCGTCATTGGTTTCAACGACTCCAATCATTCCGACGGATTCTTCACCCGAACGCTTTGGATCTTATCACGCCTAAAAAATTTAGGAAGTCCCCAATCCCCATACGAATGTTTGATATAAAAGTACTTCGGCCACCACTTGGAAGAATGAGACGTCTCAAACCCATCTAGGAACCTCAAGCCCCGGCGGTGGGTGTAGAACGCCGAGTTTGGGCTTCAGGAGATGGTAAAGGCGGACAGAAATTTATCGTAAGAAAATTCCTCGCCCTTTAGTTTGAGGATAACCGCGAAGCACATTATCGTCCCCAAGGCATTGGGAAGGACCTGCGACGGACACAACATGGTGTGACGGAAAAAGTCCGCTATCTGGGGAAGCATGGGTATCCGCCACCCACACTTGAAAGCTTGCACATGGAAAGTAAGGCACCCTTCCGGCGGATTATACAGAGTCTCAGATGGCCCAGGAATAATGATCTCATACTCCCACGGGATCTCGTACAAATGGTGCAAATCTTCAATGTCCGATTCCTTCAGACTCGATGAACAAATAGGAATTATCCCGTCATCATTCTGCTCTGCGTCCGGTCTTAATACTCCAATAGGGGCGGACCTATCCGTTTTATACTCCTAAGTAGCCTTTGCGATAGATTTTGAGTCGGACTTCTTGGAAGCCCTTACTTCTGAACCCCCGAACTATGCCCCACCTCGGACACGAGAATAAGTGCCCTCTCTGGATTTTCAGCACCAACAGACGGATTACTAGTCCCTTCATCCGCAGGAGCCCTCATAACATCCCTGTTATCCTGCACGGACCCAATGTCTACTTCCTCATCGGATGGCTCCTCTTCTGATGACGACCTATCTGAGTCTGACTCCCCGAAACTTGAAGAACAAGTATCTACATAGATGGGCCTGTCTATCTCCTTGTCCACGGACTCATCATTATCCCGGGTCCGCCTTATTGGAGGGTTGTAAAGGAAAGAGGAGACGACTCATAGCCACCCCTACCGGAATCCGTCTCCTCAATTCCAATCCCAGGAACCCCTGTAAAAGGTAGAGTTCTGAATGGACCAGCTGCATTCGTACCGGCCATGGGGAAGGAGGATACTGGTGAAAGTTCGAAAACAGGAACCCTATAGTTGTAACCTAAACTGGCAAAGGAGGCTGAGAAGCGATGTCCACCAAGTTGTAACGGACCGGGGGATTAGAAGAAACAGCCTCAGAAGGCTGAGAAGTCCCCACCGTTTGGATGTTCTAGTGGGGAAGGCTAATAATATTATAACGAGGGGAAGGTCTTTGACGGACACCAACAATTTCAACGTCGGAAGGAGACGCCAAAATTTCGTCCAGATCCGAACCCTAATCAGAGTCAGTCAAGTTAATGTTCTGGTTCGGTTGTTGCACTTCCTCACCCTCACTCTCGTACAAATCTCCTAAATGATCGTCTGCTACTGACATTACTAGTTGTCCGAGTTGGGGAATCTACAGAAAACAAAAATGAAAAATATCTTAAGCCCCAAGCTTGGACAGGTCAAGCCTACCAAGCTAAGACCGTCAATAAAAACTTCACATACGTCTAAAGGAAAAAAGTTTAAAGGAAGCAAATTTACTTGTTGGAAAAGGAAGCCTACTCTTCGAAACTCCTTGAAAGTTAAGGGAATGTCCGCCTACTAAAAATCCTCTCTCTAGCCTCGGCTCGGTCTCAACTTTCTCTCTCTAAAAATTCAAAATATTCATAAAATAGTGAATGTGACAGGTTCAAGGCCTATTTATAGACATACTGGGCTGGTCTAACCAGGCCCATGGGCCAGGGTCCGAACCATCGCATCGATTCACGTGCAAACCGTAATTATTACGAATCCGACCGGCCTAAGCTGTCTTAAAACATCATAATTCGTCCAAGCCATCGGATTTCCCTCGAATTAACATCTCAGATCAGAAAAACCAAAGGCTCCTACCAACGGACAATTTAGCCACCGGAAATCAAGTTTAAAGTCCCGCCCTTGCTTTGATTTCATAAACAAAGCAAGCCCGAAACTTGGGGGGACTTATAGTTACCATTATGACGGACGATATATGTTTGGCCAGACGGATTGTTGGCTCAGCGGAATAGGGATCCAGCCAACTGCCCTTCGTCTCAAAAGAGCCCGAAATAGAACTTCTTTAGAACGAAAGGCAGCGGATCTGATCCTCATTATAGTAAGGCCGTCAACCCAGACCCGACGAAAAAAATGGGAAGATAAACAGCCACCCAAATAAGGCTTTCCCCACCAGCTAGCGATCTTAAGGCCACTCCTCTTTGGCATGCTTGTGTATCTTCAAAGACAACAAAGCTGGAAACGGTCAACCTTTAGCTTAGCTCACCCCGCCAGCTAACCATCTTTGGAGGACACAAACACCTCAAAGAAGTGGACTGGCCCTACGACTACATTATGGAAGGAAAAGCTTAGAAGGCCACTCCTCTTTGGCATGCTTGCATATCTTCCAAGACAACAAAGCTGAAAACGGTCAGCCTAGCTTAGCTCACCCCGCCAGCTAACTATCTTGGAAGGACACAAACACCTCAAAGAAGAGGACCGGCCCTACGACTACATTATGGAAGAAAAAGCTTAGAAGGCCACTCCTCTTTGGCATGCTTGCGTATCTTCCAAGACAACACTACAAAAAAAAAAAAAAAACCTGTTTTAGCGACGGAACTATCCGTTGCTAAACAGTGTCGATCCGTCACTAAATCTGTAGCGACGGATAATCCCCCGTCCCCAAACAACGCGTCACTATTTTTTTGGCGACGGATAAGTATTCCGTCGCCAAATAACGCATTTAACCGGGCGAGGATTAATCCTGACTGACGCCCGTCCGAATTGGCGATGGATTACTTATCCGTCGCCAATTAGTTACGGAATTTAGCGACGGATTGAAATCCGTCGCTAAATCCCACCACTAATCCGCCCTTAATTCGCTTGGTATGAGCGACGGATTTCCGTCGCTAAATTCAATGGGCTGATTCGCCCTTAGTTCGTGAATTTAGCGACGGATATTTGATTCCGTCGCTAAATTCACTTTTTAAAAAACAAAATTGTATTTTAAATTTCTGTTTCACATTTCACCTATTTTTTCACATAATATAATCATACATAATATACCCGAAACAATTAAATTGCATTAATATACCCGAAACAATATAAATTATCCATAACAAAGTCTAAAGTATGCAAGCACAAGTAGCTAGAAGATGAAATAGTGTCAAAGTATATATGTAGCATAAACAATATAAGTCTGATGTAACTAAGAATCGGGAGGAGGCGGTGGGTGGTACTGGGAAGAAGTGCTGAACATCTGGGTCAAAGCGTCCATCCGCTGAGCCATACGAGCCTATTCCTCAAGCACTTGTTGGTAAGCTGCCTTGGTCGCAGCTATTTCCTCGTGTAGAGGAGTCATCATCTCTTGAACTTGGTCTATTAGATCGCGATCCTGATCCCTGGGACACTGAGAAGCTACTAGAACTCATCGAAGGGCCCAAACTTCCCAATCCATATTTTAGACCCTTGCTGTCCATTGGGTTGACCTCAAAGAAGATCTGGTCTTTCTCTTCAATTGACAGCTCATGACCGTCGATCATCCTCTCTTCCATCCTCCTCTCCACATCACTCTACAATTGTAAATTGCATACGAAATGAGATGCAATTTTAGGAATCACTTTAAAATACACAAATACAAATGTTAACCTTAAGAAAGAAACGTACCACAATACGCTTGGCCCTCACGTCAGTCCAAATGCCATTCTTCAGCTTAGCCTTCTTGAAGTGGTATAGAACACTCTTCGGCTGTCCTCTATTGGCCTAAAAAATATATGTGCAAACAAGTAGTTAGTTGATTGAAATGAAAGCAAAAAACTGTTATGTATCATATTCCAAGTCATAAACAACATATTTACTAACCTCCATCACGTGATCTGTAACAACAGCTCGCGACCCATAGTGATGTTTGGCAGTGCCCGTACCATTTCGCGGCTCAGTCAAACGGTTTTGTCTGTTCTTGTAAGCTTGATCCTGGACAAAGGGATCCTTCCAGTACTCCTCCCAAAGTGCCCACTGTGTGGTTCAGCTCTCAAGTAGAGTTTTTCTTTCGTTATTTTACTACCCCTCCGATGTATTGTTTAAATCTCGAATTGACTTCTCCATTTGTAATTATCCCACTCCTTTATTGTGTTGTTTAACTCTCGGGTAGAATTTTACGTTTGTTGTTTATCCCACTCCTTATGTGTGTGGTTTAACTCTCAAGTAGAGTTCTTCGTTTGTGAAACTTTTACTCCTTCTGTGTAATATTTAAATCTCGAATTGACTTCTTCGTTTGACATTATCCCACTCCTTTGATGTGTTGTTTATCTCTCGAGTGGTGTTGTTCGTTTGTTGTTTATCCCACTCCGTTTGTGTATTGTTTAACTCTCAAGTAGAGTTTTTTGTTTGTTATTTTGTTACCCCTCCGATGTGTTGTTTAAATCTCAAATTGACTTCTCCATTTGTAATTATCCGACTCCTTTTTTTGTTGTTTATCTCCCGAGTAGAATTTTACATTTGTAGTTTAAACCACCCCGTATGTGTGTGGTTCGACTCTCAAGTAGAGTTCTTCATTTGTGATACTCTTACTCCATCTGTGTATAGTTTAAATCTCGAATAGACTTCTTCGTTTGACATTCTCCCACTCCTTTGATGTGTTGTTTATCTCTCGAGTGGTGTTGTTCGTTTGTTGTTTATCCCACTCCTTTTATGTTTTGTTTAACTCTCAAGTAGAGTTTTTCGTTTGTGATTTTATTACCCCTCCGATGTGTTGTTTAAATGTCAAATTAACTTCTCCATTTGTAATCATCCCACTCTTTTATTGTGCTGTTTAACTCTTGAGTAGAATTTTAGATTTGTTGTTTATCCCACTCCTTATGTGTGTGGTTCAGCTATGAAGTAGAGTTTTTCTTTCGTTATTTTATTACCCCTCCGATGTATTGTTTAAATCTCGAATTGACTTCTACATTTGTAATCATCCCACTCCTTTATTGTGTTGTTTAACTCCCGGGTAGAATTTTACGTTTGTTGTTTATCCCACTCCTTATGTGTGTGGTTTAACTCTCAAGTAGAGTTCTTCGTTTGTGAAACTCTTACACCTTCT
Organism: Plantago major; assembly: GCA_026545765.1. Lineage (NCBI taxonomy): Eukaryota > Viridiplantae > Streptophyta > Magnoliopsida > Lamiales > Plantaginaceae > Plantago > Plantago major. The sequence goes on along the minus strand of CM048843.1, from coordinate 37,028,308 downwards.
GTAATGTTTAAATCTCGAATAGACTTCTTCGTTTGACATTATCCCACTCCTTTGATGTGTTGTTTATCTCTCGAGTGGTGTTGTTCTTTTGTTGTTTATCCCACTCCGTTTGTGTATTGTTTAACTCTCAAGTAGAGTTTTTTGTTTGTTATTTTGTTACCCCTCCGATGTGTTGTTTAAATCTCAAATTGACTTCTCCATTTGTAATTATCCGACTCCTTTATTTTGTTGTTTATCTCTCGAGTAGAATTTGACATTTGTTGTTTATCCCACTCCTTATGTGTGTGGTTTAACTATCAAGTAGAGTTCTTCGCATGTGAAACTCTTACCTTCTCGTAATGTTTATATCTCGAATAGACTTCTTCGTTTGACATTATCCCACTCCTTTGATGTGTTGTTTATCTCTCGAGTGGTGTTGTACGTTTGTTGCTTATCCCGCTCCCTTTATGTTTTGTTTAACTCTCATGTAGAGTTTTTCGTTTGTTATTTTATTACCCCTCCGATGTGTTGTTTAAATCTCAAATTGACTTCTCCATTTCTAATCATCCCACTCCTTTATTGTGTTTTTTAACTCTCGAGTAGAATTTTACATTTGTTGTTTAAACTACCCTGTATGTGTGTGGTTCGACTCTCAAGTAGAGTTCTTCGTTTGTGATACTCTTACTCCATCTGTGTATAGTTTAAATCTCGAATAGACTTCTTCGTTTGACATTATCCCACTCCTTTGATATGTTGTTTATCTCTCGTGTGGTGTTGTACGTTTGTTGTTTATCCTGCTCCTTTTATGTTTTGTTTAACTCTCAAGTAGAGTTTTTCGTTTGTTATTTATTACCCCTCCGATGTGTTGTTTAAATCTCAAATTGACTTCTCCATTTGTAATTATCCCACTCCTTTATTGTGTTTTTTAACTCTCGAATAGAATTTTACATTTGTTGTTTAAACCACCCCGTATGTGTGTGGTTCGACTCTCAAGTAGAGTTCTTCGTTTGTGATACTCTTACTCCATCTGTGTATAGTTTAAATCTCGAATAGACTTCTTCGTTTGACGTTATCCCACTCCTTTGATGTGTTGTTTATCTCTCGAGTGGTGTTGTTCGTTTGTTGTTTATCCCACTCCTTTTATGTTTTGTTTAACTCTCAAGTAGTGTCTTGGACCTTGAGCTGTATTTATAGATATCGCATACTCATGAGGTAGCTCATGAGATGATGCCAAGTGTACGATCCAGATTTGGACACCAATGCTACCTTTGGCCCATGGCCCATTAGTAGACAGTGATCCAATACCGATAAGTGGGCCTGGGAGGGTAGTTTGGACCTTTTCCCTCTGAGAATACTGTTCCGCCTGTTGGGTCCGTGTTAGTCCCTCGGACAGACCTGTCTGCTTGGTTTATCTGCCCTTGGGTGACTTTGGATGTCCGAGCCAAGAGTCTCACAGAAGTATCTCAGTGGTTCTGTTACATACGTTTGGTCTTAGAGTAATGGTGGCATCCGAGGTTCTCTCGTACGGTCCGTTTAGGCATCTCTGTACTGACCTGGTCAGGTTTACAAGTCCTTTCCTTAGCCGGACTCATTGGGGATGTAGTGACTTCGGCGTACTGGTCGATTCACTTTGGGCGGACCATGTGAGGTCGGACCAGTACTGAATTGGCTAGTTAAGCCGTGATGCGCTTTAGGACACTCTCTATGGCGCCCTAGACGGATTGGACATATTTCCGTATCAACACATTATTTTGTTGTTTATCTCTCGAGTAGAATTTGACATTTGTTGTTTATCCCACTCCTTATGTGTATGGTTTAACTATCAAGTAGAGTTCTTCGCTTGTGAAACTCTTACTCCTTCTTTGTAATGTTTAAATCTCGAATAGACTTCTTCGTTTGACATTATCCCACTCCTTTGATGTGTTGTTTATCTCTCGAGTGGTGTTGTTCCTTTGTTGTTTATCCCACTCCTTTTGTGTATTGTTTAACTCTCAAGTAGAGTTTTTCGTTTGTTATTTTATTACCCCTCCGATGTGTTGTTTAAATCTCAAATTGACTTCTCCATTTGTAATTATCCCACTCCTTTATTGTGTTTTTTAACTCTCGAGTAGAATTTTACATTTGTTGTTTATCCCACTCCGTATGTGTGTGTTTTGACTCTGAAGTAGAGTTCTTCGTTTGTGATACTCTTACTCCATCTGTGTATAGCTTAAATCTCGAATAGACTTTTTCGTTTGACGTTATCCCACTCCTTTGATGTGTTGTTTATCTCTCGAGTGGTGTTGTTCGTTTTTTATTTATCCCACTCCTTTTATGTTTTGTTTAACTCTCAAGTAGAGTTTTTCGTTTGTAATTTTATTACCCCTCCGATATGTTGTTTAAATCTCAAATTAACTTCTCCATTTGTAATCATCCCACTCTTTTATTGTGTTGTTTAACTCTTGAATAGAATTTTAGATTTGTTGTTTATCCCACTCATTATGTGTGTGGTTCAGTAGAGTTTTTCTTTCGTTATTTTATTACCCCTCCGATGTATTGTTTAAATCTCGAATTGACTTCTCCATTTTTGTAATCATCCCAATCCTTTATTGTGTTGTTTAACTCTCGGGTAGAATTTTACGTTTGTTGTTTATCCCACTCCTTATGTGTGTGGTTTAACTCTCAAGTAGAGTTCTTCGTTTGTGAAATTCTTACTCCTTCTGTGTAATGTTTAAATCTCGGATAGACTTCTTCGTTTGACATTATCCCACTCCTTTGATGTGTTGTTTATCTCTCGTGTGGTGTTGTACGTTTGTTATTTATCCCGATCCTTTCATGTTTTGTTTAACTCTCAAGTAGAGTTTTTCGTTTGTTATTTTATTACCCCTCCGATGTGTTGTTTAAATCTCAAATTGACTTCTCCATTTCTAATTATCCCACTCCTTTATTGTGTTTTTTAACTCTCGAGTAGAATTTTACATTTGTTGTTTAAACCACCCCGTATGTGTGTGGTTCGACTCTCAAGTAGAGTTCTTCGTTTGTGATACTCTTACTCCATCTGTGTATAGTTTAAATCTCGAATAGACTTCATCGTTTGACATTATCCCACTCCTTTGATGTGTTGTTTATCTCTCGTGTGGTGTTGTACGTTTGTTGTTTATCCCGCTCCTTTTATGTTTTGTTTAACTCTCAAGTAGAGTTTTTCGTTTGTTATTTATTACCCCTCCGATGTGTTGTTTAAATCTCAAATTGACTTCTCCATTTCTAATTATCCCACTCCTTTATTGTGTTTTTTAACTCTCGAATAGAATTTTACATTTGGTGTTTAAACCACCCCGTATGTGTATGGTTCGACTCTCAAGTAGAGTTCTTCGTTTGTGATACTCTTACTGCGTCTGTGTATAGTTTAAATGTCGAATAGACTTCTTCGTTTGACGTTATCCCACTCCTTTGATGTGCTGTTTATCTCTCGAGTGGTGTTGTTCGTTTGTTGTTTATCCCACTCCTTTTATGTTTTGTTTAACTCTCAAGTAGAGTTTTTCGTTTGTGATTTTATTACCCCTCCGATGTGTTGTTTAAATCTCAAATTAACTTCTCCATTTGTAATCATCCCACTCTTTTATTGTGCTGTTTAACTCTTGAGTCGAATTTTAGATTTGTTGTTTATCCCACTCCTTATGTGTGTGGTTCAGCTCTCAAGTAGAGTTTTTATTTCGTTATTTTATTACCCCTCCGATGTATTGTTTAAATCTCGAATTGACTTCTCCATTTGTAATTATCCCACTCCTTTATTGTGTTGTTTAACTCTCGGGTAGAATTTTACGTTTGTTGTTTATCCCACTCCTTATGTATGTGGTTTAACTCTCAAGTAGAGTTCTTCGTTTTTGAAACTCTTACTCCTTCTGTGTAATATTTAAATCTCGAATAGACTTCTTCGTTTGACATTATCCCACTCCTTTGATGTGTTGTTTATCTCTCGAGTGGTGTTGTTCGTTTGTTGTTTATCCCACTCCTTTTGTGTATTGTTTAACTCTCAAGTAGAGTTTTTCGTTTGTTATTTTATTACCCCTCCGATGTGTTGTTTAAATTTCAAATTGACTTCTCCATTTGTAATTATCCCACTCCTTTATTGTGTTTTTTAACTCTCGAGTAGAATTTTACATTTGTTGTTTATCCCACTTCGTATGTGTGTGTTTTGACTCTGAAGTAGAGTTCTTCGTTTGTGATACTCTTACTCCATCTGTGTATAGTTTAAATCTCGAATAGACTTCTTTGTTTGACGTTATCCCACTCCTTTGATGTGCTGTTTATCTCTCGAGTGGTGTTGTTCGTTTGTTGTTTATCCCACTCCTTTTATGTTTTGTTTAACTCTCAAGTAGAGTTTTTCGTTTGTGATTTTATTACCCCTCCGATGTGTTGTTTAAATCTCAAATTAACTTCTCCATTCGTAATCATCCCACTCTTTTATTGTGCTGTTTAACACTTGAATAGAATTTTAGATTTGTTGTTTATCCCACTCCTTATGTCTGTGGTTCAGCTCTCAAGTAGAATTTTTCTTTCGTTATTTTATTACCCCTCCGGTGTATTGTTTAAATCTCGAATTGACTTCTCCATTTGTAATTATCCCACTCCTTTATTGTGTTGTTTAACTCTCGGGTAGAATTTTACGTTTGTTGTTTATCCCACTCCTTATGTGTGCGGTTTAACTCTCAAGTAAAGTTCTTCGTTTGTGAAACTCTTACTCCTTCCGTGTAATATTTAAATCTCAAATAGACTTCTTCGTTTGACATTATCCCACTCCTTTGATGTGTTGTTTATCTCTCGAGTGGTGTTGTTCGTTAGGAGTTATCACAATACGTTTTTGTATTGATTAACTCTCAAGTAGAGTTTTTTATTTGTTATTTTGTTACCCCTCCGATGTGTTGTTTAAATCTCAAATTGACTTCTCCATTTGTAATTATCCGACTCCTTTATTTTGTTGTTTATCTCTCGACTAGAATTTGACATTTGTTGTTTATCCCACTCCTTATGTGTGTGGTTTAACTATCAAGTAGAGTTCTTCGTTTGTGAAACTATTACTCCTTCCGTGTAATATTAAAATCTCGAATAGACTTCTTCGTTTGACATTATCCCACTCCTTTGATGTGTTGTTTATCTCTCGAGTGGTGTTGTTCGTTTGTTGTTATCCCACTCCGTTTGTGTATTGATTAACTCTCAAGTAGAGTTTTTTATTTGTTATTTTGTTACCCCTCCGATGTGTTGTTTAAATCTCAAATTGACTTCTCCATTTGTAATTATCCGACTCCTTTATTTCGTTGTTTATCTCTCGCGTAGAATTTGACATTTGTTGTTTATCCCAATCCTTATGTGTGTGGTTTAACTATCAAGTAGAGTTCTTCGGATGTGAAACTCTTACTCCTTCTGTGTAATGTTTATATCTCGAATAGACTTCTTCGTTTGACATTATCCCACTCCTTTGATGTGTTGTTTATCTCTCGAGTGGTGTTGTACGTTTGTTGCTTATCCCGCTCCTTTTATGTTTTGTTTAACTCTCATGTAGAATTTTTCGTTTGTTATTTTATTACCCCTCCGATGTGTTGTTTAAATCTCAAATTGACTTCTCAATTTCTAATTATCCCACTCCTTTATTGTGTTTTTTAACTCTCGAGTAGAATTTTACATTTGTTGTTTAAACTACCCTGTATGTGTGTGGTTCGACTCTCAAGTAGAGTTCTTCGTTTGTGATACTCTTACTCCATCTGTGTTTAGTTTCAATCTCGAATAGACTTCTTCGTTTGACATTATCCCACTCCTTTGATGTGTTGTTTATCTCTCGTGTGGTGTTGTACGTTTGTTGTTTATCCCGCTCCTTTTATGTTTTGTTTAACTCTCAAGTAGAGTTTTTCGTTTGTTATTTTATTACCCCTCCGATGTGTTGTTTAAATCTCAAATTAACTACTCCATTTGTAATTATCCCACTCTTTTATTGTGCTATTTAACTCTTGAGTAGGATTTTGGATTTGTTCTTTATCCCACTCCTTATGTGTGCGGTTCAGCTCTCAAGTAGAGTTTTTCTTTCGTTATTTTATTACCCCTCCGATGTATTGTTTAAATCTCGAATTGACTTCTCCATTTGTAATTATCCCACTCCTTTATTGTGTTGTTTAACTCTCGGGTAGAATTTTACGTTTGTTGTTTATCCCACTCCTTGTGTGTGTGGTTTAACTCTCAAGTAGAGTTCTTCGTTTGTGAAACTCTTACTCATTCTGTTTAATGTTTAAATCTTGAATAGACTTCTTCGTTTGACATTATCCCACTCCTTTGATGTGTTGTTTATCTCTCGAGTGGTGTTGTTCGTTTGTTTTTATCCCACTCCGTTTGTGTATTGATTAACTCTCAAGTAGAGTTTTTTATTTGTTATTTTGTTACCCCTCCGATGTGTTGTTTAAATCTCAAATTGACTTCTCCATTTGTAATTATCCGACTCCTTTATTTTGTTGTTTATCTCTCGAGTAGAATTTGACATTTGTTGTTTATCCCACTCCTTATGTGTGTGGTTTAACTATCAAGTAGAGTTCTTCGCATGTGAAACTCTTACTCCTTCTGTGTAATGTTTATATCTCGAATAGACTTCTTCGTTTGACATTATCCCACTCCTTTGATGTGTTGTTTATCTCTCGAGTGGTGTTGTACGTTTGTTGCTTATCCCGCTCCCTTTATGTTTTGTTTAACTCTCATGTAGAGTTTTTCGTTTGTTATTTTATTACCCCTCCGATGTGTTGTTTAAATCTCAAATTGACTTCTCCATTTCTAATCATCCCACTCCTTTATTGTGTTTTTTAACTCTCGAGTAGAATTTTACATTTGTTGTTTAAACTACCCTGTATGTGTGTGGTTCGACTCTCAAGTAGAGTTCTTCGTTTGTGATACTCTTACTCCATCTGTGTATAGTTTAAATCTCGAATAGACTTCTTCGTTTGACATTATCCCACTCCTTTGATATGTTGTTTATCTCTCGTGTGGTGTTGTACGTTTGTTGTTTATCCCGCTCCTTTTATGTTTTGTTTAACTCTCAAAAGAGTTTTTCGTTTGTTATTTATTACCCCTCCGATGTGTTGTTTAAATCTCAAATTGACTTCTCCATTTGTAATTATCCCACTCCTTTATTGTGTTTTTTAACTCTCGAATAGAATTTTACATTTGTTGTTTAAACCACCCCGTATGTGTGTGGTTCGACTCTCAAGTAGAGTTCTTCGTTTGTGATACTCTTACTCCATCTGTGTATAGTTTAAATCTCGAATAGACTTCTTCGTTTGACGTTATCCCACTCCTTTGATGTGTTGTTTATCTCTCGAGTGGTGTTGTTCGTTTGTTGTTTATCCCACTCCTTTTATGTTTTGTTTAACTCTCAAGTAGTGTTTTTCGTTTGTGATTTTATTACCCCTCCGATGTGTTGTTTAAATCTCAAATTAACTTCTCCATTTGTAATTATCCCACTCTTTTATTGTGCTGTTTAACTCTTGAGTAGGATTTTGGATTTGTTCTTTATCCCACTCCTTATGTGTGCGGTTCAGCTCTCAAGTAGAGTTTTTCTTTCGTTATTTTATTACCCCTCCGATGTATTGTTTAAATCTCGAATTGACTTCTCCATTTGTAATTATCCCACTCCTTTATTGTGTTGTTTAACTCTCGGGTAGAATTTTACGTTTGTTGTTTATCCCACTCCTTATGTGTGTGGTTTAACTCTCAAGTAGAGTTCTTCGTTTGTGAAACTCTTACTCCTTCTGTGTAATATTTAAATCTCGAATAGACTTCTTCGTTTGACATTATCCCACTCCTTTGATGTGTTGTTTATCTCTCGAGTGGTGTTGTTCGTTTGTTGTTTATCCCACTCCTTTTGTGTATTGTTTAACTCTCAAGTAGAGTTTTTCGTTTGTTATTTTATTACCCCTCCGATGTGTTGTTTAAATCTCAAATTGTCTTCTCCATTTGTAATTATCCCACTCCTTTATTGTGTTTTTTTAACTCTCGAGTAGAATTTTACATTTGTTGTTTATCCCACTCCGTATGTGTGTGTTTTGACTCTGAAGTAGAGTTCTTCGTTTGTGATACTCTTACTCCATCTGTGTATAGTTTAAATCTCGAATAGACTTCTTCGTTTGACGTTATCCCACTCATTTGATGTGCTGTTTATCTCTCGAGTGGTGTTGTTCGTTTGTTGTTTATCCCACTCCTTTTATGTTTTGTTTAACTCTCAAGTAGAGTTTTTCGTTTGTGATTTTATTACCCCTCCGATGTGTTGTTTAAATCTCAAATTAACTTCTCCATTTGTAATCATCCACTCTTTTATTGTGCTGTTTAACTCTTGAGTAGAATTTTAGATTTGTTGTTTATCCCACTCCTTATGTGTGGTTCAAGACTCAAGTAGAGTTTTTCGTTCGTTATTTTATTACCCCTCCGATGTATTGTTTAAATCTCAAATTGACTTCTCCATTTGTAATTATCCCACTCCTTTATTGTGTTGTTTAACTCTCGGGTAGAATTTTACGTTTGTTGTTTATCCCACTCCTTATGTGTGTGGTTTAACTCTCAAGTAGAGTTCTTCGTTTGTGAAACTCTTACTCCTTCTGTGTAATGTTTAAATCTCGAATAGACTTCTTCGTTTGACATTATCCCACTCCTTTGATGTGTTGTTTATCTCTCGAGTGGTGTTGTTCGTTTGTTGTTATCCCACTCCGTTTGTGTATTGATTAACTCTCAAGTAGAGTTTTTTATTTGTTATTTTGTTACCCCTCCGATGTGTTGTTTAAATCTCAAATTGACTTCTCCATTTGTAATTATCCGACTCCTTTATTTTGTTGTTTAACTCTCGAGTAGAATTTGACATTTGTTGTTTATCCCACTCCTTATGTGTGTGGTTTAACTCTCAAGTAGAGTTCTTCGTTTGTGAAACTCTTACTCATACATGTAATGTCTATATCTCGAATAGACTTCTTCGTTTGACATTATCCCACTCCTTTGATGTGTTGTTTATCTCTCGAGTGGTGTTGTACGTTTGTTGCTTATCCCGCTCCTTTTATGTTTTGTTTAACTCTCATGTAGAGTTTTTCGTTTGTTATTTTATTACCCCTCCGATGTGTTGTTTAAATCTCAAATTGACTTCTCCATTTCTAATTATCCCACTCCTTTATTGTGTTTTTTAACTCTCGAGTAGAATTTTACGTTTGTTGTTTAAACTACCTGTATGTGTGGTTCGACTCTCAGTAGAGTTCTTCGTTTGTGATACTCTTACTCCATCATGTATAGTTTAAATCTCGAATAGACTTTTTCGTTTGACGTTATCCCACTCCTTTGATGTGTTGTTTATCTCGAGTGGTGTTGTTCGTTTGTTGTTTATCCCACTCCTTTTATGTTTTGTTTAACTCTTAAGTAGTGTTTTTCGTTTGTGATTTTATTACCCCTCCGATGTGTTGTTTAAATCTCAAATTAACTTCTCCATTTGTAATTATCCCACTCATTTATTGTCTTTGTTTAACTCTTGAGTAGGATTTTGGATTTGTTCTTTATCCCACTCCTTATGTGTGGTTAACTCTCAAGTAGAGTTTTTCGTTCGTTATTTTATTACCCCTCCGATGTATTGTTTAAATCTCAAATTGACTTCTCCATTTGTAATTATCCCACTCCTTTATTGTGTTGTTTAACTCTCGGGTAGAATTTTACGTTTGTTGTTTATCCAACTCCTTATGTGTTGTGTTTTACTCTCAATTAGAGTTCTTCGTTTGTGAAACTCTTACTCCTTCAGTGTAATGTTTAAATCTCGAATAGGCTTCTTCGTTTGACATTATCCCACTCCTTTGATGTGTTGTTTATCTCTCGTGTGGTGTTGTTCGTTTGTTGTTATCCCACTCCGTTTGTGTATTGATTAACTCTCAAGTAGAGTTTTTTATTTGTTATTTTGTTACCCCTCCGATGTGTTGTTTAAATCTCAAATTGACTTCTCCATTTGTAATTATCCGACTCCTTTATTTTGTTGTTTATCTCTCGAGTAGAATTTGACATTTGTTGTTTATCCCACTCCTTATGTGTGTGGTTTAACTATCAAGTAGAGTTCTTCGCATGTGAAACTCTTACTCCTTCTGTGTAATGTTTATATCTCGAATAGACTTCTTCGTTTGACATTATCCCACTCCTTTGATGTGTTGTTTATCTCTCGAGTGGTGTTGTTCGTTTGTTGTTTATCCCACTCCTTTTGTGTATTGTTTAACTCTCAAGTAGAGTTTTTCGTTTGTTATTTTATTACCCCTCCGATGTGTTGTTTAAATCTCAAATTGTCTTCTCCATTTGTAATTATCCCACTCCTTTATTGTGTTTTTTTAACTCTCGAGTAGAATTTTATATTTGTTGTTTATCCCACTCCGTATGTGTGTGTTTTGACTCTGAAGTAGAGTTCTTCGTTTGTGATACTCTTACTCCATCTGTGTATAGTTTAAATCTCGAATAGACTTCTTCGTTTGACGTTATCCCACTCATTTGATGTGTTGTTTATCTCTCGAGTGGTGTTGTTCGTTTGTTGTTTATCCCACTCCTTTTATGTTTTGTTTAACTCTCAAGTAGAGTTTTTCGTTTGTGATTTTATTACCCCTCCGATGTGTTGTTTAAATCTCAAATTAACTTCTCCATTTGTAATCATCCACTCTTTTATTGTGCTGCTTAACTCTTGAGTAGAATTTTAGATTTGTTGTTTATCCCACTCCTTATGTGTGTGGTTCAGCACTCAAGTAGAGTTTTTCTTTCGTTATTTTATTACCCCTCCGATGTATTGTTTAAATCTCGAATTGACTTCTCCATTTGTAATTATCCCACTCCTTTATTGTGTTGTTTAACTCTCGGGTAGAATTTTACGTTTGTTGTTTATCCCACTCCTTATGTGTGTGGTTTAACTCTCAAGTAGAGTTCTTCGTTTGTGAAACTCTTACTCCTTCCGTGTAATATTTAAATCTCGAATAGACTTCTTCGTTTGACATTATCCCACTCCTTTGATGTGTTGTTTATCTCTCGAGTGGTGTTGTTCGTTTGTTGTTATCCCACTCCGTTTGTGTATTGATTAACTCTCAAGTAGAGTTTTTTATTTGTTATTTTGTTACCCCTCCGATGTGTTGTTTAAATCTCAAATTGACTTCTCCATTTGTAATTATCCGACTCCTTTATTTGGTTGTTTATCTCTCGAGTAGAATTTGACATTTGTTGTTTATCCCACTCCTTATGTGTGTGGTTTAACTATCAAGTAGAGTTCTTCGCATGTGAAACTCTTACTCCTTCTGTGTAATGTTTATATCTCGAATAGACTTCTTCGTTTGACATTATCCCACTCCTTTGATGTGTTGTTTATCTCTCGAGTGGTGTTGTACGTTTGTTGCTTATCCCGCTCCTTTTATGTTTTGTTTAACTCTCATGTAGAGTTTTTCGTTTGTTATTTTATTACCCCTCCGATGTGTTGTTTAAATCTCAAATTGACTTCTCCATTTCTAATTATCCCACTCCTTTATTGTGTTTTTTAACTCTCGAGTAGAATTTTACATTTGTTGTTTAAACTACCCTGTATGTGTGTGGTTCGACTCTCAAGTAGAGTTCTTCGTTTGTGATACTCTTACTCCATCTGTGTATAGTTTAAATCTCGAATAGACTTCTTCGTTTGACGTTATCCCACTCCTTTGATGTGTTGTTTATCTCTCGAGTGGTGTTGTTCGTTTGTTGTTTATCCCACTCCTTTTATGTTTTGTTTAACTCTTAAGTAGTGTTTTTCGTTTGTGATTTTATTACCCCTCCGATGTGTTGTTTAAATCTCAAATTAACTTCTCCATTTGTAATTATCCCACTCTTTTATTGTGCTGTTTAACTCTTGAGTAGGATTTTGGATTTGTTCTTTATCCCACTCCTTATGTGTGCGGTTCAGCTCTCAAGTAGAGTTTTTCTTTCGTTATTTTATTACCCCTCCGATGTATTGTTTAAATCTCGAATTGACTTCTCCATTTGTAATTATCCCACTCCTTTATTGTGTTGTTTAACTCTCGGGTAGAATTTTACGTTTGTTGTTTATCCCACTCCTTATGTGTGTGGTTTAACTCTCAAGTAGAGTTCTTCGTTTGTGAAACTCTTACTCCTTCCGTGTAATATTTAAATCTCGAATAGACTTCTTCGTTTGACATTATCCCACTCCTTTGATGTGTTGTTTATCTCTCGAGTGGTGTTGTTCGTTTGTTGTTATCCCACTCCGTTTGTGTATTGATTAACTCTCAAGTAGAGTTTTTTATTTGTTATTTTGTTACCCCTCCGATGTGTTGTTTAAATCTCAAATTGACTTCTCCATTTGTAATTATCCGACTCCTTTATTTTGTTGTTTATCTCTCGAGTAGAATTTGACATTTGTTGTTTATCCCACTCCTTATGTGTGTGGTTTAACTATCAAGTAGAGTTCTTCGCATGTGAAACTCTTACTCCTTCTGTGTAATGTTTATATCTCGAATAGACTTCTTCGTTTGACATTATCCCACTCCTTTGATGTGTTGTTTATCTCTCGAGTGGTGTTGTTCGTTTGTTGTTTATCCCACTCCTTTTGTGTATTGTTTAACTCTCAAGTAGAGTTTTTCGTTTGTTATTTTATTACCCTCCGATGTGTTGTTTAAATCTAAAATTGACTTCTCCATTTGTAATTATCCCTCCTTTATTGTGTTTTTAACTCTCGGTAGAATTTTACATTTGTTGTTTATCCCACTCCGTATGTGTGTGTTTTGACTCTCAGTAGAGTTCTTCGTTTGTGATACTCTTACTCCATCATGTATAGTTTAAATCTCGAATAGACTTCTTCGTTTGACGTTATCCCACTCATTTGATGTGTTGTTTATCTCTTGAGTGGTGTTGTTCGTTTGTTGTTTATCCCACTCCTTTTATGTTTTGTTTAACTCTCAAGTAGAGTTTTTCGTTTGTGATTTTATTACCCCTCCGATGTGTTGTTTAAATCTCAAATTAACTTCTCCATTTGTAATCATCCCACTCTTTTATTGCGTTGTTTAACTCTCGAGTAGAATTTTACATTTGTTGTTTATCCCACTCCTTATGTGTGTGGTTCAGCTCTCAAGTTGAGTTTTTCTTTCGTTATTTTATTACCCCTCCGATGTATCGTTTAAAACTCGAATTGACTTCTCCATTTGTAAATATCCCACTCCTTTCTTGTGTTGTTTAACTCTCCGGTAGAATTTTACGTTTGTTGTTTATCCCACTCCTTATGTGTGTGGTTTAACTCTCAAGTAGAGTTCTTCGTTTGTGAAACTCTTACTCCTTCCGTGTAATATTTAAATCTCGAATAGACTTCTTCGTTTGACATTATCCCACTCCTTTGATGTGTTGTTTATCTCTCGAGTGGTGTTGTTCGTTTGTTGTTATCCCACTCCGTTTGTGTATTGATTAACTCTCAAGTAGAGTTTTTTATTTGTTATTTTGTTACCCCTCCGATGTGTTGTTTAAATCTCAAATTGACTTCTCCATTTGTAATTATCCGACTCCTTTATTTGGTTGTTTATCTCTCGAGTAGAATTTGACATTTGTTGTTTATCCCACTCCTTATGTGTGTGGTTTAACTATCAAGTAGAGTTCTTCGCATGTGAAACTCTTACTCCTTCTGTGTAATGTTTATATCTCGAATAGACTTCTTCGTTTGACATTATCCCACTCCTTTGATGTGTTGTTTATCTCTCGAGTGGTGTTGTACGTTTGTTGCTTATCCCGCTCCTTTTATGTTTTGTTTAACTCTCATGTAGAGTTTTTCGTTTGTTATTTTATTACCCCTCCGATGTGTTGTTTAAATCTCAAATTGACTTCTCCATTTCTAATTATCCCACTCCTTTATTGTGTTTTTTAACTCTCGAGTAGAATTTTACATTTGTTGTTTAAACTACCCTGTATGTGTGTGGTTCGACTCTCAAGTAGAGTTCTTTGTTTGTGATACTCTTACTCCATCTATGTATAGTTTAAATCTCGAATAGACTTCTTCGTTTGACGTTATCCCACTCCTTTGATGTGTTGTTTATCTCTCGAGTGGTGTTGTTCGTTTGTTGTTTATCCCACTCCTTTTATGTTTTGTTTAACTCTTAAGTAGTGTTTTTCGTTTGTGATTTTATTACCCCTCCGATGTGTTGTTTAAATCTCAAATTAACTTCTCCATTTGTAATTATCCCACTCTTTTATTGTGCTGTTTAACTCTTGAGTAGGATTTTGGATTTGTTCTTTATCCCACTCCTTATGTGTGCGGTTCAGCTCTCAAGTAGAGTTTTTCTTTCGTTATTTTATTACCCCTCCGATGTATTGTTTAAATCTCAAATTGACTTCTCCATTTGTAATTATCCCACTCGTTTATTGTGTTGTTTAACTCTCGGGTAGAATTTTACGTTTGTTGTTTATCCCCCTCCTTACGTGTGTGGTTTGACTCTCAAGTAGAGTTCTTCGTTTGTGAAACTCTTACTCCTTCTGTGTAATGTTTAAATCTCGAATATACTTCTTCGTTTGACATTATCCCACTCCTTTGATGTGTTGTTTATCTCTCGAGTGGTGTTGTTCGTTTGTTGTTTATCCCACTCCTTTTGTGTATTGTTTAACTCTCAAGTAGAGTTTTTCGTTTGTTATTTTATTACCCCTCCGATGTGTTGTTTAAATCTCAAATTGACTTCTCCATTTGTAATTATCCGACTCCTTTATTTTGTTGTTTATCTCTCGAGTAGAATTTGACATTTGTTGTTTATCCCACTCCTTATGTGTGTGGTTTAACTCTCAAGTAGAGTTCTTCGTTTGTGAAACTCTTACTCCTTCTGTGCAATGTTTAAGTCTCGAATAGACTTCTTCGTTTGTCATTATCCCACTCCTTTGATGTGTTGTTTATCTCTCGAGTGGTGTTGTTCGTTTGTTGTTTATCGCACTCCTTACATGTGTGGTTTAACTCTCAAGTAGAGTTCTTTGTTTGTTATTTTATTACCCCTCCGATGTTGTTTAAATCTCAAATTGACTTCTCCATTTGTAATTATCCCACTCCTTTATTGTGTTTTTTAACTCTCGAGTAGAATTTTACATTTGTTGTTTATCCCACTCCGTATGTGTGTGGTTTGACTCTCAAGTAGAGTTCTTCGTTTGTGATACTCTTACTCCATCTGTGTATAGTTTAAATCTCGAATAGACTTCTTCGTTTGACGTTATCCCACTCATTTGATGTGCTGTTTATCTCTCGAGTGGTGTTGTTCGTTTGTTGTTTATCCCACTCCTTTTATGTTTTGTTTAACTCTCAAGTAGAGTTTTTCGTTTGTGATTTTATTACCCCTCCGATGTGTTGTTTAAATCTCAAATTAACTTCTCCATTTGTAATCATCCACTCTTTTATTGTGCTGTTTAACTCTTGAGTAGAATTTTAGATTTGTTGTTTATCCCACTCCTTATGTGTGTGGTTCAGCTCTCAAATAGAGTTTTTCTTTCGTTATTTTATTACCCCTCCGATGTATTGTTTAAATCTCGAATTGACTTCTCCATTTGTAATTATCCCACTCCTTTATTGTGTTGTTTAACTCTCGGGTAGAATTTTACGTTTGTTGTTTATCCCACTCCTTATGTGTGTGGTTTAACTCTCAAGTAGAGTTCTTCGTTTGTGAAACTCTTACTCCTTCTGTGTAATGTTTAAATCTCGAATAGACTTCTTCGTTTGACATTATCCCACTCCTTTGATGTGTTGTTTATCTCTCGAGTGGTGTTGTTCGTTTGTTGTTATCCCACTCCGTTTGTGTATTGATTAACTCTCAAGTAGAGTTTTTTATTTGTTATTTTGTTACCCCTCCGATGTGTTGTTTAAATCTCAAATTGACTTCTCCATTTGTAATTATCCGACTCCTTTATTTTGTTGTTTATCTCTCGAGTAGAATTTGACATTTGTTGTTTATCCCACTCCTTATGTGTGTGGTTTAACTATCAAGTAGAGTTCTTCGCATGTGAAACTCTTACTCCTTCTGTGTAATGTTTATATCTCGAATAGACTTCTTCGTTTGACATTATCCCACTCCTTTGATGTGTTGTTTATCTCTCGAGTGGTGTTGTACGTTTGTTGCTTATCCCGCTCCTTTTATGTTTTGTTTAACTCTCATGTAGAGTTTTTCGTTTGTTATTTTATTACCCCTCCGATGTGTTGTTTAAATCTCAAATTGACTTCTCCATTTCTAATTATCCCACTCCTTTATTGTGTTTTTTAACTCTCGAGTAGAATTTTACATTTGTTGTTTAAACTACCCTGTATGTGTGTGGTTCGACTCTCAAGTAGAGTTCTTCGTTTGTGATACTCTTACTCCATCTGTGTATAGTTTAAATCTCGAATAGACTTCTTCGTTTGACGTTATCCCACTCCTTTGATGTGTTGTTTATCTCTCGAGTGGTGTTGTTCGTTTGTTGTTTATCCCACTCCTTTTATGTTTTGTTTAACTCTTAAGTAGTGTTTTTCGTTTGTGATTTTATTACCCCTCCGATGTGTTGTTTAAATCTCAAATTAACTTCTCCATTTGTAATTATCCCACTCTTTTATTGTGCTGTTTAACTCTTGAGTAGGATTTTGGATTTGTTCTTTATCCCACTCCTTATGTGTGATTCGGCTCTCAAGTAGGGTTTTTCGTTTGTTATTTTAGTACCCCTCCGATGAATTGTTTAAATCTCAATTTGACTTCTCCATTTGTAATTATCCAACTCCTTTATTGTGTTGTTTAACTCTCGGGTAGAATTTTACGTTCGATGTTTATCCCACTCCTTATGTGTGTGGTTTAACTCTCAAGTAGAGTTCTTCGTTTGTGAAACTCTTACTCCTTCTGTGTAATGTTTAAATCTCGAATAGACTTCTTCGTTTGACATTATCCCACTCCTTTGATGTGTTGTTTATCTCTCGAGTGGTGTTGTTCGTTTGTTGTTATCCCACTCCGTTTGTGTATTGATTAACTCTCAAGTAGAGATTTTATTTGTTATTTTGTTACCCCTCCGATGTGTTGTTTAAATCTCAAATTGACTTCTCCATTTGTAATTATCCGACTCCTTTATTTTGTTGTTTATCTCTCGAGTAGAATTTGACATTTGTTGTTTATCCCACTCCTTATGTGTGTGGTTTAACTATCAAGTAGAGTTCTTCGCATGTGAAACTCTTACTCCTTCTGTGTAATGTTTATATCTCGAATAGACTTCTTCGTTTGACATTATCCCACTCCTTTGATGTGTTGTTTATCTCTCGAGTGGTGTTGTACGTTTGTTGCTTATCCCGCTCCTTTTATGTTTTGTTTAACTCTCATGTAGAGTTTTTCGTTTGTTATTTTATTACCCCTCCGATGTGTTGTTTAAATCTCAAATTGACTTCTCCATTTGTAATTATCCCACTCCTTTATTGTGTTGTTTATCTCTCGGTAGAATTTTACATTTGTTGTTTAAACTACCCCTATGTGTGTGGTTTAACTCTCAAGTAGAGTTCTTCGTTTGTGAAACTCTTACTCCTTCTGTGTAATGTTTAAATCTCGAATAGACTTATTCGTTTGACATTATCCCACTCCTTTGATGTGTTGTTTATCTCTCGAGTGGTGTTGTTCGTTTGTTATTTATCCCACTCCTTTTATGTTTTGTTCAACTCTCAAGTAGAGTTTTTCATTCGTTATTTTATTACCCCTCCGATGTATTGTTTAAATCTTAAATTGACTTCTCCATTTATATTTATCCACTCCTTTAATGTGTTGTTTAACTCTCGAGTAGAATTTTACATTTGTTGTTTATCCCACTCCTTATGTGTGTGGTTCAACTCTCAAGTAGAGTTTTTCATTCGTTATTTTATTACCCCTCCGATGTATTGTTTAAATCTTAAATTGACTTCTCCATTTATATTTATCCACTCCTTTATTGTGTTGTTTAACTCTCGGGTAGAATTTTACGTTTGTTGTTTATCCCACTCCTTATGTGTGAGGTTTAACTCTCAAGTAGAGTTCTTCGTTTGTGAAACTCTTACTCCTTCTGTGTAATGTTTAAATCTCGAATAGACTTCTTCGTTTGACATTATCCCACTCCTTTGATGTGTTGTTTATCTCTCGAGTGGTGTTGTTCGTTTGTTGTTTATCCCACTCCTTTTGTGTATTGTTTAACTCTCAAGTAGAGTTTTTCTTTTGTTATTTTATTACCCCTCCGATGTGTTGTTTAAATCTCAAATTGACTTCTCCATTTGTAATTATCCGACTCCTTTATTTTGTTGTTTAACTCTCGAGTAGAATTTGACATTTGTTGTTTATCCCACTCCTTATGTGTGTGGTTTAACTCTCAAGTAGAGTTCTTCGTTTGTGAAACTCTTACTCATACATGTAATGTTTATATCTCGAATAGACTTCTTCGTTTGACATTATCCCACTCCTTTGATGTGTTGTTTATCTCTCGAGTGGTGTTGTACGTTTGTTGCTTATCCCGCTCCTTTTATGTTTTGTTTAACTCTCATGTAGAGTTTTTCGTTTGTTATTTTATTACCCCTCCGATGTGTTGTTTAAATCTCAAATTGACTTCTCCATTTCTAATCATCCCACTCCTTTATTGTTTTTTTTAACTCTCGAGTAGAATTTTACATTTGTTGTTTAAACTACCCTGTATGTGTGTGGTTCGACTCTCAAGTAGAGTTCTTCGTTTGTGATACTCTTACTCCATCTGTGTATAGTTTAAATCTCGAATAGACTTCTTCGTTTGACATTATCCCACTCCTTTGATATGTTGTTTATCTCTCGTGTGGTGTTGTACGTTTGTTGTTTATCCCGCTCCTTTTATGTTTTGTTTAACTCTCAAAAGAGTTTTTCGTTTGTTATTTATTACCCCTCCGATGTGTTGTTTAAATCTCAAATTGACTTCTCCATTTGTAATTATCCCACTCCTTTATTGTGTTTTTTAACTCTCGAATAGAATTTTACATTTGTTGTTTAAACCACCCCGTATGTGTGTGGTTCGACTCTCAAGTAGAGTTCTTCGTTTGTGATACTCTTACTCCATCTGTGTATAGTTTAAGTCTCGAATAGACTTCTTCGTTTGACGTTATCCCTCTCCTTTGATGTGTTGTTTATCTCTCGAGTGGTGTTGTTCGTTTGTTGTTTATCCCACTCCTTTTATGTTTTGTTTAACTCTCAAGTAGTGTTTTTCGTTTGTGATTTTATTACCCCTCCGATGTGTTGTTTAAATCTCAAATTAACTTCTCCATTTGTAATTATCCCACTCTTTTATTGTGCTGTTTAACTCTTGAGTAGGATTTTGGATTTGTTCTTTATCCCACTCCTTATGTGTGCGGTTCAGCTCTCAAGTAGAGTTTTTCTTTCGTTATTTTATTACCCTTCCGATGTCTTGTTTAAATCTCGAATTGACTTCTCCATTTGTAATTATCCCACTCCTTTATTGTGTTTTTTAACTCTCGAATAGAATTTTACATTTGTTGTTTAAACCACCCCGTATGTGTGTGGTTCGACTCTCAAGTAGAGTTCTTCGTTTGTGATACTCTTACTCCATCTGTGTATAGTTTAAATCTCGAATAGACTTCTTCGTTTGACGTTATCCCACTCCTTTGATGTGTTGTTTATCTCTCGAGTGGTGTTGTTCGTTTGTTGTTTATCCCACTCCTTTTATGTTTTGTTTAACTCTCAAGTAGTGTTTTTCGTTTGTGATTTTATTACCCCTCCGATGTGTTGTTTAAATCTCAAATTAACTTCTCCATTTGTAATTATCCCACTCTTTTATTGTGCTGTTTAACTCTTGAGTAGGATTTTGGATTTGTTCTTTATCCCACTCCTTATGTGTGCGGTTCAGCTCTCAAGTAGAGTTTTTCTTTCGTTATTTTATTACCCTTCCGATGTCTTGTTTAAATCTCGAATTGACTTCTCCATTTGTAATTATCCCACTCCTTTATTGTGTTGTTTAACTCTCGGGTAGAATTTTACGTTTGTTGTTTATCCCACTCCTTATGTGTGTGGTTTAACTCTCAAGTAGAGTTCTTCGTTTGTGAAACTCTTACTCCTTCTGTGTAATGTTTAAATCTCGAATAGACTTCTTCGTTTGACATTATCCCCTTCCTTTGATGTGTTGTTTATCTCTCGAGTGGTGTTGTTCGTTTGTTGTTCATCCCACTCCTTTTGTGTATTGTTTAACTCTCAAGTAGAGTTTTTCGTTTGTTATTTTATTACCCCTCCGATGTGTTGTTTAAATCTCAAATTGACTTCTCCATTTGTAATTATCCCACTCCTTTATTGTGTTTTTTAACTCTCGAGTAGAATTTTACATTTGTTGTTTATCCCACTCCGTATGTGTGTGGTTTGACTCTCAAGTAGAGTTCTTCGTTTGTGATACTCTTACTCCATCTGTGTATAGTTTAAATCTCGAATAGACTTCTTCGTTTGACATTATCCCACTCCTTTGATGTGCTGTTTATCTCTCGAGTGGTGTTGTTCGTTTGTTGTTTATCCCACTCCTTTTATGTTTTGTTTAACTCTCAAGTAGAGTTTTTCGTTTGTGATTTTATTACCCCTCCGATGTGTTGTTTAAATCTCAAATTAACTTCTCCATTTGTAATCATCCACTCTTTTATTGTGCTGTTTAACTCTTGAGTAGAATTTTAGATTTGTTGTTTATCCCACTCCTTATGTGTGTGGTTCAGCTCTCAAGTAGAGTTTTTCTTTCGTTATTTTATTACCCCTCCGATGTATTGTTTAAATCTCGAATTGACTTCTCCATTTGTAATTATCCCACTCCTTTATTGTGTTGTTTAACTCTCGGGTAGAATTTTACGTTTGTTGTTTATCCCACTCCTTATGTGTGTGGTTTAACTCTCAAGTAGAGTTCTTCGTTTGTGAAACTCTTACTCCTGTGTAATGTTTAAATCTCGAATAGACTTCTTCGTTTGACATTATCCCACTCCTTTGATGTGTTGTTTATCTCTCGTGTGGTGTTGTTCGTTTGTTGTTTATCCCACTCGTTTTATGTTTTGTTTAACTCTCAAGTAGAGTTTTTCATTTTGTTATTTTATTACCCCTCCGTTGTTATTTAAATCTCAAATTGACTTCTCCATTTGTAATTATCCCACTCCTTTATTGTGTTTTTTAACTCTCGAGTAGAATTTTACATTTGTTGTTTATCCCACTCCGTATGTGTGTGGTTTGACTCTCAAGTAGAGTTCTTCGTTTGTGATACTCTTACTCCATCTGTGTATAGTTTAAATCTCGAATAGACTTCTTCGTTTGACATTATCCCACTCCTTTGATGTGTATAGTTTAAATCTCGAGTGGTGTTTTTCATTTGTTGTTTATCCCATTCCTTTTATGTTTTGTTTAACTCTCAAGTAGAGTTTTTCGTTTGTGATTTTATTACCCCTCCGATGTGTTGTTTAAATCTCAAATTAACTTCTCCATTTGTAATCATCCCACTCTTTTATTGCGTTGTTTAACTCTCGAGTAGAATTTTACATTTGTTGTTTATCCCACTCCTTATGTGTGTGGTTCAACTCTCAAGTAGAGTTTTTCATTCGTTATTTTATTACCCCTCCGATGTATTGTTTAAATCTCAAATTGACTTCTCCATTTGAATTTATCCCACTCCTTTATTCTGTTGTTTAACTCTCGGGTAGAATTTTACGTTTGTTGTTTATCCCACTCCTTATGTGTGTGGTTTAACTCTCAAGTTGAGTTCTTCGTTTGTGAAACTCCGTCTGTCTAATGTTTAAATATCGAATAGACTTCTTCGTTTGATATTATCCCACTCCTTTGATGTGTTGTTTATCTCTCGAGTGGTGTTGTTCGTTTGTTGTTCATCCCACTCCTTTTGTGTATTGTTTAACTCTCAAGTAGAGTTTTTCGTTTGTTATTTTATTACCCCTCCGATGTGTTGTTTAAATCTCAAATTGACTTCTCCATTTGTAATTATCCGACTCCTTTATTTTGTTGTTTAACTCTCGAGTAGAATTTGACATTTGTTGTTTATCCCACTCCTTATGTGTGTGATTTAACTCTCAAGTAGAGTTCTTCGTTTGTGAAACTCTTACTCCTTCTGTGTAATGTTTAAATCTCGAATAGACTTCTTCGTTTGAGATTATCCCACTCCTTTGATGTGTTGTTTATCTCTCGAGTGGTGTTGTACGTTTGTTGCTTATCCCGCTCCTTTTATGTTTTGTTTAACTCTCATGTAGAGTTTTTCGTTTGTTATTTTATTACCCCTCCGATGTGTTGTTTAAATCTCAAATTGACTTCTCCATTTCTAATTATCCCACTCCTTTATTGTGTTTTTTAACTCTCGAGTAGAATTTTACATTAGTTGTTTAAACTACCCTGTATGTGTGTGGTTCGACTCTCAAGTAGAGTTCTTCGTTTGTGATACTCTTACTCCATCTGTGTATAGTTTAAATCTCGAATAGACTTCTTCGTTTGACATTATCCCACTCCTTTGATATGTTGTTTATCTCTCGTGTGGTGTTGTACGTTTGTTGTTTATCCCGCTCCTTTTATGTTATGTTTAACTCTCAAGTAGAGTTTTTCGTTTGTTATTTATTACCCCTCCGATGTGTTGTTTAAATCTCAAAATTGACTTCTCCATTTGTAATTATCCCACTCCTTTATTGTGTTTTTTTAACTCTCGAATAGAATTTTACATTTGTTGTTTAAACTACCCTGTATGTGTGTGGTTCGACTCTCAAGTAGAGTTCTTCGTTTGTGATACTCTTACTCCATCTGTGTATAGTTTAAATCTCGAATAGACTTCTTCGTTTGACGTTATCCCACTCCTTTGATATGTTGTTTATCTCTCGTGTGGTGTTGTACGTTTGTTGTTTATCCCGCTCCTTTTATGTTTTGTTTAACTCTCAAAAGAGTTTTTCGTTTGTTATTTATTACCCCTCCGATGTGTTGTTTAAATCTCAAATTGACTTCTCCATTTGTAATTATCCCACTCCTTTATTGTGTTTTTTAACTCTCGAATAGAATTTTACATTTGTTGTTTATCCACCCCTTATGTGTGTGGTTCGACTCTCAAGTAGAGTTCTTCGTTGTGATACTCTTACTCCATCATGTATAGTTTAAATCTCGAATAGACTTCTTCGTGACGTTATCCTCTCCTTTGATGTGTTGTTTATCTCTCGAGTGGTGTTGTTCGTTTGTTGTTTATCCCACTCCTTTTATGTTTTGTTTAACTCTCAAGTAGTGTTTTTCGTTTGTGATTTTATTACCCCTCCGATGTGTTGTTTAAATCTCAAATTAACTTCTCCATTTGTAATTATCCCACTCTTTTATTGTGTTGTTTAACTCTTGAGTAGGATTTTGGATTTGTTCTTTATCCCACTCCTTATGTGTGTGTTTAACTCTCAAGTAGAGTTTTTCTTTGTTATTTTATTACCCTCCGATGTCTTGTTTAAATCTCAATTGACTTCTCCATTTGTAATTATCCCACTCCTTTATTGTGTTTTTAACTCTCGAATAGAATTTTACATTTGTTGTTTATCCCAATTGTATGTGTGGTTTGACTCTCAAGTAGAGTTCTTCGTTTGTGATACTCTTACTCCATCTGTGTATAGTTTAAATCTCGAATAGACTTCTTCGTTTGACATTATCCCACTCCTTTGATGTGCTGTTTATCTCTCGAGTGGTGTTGTTCGTTTGTTGTTTATCCCACTCCTTTTATGTTTTGTTTAACTCTCAAGTAGAGTTTTTCGTTTGTGATTTTATTACCCCTCCGATGTGTTGTTTAAATCTCAAATTAACTTCTCCATTTGTAATCATCCCACTCTTTTATTGCGTTGTTTAACTCTCGAGTAGAATTTTACATTTGTTGTTTATCCCACTCCTTATGTGTGTGGTTCAACTCTCAAGTAGAGTTTTTCATTCGTTATTTTATTACCCCTCCGATGTATTGTTTAAATCTCAAATTGACTTCTCCATTTGAATTTATCCCACTCCTTTATTGTGTTGTTTAACTCTCGGGTAGAA
The DNA here is from genome assembly GCA_026545765.1 of Plantago major. Taxonomy (NCBI): domain Eukaryota; kingdom Viridiplantae; phylum Streptophyta; class Magnoliopsida; order Lamiales; family Plantaginaceae; genus Plantago; species Plantago major. Next base: position 37,004,321 of record CM048843.1, on the reverse strand, counting down.
TTTTACGTTTGTTGTTTATCCCACTCCTTATGTGTGTGGTTTAACTCTCAAGTTGAGTTCTTCGTTTGTGAAACTCTTACTCCGTCTGTGTAATGTTTAAATCTCGAATAGACTTCTTCGTTTGACATTATCCCACTCATTTGATGTGTTGTTTATCTCTCGAGTGGTTTTGTTCGTTTGTTGTTTATCCCACTCCTTTTGTGTATTGTTTAACTCTCAAGTAGAGTTTTTCGTTTGTTATTTTATTACCCCTCCGATGTGTTGTTTAAATCTCAAATTGACTTCTCCATTTGTAATTATCCGACTCCTTTATTTTGTTGTTTAACTCTCGAGTAGAATTTTACATTTGTTGTTTATCCCACTCCGTATGTGTGTGGTTTGACTCTCAAGTAGAGTTCTTCGTTTGTGATACTCTTACTCCATTTGTGTATAGTTTAAATCTCGAATAGACTTCTTCGTTTGACATTATCCCACTCCTTTGATGTGCTGTTTATCTCTCGAGTGGTGTTGTTCGTTTGTTGTTTATCCCACTCCTTTTATGTTTTGTTTAACTCTCAAGTAGAGTTTTTCGTTTGTGATTTTATTACCCCTCCGATGTGTTGTTTAAATCTCAAATTAAGTTCTCCATTTGTAATCATCACACATTTTTACTGCGTTGTTTAACTCTCGAGTAGAATTTTACATTTGTTGTTTATCCCACTCCTTATGTGTGTGGTTCAACTCTCAAGTAGAGTTTTTCTTTCGTTATTTTATTACCCCTCCGATGTATTGTTTAAATCTCAAATTGACTTCTCCATTTGTAATTATCCCACTCCTTTATTGTGTTGTTTAACTCTCGGGTAGAATTTTACGTTTGTTGTTTATCCCACTCCTTATGTGTGTGGTTTAACTCTCAAGTAGAGTTCTTCGTTTGTGAAACTCTTACTCCTTCTGTGTAATGTTTAAATCTCGAATAGACTTATTCATTTGACATTATCCCACTCTTTTGATGTGCTGTTTATCTCTCGAGTGGTGTTGCATTTGTTGTTTATCCCACCCGTTTGTGTTGATTAACTCTCAAGTAGAGTTTTATTTGTTATTTTATTACCCTCCGATGTGTTGTTTAAATCTCAAATTGACTTCTCCATTTGTAATTATCCGACTCCTTTATTTTGTTGTTTAACTCTCGAGTAGAATTTGACATTTGTTGTTTATCCCACTCCTTATGTGTGTGATTTAACTCTCAAGTAGAGTTCTTCGTTTGTCATACACTTACTCCTTCTGTGTATTGTTTAAATCTCGAATAGACTTCTTCGTTTGACATTATCGCACTCCTTTGATATGTTGTTTATCTCTCGAGTGGTGTTGTTCGTTTGTTGTTTATCCCACTCCTTTTTTGTATTGTTTAACTCTCAAGTAGAGTTTTTCGTTCGTTATTTTATTACCCCTCCGATGTATTGTTTAAATCTCAAATTGACTTCTCCATTTGTAATTATCCCACTCCTTTATTGTGTTGTTTAACTCGGGTAGAATTTTACGTTTGTTGTTTATGCCACTCCTTATGTGTGTGGTTTTACTCTCAAGTAGAGTTCTTCGTTTGTGAAACTCTTACTCCTTCTGTGTAATGTTTAAATCTCGAATAGACTTCTTCGTTTGACATTATCCCACTCCTTTGATGTGTTGTTTATCTCTCGTGTGGTGTTGTTCGTTTGTTGTTTATCCCACTCCTTTTATGTTTTGTTTAACTCTCAAGTAGAGTTTTTCGTTTGTTATTTTATTACCCCTCCGTTGTTGTTTAAATCTCAAATTGACTTCTCCATTTGTAATTATCCCACTCGTTTATTGTGTTTTTTAACTCTCGAGTAGAATTTTACATTTGTTATTTATCCCAATTGTATGTGTGTTTTGACTCTGAAGTAGAGTTCTTCGTTTGTGATACTCTTACTCCATCTGTGTATAGTTTAAATCTCGAATAGACTTCTTCGTTTGACGTTATCCCACTCATTTGATGTGCTGTTTATCTCTCGAGTGGTGTTGTTCGTTTGTTGTTTATCCCACTCCTTTTATGTTTTGTTTAACTCTCAAGTAGAGTTTTTCGTTTGTGATTTTATTACCCCTCCGATGTGTTGTTTAAATCTCAAATTAACTTCTCCATTTGTAATCATCCACTCTTTTATTGTGTTGTTTAACTCTTGAGTAGAATTTTAGATTTGTTGTTTATCCCACTCCTTATGTGTGTGATTCGGCTCTCAAGTAGAGTTTTTCTTTCGTTATTTTATTACCCCTCCGATGTATTGTTTAAATCTCGAATTGACTTCTCCATTTGTAATTATCCCACTCCTTTATTGTCTTGTTTAACTCTCGGGTAGAATTTTACGTTTGTTGTTTATCCCACTCCTTATGTGTGTGGTTTAACTCCCAAGTATAGTTCTTCGTTTGTGAAACTCTTACTCCTTCCGTGTAATATTTAAATCTCGAATAGACTTCTTCGTTTGACATTATCCCACTCCTTTGATGTGTTGTTTATCTCTCGGGTGGTGTTGTTCGTTTGTTGTTATCCCACTCCGTTTGTGTATTGATTAACTCTCAAGTAGAGTTTTTTATTTGTTATTTTGTTACCCCTCCGATGTGTTGTTTAAATCTCAAATTGACTTCTCCATTTGTAATTATCCGACTCCTTTATTTTGTTGTTTATCTCTCGAGTAGAATTTGACATTTGTTGTTTATCCCACTCCTTATGTGTGTGGTTTAAGTATCAAGTAGAGTTCTTCGCATGTGAAACTCTTACTCCTTCTGTGTAATGTTTATATCTCGAATAGACTTCTTCGTTTGACATTATCCCACTCCTTTGATGTGTTGTTTATCTCTCGAGTGGTGTTGTACATTTGTTGCTTATCCCGCTCCTTTTATGTTTTGTTTAACTCTCATGTAGAGTTTTACGTTTGTTATTTTATTACCCCTCCGATGTATTGTTTAAATCTCAAATTGACTTCTCCATTTCTAATTATCCCACTCCTTTATTGTGTTTTTTAACTCTCGAGTAGAATTTTACATTTGTTGTTTATCCCACCCGTATGTGTGTGGTTTGACTCTCAAGTAGAGTTCTTCGTTTGTGATACTCTTACTCCATCTGTGTATAGTTTAAATCTCGAATAGACTTCTTCGTTTGACATTATCCCACTCCTTTGATATGTTGTTTATCTCTCGTGTGGTGTTGTACGTTTGTTGTTTATCCCGCTCCTTTTATGTTTTGTTTAACTCTCAAGTAGAGTTTTTCGTTTGTTATTTATTACCCCTCCGATGTGTTGTTTAAATCTCAAATTGACTTCTCCATTTGTAATTATCCCACTCCTTTATTGTGTTTTTTAACTCTCGAATAGAATTTTACATTTGTTGTTTAAACCACCCCGTATGTGTGGTTTAACTCTCAAGTAGAGTTCTTCGTTTGTGATACTCTTACTCCATCTGTGTATAGTTTAAATCTCGAATAGACTTCTTCGTTTGACATTATCCCACTCCTTTGATGTGTTGTTTATCTCTCGAGTGGTGTTGTTCGTTTGTTGTTTATCCCACTCCTTTTATGTTTTGTTTAACTCTCAAGTAGAGTTTTTCGTTTGTGATTTTATTACCCCTCCGATGTGTTGTTTAAATCTCAAATTAACTTCTCCATTTGTAATTATCCCACTCTTTATTGTGTTTTAACTCTTGGTAGAGGATTTTGGATTTGTTATTTATCCCACTCCTTATGTGTGTGGTTCAACTCTCAAGTAGAGTTTTTCTTTCGTTATTTTATTACCCCTCCGATGTATTGTTTAAATCTCGAATTGACTTCTCCATTTGTAATTATCCCACTCCTTTATTGTGTTGTTTAACTCTCGGGTAGAATTTTACGTTTGTTGTTTATCCCACTCCTTATGTGTGTGGTTTAACTCTCAAGTAGAGTTCTTCGTTTGTGAAACTCTTACTCCTTCTATGTAATGTTTAAATCTCGAATAGACTTCTTCGTTTGACATTATCCCACTCCTTTGATGTGTTGTTTATCTCTCGAGTGGTGTTGTTCGTTTGTTGTTTATCCCACTCCTTTTGTGTATTGTTTAACTCTCAAGTAGAGTTTTTCGTTTGTTATTTTACTACCCCTGCGATTTGTTGTTTAAATCTCAAATTGACTTCTCCATTTGTAATTATCCCACTCCTTTACTGTGTTTTTTTAACTCTCGAGTAGAATTTTACATTTGTTGTTTATCCCACTCCGTATGTGTGTGTTTTGACTCTAAAGTAGAATTCTTCGTTTGTGATACTCTTACTCCATCTGTGTATAGTTTAAATCTCGAATAGACTTCTTCGTTTGACGTTATCCCACTCCTTTGATGTGCTGTTTATCTCTCGAGTGGTGTTGTTCGTTTGTTGTTTATCCCACTCCTTTTATGTTTTGTTTAACTCTCAAGTAGAGTTTTTCGTTTGTGATTTTATTACCCCTCCGATGTGTTGTTTAAATCTCAAATTAACTTCTCCATTTGTAATCATCCACTCTTTTATTGTGCTGTTTAACTCTTGAGTAGAATTTTAGATTTGTTGTTTATCTCCTTATGTGTGTCGTTCAGCTCTCAAGTAGAGTTTTTCTTTCGTTATTTTATTACCCCTCCGATGTATTGTTTAAATCTCGAATTGACTTCTCCATTTGTAATTATCCCACTCCTTTATTGTGTTGTTTAACTCTCGGGTAGAATTTTACGTTTGTTGTTTATCCCACTCCTTATGTGTGTGGTTTAACTATCAAGTAGAGTTCTTCGCATGTGAAACTCTTACTCCTTCTTTGTAATGTTTATATCTCGAATAGACTTCTTCGTTTGACATTATCCCACTCCTTTGATGTGTTGTTTATCTCTCGAGTGGTGTTGTACGTTTGTTGCTTATCCCGCTCCTTTTATGTTTTGTTTAACTCTCAAGTAGAGTTTTTCGTTTGTTATTTTATTACCCCTCCGATGTGTTGTTTAAATCTCAAATTGACTTCTCCATTTCTAATTATCCCACTCCTTTATTGTGTTTTTTAACTCTTGAGTAGAATTTTACATTTGTTGTTTAAACTACCCTGTATGTGTGTGGTTCGACTCTCAAGTAGAGTTCTTCGTTTGTGATACTCTTACTCCATCTGTGTATAGTTTAAATCTCGAATAGACTTCTTCGTTTGACATTATCCCACTCCTTTGATGTGTTGTTTATCTCTCGTGTGGTGTTGTACGTTTGTTGTTTATCCCGCTCCTTTTATGTTTTGTTTAACTCTCAAGTAGAGTTTTTCGTTTGTTATTTATTACCCCTCCGATGTGTTGTTTAAATCTCAAATTGACTTCTCCATTTGTAATCATCCACTCTTTTATTGTGCTGTTTAACTCTTGAGTAGAATTTTACATTTGTTGTTTATCCCACTCCGTATGTGTGTGGTTCAGCTCTCAAGTAGAGTTTTTCTTTCGTTATTTTATTAACCCTCCGATGTATTGTTTAAATCTCGAATAGATTTCTTTGTTTGACATTATCCCACTCCTTTGATGTGTTGTTTATCTCTCGAGTGGTGTTGTTTGTTTGTTGTTTATCCCACTCCGTTTGTGTATTGTTTAACTCTCAAGTAGAGTTTTTTATTTGTTATTTTGTTAGCCCTCCGATGTGTTGTTTAAATCTCAAATTGACTTCTCCATTTGTAATTATCCGACTCCTTTATTTTGTTGTTTATCTCTCGAGTAGAATTTGACATTTGTTGTTTATCCCACTCCTTATGTTTGTGGTTTAACTATCAAGTAGAGTTCTTCGCTTGTGAAACTCTTACTCCTTCTGTGTAATGTTTAAATCTCGAATAGACTTCTTCGTTTGACATTATCCCACTCCTTTGATGTGTTTTTTATCTCTCGAGTGGTGTTGTTTGTTTGTTGTTTATCCCACTCCGTTTGTGTATTGTTTAACTCTCAAGTAGAGTTTTTCGTTTGTTATTTTATTACCCCTCCGATGTGTTGTTTAAATCTCAAATTGACTTCTCCATTTCTAATTATCCCACTCCTTTATTGTGTTTTTTAACTCTCGAGTAGAATTTTACATTTGTTGTTTAAACCACCCGGTATGTGTGTGGTTCGACTCTCAAGTAGAGTTCTTCGTTTGTGATACTCTTACTCCATTTGTGTATAGTTTAAATCTCGAATAGACTTCTTCGTTTGACGTTATCCCACTCCATTGATGTGTTGTTTATCTCTCGAGTGGTGTTGTTCGGTTGTTGTTTATCCCACTCCTTTTATGTTTTGTTTAACTCTCTAGTAGTGTTTTTCGTTTGTGATTTTATTACCCCTCCGATGTGTTGTTTAAATCTCAAATTAACTTCTCCATTTGTAATTATCACACTCTTTTATTGTGCTGTTTAACTCTTGAGTAGGATTTTGGATTTGTTCTTTATCCCACTCCTTATGTGTGCGGTTCAGCTCTCAAGTAGAGTTTTTCTTTCGTTATTTTATTACCCCTCCGATGTATTGTTTAAATCTCGAATTGACTTCTCCATTTGTAATTATCCCACTCCTTTATTGTGTTGTTTAACTCTCGGGTAGAATTTTACGTTTGTTGTTTATCCCACTCCTTATGTGTGTGGTTTAACTCTCAAGTAGAGTTCTTCGTTTGTGAAACTCTTACTCCTTCTGTGTAATATTTAAATCTCGAATAGACTTCTTCGTTTGACATTATCCCACTCCTTTGATGTGTTGTTTATCTCTCGAGTGGTGTTGTTCGTTTGTTGTTTATCCCACTCCTTTTGTGTATTGTTTAACTCTCAAGTAGGGTTTTTCGTTTGTTATTTTATTACCCCTCCGATGTGTTGTTTAAATCTCAAATTGTCTTCTCCATTTGTAATTATCTCACTCCTTTATTGTGTTTTTTTAACTCTCGAGTAGAATTTTACATTTGTTGTTTATCCCACTCCGTATGTGTGTGTTTTGACTCTGAAGTAGAGTTCTTCGTTTGTGATACTCTTACTCCATCTGTGTATAGTTTAAATCTCGAATAGACTTCTTCGTTTGACATTATCCCACTCCTTTGATGTGTTGTTTATCTCTCGTGTGGTGTTGTACGTTTGTTGTTTATCCCGCTCCTTTTTTGTTTGTTTTAACTCTCAAGTAGAGTTTTTCGTTTGTTATTTATTATCCCTCCGATGTGTTGTTTAAATCTCAAATTGACTTCTCTATTTGTAATTATCCCACTCCTTTGTTGTGTTTTTTAACTCTCGAATAGAATTTTACATTTGTTGTTTAAACCACCCCGTATGTGTGTGGTTCGACTCTCAAGTGGAGTTTTTCGTTTGTGATACTCTTACTCCATCTGTGTATAGTTTAAATCTCGAATAGACTTCTTCGTTTGACGTTATCCCACTCCTTTGATGTGCTGTTTATCTCTCGAGTGGTGTTGTTCGTTTGTTGTTTATCCCACACCTTTTATGTTTTGTTTAACTCTCCAGTAGAGTTTTTCGTTTGTGATTTTATTACCCCTCCGATGTGTTGTTTAAATCTCAAATTAACTTCTCCATTTGTAATCATCCCACTCTTTTATTGTGCTGTTTAACTCTCGAGTAGAATTTTAGATTTGTTGTTTATCCCACTCCTTATGTGTGTGGTTCAGCTTTCAAGTAGAGTTTTTCGTTTGTTATTTATTACCCCTCCGATGTGTTGTTTAAATCTCAAATTGACTTCTCCATTTGTAATTATCCCACTCCTTTATTGTGTTTTTTAACTCTCGAATTGAATTTTACATTTGTTGTTTAAACCACCCCGTATGTGTGTGGTTCGACTCTCAAGTGGAGTTCTTCGTTTGTGATACTCTTACTCCATCTGTGTATAGTTTAAATCTCGAATAGACTTCTTCGTTTGACGTTATCCCACTCCTTTGATGTGCTGTTTATCTCTCGAGTGGTGTTGTTCGTTTGTTGTTTATCCCACTCCTTTTATGTTTTGTTTAACTCTCAAGTAGAGTTTTTCGTTTGTGATTTTACTACCCCTCCGATGTGTTGTTTACATCTCAAATTAACTTCTCCATTTGTAATCATCCCACTCTTTTATTGTGCTGTTTAACTCTTGAGTAGAATTTTAGATTTGTTGTTTATCCCACTCCTTATGTGTGTGGTTCAGCTCTCAAGTAGAATTTTTCTTTCGTTATTTCATTACCCCTCCGATGTATTGTTTAAATCTCGAATAGACTTCTCCATTTGTAATTATCCCACTCCTTTATTGTGTTGTTTAACTCTCGGGTAGAATTTTACGTTTGTTGTTTATCCCACTCCTTATGTGTGTGGTTTAACTCTCAAGTACAGTTCTTCGTTTGTGAAACTCTTACTCCTTCTGTGTAATATTTAAATCTCGAATAGACTTCTTCGTTCGACATTATCCCACTTCTTTGATGTGTTGTTTATCTCTCGAGTTGTGTTGTTCGTTTGTTGTTTATCCCACTCCGTTTGTGTATTGTTTAACTCCCAAGTAGAGTTTTTTATTTGTTATTTTGTTACCCCTCCGATGTGTTGTTTAAATCTCAAATTGACTTCCCCATTTGTAATTATCCGACTCCTTTATTTTGTTGTTTATCTCTCGAGTCGAATTTTACATTTGTTGTTTATCCCACTCCGTATGTGTGTGGTTTGACTCTCAAGTAGAGTTCTTCGTTTGTGATACTCTTACTCCATCTGTGTATAGTTTAAATCTCGAATAGACTTCTTTGTTTGACATTATCCCACTCCTTTGATGTGCTGTTTATCTCTCGAGTGGGGTTGTTCGTTTGTTGTTTATCCCACTCCTTTTATGTTTTGTTTAACTCTCAAGTAGAGTTTTTTCGTTTGTGATTTTATTACCCCTCCGATGTGTTGTTTAAATCTCAAATTAATTTCTCCATTTGTAATCATCCCACTCTTTTATTGCGTTGTTTAACTCTCGAGTAGAATTTTACATTTGTTGTTTATCCCACTCCTTATGTGTGTGGTTCAGCTCTCAAGTAGAGTTTTTCTTTCGTTATTTTATTACCCCTCCGATGTATTGTTTAAATCTCGAATTGACTTCTCCATTTGTAATTATCCCACTCCTTTATTGTGTTGTTTAACTCCTGGGTAGAATTTTACGTTTGTTGTTTATCCCATTCCTTATGTGTGTGGTTTAACTCTCAAGTAGAGTTCTTCGTTTGTGAAACTCTTACTTCTTCTGTGTAATGTATAAATCTCGAATAGACTTCTTCGTTTGACATTATGCCACTCCTTTGATGTGTTGTTTATCTCTCGAGTGGTGTTGTTCGTTTGTTGTTTATCCCACTTCTTTTGTGTATTGTTTAACTCTCAAGTAGAGTTTTTTATTTGTTATTTTGTTACCCCTCCGATGTGTTGTTTAAATCTCAAATTGACTTCTCCATTTGTAATTATCCGACTCCTTTATTTTGTTGTTTATCTCTCGAGTAGAATTTGACATTTGTTGTTTATCCCACTCCTTATGTGTTTGGTTTAACTCTCAAGTAGAGTTCTTAGTTTGTGAAATTCTTACTCCTTCTGTGTAATGTTTAAATCTCGAATAGACTTCTTCGTTTGACATTATCCCACTCCTTTGATGTGTTGTTTATCTCTCGTGTGGTGTTGTACGTTTGTTGTTTATCCCAGTCCTTTTATGTTTTGTTTAACTCTCAAGTAGAGTTTTTCGTTTGTTATTTTATTACCCCTCCGATGTGTTGTTTAAATATCAAATTGAGTTCTCCATTTCTAATTATCCCACTCCTTTATTGTGTTTTTTAACTCGCGAATAGAATTTTACATTTGTTGTTTAAACCACCCTGTATGTGTGTGGTTCGACTCTCGAGTAGAGTTCTTCGTTTTGATACTCTTACTCGATCTGTGTATATTTTAAATCTCGAATAGACTTCTTCGTTTGACATTATCCCACTCCTTTGATGTGTTGTTTATCTCTCGTGTGGTGTTGTACGTTTGTTGTTTATCCCGCTCCTTTTATGTTTTGTTTAACTCTCAAGTAGAGTTATTCGTTTGTTATTTATTACCCCTCCGATGTGTTGTTTAAATCTCAAATTGACTTCTCCATTTCTAATTATCCCACTCCTTTATTGTGTTTGTTAACTCTCGAGTAGAATTTTACATTTGTTGTTTAAACCACCCTGTATGTGTGTGGTTCGACTCTCGAGTAGAGTTCTTCGTTTTGATACTCTTACTCGATCTGTGTATATTTTAAATCTCGAATAGACTTCTTCGTTTGACATTATCCCACTCCTTTGATGTGTTGTTTATCTCTCGTGTGGTATGTCGTTTGTTGTTTATCCCGCTCCTTTTATTTTTTGTTTAACTCTCAAGTAGAGTTATTCGTTTGTTATTTATTACCCCTCCGATGTGTTGTTTAAATCTCAAATTGACTTCTCCATTTCTAATTATCCCACTCCTTTATTGTGTTTTTTAACTCTCGAGTAGAATTTTACATTTGTTGTTTAAACCACCCTGTATGTGTGTGGTTCGACTCTCGAGTAGAGTTCTTCGTTTTGATACTCTTACTCGATCTGTGTATATTTTAAATCTCGAATAGACTTCTTCGTTTGACATTATCCCACTCCTTTGATGTGTTGTTTATCTCTCGTGTGGTGTTGTACGTTTGTGGTTTATCCCGCTCCTTTTATGTTTTGTTTAACTCTCAAGTAGAGTTATTCGTTTGTTATTTATTACCCCTCCGATGTGTTGTTTAAATCTCAAATTGACTACTCCATTTCTAATTATCCCACTCCTTTATTGTATTTTTTAACTCTCGAGTAAAATTTTACATTTGTTGTTTAAACAACCCTGTATGTGTGTGGTTCGACTCTCGAGTAGAGTTCTTCGTTTTGATACTCTTACTCCATCTGTGTATAGTTTAAATCTCGAATAGACTTCTTCGTTTGACTTTATCCCACTCCTTTGATGTGTTGTTTATCTCTCGTGTGGTGTTGTACGTTTGTTGTTTATCCCAGTCCTTTTATGTTTTGTTTAACTCTCAAGTAGAGTTTTTCGTTTGTTATTTTATTACCCCTCCGATGTGTTGTTTAAATATCAAATTGACTTCTCCATTTCTAATTATCCCACTCCTTTATTGTGTTTTTTAACTCTCGAGTAGAATTTTACATTTGTTGTTTAAACCACCCTGTATGTGTGTGGTTCGACTCTCGAGTAGAGTTCTTCGTTTTGATACTCTTACTCCATCTGTGTATAGTTTAAATCTCGAATAGACTTCTTCGTTTGACATTAACCCACTCCTTTGATGTGTTGTTTATCTCTCGTGTGGTGTTGTACGTTTGTTCTTTATCCCGCTCCTTTTATTTTTTGTTTAACTCTCAAGTAGAGTTATTCGTTTGTTATTTATTACCCCTCCGATGTGTTGTTTAAATCTCAAATTGACTACTCCATTTCTAATTATCCCACTCCTTTATTGTATTTTTTAACTCTCGAGTAGAATTTTACATTTGTTGTTTAAACAACCCTGTATGTGTGTGGTTCGACTCTCGAGTAGAGTTCTTCGTTTTGATACTCTTACTCCATCTGTGTATAGTTTAAATCTCGAATAGACTTCTTCGTTTGACATTATCCCACTCCTTTGATGTGTTGTTTATCTCTCGTGTGGTGTTGTACGTTTGTTGTTTATCCCAGTCATTTTATGTTTTGTTTAACTCTCAAGTAGAGTTTTTCGTTTGTTATTTATTACCCCTCCGATGTGTTGTTTAAATCTCAAATTGACTTCTCCATTTCTAATTATCCCACTCCTTTATTGTGTTTTTTAACTCTCGAGTAGAATTTTACATTTGTTGTTTAAACCACCCCGTATGTGTGTGGTTCGACTCTCAAGTAGAGTTCTTCGTTTGTGATACTCTTACTCCATCTGTGTATAGTTTAAATCTCGAATAGACTTCTTCGTTTGACATTATCCCACTCCTTTGATGTGTTGTTTATCTCTCGTGTGGTGTTGTACGTTTGTTGTTTATCCCGCTCCTTTTATGTTTTGTTTAACTCTCAAGTAGAGTTATTCGTTTGTTATTTATTACCCCTCCGATGTGTTGTTTAAATCTCAAATTGACTACTCCATTTCTAATTATCCCACTCCTTTATTGTATTTTTTAACTCTCGAGTAGAATTTTACATTTGTTGTTTAAACAACCCTGTATGTGTGTGGTTCGACTCTCGAGTAGAGTTCTTCGTTTGTGATACTCTTACTCCATCTGTGTATAGTTTAAATCTCGAATAGACTTCTTCGTTTGACATTATCCCACTCCTTTGATGTGTTGTTTATCTCTCGTGTGGTGTTGTACGTTTGTTGTTTATCCCAGTCCTTTTATGTTTTGTTTAACTCTCAAGTAGAGTTTTTCGTTTGTTATTTTATTACCCCTCCGATGTGTTGTTTAAATATCAAATTGACTTCTCCATTTCTAATTATCCCACTCCTTTATTGTGTTTTTTAACTCTCGAGAAGAATTTTACATTTGTTGTTTAAACCACCCTGTATGTGTGTGGTTCGACTCTCGAGTAGAGTTCTTCGTTTTGATACTCTTACTCCATCTGTGTATAGTTTAAATCTCGAATAGACTTCTTCGTTTGACATTATCCCACTCCTTTGATGTGTTGTTTATCTCTCGTGTGGTGTTGTACGTTTGTTGTTTATCCCGCTCCTTTTATTTTTTGTTTAACTCTCAAGTAGAGTTATTCGTTTGTTATTTATTACCCCTCCGATGTGTTGATTAAATCTCAAATTGACTTCTCCATTTCTAATTATCCCACTCCTTTATTGTGTTTTTTAACTCTCGAGTAGAATTTTACATTTGTTGTTTAAACCACCCCATATGTGTGTGGATCGACTCTCAAGTAGAGTTCTTCGTTTGTGATACTCTTACTGCATCTGTGTATAGTTTAAATCTCGAATAGACTTCTTCGTTTGACGTTATCCCACTCCTTTGATGTGATGTTTATCTCTCGAGTGGTGTTGTTCGTTTGTTGTTTATCCCACTCCTTTTATGTTTTGTTTAACTCTCAAGTAGAGTTTTTCGTTTGTGATTTTATTACCCCTCCGATGTGTTGTTTAAATCTCAAATTAACTTCTCCATTTGTAATCATCCCACTGTTTTATTGTGTTGTTTAACTCTCGAGTAGAATTTTAGATTTGTTGTTTATCCCACTCCTTATGTGTGTGGTTCAGCTCTCAAGTAGAGTTTTTCTTTCGTTATTTTATTACCCCTCCGATGTATTGTTTAAATCTCGAATTGACTTCTACATTTGTAATCATCCCACTCCTTTATTGTGTTGTTTAACTCTCGGGTAGAATTTTACGTTTGTTGTTTATCCCACTCCTTATGTGTGTGGTTTAACTCTCAAGTAGAGTTCTTCGTTTGTGAAACTCTTACTCCTTCTGTGTAATGTTTAAATCTCGAATAGATTTCTTAGTTTGACATTATGCCACTCCTTTGATGTGTTGTTTATCTCTCGAGTGGTGTTGTTCGTTTGTTGTTTATCCCACTCCTTTTGTGTATTGTTTAACTCTCAAGTAGAGTTTTTTGTTTGTTATTTTGTTACCCCTCCGATGTGTTGTTTAAATCTCAAATTGAATTCTCCATTTGTAATTATCCGACTCCGTTATTTTATTGTTTATCTCCCGAGTAGAATTTGACATTTGTTGTTTATCCCACTCCTTATGTGTGTGGTTTAACTCTCAAGTAGAGTTCTTCGCTTGTGAAACTCTTACTCCTTCTGTGTAATGTTTAAATTTCGAATAGACTTCTTCGTTTGACATTATCCCACTCCTTTGATGTGTTGTTTATCTCTCGAGTGGTGTTGTTCGTTTGTTGTTTATCCCACTCCTTTTGTGTATTGTTTAACTCTAAAGTAGAGTTTTTTGTCTGTTATTTTGTTACCCCTCCGATGTGTTGTTTAAATCTCAAATTGACTTCTCCATTTGTAATTATCCGACTCCTTTATTTTGTTGTTTATCTCTCGAGTAGAATTTGACATTTGTTGTTTATCCCACTCCTTATGTGTGTGGTTTAACTCTCAAGTAGAGTTCTTCGCTTGTGAAACTCTTACTCCTTCTGTGTAATGTTTAAATCTCGAATAGACTTCTTCGTTTGACATTATCCCAGTCCTTTGATGTGTTGTTTATCTCTCGAGTGGTGTTGTTCGTTTGTTGTTTATCCCACTCCTTTTGTGTATTGTTTAACTCTCAAGTAGAGTTTTTTGTTTGTTATTTTGTTACCCCTCCGATGTGTTGTTTAAATCTTAAATTGACTTCTCCATTTTTAATTATCCGACTCCTTTATTTTGTTGTTTATCTCTCGAGTAGAATTTGACATTTGTTGTTTATCCCACTCCTTATGTGTGTGGTTTAACTCTCAAGTAGAGTTCTTCGCTTTTGAAACTCTTACTCCTTCTGTGTAATGTTTAAATCTCGAATAGACTTCTTCGTTTGACATTATCCCACTCCTTTGATGTGTTGTTTATCTCTCGAGTGGTGTTGTTCGTTTGTTGTTTATCCCACTCCTTTTGTGTATTGTTTAACTCTCAAGTAGAGTTTTTTGTTTGTTATTTTGTTACCCCTCCGATGTGTTGTTTAAATTTTAAATTGACTTCTCCATTTGTAATTATCCGACTCCTTTATTTTGTTGTTTATCTCTCGAGTAGAATTTGACATTTGTTGTTTATCCCACTCCTTATGTGTGTGGTTTAACTCTCAAGTAGAGTTCTTCGCTTTTGAAACTCTTACTCCTTCTGTGTAATTTTTAAATCTCGAATAGACTTCTTCGTTTGACATTATCCCACTCCTTTGATGTGTTGTTTATATCTCGAGTGGTGTTGTTTGTTTGCTGTTTATCCCACTCCTTTTGTGTATTGTTTAACTCTCAAGTAGAGTTTTTTGTTTGTTATTTTGTTACCCCTCCGATGTGTTGTTTAAATCTCAAATTGACTTCTCCATTTGTAATTATCCGACTCCTTTATTTTGTTGTTTATCTCTCTAGTAGAATTTTACATTTGTTGTTTATCCCACTCCGTAGTGTGGTTTAACTCTTGAGTAGAGTTCTTCATTTGTGAAACTCTTACTCCTTCTGTGTAATGTTAAATCTCGAATAGACTTCTTCGTTTGACATTATCCCACTCCTTTGATGTGTTGTTTATCTCTCGAGTGGTGTTGTTCGTTTGTTGTTTATCCCACTCCTTTTATGTATTGTTTAACTCTCAAGTAAAGTTTTTTGTTTGTTATTTTGTTACCCCTCCGATGTGTTGTTTAAATCTCATATTGACTTCTCCATTTGTAATTATCCGACTCCTTTATTTTGTTGTTTATCTCTCGAGTAGAATTTGACATTTGTTGTTTATCCCACTCCTTATGTGTGTGGTTTAACTCTCAAGTAGAGTTCTTCGCTTTTGAAACTCTTACTCCTTCTGTGTAAAGTTTAAATCTCGAATAGACTTCTTCGTTTGACATTATCCCACTCCTTTGATGTGTTGTTTATATCTCGAGTGGTGTTGTTTGTTTGCTGTTTATCCCACTCCTTTTGTGTATTGTTTAACTCTCAAGTAGAGTTTTTTGTTTGTTATTTTGTTACCCCTCCGATGTGTTGTTTAAATCTCAAATTGACTTCTCCATTTGTAATTATCCGACTCCTTTATTTTGTTGTTTATCTCTCGAGTAGAATTTTACATTTGTTGTTTATCCCACTCCGTAGTGTGGTTTAACTCTCGAGTAGAGTTCTTCATTTGTGAAACTCTTACTCCTTCTGTGTAATGTTTAAATCTCGAACAGACTTCTTCGTTTGACATTATCCCACTCCTTTGATATGTTGTTTATCTCTCGAGTGGTGTTGTTCGTTTGTTGTTTATCCCACTCCTTGTATGTATTGTTTAACTCTCAAGTAAAGTTTTTTGTTTGTTATTTTGTTACCCCTCCGATGTGTTGTTTAAATCTCAAATTGACTTCTCCATTTGTAATTATCCGACTCCTTTATTTTGTTGTTTATCTCTCGAGTAGAATTTGACATTTGTTGTTTATCCCACTCCTTATGTGTGTGGTTTAACTCTCAAGTAGAGTTCTTCGCTTTTGAAACTCTTACTCCTTCTGTGTAAAGTTTAAATCTCGAATAGACTTCTTCGTTTGACATTATCCCACTCCTTTGATGTGTTGTTTATGTCTCGAGTGGTGTTGTTCGTTTGTTGTTTATCCCACTCCTTTTGTGTATTGTTTAACTCTCAAGTAGAGTTTTTCGTTTGTTATTTTATTACCCCTCCGATGTGTTGTTTAAATCTCAAATTGACTTCTACATTTGTAATTATCCGACTCATTTATTTTGTTGTTTATCTCTCGAGTAGAATTTTACATTTGTTATTTATCCCACTCCGTATGTGTGTGGTTTGACTCTCAAGTAGAGTTCTTCGTTTGTGATACTCTTACTCCATCTGTGTATAGTTTAAATCTCGAATAGACTTCTTTGTTTGACATTATCCCACTCCTTTGATGTGCTGTTTGTCTCTCGAGTGGTGTTGTTCGTTTGTTGTTTATCCCACTCCTTATGTGTATGGTTTAACTATCAAGTAGAGTTCTTCGTTTGTGAAACTCTTACTCCTTCTGTGTAATGTTTGAATCTCGAATATACTTCTTCGTTTGACATTATCCCACTCCTCTGATGTGTTGTTTATCTCTCGAGTGGTGTTGTACGTGTTGATACGGAAATATGTCCAATCCGTCATAAAGGACCTAGGAACGAATCCTAAGGCATCCCAAGTCATCCAATGGATCCGCGACACTTTGGTCCGAGCCAACGGTCTGATCCGGGCTGACCAACCATGGTCCGACCCACATTGAAAGAAAGGAACGAAGGATTTGGACCTACAAGGCCCGACCCGGAACCACGGGTCCAACCCACCTTGGTCCGAGCCTCTCTGGGAAAGGAGCATAGTGCTAAGTCAGTACCCTCTCCGACCCAAGGACTCCGATCCGGATGTCAACTCGGATCCAGCATGACCATCTCATATTGCAACCAAGCAAATGGGCTCCAAAGAGTGAGATGTCCGAACCCAGGAGCTCCGAATCGGAAGAGTTGGACAGGCAGGAGAACTTCCTCAGCTGACAACCAAATATGGTCCGGACCAGTCGTCCGGACCCATCTCTCCGAACCTAGGATCTCGGCAGAACTAGTCACATCCTCAAAAACTCTCCCAATAATGACCAAACTACCCCTAAAGCCCAAGATGGCATGGGCTAAAGCTTCATTATTGGGCTATGGGCCTCATATTAGCATTGGTGGCTCAATCGTAGCCTTACACTTGGCGCAATCCTAGCAAGGCCTTCCATTTTGATGATAGCCTATAAATAAGGCACACATCCCCACAAGTAAGTCATCTCACAAGTCACATCACGACCTCAATCCCGAATATTAGACAGAGTTGATCTTCAGTCACTCTCGAGTAAAGTCTCATCCCGGTTTGACACTTAGCAAACCGGGCACTAACCCCCCCCCCCCACTCAAGTGTGCAGGTCCTTACCGAAGCAGTTGGTCGCTGGTTCTTACGCCTTGGTCCTTACCTAGCAAGGAGCTTCTTACCTTGGCATCCATTAGTGGAGTTGAAATAAATCTAAGTAGTTGGGGAGTTACACCCTCAACATTTTGGCACCGTCTGTGGGAAACTTTACAAAAAGTCCCGTTCTCTTCAGTAATGGAAAGAACAAGAAGGTCCAAAAGAACCAACGCAACTGCCATTGGTACGCCTGCTCCAAGACAAAGGGGAAGACCTCTCACTAGAAGAGGTGGGGTAGCAAGAGTTTCAACAAGAGAAGTAATAGATGATCCAAGTGATGGCCATACCGCTAGTCTTTCTTCTGGCGAGGAAAGAGCCATTAATCCACCGATGAGATCCAGACACTTGGGGACGAAGGACAGGTTCCTCCGTCAGGAACACATGGTCCTCCTCCAGGAAGAAACTTTACCCTCCCGAATGGGCAGATCATTCGTCCTAGTGAGTTCGGGATGAATGAGAATCAGTTTGGCCTCTTACTCACCACTATTCAAGGATGCTTTGGATCAAATAACCTCCAGCCTCCTCAGCCACCCCGCCTACGCCGATCCCAAGGCAAGCCGAACCCGCTCAATCAAGAAATGAGCACCGTCCTATCCAACAAAGGCTGGGGGAACAAGCTCAACCAGAAGACCTGAGACATCTTCTCAATAGAAGAGCCGCTGCTTCTCATGAACAACGAGGGAGAAGTCCAGAGGTGCCACGAGTAGATGAAGTGGGAACCAGTCGGCGAGGAGCTCAACAACAAGCGCCTAGAGATCAAATGGCGGAAAGCATCCCGATAGTTCCAATCGGTGATCTTCCTCCAGATGTAGTCATCCCAGGATCGGTGAAAGGCGACGGTGAAAGGATCTACCTCCAACAGAAGGTGGTAGTTAAAACTCCCAACCCTCTGTGCGATGAGATCAAAAGAGAAAGAAAGCGCCCCGACTGTGTTATCCCAAACCTTGAGCATTACTATGGAGATACTTGCCCTGTAGGGCATCTTACTAGATACGAAAGTAAGATGGAAAGCAATGGACTCAACGACAACATGAAAGCTCTCAAATTTTCCACCACACTCTTTGGAGAAGCAATGGATTGGTGGACCTCACTACCTAATGGTTCCATCAAATATTATGCGGACATCGCCTCCCTTTTCTTGAAAAGGTTTGAGAAAGCAAAGAGAAGGAAGAGGTCAGTTGAGCACCTGGCAGGCATAATCCAGAAAGAGCATGAGGACCTTAGAACCTTCCTTGACCGCTTCAACGCTGAAGTACGACAGGTGGAGCCTCATAGCATCAAAGAGCGGGTCCGACAACTATATGCTAACACTTATAATGATGAGCTTAGAAGGAAGCTTTCCAACGAAGAAATCACCACTGAAAAGTACCTGGAAGATATCTGCGAAGGAGTCTTGTATGGAGAAGATTACCGAAGAAATGTCCCGATAAGAGCAGGGATAAAGAAGGGAAAGAACGGTCTGACAGAACTCCCTCCTCGTCGAGGGAAGTTCGAGCAAAAAGAGATCTCGGGGGCGGAAAGAATTCAGAGAGAAAGAACTCCACCTAGGAGATACGATATATACTACTCAACAGACCAAGATCCGACATCTTGCTTCTATTGTTCAAAAGGACTTAGATATACAATGGCCTAAACACATCAAGAGAAGAAGAAGAGTAAATTTTCTAAAGACTCATGTAGGTTCCTGGCGGAAAGGTCACCCATGAGGATTGCATCCGGTGAAGACGTAAATTGAAAGACTAGTGAGAAGTGGGAAGTTGAAAGAACCAATAGGCGAAGAAGAACCCTCCAGGCATAGAAAGAATGAGCAAAGAAGAGAGGAGCGTGATTCTGAACCTCCGACAGGATCTTTACCACCACCTCCGGTAAAATCCCACCTCGGCATGCCCAAAGATACCAAGGGTACCGCGAGGATACTGAAATGGAGAACCTCCCTTTACAATTGGAATTATCAACGCCATTGCGGGAGGACCAACAGGGGAGATAGCGAAATGCGAGGAAAGGACCGCAACACTTGAGACACAACGACAGAGCTTACGGCCCACCAGCCTTAAAAGGCACAAATGCAATCACCTTTGACGATAGCGAGATCCCCCCACCAACGTCTGGCGGAGGAGATCTCAAGGACCCCGATGTCCCTTTGGTTGTTTCTCTAGTGATTGCCACTTACAAGGTGAACAAGGTACTAATCGACACAGGAAGCTCCTCCAATGTCATATCCAAAAGGACCGTGGAGCAAATGCACCTGGGGCAAATACAATATGGATGAGTATACACTTCATTGGTAGGTTTTGGAGGGTCTGTAGTACGCCCCATTGGAAGTATACCACTACAAGTCTCTATGGGCACCTTTCCGACAAGGGTGACCAAGACAATCCTCTTCGTGGTAGTAGATAGCACCTTCGACTATAACGTGATCTTGGGCCGCCCGGGACTTAACCAATTCAGAGCAATTGCTTCTCCCTTACACAACAGGGTAATGTTTCCAACCCCAAACGGCGTGGGGGAAGAAATGGGCAACGTTAGAGAAGCCTGGGAGTGCTATATCATGTCAACCAGAGGAGCCACAGTACCTATCCTTTCGGTCACTAAGGGCCCTCATGGCCATTCTTCCATTACTCTAACGACACCAAAGGAAGAAATTGGTATTGGGTCGTTCAGAGAAAAGTTCCCCAAGACAGCTAGAATAGAATCCCAAGAAGCCTTGAAAGAGGTCCAACTAGTCAAAGGAAATTCGGAAAAAACAACTCGGATTGGAACGGAGATGAGTACGGAAGTAGAGCGGAAGCTCATCGCTTGCCTTCGTGACAATCGCGACATCTTTGCTTGGAGCACAGATGATCTCAAGGGGATAGACCCAAGGATCGCAGTTCACCGTCTGAACATGGATCCGACGGTCAAGCAGATCCGGCAAAAGAGGAAAGACTTTAGACCAGTTGAGGATGCTATCATAGCAGGGGAAGTTGACAAGTTGATGAAAGCAGGTCATATTGAAGAAGTCAGATACTCCGATTGGGTCTGCAACGTGGTCCTCGTCGAAAAAACTCCAGGAAAGTGGAGAATGTGCAATGACTTCACTAGACTCAACAAATTCTGTCCAAAGGATCCTTATCCACTGACACGCATAGACCAACTGGTTGATTCCACTGCAGGATGTGCGCTTCTAAGCTTCATGGACGCATATCAAGGCTTCTACCAAATTAGGATGGCTCAAGAAGACATCAAGAAAACGGCATTCTTTGCGGCCGGAGGAGTCTATTACTTCAAGGTCATGCCCTTTGGCCTCAAGAATGCAGGAGCTACTTACCAACGGCTGGTAAATAAGATGTTCAAGGAAGAATTGGGAAAAACTATGGAAGTCTATGTGGATGACATGCTTGTGAAAAGCAAGACTGAAGAGGAACACATTGAACACCTTGACAATTGTTTTTCTATTCTCCGGAAATACGGAATGAAGTGAACTGCTAAGTGCACTTTCGGGGTGAAAGGAGGAAAATTCCTTGGTTACATGGTTACAGAAAGAGGCATCAGTGCTAACCCGGAGAAAATAAAGGCAATCATAGATCTACCACAGCCCAAGACTGTCAATGAAGTTCAGAAGCTCCTAGGAAAGGTGATGGCATTGAGCCGTTTTATCTCAAGATCCGTCGAGAAGAACCTTCCCTTCTTTAAGATCTTACGAAAAGGAACTAAGTTCGAATGGACAAAGGAGTGTGAAGAGGCCCTGGAAAACTTGAAAAAGTATCTCCTCTCGCCGCCCCTTTTGTCTAAACCCATGGAGGCTGAAACTCTTTACCTCTATTTGGCCACCATTGATGAAGCAATGAGTTCTGTACTGGTACGGATACAAGACAACGAGCATTTACCAATTTACTACTTGAGCAAAGCCCTTGCAGGCTCTGAGGCCAGATATGTCAAGGTTGAAAAGCTCGCCTTCGCACTGGTTTGCACTGCACGGCGACTGAAGCCTTACTTCAAGTCGCATCGGATTGTGGTCATTACAAACGAGCCACTCAAACATGTCTTGGACAAACCGGATCAGACAGGGCGCCTGTCCAAATGGGCTATTGAGCTAAGTGAATATGATATTGGGTATCAAGCCCCATCCGCCAAGAAAGCGCAAGTTCTGGCCGACTTCCTGGTAGACTATCCAGAGAAAACAGAAGAGGAGAACGAAAACTCCCAGGAAAAGGCTAGTGATGTGGTGATAGCCCAAATTAAGGAATCAAGTGGAAAGAAAGAAGCAGAAGAGACACAAAGAGGCAGCATCCAGCTTGTGACTAAGTATCACCAACCTATGGACGATTCACTGAGAGTAAGGCACATGTTTCTCTTGGACGAAGAACTCAATACCTCGACAACTGCATCTTCCGACAAGAAGAAGGAGGTTGGGAAAGCACTCACTCCCACTTTGGGAGGAAAGGAAAGAAACAAAGAATGTTGGACATTACAAGTGGACGGATCATCCACCGGACGGCTGGGAGGAATAGGAATTTTCCTTGAAAATCCTGAAGGAGCCAAGCTAGAGTACGCCATCACCCTCAATTTTAAGGTGACGAACAACGAAGCCGAATATGAAGCACTTATCACCGGCCTGAGAATGGCAAAAGCCCTTCAGGTAAAAAGGATCAAAGCCTACATAGACTCGCAGCTCGTACAATCCCAGTTCTCCGGGTCCTTTAGCACTAAAGGACCTAACATGATCAAATACTTGGAGCTCCTCAAGAAATAGGTTGAGCACTTTGAAGAATTTACTCTTGACCAATTTCACAGAGAATGGAATGAAAAAGCCGACGCCCTCTCCAAGTACGCCTTAGCCTTAGGAGCTTTGGACACAAGAGGTGTCATCCTAATGACCCACGCGGAATCCTCCCTGGCAAACCCCAACGGACAGATGTTTCTCTTAAGAACAGAAAGAAGCTGGATGACTGATATATTCCGTTACCTCAAGGATGGTACTTTACCTGTGGATCCTAGAGAGGCCAGGAAGATTCAATGTCGAGCTAACAGATACTTTATTCTGGAAGAAGATCTCTACAAAAGATCCTACAGCGGAACTCACCTGAGGTGCCTAGATCCTCAAGAGGCAAAAACTGCGATGGAAGAAATCCACGCCGGAAGTTGTGGAAGTCATTCGGGAGGAAGAACTTTGGCGCAAAAGATCATAAGGCAAGGATACTATTGGCCAACTATTGACATAGATGCTGCCAACATCGCCCGCGCCTGTGAAGACTGCCAATACTATGCCAACATACCACACCGCCCGACCAACCCTATGATTCCGTCAATCATAGCATGCCCATTTGATCAATGGGGCATAGACATAGTTGGTCCCTTTCCGCGAGGAACACATCAAAAGAAGTTCTTAATAGTGGCAGTGGAATACTTCACTAAGTGGGTCGAAGCTGAAGCAGTGTCAGCCATCACAGAAAGCAGGGTTCGGACATTCATATGGAAGAACATCATCTGCCGGTTTGGACTCCCACGAGTGCTGGTTTCGGACAATGGAGCACAATTTTCTGGGTCAAGGCAAGGAGTGGGTCCTTCAAAATAGAACAACGCTTTACTTGGTTGGCCACCCCAGCGATGGTCGGTGGAAACCAACAAGACCATAGTCAAAATTTAGGAGAAAAGGTTGAGAACTTCCCAAGACGGTTGGCGGATGATCTCGACTGATCCTTTGGGCGCATCGAGCGGCGGCCGGGCCGCCACAAGAAACACCTTTCTCCCTGGTCTACGGATCTGAGGCGGTCATCCCTTTGGAAACGGTGGTGGCAACCCAGAGAATCCAGCAGTACAACCCAGTTGATAATGAGATCGCAAGGATCTATGACCTTGAGCTCCTCGAAGACAAGCGCGACAAGGCACTGGCCAACATCCTTCGGTACCAAGCCATGACCGCTCGAGCCTACAATAAATGTGTCTTTCCCAAGGACATACAAGTTGGAGACTTAGTCCTCCGAAGAGCCGATATACTAAGTCATGTGGGGAAACTTAAGCCCAAGTGGGAAGGACCGTACAAAGTTACTGAGGCAAGAGTTAATGGAAGCTTTGAACTAGAAGATGAGCAAGGGCGCGCCTTGAAGAGAACTTGGAATGCCAAGAATCTCCAAAAGTTTTACACTTAGAGAAGGAGTGTGGCAACGACTGTCACCTTCCTTTATCTGTTTTTTGTGTTTGTTTTTTGAAAAGGCCTCGAAGCCCTCAAGTTGTAATTCGATTTCCGCCAAATCAATGCAACTGTGATTTCATAAACATTGTTAATAATCATGTCCTTCGGATCTCATGATTCGAACAGGCCATGAAGATATTTAACTACTCGATCCGAAACTAGATCATACACTGATCCGAATTGGATTAACACAGTCAAACAGTGTCCGACCTTGACAAAGGCAAAAACGCTTTTATTGAAACAATGTAATTACAAAGTCGAGTCCGAAGAGCCCTAATCGCTTCTGAAACAAGCTCCTATTCTATCTCTTTTCTACTTCTACAGCGAAGCTTCTTAATTAACCCTGGTCTACCGAACCAAGTCCCGTCCGAGCACTATTAACTTTATCTGTGGGCGCTCCGAAGGAAGAAGGAATTCCACCATCCCAACTTTGATTGCTTACTGACAAAGATTCCGAAGCCCCCTTCGGACGATCTAAAGACTAACAGTAGCCGGACGAGATAACTGGGGCCATTCAATGTTTCCGGAAAGGATACTTCATCACTGAACGAAAGAAAGCTCCGAAGCAAGCAAGAAGCACTATAACAATCCGGATCGCCTCTTACCAAATACTATAAATACATTTCAGATTCAGAGTATTGGGAAGGCGATGACCGGATAGTCGGAATAACCCAAGTCACTCCGAGGCTCCGTTGGTCCGAGTCCCAACAAGACCGGCATTGTCGAATACCGTCCCAGGTGCAAGTCGCTCCCTCGAGCCTTCAATTCTGGAACGCAGCCACCAACAAAGCCGAGCTGCTCGGACGAAAGACCATAGGTGTAAGACAAACGAGTTACCAGAAAGGTTACTTCCAGAAGTCCCCAATGATCCGACTCCAAACAAGCCCAGCACTGTCGGGGACTCCTTTCCAGAATTGCAAGTAGCTCCCTCGAGCCTTCAATCCTGGAAACAAAGTCACCAATGTAACCGAATCGCTCGGATCACGTATCTTCAAGGCGGCTGGAAGATCTACTAAAAGGATACATCCGAGCTCCCTCAATCCGAAGCGGACAACTAGACACAACAGGATTGGTAGAAAGCCTTCCAACATCTCGGGCGGTTTTTTACGACCGAACCACGAAATACTGGAAGGGATTCTACCAAACCAATTATGCCGACTTGTCGCCCCCCGGGCACATACCCAGAGCAGAATGCTTCGGATGCATTGAGGTTCAAAAACAACTATTTGAAGATCCCCAAACCATCCAGCTAATCTACCTCTCCGGGGCTAAAGTCGTGCATATAGACCATAGCCCCGGAGAAAGAAGATTAGCCTGACGATCAGAGGAATTGACTGGCAAAGATTTCAAGCCTCACTCGGCACGGACCGTATCCTCGAAGATCCGAGGTTGGCTTTCCGAGCAATTTAATTTCCAAAACCTCTCACCATGAACCAACCCGGGTAGACTTCCGAAGCATCGGAGAAACCCTGGGGACAAGATCACATGCAAGAGTGAAGGCATAAACATGCTCACCAACCGCTCGGACCCGAGCTCCGGACCCTTGGCTACTATAAAAGGGAGAATTATCCTAAAGAAAAGCCGTACAAACCAGGAGTGTATATAGAAAGAGAGGATCAATCAGAAGCGGACACGTGTCCCAGCTAGCTACCGGAAATGGGCTTGGGCCGAACATGGGCCTGGCTCTTCGGCTTCCATTGGCCTAACCCAATAATCCATCCATAAGGTCGGGCAAATCGACTAAGTTACTCACTCGGACGTATCAAGCTCGGGGCTGACATAACAACATCCGAAGCAACTATGATTCGTAGAGAGTCACCCTATGCTTAATGCTGATCATCTTCTCACTCTTTCACAAGTCTGTATGGCTCGGGATGACGCACCAAGTCAACGTCCGAATCGACGCTACTCACCACGATACAAGGAAATTCTTTCTCGCAAGCCTTGTCACTCTAAGACGTGGCTCCGAACCGTTCGTGGTCCGGTTTATTTCTATTAAAGGTTCCGATTCGGATGGGCACAATGGTTGATCATCCCCCAAGACCCGCACAGGAGAATTTGCATCAGGCAAATTAACGTTCTGGCGGTTTGAATCTCAAGGGTCCGAACCCATTATCCGAGTTTATGAGAGTTAATGAGCTACTAAACAGATATATGGGATTCATCGCGCAATAATGTAAACAGAAACATTTAGCATTTCAACAACAAGAATAGTTCCGAGCCACCAATGGGCCTGGACCAACAACATTCATCGAGTTGGATATATGGTTTTACAAAAAGATGATGAGCAAAAAAGGACAACATTGTTTTTAGGCCCGGAGGCACCTACAAAAACCGGGGCATACCCGTCTTCCTTTGCCGCCTTTTCGGACGAACTAGGTTGAGACGAGAGGGCCCCGATATCCTTCTCCGGGCGCTTGACCTTCTTTGTTGCTGCTGGGCCAACCTCCGTTCTCCGAGCCTCAACCTCTTTCAGAAGGCGGACCTTTGCTCCATCAAGTCTAGGTCGCGATCAAAGCCATGGATGGGCAGGCCAGTCGGCCGATCTCGGTTTTGTTCCAAGTGATCCTCTAAAGGAAGCTCTGGACATAAGCACCGAGGGACGAAGGATGGGAGATCTGGACCGCCATGGTTGTACTTCTTACCCTCGGCTCGTCAGACCAGCTCCACAAATTCACACTTAAGCGGTCGTCTAAGACACCCTCGAGCAAAGTCCGAGCCATCTCCATTCTTAAAGCGGACACTCCCTCGGCCTCCAAGTTGCATCATCCATCCAACTTCCTCTCAGCCTTGGTCCACATTTGCATCAAACCCGTCTTGGCGGGCCTCGTCATACTTTGACTTCGAACAAAAACTTGCAGAGTCCGAATCAAGGAAATCGTGGGCGACCCTTGTCCGGACCCAAGCTCCTTGACATCTTATCTTTGAAAGTCAGAGACACCCACGAACTCGTCCAAACTATCTTGATGCACTTTCAAGTCAGTCTCCAAAGATCGAATGGCACTTTTCATCTTGGCCGTCTCACTCGGCCTCTTTAGCAGACTATGGCCTTCTTTAGGCGCTCGAAGTCTTTGTTCAACCGGACGGTTCAATCGCCCGGCGGCCTCGGCAAATCCTCTTCTAGGTAGCCCTCGGCGGCTACCAAGGATCATGCTTCCTGGCGGCAAGCTAAAACAAAATGAAACATCGGAAGTGTTAGATACCTCCGAACCACAAGAAGATGTAAAACCAACGAAAAATTTAAACTCACTTTGCGCTGAGCGGCAGTTAACTCCGAGATCCGCTCAACTCGGCGGCAACCAGCGAAACCGGCATCCGAATCCAGCTCGGGCGCCTCGCTCATCTTTCCCTTGCCTTTCTTGGCGGGAGGATTCGGACCTTCGGAGGAGCACTTTTTTGCAGCCGCAGCGCTCGATCCGCTTGCAGAAGGATCTCGGGACACGGATCTTGGAGGCCTCTTCGAGCCCTTAGATCCGACCACCTTACCCTTGTCCGGAGTAGGGATAGTTTGGGCCTCTTCGCCCGCAGCAGCTCTCCGAGATTCCTCCACTCGGAACACGGCAGCATTTCTTGGCTCGTCCATCGGGAGTACGGTGGAAGTCTTGATAATCTGGGTCCGGGAACCCTCTGCCAACTCCTTCCGCTGCGCAGCATTTTGTTGACGCTTCAACTCCCGCATGGTCGACATCGTATACTCGAACCAAAAAGCTGCACATCCGAATCACAATGAGTTGCAAAATACAAAAGAATCTACAAATGGTAACTACATAGTCGACAAACCGAATCGGACAACCAACCAGAGGTAGAGAGAAACCACTTACTCAAATCCTCCATATTGTCACAAAAACTTGGCTCGGACAAGCCGGCCAAGTAAGGAAGAGGCTGACATATCAGCCCTCGGAAGAAGTACTTTTCCGGCTCTTGACTCCGATGAAGCGCTTGCATCCACAAAGGGATGTTCCGTGCCGGTGGCTTCCAATCTGGCAGCTTGCCCCGGAAGAATTTCCTCTCAAATTGCCACTTGGCCCTCTCCGCTTCGGTTTGCCCGGGCTTCAGAGCCTGACGGACAAAAATGTACCTCTTAAACCATTGGATTCCCAACGAGGACAGGGGGTCAACAAAAAATGTGTACGCCTGGCGACATACGAACGTATAGAACCATGTGTTCCTATTACTTACACTTATGTTGAATAATTTACGAAAATTATCGAATGTGACCGGGATGCCTTTATATTTACATAAGACCCCGAAGCACATCAGATTTCCGAGGGAGTTGGGGATGATCTGGTGCGGACTCAACCCCATACTGTTCAAAATCTCCAGAAACTCGGACGATACGGGTAGCCGCCACCCGCAATGGAGACTTATCTCATAAACACACATGTATCCCGGAGGCGGATTGTAGAACGCATGAGATTCGTCTGGGACTAGAATCTCCACACACTCCGGGATCTCATATCTCCTCCGGAGCTCATCCACTTCATCGGCTCGGATGGTTGAGGCACAGGTAGGCAAAGTACCATCTTCATTCAACTCGCCCTCCGGATCGGGGTGAGTGACCTCGTCTTTAGACCGAGGGAACTTTACTTGGAATACGTCCTCACCCTTCCTCAGCCTCTCCGGACGCTCCTCCTCAGCCGTCTGCCGACTCGCCTGCCTTGCCAGATTCCACACGGAGCACACGAGCGGATGGCTCTACACTTTCTTCCTCTTCGGAACCAGAATCTTGGCCCCGCACACCTTCTTCTGCCTCATCTTCCTCGGATGAGGACGCTAACTCTACGACAGTCCGAAGAGGCGCAGCGACATGCACACGATCCTCCTCACCCTCTTCGAAGATGCTCAAATTGGGAGGTGCTTCCGAGGTATCATGAACTTCCTCTATGATCGGCGCCTGCGGATTCGGAACGAACGGGACTTGATTAGGATTACTCCTAAAATTATAACCAAGGTTGCAAATTAAAGATCGGATCTCTACCGGAAGTTCGGATTCTTGGCCAGCCCGACCCGGGCGACGAGTTCCTACAACTCGCGAACTTGTTTCTTGAGCCGCTACAATAACCTGCACATGGGACACTCGCAGGTAATCCTGACGCCTCGGAGGACCTGGATCCGGAACAACTAACCGAAGTAAGGAACTTACCTCGGGCTCTTCCCGGCTTGGATGGGGTGCTTGTTCCACCTCCAGTACTTCGTCGCCATCTACGATCTCAATCTCCTCGGAGCTATCGGTTAAAGATATCGCTTCGGAGTCGTATCCCTCAGCCTCGGATCAATTTTGGCTATCACTCTCGGACATCCTAGGGAAAGGAAAAGAAATTTCGTAAGCTTTAAGATGGCAGTCTGAGAGGTCGTTTATGTATATTAAAATGGTCAGTTTATAAGCAAACACTACTGGCTTTCCCAGGCGAAGTTAGTTCGGAGTCAGTATGATGCCGATTCGGCGTTAGTCACCATTGAGAACGTTTGGAGTATTAAAACTATAATACACATCATAAGCATGCATCCGAGCAACTAGAAGATGAAAGACAATGCAGAAAAATGATAAGACGAGACAAGTAAACTTACTTGGACTCGGATGATTAGATGGAAATGCCTTGGCTTCGTATGCGATCTCGTGCTTTGGATCTCTAGTCGCTCGCTTCGGATTGACAGTAGTCGCTTCGGATATACTCAGAATGTGAAAATTCTCTCTCTAAACGGTGAGCAAATGAACCGGCCAACCCCTCTATTTATAGAGGGCCATATTGGGAACTCCAACCGTCACGATTTTTCGGGAATAAATCTCAATCGTAGATCAAAAATCATCCAACGGCATAGTACAAATATACCATGTGAAATGACGAATTGGTACAACAAAATTATCTCACGGATAGGCAAATACAACAACTATCCGACTCTCGGGCGGCAGACAACACGACAGTTCCGGATTATCATCTTCCCGGACGCCTAGCGGCTTATCAGTCCAACATAACTTGTCCACACAAGGAACCTCGTTTACTCGAGCGATTACACTTCGGACCTCCACTTGACCACAGAGGTTGGTTCGGACGGGACACGCACCTACGGTCCGCCACCGTAGCTCATCAATGGTACACTACCGATGTTCGGAGCCTAAACTTAGTCTCCATTACAAATACCCTTCTTTCTTTTTTCTTCACTTCGTTGCCCTTCGGACCCAGCCCCTCGGATGGTAACGATGTTTTAGAAAAAGAAAAAAGGGGGGGGGGGAGAGAGACTAAGTCAGTGGCCACACGAAGTACAATTTACACCTTTTTTCAACTCGTTTAGGCGGATTGGACTGAAGAACGGATCCTTCTTCAACAGCTTCCCAAGCCAATAGTTCCACAACTATCTTCTACTAAGATACTTGGAAACTAGGGGGACATATGTTGATACGGAAATATGTCCAATCCGTCATAAAGGACCTAGGAACGAATCCTAAAGCATCCCAAGTCATCCAATGGATCCGAGACACTTTGGTCCGAGCCAACGGTCCGATCCGGGCAGACCAACCATGGTCCGACCCACATTGAAAGAAAGGGACGAAGGATTTGGACCTACAAGGCCCGACCCGGAACCACGGGTCCGACCCACCTTGGTCCGAGCCTCTCTGGGAAAGGAGCATAGTGCTAAGTCAGTACCCTCTCCGACCCAAGGACTCCGATCCGGATGTCAACTCGGATCCAGCATGACCATCTCATAAAGCAACCAAGCAAATGAGCACCAAAGAGTGAGATGTCCGAACCCAGGAGCTCCGAATCGGAAGAGTTGGACAGGCAGGAGAACTTCCTCAGCTGACAACCAAATATGGTCCGGACCCATCTCTCCGAACCTGGGATCTCGGCAGAACTAGTCACATCCTCAAAAACTCTCCCAATAATGACCAAACTACCCCTAAAGCCCAAGATGGCAAGGGCTAAAGCTTCATTATAGGGCTATGGGCCTCATATTAGCATTGGTGGCTCAATCGTAGCCTTACACTTGGCGCAATCCTAGCAAGGCCTTCCATTTTGATGATAGCCTATAAATAAGGCACACATCCCCACAAGTAAGTCATCTCACAAGTCACATCACGGCCTCAATCCCTAATATTAGACAGAGTTGATCTTCAGTCACTCTCGAGTAAAGTCTCATCCCGGTTTGACACTTAGCAAACCGGGCACTAACCCCCCACCCCCCCCCCCACTCAAGTGTGTGCGGTCCTTGCAAGCAGTTGGTCGCTGGTTCTTACGCCTTGGTCCTTACCTAGCAAGGAGCTTCTTACCTTGGCATCCATTAGTGGAGTTGAAATAAATCTAAGTAGTTGGGGAGTTACACCCTCAACAGTACGATTGTTGTCTATCCCGCTCCTTTTATGTTTTGTTTAACTCTCAAGTAGAGTTTTTCATTTGTTATTTTATTACCCCTCCGATGTGTTGTTTAAATCTCAAATTGACTTCTCCATTTCTAATTATCCCACTCCTTTATTGTGTTTTTTAACTCTCGAGTAGAATTTTACATTTGTTGTTTATCCCACTCCGTATGTGTGTGGTTTGACTCTCAAGTAGAGTTCTTCGTTTGTGATACTCTTACTCCATCTGTGTATAGTTTAAATCTCGAATAGACTTCTTCGTTTGACGTTATCCCACTCCTTTGATGTGCTGTTTATCTCTCAAGTGGTGTTGTTCGTTTGTTGTTTATCCCACTCCTTTTATGTTCTGTTTAACTCTCAAATAGAGTTTTTCGTTTGTGATTTTATTACCGCTCCGATGTGTTGTTTAAATCTCAAATTAACTTCTCGATTTATAATCATCCCACTCTTTTATTGTGTTGTTTAACTCTCGAGTAGAATTTTACATTTGTTGTTTATCCCACTCCTTATGTGTGTGGTTCAGCTCTCAAGTAGAGTTTTTCTTTCGTTATTTTATTACCCCTCCGATGTATTGTTTAAATCTCGAATTGACTTCTCCATTTGTAATTATCCTACTCCTCTATTGTGTTGTTTAACTCTCGGGTAGAATTTTACGTTTGTTGTTTATCCCACTCCTTATGTGTGTGGTTTAACTCTCGAGTAGAGTTCTTCGTTTGTGAAACTCTTACTCCTTCTGTGTAATGTTTAAATCTCGAATAGACTTCTTCGTTTGACATTATCCCACTCCTTTGATGTGTTGTTTATCTCTCGAGTGGTGTTGTTCGTTTGTTGTTTATCTCACTCCTTTTGTGTATTGTTTAACTCTCAAGTAGAGTTTTTTTTTGTTATTTTGTTACCCCTCCGATGTGTTGTTTAAATCTCTAATTGACTTCTCCATTTGTAATTATCGGACTCCTTTATTTTGTTGTTTATCTCTCGAGTAGAATTTGACATTTGTTGTTTATCCCACTCCTTATGTGTGTGGTTTGACTCTCAAGTAGGTTTCTTCGTTTGTGATACTCTCACTCCATCTGTGTAACGTTTAAATCTCGAATAGACTTCTTCGTTTGATATTATCCCACTCCTTTGATGTGTTGTTTATCTCTCGAGTGCTGTTGTTCGTTTGTTGTTTATCCCACCCCTTTTGTGTATTGTTTAACTCTCAAGTAGAGTTTTTTTTTTGTTATTTTGTTACTCCTCCGATGTGTTGTTTAAATCTCTAATTGACTTCTCCATTTTTAATTATCCGACTCCTTTATTTTGTTGTTTATCTCTCGAGTAGAATTTGACATTTGTTGTTTATCCCACTCCTTATGTGTGTGGTTTAACTCTCAAGTAGAGTTCT